>CM060313.1:30094671-30674671 GCA_030674185.1 Monoplex corrugatus | reverse complement strand
GTGTGTGTGTGTGTGTGTGTGTGTGTGTGTGTGTGTGTGTGTGTGTGTGTGTGTGTGTGTGTGTGTGTGGGGTGTGTGTGTGTGGTGTGTGTGTGTGTTGTGTGTGGTTGTGGTGGTGGTGTGTGTGTGTTGTGGTGTTGTGTGGTGTGTGAAGTGTACATATACAACAGTACCTTCACATTCTGCAAATTCTGTGCAAGAAATTTTTTTCTTTCCTTTCACTCTCTTTGTTTTTGTCTTGCTCCTTTGCTTTCTTTCTTCCAATACATATATATATCTCTTATAAATGCATAAGCTCAGTGTTAGCAAGAAACTATACTAATACCAAATATTCTACACATACGTCGAGAAAACCGTTAAAAGATATCCATGGTCAGATGTTGTTACTGCAGTCTACCCCATTCAGGTACTCAGTCCCCATCCAGGAGGCTGTCTTCCTCTTTGACAAAATTGGTTAAAACAGGAGTGTCTATTACCAACCAATCAGTAGTAGGGAGCGGGATAAGTGGGTGGGTATCTAATATAAGATATGGTAAGTATGTTTATTAAAAGAGGATTTGTATTAAAATTCCCTTGTTTCAGTACACATGTATAACCATGTCTTACAAATGTAGCGGTACTAGCTGGTAGATGGGTGATTGTATCTGTTGTTGGTTAGAAGAAGTGATGTGTTAGGCATAAACAGCAGAGGTTTGAGAGTTGTCCCTGAGAAAGACAGAGAAGAATGGCAGCGCTAGTATGCAGCATCCAAGATTTCTAGCATGAACTTGGAAAAAGCTGTGACAGAAAGCTGTACAGAGGCCCAGGCTCTTGGTAATGAACACTGGGCTTGGTGGTGTTAAGCCCCTGTCCCCATGTCACATAAGTCCCACTAATGATGCCCAGGATCCAGTGGGAGACAGAAGAGTTGAAATCGATAGAGTAATCAAGGTTAACTCTTCGGAGACGTGACAGTGGATATTCCGCTGCAGCTGGCCAAACCATTAGAGACGTGACAGCGGACATTCCGCTGCAGCTGGCCAAACCATTAGAGACGTGATAGCGGATATTCCACTGCGGTTTTTAAAAATAGATGCAAGCCGGTCGCTGGTCTAAGGGAACTAACTACACATATAGGAACACTCTTTGGTATCTTCTGAAGTGTTTGTTACTTCCCTTGCATCGATTTTATCCCGATTAGTCAGTTTCTTGCCTTTATCTAAACCAACCGGAGTGACCGTCCTTGCACCAAAATGGCGACATATAGGCCTACTTCTTCTTCTTCAAAGGATCGTCATAATCACTTTGCTGCTTCACCTGTGTGAAAACAAAGCTGTGTTTGTTCTTTTATATCTTCTGGTCATACCAAGGACTTGTGATTACCTGGATTTCTGGATTACCTGGTCAAGAATGGGTGTTTCACTGACTTTATGTGTTGGATTACTGTCATCGGCTGCAATCAAAAACTTTTTACCCAGAGCCAAAACCCTACCCCATTTCACCTTCTAGGAAGGTAAGTAGAATAGATGTATTGTCAAAGAGCATAAACTGAATTTTATTTTGATATAAAATATGTTCTTGTGCTGTAAAATCTGTATTTTTGAGAATTTTTTGAAAACCCCCCAAAATCGTGCGTCACCAAGGGTTGTGGCAGGTCCCGTTGATCGCGTCCACAATGGTTGTACAAGGCCACTATATTACGTCTTCAAAGAGTTAAAGGAGATGAAGTGGCACAGACAAGAATGCTGCAGAGGATTTGAGCAATGAAGGTAGTGGCAGAGCATTTTCACTGGGCAACGGTTATGGTTCAGGTCATCAAGATCAATGCGGACGGAGGAAAGGGGCTTAATGTAAATCATGAGGGAGGGGATCTCTGGCTGGCTGTTTTTGGTTAGGAACAGAGGGAGAAAGAGCCGTTGTTTTCCCTGGACATCTCATCAATATGCGGGTGAAAATCCATGGCGTGAGAAAGAGGCCTAAGGGTAGGATTTTGAATTGCAGGTGTCCACTAAAGCCATGCACTTCACTGCAGCGCTGGCTTGACATGGGCATTATGAAGAAAGTGGTTTTCCTGGAGAGGTTTTTAAGAGAGGCGGCTTGTGAAGGTGGGCCTCTGAGGAACTCTAGGATGGAGAAGAGGTCCAGCGGGTGTTCTATTAGTAGGTACCGGCAGCCTCTCTTCAGCAATGCAGGAATTATGTCAGTCAGTGGAAAATTGCACATGTTCATCAGTTAAATATTCTTGCAGATGAACATGAATGACAAAGTTGTTATCATGAAAATGAAGACTGTTCTTTCCTCTATCGATCTGTGCTGTTTGTTTTTGTTATAAATGCACCCACATGAAAATCTGCGCAAGAAAAACACACGGACCAACGAAGTTTCACCTCATGTGACATAATGGCGACTGGCTTGCGGCAGTGCTTGAGGAGACCGGTTAATTGCAACTTAAATTATACGGGTCACACAGGACTACCTTCATGCAAATTAGTACAGCTGACACGTCGAAACCCTGTCCTTCATTCCTGTATGTTTATTTTATAAAATTATTAGTTTGTTAGTATTCTAAAGGTCAGAATATTAGCAAACTTTGAAGAAGAATATCTCAAGATCCACGTGATAAATCAGATGTTCCCACGGATGCGTAAACAGCTTATGTTTTGCTGAATCCAACCGTATACAGAACTATGAGACGTGATGTATATGGGGTGTGCATGAGCCAACGAAGGGTGAGTACCCGTGACCTGCCTTTTTAGCGTATGGAACCTCGAATCATGGCGGCCTTCGAAGCAATCGCTGAAAGTCCAGTAAAACAAATCCGCGGCAGGTATAGCCTGCATAAGCAAAGAATAAAAAGTACGATTTCCGGTTTGATGTTTTATCACCAAGAGATTTTTTTAAGCGAACTGGAACGAGTAGAGGTAAAAGTATGTGAAGCAATCGCTTTCCAAAGGTGTTTACATTGCTAGTATTTAATTATTACGATGGACTTTTGTTTAGTACATGGAAATCATCATATTTGTGCTTGTACTCAGCTAGAAATTCAAACCGGAAGTTGGTCGGCGAGTGCCTGTCGTCTGTCGGATCAGATTTGACGACGTTTATCATCGTAAAGAAAGAGCAAACAGCAGTTTTGCACACACACATGCGCGTACGCACGAATTATCAGAACACTATACAGCATCAGGCAAAACATGGACACAAAGCTCAACAAAGTCCAATGAGACTTTTTAAAGGCACAATACAAGAATACTTTACACTCAAAATTAATACAGAGAGCTGGCACAAATTTAAAACAATACTTGAGAAAAAATTCAGGTTTTATTTCTATTTGTTTTCAAGGCCATGATGATTTTATGTGGATGAAAGCAACCATCACTGCCTCCAAAACTTCACCAGCAGACACTCACTAATAAACTACTTCTACAGTTAAAATTGTCAAGAACTGAGTGTGATAAGTCACGGCTTTTGTTTCAAAAATTAGTAACACTGATCAATCATCACTCCAGGGGCTAAATCTGAAGACAATAATTGAGACAGTTTTAAAAGAAGCGGACAGATTTTCAGTAGATAGAGCAGACATTGAAGATTTCTTTTTTTTATCCATATGGGAAG
Source organism: Monoplex corrugatus (assembly GCA_030674185.1). Classification (NCBI taxonomy): domain Eukaryota; kingdom Metazoa; phylum Mollusca; class Gastropoda; order Littorinimorpha; family Ranellidae; genus Monoplex; species Monoplex corrugatus. Next base: position 30,671,077 of record CM060313.1, on the reverse strand, counting down.
ACACATGTTACTGCGAAATAACTGATGAAAAATAACTTATTGATAAACATTAGGACTGTATTAAAAATGGCTGTAAATCATGTACTGCATTGCCAGGCATGTATCTTCTGCTGTTACATAATTTAGTTTCACAATGTTAGTGAGAAGGATGTCTTTCTGTGCTAGTATGATACAAAGTCGTCTGTGGATCACATTGTTTCAGACTAAATCAGTAAATGCATACCAAATCTTAAAATCTCGTATTTTTAGCAACATTTGCTTGTAAAGAGTGAAGCTGTAGCTTTGTATTTGATCCACATGCAAGATTTCAGGAGATTCCATCAAGACATAATATGAGTTATGTCTGTTTTAAGTGGGCCTGACACATGGGCCCTCACATTGTTTGGGTCCAAATGCATACAAAATATCTTACAAACTGAATATAACTAAGCTTGTAAATAGTTTACTTGTAGCTTTCTATCTGATTCACATGCAAAATTTCAAGGAAAACAGAGTTATGTGCACTGTAATTTGGTCTGGTATGTGAACCGTGCTTTTTCCATCATTCAAATGAGATATTTTGCCATTATTGGAGCCATATATCTCATGACTTTGCCACTTTACACTGCCCTAAGTTTCATACAATAACATTGTTTCTGAGAAAAAGTAAACTCCAGTCAATTCTGTCTTCTTATTTTTGTGTTATGGGGGTGCAAAAATGGCTTGTCATACAATTTCGAACACTGACAAAATGGTATATTTATGAACTTTGCTGCACTGCTATGTAAATGTATGAACAGATCTGCTTGTATGCTTGCTTTTTTTATGTAGTTTATGTTGTTAAGAATTAAAATCAGGAATGACATTCTTTGTTTGAGGACTTCTGGAAAATTCAGGTTCCAGCAAACTTACTACATTTCACAATTGGCAAATAAGTACGTAAACTGCCGTTTTCAAATTATGTTATCTCTGGACCTAATACAGCTAGAGATTTTTTTTTGTTTTGCATTGTGCTTATTTTTTCTTGTACTTTAGTGTTAATAGCCTCTTCAAAAGTTTGTTTTTCGGCTGCCGGTACCTACTATAAGGAGTGAAGGCTTGTTGTTGACTCTGAAGAGGTAAAAACAGCAAGCTACACCCTTCTGTGAGTGACCAGCAGATCCAGTTTTTCCCATGGGTAGACTGCTTCCAGCTCCAATCTATTGATGTGGAGTCTCTGTTCTTGGGATCCTATGCCTGATCTGCTGAGGTAGGCTATGTGGGCTCCCCAGCCTTCCAGGAAGGCATCTGTGAAGGTTTTTTTCATCCAGTGGTGGTCTAGCCACTGGGAGATGGCCTGATGAAATCATGACTGAAGGTTGAATTGTGTGTCCCATGTTTGGGAGGTTTCAGACAACCATTCCCAGAGTTTTCTCTGGAGTGGGTGTTTGTGAAGGTAGCCTAAGGGACACTGGCGGCCATCCATTCCATCTGGCCAAGGGTGGATGAGATGGAATTGGCTGAAGCAAGGGTTTGGGAAAGGTGGGTCCGTAAAGAGGTTGACAGGTCTGATATGCGATTGACCCTGGCTGGAAAGGGATGCACTAACCAATGGGTTGTGTCAAACAGCAATCCTAAAAAGAGAAATTCTGGAGCTGAAAGCAGATCGGACTTGGAAAGACTGATTCTGAATCCCAGACCATTGCAGAGATTGTGCGGAGTGGAACATTGGAGGAACACTGTTGACAAGTGGAAGCTAGGATCAGCGATTGTTCATGTAGGGCCTGAAGCATATGAGGTAAGTGAATATCGCTACTTCCAAGAACATGCGGGTGAAAATCAAAAAGGGGTGAGAAAGAGGCCCAAGGGTAGGATTTGAACAAGTAGATCCTGGAGTCCACACTGAATCAGAGCCATTTTCTGTCCTGTGGGTGCATCTGAAAGGTCCAGGGACATAGCCCAATCCCCAGGGTGCATGGCCTCCCAGATGGAAGTCACCACTTATTATTATTATCATTATCATCATCATCATTATTTATTATTATTATTATCATTGTTATTATTATCATTATTTCTATTATTATGTTGTTGCAGAACACAGGTGACCCCATTATCACTATACCACAGATGCACTGCGATAAATATCTAAAATAATGACAATACCATAAGCCTGCACATGAACTCTACACTGATGAGACCCTGATATTCTGACAAACTTACAGAGTCTAAGTTAGAAAAGTAAAAGAAGCAGTACAAATAATGCTGTCCTTTCCAACATCTATGTTAGTGAACCTTGCCTGCATGTGCACACATCCTTATTAGCAATTTTTATCTTTTTAAATTCAAAATGGCCACAAGTCATTAACCTCTTCAGTGCCACCAACGTATACATACGCCAGAGTGGGTGTCGATTACAATTCCTGGCCCACCTGCTTGGGTCAGTTCGGCACTGGGAAAATGAACGAGAATGGCCAGCGCCTGCTAGAGCTCTGTTGTCATTATGGGTTGTGCGTCAGTAACACCTTCTTCAACACGAAGCCTCAGCATCGAGTCTCCTGGAGACACCCGCGATCCAAACACTGGCACCAGCTCGACCTGATCCTCACCAGACGTGTCAACCTTTCTAGCATCAAGATCACTCGCAGCTACCAGAGCGCCGATTGTGACACTGACCACTCTTTGGTGTGCAGCAATGTGAAGCTCCGCGCGAAGAGACTGCACCGTACGAGAAAGGAGGGCCGACCTCGCATTGACACCAGCAAAACACGCGATCAAAGAAAAGTGGAGGAGTTTGCGCGTGTGTTGGAGGATTCTCTCCCTGGCCCACCCACTGCAAACGCCCAAGACCGATGGGAACACTTCAGAGATGCTGTCTACAATGCCGCCATGTCTACATTTGGCAAAAAGACCAGCAAGTCAGCTGATTGGTTCGAAGCCCACTCAGAAGAAATGACACCAGTCATCGAGGCCAAGAGAAACGCCTTGACAGCATACAAAAGCAATCCCAGTGAGCAGAACCTCCAGGTTCTCCGCGCTGCTCGCAGCAAAGTCCAGCAGTGTGCCAGACAATGCGCCAATGGCTATTGGCTTCAGCTTTGCTCCCAGATTCAGATTGCGGCTGACACAGGCAACATCAAGGCGATGTATGAAGGCATCAAGCAGGCATTGGGCCCAACGCAAAAGAAAACTGCCCCTTTGAAATCAGCTACAGGGGAGGTGATTCAAGACAGAGAACAACAGATGGAGCGCTGGGTAGAACACTACACTGAGCTATATGCAAGGGAAACTGTAGTCTCAGAAGACGCCCTGAATGCCATAGAGTGCCTACCAGAGCTGGAAGAGCTTGACAGAGAACCAACCATAGATGAGCTCAGCGAAGCCCTGGACTCTCTTGCCTCTGGCAAGGCACCAGGGAAAGACGGTATTCCCGCCGAAGTACTGAAGTGCTGCAAAGAGACACTCATCACCGAGTTGCATGAAATCCTCTGCCTCTGTTGGAGTGAAGGCGAAGTACCACAAGACATGAGGGATGCTAACGTCGTCACACTGTACAAAAACAAAGGTGACAGAAGCGATTGCAATAATTATCGCGGCATATCCCTCCTCAGTATCGTTGGGAAAGTCTTCACACGAGTAGTACTGAAGAGGCTCCAGGTACTCGCAGAGCAAGTCTACCCTGAATCGCAGTGCGGGTTCCGTGCCAACAGATCCACTATAGACATGATCTTCTCCCTCAAACAACTTCAGGAGAAATGCAGGGAGCAAAGGCAGCCACTCTTCGTTGCCTTCATAGACCTCACAAAGGCCTTCGATCTGGTCAGTAGGGATGGCCTCTTCAAAATCCTTTCCCAAATTGGATGTCCACCCAAACTTCTCAGCATCATCAGATCCTTCCACGAAGACATGAAAGGCACCGTCGTCTTTGACGGCTCAACATCAGCTGCCTTCAACATACGGAGCGGAGTGAAACAGGGTTGCGTCCTGGCTCCCACCCTGTTTGGAATCTTTTTTGCTGTGATGCTGAAACACGCATTCGGTCCTGCAGCTGAAGGCATATACCTCCGAACCAGGACAGACGGTAAGCTCTTCAACCTCTCCAGACTAAGAGCCAAGACCAAAGTCCAGCTGAGGTGCCTGCGTGACTTCATCTTTGCAGACGACGCGGCAGTAACCGCCCACTCAGCTGAGGACCTACAGCAGCTCATGACTCGCTTCAGCGATGCCTGCCAAAACTTTGGGCTTACCATAAGCTTGAAGAAAACACAGGTCATGGGACAGGATGTTGACTCTCCCCAGCCATCAGCATCAATGACCATGAACTGGATGTCGTCCATGACTTTGTTTATCTGGGCTCAACAATCTCAGACACCCTCTCACTTGACATAGAGCTCAACAGGCGCATCGGCAAGGCAGCTACCACCATGACCAGACTGACGAAGAAAGCATGGAACAACAGCAAGCTGACTGAGCACACAAAAATCCAGATCTACAGAGCCTGCGTCGTGAGCACCCTCCTGTATGGCAGCGAGTCCTGGACTTTGCGTGCCCGACAAGAGCAAAAGCTCAATGCTTTTCACATGCGTAGCCTCCGACGCATTCTAAACATCACCTGGCAGGACAAGGTCCCGAACAACACTGTCCTGGAAAGAGCTGGATGCACCAGCATGTACACGCTGCTGAAACAGAGACGCATGCGCTGGCTTGGCCATGCCGTGCGCATGGACGACGGACGGATCCCCAAAGACCTCCTCTACGGAGAACTGGTGCAGGGAAAACGTCCCACAGGCAGACCACAGCTGCGATTCAAAGACGTGTGCAAGAGGGACCTAAAAGCCTTGAATATCGACAAAGACAACTGGGAAGCAACAGCCCTCGAACGGTCAGCCTGGAGACAGACTGTGCAGAAAGGTCTCTCCAAGTTCGAAGAGACACTCGCTCAGCGGCACGAGGAAAAGAGAACGAGAAGAAAGGCTGCAGCCCAGGCAGACAGACCAGCGTCAGACTTCATCTGTGCCCTCTGCCACAGGGACTGTCATTCCCGCGTCGGACTGGCCAGCCACACCCGGCGCTGCACCAGAATAGGCACCCAGAGCGCAACTCCATAGTCTTCCGAGACTGAAGGACGCCTATGATGATGATGATATATATATATATATATAGAGAGAGAGAGAGAGAGAGAGAGAGACAGAGACAGAGAGAGAGACAGAGAGAGAGACAGAGAGAGAGACAGAGAGAGAGAGAGATCAAATAAAGTGTCACCTATTTGCCAAAAACGTATATGTACGTTCACATCACGTCATGAATTTTTTTTACCTCCATTTGTAAGCTAGAATCCCAATTCATACAAATCAGAAAGCTTTGTCCATCTACATGAATTATGCATGAGGTCAGCAGCCAGTCACACTTTGCTATGTCACTACAATGCAGCTTTTGCTACCCCTTCGGAATTTGCTTCTAAAAATGGCTGACGATGAAACTTCAGCTGGGCCAAGTGCTGTGAGAAAGCCAGCGTGCTGCGAAAGATTTTAGCTATTTCATCAAAGGAAATGTTGGGATAAGCTTTACTTGAACTTTGATTGACCCACACTTCCAACCAGTACACAGGGTCTGATCATTTGGGGGGGAGAGGAGTGATGTGGAGATGGAGATATTGTTTACATCACTCAGCTATTGGCAATGTGCCAGCGCATTTAGTCAGTGGTTCTTGCTGCCCCCATGGCCAGCTGAAAACAGCAAAATTTGGTGGAACACATGGTGATGAGAATTGCATGCTGACTGTACCGTATTCTATCAGTGTTTCTGTCTGTTGTTGGGAAAAGAAACGAAAATTGTGGGCGTGGCAGTGTGAGAGTGAGTGTGCGTGTCTAAGTGTTTGGTGTTTGTGTGTCAAACTATTCAGTACTTTCTATGCACATAGGGTTTGGAGACATATCCCCCATTGCTTTTATATACATACTTTTTTTGGTAAGAATATTTTGTTTTTTAAGTTACTAATGCGTAATCCATAACAATAAATTGTGACAATTTTATTTATGCCAATTTTATGAGCCATTCTTTGCTAACCAACTTGTCAAGTACATTTGAAACTATCATAAATTGATACTCTATTTCCTCTTCAGAAAAACAAGGTTATGATTACTTTCATGCAATAGTTTGCATGCCAGAATTGTTTTATGAATTATAACCCTATCCAAGGGGAAATCACTTGGCAAATAACATACACTAGTAAAACAATGTACTTGGCACTGAAGGGATTAATTGAAATAGCCACTAGTAAATCAGCCAGAGCCTGAAATTGGTATTAGGAAATGTTTCCATGTTATACAATTTCACAAAATAATGTTTTGTCAAGGATTTATATGCTGTAGATTTTATTTTTTCATAATCACAAAATGATGTTTCGTCACAGAATAATTTTGCTGTAGATTTTTTTCAATCTCTTTTAAAAAATACATTCCCAAACCATCTAACTTAGCGCTAAGAGGATTTCAGTATATAAACACATGTACAGAGAAAACATATAATATATGAATATACATATAAATATGCACACACAAGTATTACCAGTCCCATGCATCAGCTGACCACAGCTTTCCTGACAAGCACCACTCTGTCTCATCTTCTGCACACCTATGGCGTAATATTCAGGACGACCATTCTGGTAGCTGAGGTCAGTGCCACAAGGCAGATAGAAGATAATGGTCATAGCATGAGCGTTGTCCCGGACTGGTTGTGCCCACATTGTACTCACCTTTGCAGGCACTGCACACAAACACTGACACTTTCAGAGAACTGATGAAAACAGACTTTTTCTGACATAGAATGATTATTGTCATGTAACAAGAGGGTAAAGTGTTATTTAAAAACAGCAACAAAAATAATCACACTCACCCCCTCCCCCCCCCCCAAAAAAGGGAAAAAACAGCCAAACAAAACACAATACACACACACACTCACGCATGCATGTGGGATGTTACTTTCAACTCCCTTGGAAGTGATCACCTGCCAATTGTCAGTTATAAATAAACTGTTTGATCAAGTACCAGAACAAGAAAACGTTATACCTAGATATCTGTACAACTGTGAAAACTGGGTAAAATATCGTAAAATTTCAATGGGAAAAGTTTGCACGAAAGCAATAATGTTAATAATGATTATGTATTCAAACTTCACAACAACAATACATGAAGCAGCAACCAATTCAATTCCAAAAAGGAGTCTTGAATATAAACAAAGGTAATTATGTTGGAAATAGTTGGTGGAATCAATCATGTGAAGAAGCGAAGAACGGAAAAAAGAAAATGTATAAAATCTATTTAAAAACTTAATCTCCAGAAGACCATTACAATATAGAAGTGGCAAAGATTCATTTGAACAAAGTTATAGCTCAAGCAAACAAGCTGTACTGGTCTGATTTTTGCTCCAAACAAATTTCAGGGCCTAAAAATCTTCCTAAGATTTGGAATAAGGTCAAAGAAATAAAAAATGGCTTTCATTTACCACAATTTCCTATTAAGATTAAAGACAAAGAATTTGCTTTGCCATCTGAGAAAGCTGAGGAATTTATACAGTTCTTTGCGAGATCAAGTAACTAGTCACATGTACATAAATTCCAGAATTGCATTACAGAAACTTAACTCACTTGGAACCAAGAGTTTTCCCCCTTGCTTTTCCCCACAGACGCCCCCATTTTGAAGGGTTTGGAAAAAAATCACTAAAATACAAAATATAAAGGAACAAACTGACACTTTCAGATCTGAATATTTACATGCTGGGTTAGTTCATGCCAAAATATTGAATTTCTTATTTAAATATTTCTTCTTCATGTGCCATGTTGAAAATACTCCAAATTTTGTGGTCAGGATCACCATACAGTCACACTTTGATCAGCTCCATGAACACACAGTCAAAGGTGAGAAGGTCTTTGTATGCACAAAATACCTTGAATAGAGTAGACTTTGCTCGGCTAAAAAAAGTAAATTATAAGTGACATTATATAAACAAATGTTATAAATTGTTACACACAGGAATTTTTTTAAAAAAGAGCACACCGGATGCTTCAGTCCCTATGCACTGTTCTTTTAATCAGTGTAGTTCTGCACTGAGTGGTACAGCTGGAAGCAGGTCTTGTTGGGCAGGCATACTTTGTCACCACGGTGCACAAATCCGAGATACTTTAGTTGGCCACTTTCTGCCGGCTATTAATAGCGCGCCCTATCCCTTCCACTCCCCACGCCCTTTTCACCCATCCCTTTATCACTACTGCGGGAGCACAAAGACGCGCTACACTGATGGACTTTGGTCGACCCTGCCTGGCTAAAAATAGCACACGCAGGCAACGCTGGCTCGCAACTAAAGGATGGCAGAATGGCTGGGAAAATGCAGCCGTGACAGAGGGCAACCCCACACTTTTTACACCAGTTGGGGGTTTGCCGTAGTTGAATCTCCAGGTGTCTCCTGCTGCGAGCAGTACACACATGGCACTTTCTATAGTTCTCCATGCCGCTGGAGATGGGTGGCAGAGAGCAGGAAAAGTGCTCATTCTGCTTGCCACTCAGTTCCCTTGTACATATCTGTCTGTCTCTATGACAAAAGAATTTATAAAGTCTTCTGTCACAAACTGATTGAAGAAATCAATGGGGGCGTGGCACTCAGCTGGGACATGTAGGCCACAAGAGTCAGAGAAAGGAGGCAAAGGGAGAAAAAAGTAAAATCTTCGTGCCAGTCACCCATAAGAAGTCAATGAAATCTTCATCAGACAAGTGATTCACTGTACTGCCCACTGACCCCTCTCCCACTTCACTGTCGTGTGAAACTGGGTCACTGTCAATACCTTCTTGCTGGTAGCTTACATCACTGGAAACACTTTCACCATCATCTTCATCATACTCGTCGATGTCGGATCCTTCAGTCTGAAGCACTTCAATGACTTCAGCAACAGTAAAATGCTGCTGTCATGATCTACTTTGCTCTAAGACTCGTACTCGCCTGCAACGCCATTTTCGAAACGTATGCAGATTAGCAAGTCATGTGGGGTGCCGAAGCAATCATTTCCCGATGAATGTATTGATACGGAATCTCACGAAGTAACTTTCCACTTGACCCTTGACACGTTTGCCATGCCCTGTGTAGCTTTGGTTGGCATGCTACGTCATGAGGGAAGCGTGGAAAACGTTTTAATCATCGAAACAGCTATTGCGTTCCGTAGTCCGAAACTGAGCCTTACCTCGTGAAGGCTATAGCGGTCCGTCGTGCTAAGAGAGTTAAAGATGCCCTTCTCTCGTTGAGCAACAAAAAATCGGCTGTAGGATTGGAAAACTGATGGAAAAAATTATATTGAATCAACTGACTTACTTTTGTGAGAAAAATACAATGATACCTATCAACCAATGTGGATTTCAAAAAGGTAGAGCGACGATAGATCATTTGATTTAGTCAAATTAACAACTCAAATAAAAACTCAGTTTGTCAAAAGAAAAAAAGGTTAAGCTACCTTTTTTGATCTTAAAAAGGCATACGACCATGTCTGGCACACGAGACTTTTGGTGAAATTAAAACATATTGGTCTCAAAGATAATCTTTATTATTTTATTAAAGCATTTCTAAGTGACTGATGTATAACTGCTAAAATACGTAATACATACTCCGAAAAACAATCCGTTAACAAGGGAATTCCACAGTGTTCCGTAATATCTCCTTTATTATTTAATATTTTGATTCCATGACCTGCCACCACAAGTCTCAAGCAATGTAAACTTAGCTCAGTGCCCTGATGATATAGTGATCTGGGTGAATGAAACATTGAAAAGGAAAACTTCCTTAAGAGAAATCAATTACATTAAAAAGGTTTATCAACATGAAATTGATCATATTTCAAGTTACTTGATAGTTAACGGTCTGGAAATATCCAATAAAAAGACACACATGATGCTTTTTAATAATGGTCTCAGTCTTAAAGATTTACCCTTGTTTAAAATTAATAAAGAGGAACTGAAATACACAACTCAGGTGAAATTTCTGGGAGTAAACTTGACTTCTAGCTTACTATGGAAAGAACACACTGATGACTTATTATATAAAGCTATGAAAAGCTATAACTTCATAAAAATTATTAGTAAACAGTCATGGGGACAGGACACTAAAACGTTGTTACATCTTGTAACAGATTTAGTCAGATCGAAGTTGGCTTATGGCCAAGAGTATATTTTTCAGCTCCAAAATGCTATTTGAAAAAGTTTCAAAGCTTAGATAGTAAAGCTGTTAAATGTGTTCTTGGTGTACCGGTGCACACAAAAACACAAGAAGTATATAAAACAGCCGGCATCCTTCCTTTGGAAGAATGGAGGAAGTTATCAGCTGCTAAATATATAGTTAGAGCAAATGCAGTAGCTAATTCAGACCTGTTTACCCCTAAAATTGTTTAGGTGTACAATGGGGTTAAAAAATGCGCACAATCTGAAAACAATGTGTAAAATCAACACCACGATGCAGTAACTTATTGAATTATACTGTGCAGTGTACAGTATATAACAAAAACAAAACAGAGACATGTCGGTATCATTTCTTTTTTATATTTTCAAATTAGTTAAAACTAACATCACATAGTTTATTGTTGATAATTAAGAGATAATGCTATCATTCTCTCTTACTTTCCTTATGCCAGTGTTTCAGAGGTCCTCTTTTGGTGCAAACCATACTCAGGATGCATCTCCACATCACTTTTACAATCAGTCCATTCCTTTTCGTTCTCTAACATCATAACAATGTGCACTAAAGACTTATCTCTACCATTCAAGCTCACAGCTAGATTATAAGGTATACTTGAAACTGGGGGAAAAACACATACAAAAAAACTACTACTATAACTGGAACTCAAATCACGTAGCACTGGCACTAGCAGTAGCACTGACTGTTGTCGCTGAAAAACACATTTGTAAAAAGATCTGCTACTAGAAACCAACTGTGGCAAATACAAATCAAAAAGTACATTTTCTTTCCTATGAAAATAGGAAACATCTCTTTGACTGCTGCCATCAGCTTGTCTGTTAATGCCAAGGGCGAGTTAGATTTGATGACATAATGGCAGATCTTTGCTTCTGCCCTCGTGATTTGTAATCGTAAGCTGTCGGTGTCTTCGGACTTCCGCTTGAAAAAGGTTGAGATCGACAAGGAAGCAGCCGAGGCAGCACTGGCTTTGTGTGACCTTTCCCCTCCGCATGCCATTTGATATCGAAAGTGCCACTGTGGCCAGTTGAAAATTCTGATCTGCAAACAGTTCAGAAAGGAAGTGCCTGCCTTTTGATGAAGAGGTGACGAAATGAAACTCTTCGGAATAAGTCAGTTTAAAACTCTGACCGTAACTTTTCATATTTTTTGCCTTTGGTTCCTCATCTTCATCGCCACTTTCATGAGCGCGCTTTCCTTCATGGTTCGCCATCTTGAGTTAGAACTAAGCTGATGCGTACCAAGAACCTTCTGCCCGCTTAAGTCAACGGAGAGGAACCATAGTCAAAGCATTCCTGCGCACGCACGAACATTAAGGGCGGTAAAGCATCTAAACGCATCCGGTCAAGGTCGGCGGCCAGTGAATGAAAAAAAATGAACCCGCAAGTGGATTTGGCACACAGTTGAGATTTCGTACAATAAATGTGTTGAATTTCGTATTTTATATTTTTGTTGCGTACAATCGTACAACCACCCTAAATTTCATGAGATTGTACGAAAATTTCGTACAATAAACAGGTCTGCTAATTATACCAATACGGAACTTAAAATTCGGTCTGACATCCATTTCTCCAAGAGAGCACGAACAATAAAGGCTCAAGAAACAATATCCACTTACACAAATGAGCTATTCAAAATTTCAAGCGTAGTACCTACAAAGGTCTTACATAAATTCACATGTTGTCCTCTACCCCTCTAGGAATTGTCCACTGCTATTTTTGATAGCAACTACACTGATAATGACTTGAGGAAAGATATTACTCCACACTCATTAGCAACTGACATTCTGTCACATCTACATAAAAAATATTTACATCACTTAAAAATATTTACAGATGGCTCTGTTCTAGATGTTGGTGCAGCCAGCACTGGCTTTGTAAAAAGTAGAAAAGGCTTATTCTTTAGGACAGGGACATTCAATCTTCACTTCTGAATTAGTTGACATCCTAATGGCACTGAAATATATAGTGGATCTACCTACACCTTTGTTTAGTATCTTATTATGTGTAGATTCAAAATCTGTATTACAGTCCCTAAAAAGTTGTGAATATAAAGAAAATAGTGCGTTACATTTGATTAAATTTTTAATTCACTGTTTAAGAACAAACAATGTACAAGTTACTTTTTGTTGGATCCCATCCCATCCCACTGTACAATCATATACAATGATTGGGTCGACAGAATAGTTAAATGTGCAGCAATGAACAGAGCTGGCAGTACAAAACTTGATTTACAACTCTCTGACCATGAACTGAATACTATATTAGACAAGCTGAACTCTAGTTAAGAACTTTAGCAGATTTTGCTGATGTGTTTCTTGCATATACAAATTTCAGTCAATCTTGTTGGATAGATATGGTTTGATGGAAGCAATTTTCCTCAGCTCTAGATGAAAACTATGGTAGATATCGATGAAATGTTCTTACATAGACTATTTCCTGTCTTGTAAAACCCTGATAGTTTATGATGAAAGGGCGAATTTTACAATGCACTTTTACTTTGAGTCAAACTTGACACTAGGTATTTGAGAGGTTTAGAATGAAGTATCAGTATTATCAATATCTGCACACTCACTGCCAAGAATCCAAGCTGAGTAATAGTGCCGACATGCATCACTTCTGTTTTGTTCATGTTTAGCTTTAGTTTGTAGCTGTTCACCAAGCACAATACTAGCTGCACAGAAAGACAGCAAACTTGGGATCCTGTTCGGGCATGCAAGACCTTGCTGAACAGCGAAATTGGCTGCATCTACAGCATCATGCCTGGCCACTTTCACAGATATCAAACAACTCCTGTGGTTGAGGTGGGACAGCGATGGGAGCTTCCGGTTGCTGGTGTTTCTTGTTAAATCATCAATAATGTTTGAACACTACTATCAATGGAGGAGAAATTATCTGGTGAAAAACAATGTATGGCAGTTCTGTGTCATCTGAATATTTATGAAAATCATAATCATGCAAAGCAATCACATCACATAGAGGCAGTAAATAATGCCTGCACCAAGAAAAGCTGAGATCTCTGTCACCCCACTCTCGTATACCTCAAGATATTGGGACATCTTCCATTTTACTTACATCTGTTTGCAGCGTAGAAACAGCCCACAATATGCAGTCCACTGCTCATTCCATCAGGTGTTACTGAGGAGACAAAGAATGCTGTTGTCAGTCCATTGTTCTGTGGTGGTTGATAAAATGTATAGGTACTTGTGTCATTAACAGGTAGGGATACCATGTTGTCCTGAAAAACAAAATCAAGACTTTAAGTCAGCAGGCTTCTGTGTTTTGATGTGTGCTATGGTGTTGTTTTCATTCACTTCCCAAAATGAAAATGATGCATATATCTTACATAATTATATCTCCTGTCAAAAGATCCTACCATATTTCTCTCTCTCTCTCTCGGATTTGCGAACTGAGCTCAGTGAAGTGCAGACGTGTTTTCGTTGCTCTGCTTGTAGCTTGGTGAACAGTTGTTTTGAAAATCAAGTAAACTACTGTATAGCAAATAAGAGTACAAGAAAGAAAAGTGCCGAACAAATTCAATGCCTGTTAAAAAGTGGCGATTTTACGCTGTTTTTGAAAGCGATTTACAAATACGTCGAGGTTTTGTTGGCATCTATCTTTTGTCAAGTGCAAGTTTTGTCTCTTGACTCTGTCTGGACAAAAATTGAAAAATTCCACCCTGACCATTTCTGATTTATTTGCTTTTAATTTGAAGATATCGTCAGCGCTGTTGTGTGAGATTAATGCAACATAGACGATGTTAAAAGAGTGGGGCACATAGAACATTGGAGATAAGTGGAATTAAGTCAGTTCTCATCTATCTGTGACTGTTGAAATTTTTGTGGGTTTTCTCTCTTTTGTTTTCTTTTTTTTTTATTTGAATTGTATAACAAGTGTCTGTTTAAGGTTTGCTGAATAGCGAAGGCTCAGTTTGTTCATGCACACAGTGCATTTTTACATAACGATAGGCTGCAATCTCTGATATATCCGATGGTGATACACTTTCCGACATTTCATTAAACCGTAAAATTGATCTGCAAAAGTCTTTCCTTCTTTTGCTAGTGCCCATTTAAAGTGGTTTCCTGCAGCTGAGATGCCAGCCGTGATAATGGATATTCCGTCTGTCTGATGAGTTAGCCCAGTGACATCTGTTTATGTGTAGGATTATCCTTGACTTGACCATGGGACTGTTTACAAAAGGACACAGCGCTGTCCAAGATAGGACGCTGGCACTGTTAATGAAAGGAAGCAGGCCCAGTCTAAGATCATGTCACGGATAGTGCTGAGGAACAAAGCATCTGCTTGACAGCTTGTTAGTCATTAGAAGTCATTACAAACTCCTAGAAAGTATACACACTAGTGAAGATAGAAAGAGAGAGAGCACAAAATCTGATAAAATACATGGGAGAAAATGCCACACTCATGTCAACTTTATCATTATGACACCCTAACACAGACTCGGTGAAACGCCAGTGTAATACAGTGCACAGATATGTGTATATCGTTTTCTTTAATCAGAACCAGATTACAGTTGTAGATATTTCATAGTGTCAAGAACTATGTCCTTCTTTTTGCCTCTTTATTTAAAACATTCTGAATTACGCTTGCCAGGATCAACTGCGAGAATGGTGATAACACATTCTGTGACTTGGAATATAATTGGAGGAATCTCTTTGTTAGTACAGACATGTAGGCCTATCTTTATTGTGGCACACACAGCTTGGGCATTGTCATACAAGTATATGTTCTTTGCCTTCCAAAATATGCGAATTCACCTGTTCTAACGCCTGTTTGTCACCAGTACATATATTCTCAAAGACTGGTTCCAAACTGCCAACATAGTTTTCTGTGTTCACTGACAAACACAACGGAGCATAATGCATAGAGTCAATTATATCTGAGGGCAGTAAAGGACCTGCTTGAATTAAAAATAGGATCCAATATTTTGAGGAATAAACCTGTTGTTTCTGTTCATCAATACTGATGTAGCATTTTTAGGTCACTGAAGGTGAATGGAACCGATTGTGTCCGAGTGCCCCACTCATGTATTATGATGCAATCCTGGTAGACCAGCCAGAGAGAGAGAGAGAGAGAGAGAGAGAGAGAGAGAGAATAGAGACAGAGACAGAGACACAGACAGACAAACAGACAAAAAGACAGACAGACACAGAGACAGAGAGACAGAGAGAGAGAAAGAGAGGGAGGGGGAAAAACGCAATACCAGTGATGAACGGTGTTTAGTGTGCCCATGCCAAGTCAGCCGACCCCGTGAAAGTGGAGTACTTAACTTGCTTCACTCGACTTAAGCCGGAACCATTCTGCTGGTGTTTGGTAGGTGACCGTCAAGACGTGTGACAATGTGTTAAATATTGTAGCATCTCTCTCTCTCTTGCTCTCTCTCTTGTCTAACCAAGTCTCTCTCCCTCCCCCCTTCTCTCCCTCTGCTTTTTTTTTTTGGTCTCACCAGGTTTCTTATATCTGTGCCTGTCTCCCTGCCTCTCCTCTATGTCGGTCTCTCTTTCTGCCTCTTTTCTACTGTTCTTCTTTCTCCCTCCATCCCTCTGTGTGTGTGTGTGTGTGTGTGTGTGTGTGTGTGTGTGTGTGTGTGTGTGTGTGTGTGTGTGTGTGTGTGTGTGTGTGTGTGTGTGTGAGTGAATGAGTGAGTGAGTGAGTGAGAGAGAGAGAGAGAGAGAGAGAGAGAGAGAGAGAGAGAGACAGACAGACAGACAGACAGACAGACAGATAGTGCATGTAGTAACACAAGAAAAGAGAATAGAAATGGTCTGTACTAGGTGAAACATTGTGTCGGCCAAGTAATTATATCGCGTCTTTTTCCTTCCCTGTCGAGGTGGAAATTCTTTAATTAAGTGAAGACGTTTCCTGAAGTGTTAAACTTTGTGTGACATATTTTTGTTGGTGCGTGAAAACCTTAGAAGCTTGGCTGGTGGGGTTGAAAGTTATGAAAAAAACTGAGATCTTACCAAAACGGCTGCGCTACCTGAAATTAAGTATGTTTTCCACAAGATGTGGTAATGTAGCCTGCTGAACTAATCTGGTCATATTTGATATCATATTTTAAAGCTATTTCTATCCGCAACACGATCACTTACATATCAAACATACTGTTAAAAGGCGCTGTGAAATTTAAAAGGCACTGTAAAATTTAACACTATTTAACAACTAACTCATTTTTCTTCCCTCCACTGCACTGCCGCTATCAGCAGGCTTAATGTGCATGGTCTGCCCTCTCCAGCTGAAAGAAGGTCAGGTCACAGCTAGGGGCTTCTGCAACTAAAGAGCCGGGTTGGAACAGCCATGCATCGCATGACGATAGGAATTTTCTATCCCACGCTGCTCCATCTTACGCTTAAGAAGACTACCTTATGCGGAAACTCTTGTAATGGGAACATATAGGTTCAAGCCGAAGAGAAGAAAAACCAGAAAAAACATCTACTAAATCTTGGACTCTTGCGGACAGATAAATTAACCATGCAAAACTTAGTAAATCACATGGGACTACATCTCAAACCAAACCGGCCAGTGTTTGGTTGATATTTTGGGTCATATGGCAGCCATCTTGCTTATGCATATGTGTCAACCATGACCTGAAGGAACAGAGCCGCATGATCGAAAAAGGCATGCTGAACATTTCTTTGCTGTCACTCTGGACTCTGGACAAAACTCCTGAGGAAATAGTCCGAAAAAAAATGCGTGACTGATCTAGCTGTCAGAACAACTGGACGCAATCACGCGTGAAAGTTATGTTTCCAGACTTACCGGGAGATAAAACAGAATATGTATACATTTGAGACATGATGACATGCACATGGTGGATATTAGTTTTAGGTTTTCAATCATGTGACTCCATTCTCTCTGATCATGGTTCAAATGTATGAGTAAGCAAGATGTCTGTGGAAGCAACCAAAATATCAACCAGTCAATGGCTGGTTCGGTTTGAGATATAGTCGCATTTTAGCAAATCTGTTCAAAATAAACTCAATGCTCTGGAGGAAGTTACTGTTATTTTTGTTTAAAGCCCAGCCAACTGTGTAGAGCCATATAAGGGCTATAATCATTTAAAAATATACACAACAGAAGACGCTACCAAAACATTTCTTTCTGCCTTTGTTCTCTCCAAATTAGACTACTGTAACTCCCTCTTTTCTGGCTGTCCTCAAAATCAATTAGACAAACTTCAAAAAGTACAAAACTCTGTCGCTAAACTTGTTTCTCGTTCCCGCAAGCATGATCATGTCACACCTATTCTCAAATCCCTTCACTGGTTGCCTGTTCAAGCTCGCATTGACTATAAGCTTGCCTCACTATGCCACTCTTTTTTCTCTGATCTCTCTCCTCGCTACCTGGCTGATCTTCTCTCTGTGTACACTCCTAGAAGTCTCCGCTCCATTGCTGATACCAGATTGCTCCGTGTTCCACGCGTGCGCACAAAAACATTTGGACATCGCTCTTTCTCCTTCGCAGCCCCCACTATCTGGAACTCTCTTCCCTTTGAAATCCGACACCTAAAATCGACTTCTTCTTTCAAAACAGCTCTAAAAACTCACCTCTTTCAAAAATATTATCAGTAAGTTCAACCTCATTTCCCCCCAGCCTAATAGTAGAAAAGGTGTGTTAGTGTGTGTGTATGTTATAGTAAATACAGCCAACACCAACAGGACATCTACCACGTTTTTATCGACTTCAAAAAGGCATTTGACAGAGTATGGCATGAAGCACTGTGGGCCACCATGAGGAAGTACAACATGGGAAGGAAGCTTTATGACACCATCACACAGCTATACGCAAAAGCGAGCAGCGCAATGCTTGTTGGGGGCACAGTGGGGGACTGGTTTCACACATCAGTTGGAGTTCGCCAGGGCTGTCTCCTCTCTCCAACCTTGTTCAACATCTTCCTTGAGCGCATTATGATGGATGCCCTTGAAAACCATCACGGCTCAGTCAGTATTGGAGGAAGGACAATCACCAACTTGAGATTTGCCGACGACATCGATGGGTTGGCTGGAAATGAAGACGAACTTGCCAACCTGGTGAAACACCTGGACGAGACATCATCCAGATATGGCATGGAGATTAGTGCCGAAAAGACAAAGTTGGTGACAAACAGCACAAAACCAATAGAAAAGAAGATTACAGTGAGCGGGAGTGAGCTGGAAACCGTGGCTCAGTTCAAATATCTCGGAGCCATTATCAGTGAACAGGGATCGAAAACCGAAGTTCTTGCAAGAGCAGCACAGACAACAGCAGCACTAGCCAAGCTGAAGCCCATCTGGAGGGACAAAAACATCGCCCTCACTTCCAAACTGAAGCTAATGCACGCATTGGTCCTGTCAATCTTTCTCTACGCGTGCGAGTCATGGACACTAACAGCAGAACTGCAAAAGAAGATCCTGGCAGTAGAAATGAGATGCTTTAGAAGAGTGCTTGGCATCTCATACAAAGACCACATTACCAATGAGGAAGTACGAAGAACAATTTCACAGCATGTCAAAAACTATGAAAACCTTCTGACAACAGTAAGAAAAAGGAAACTTCGGTGGTATGGTCACGTGACAAGAACTAACGGACTATCAAAAACAATACTCCAAGGAACAGTTCTGGGGGGAAGAAAAAGAGGCAGACAGAGAAAAAGGTGGATGGACAATATTGACAAATGGACAGGAAAAAGCTTTGCCACGACCCAGACCCTTGCTCATGACAGACAGAGGTGGAGACAGACGGTGCGACGTTCATCCATGTGGAGCCCCCACGACCCTGGATAGGGTTAAGGGACAGGAAGGAAGGAAGGAAGGATGTTATAGTAGGTAGGTGGGGGGTGGGGGTGGGTGATTATAGAGCCCAATGTGCCTCACAGTACTTTGGGGTATAGCCGTGGGGGTTGTGGGGTGCATTTGGACTTGCGTGAGAATCTGTGTATGATTGTAGCGTATGTAGTATTTTTATGGATTTATTCTATTACTTTGTATTGTGTATTTAGTGTATGTATGTGAGGTCTGAGAGATTGAAATATTGTGAGTGAATGATTGTAAAGCGTCATAAGCTCCGCCGTAGGCAGAGATGTGCGCTTATAAATGGTCTCTTATTATTATTATTATTATTACAACACTTCACAAGAAAAAAAAGAAAAAGAAAAATTAAGTATGCCCTCGACATTGACTACTCCGTCCAACTTATCACACATGGCATTTAAAAAACATACATGAATAACTAAGGACATTAAAACATATAAAAATGGGCCTAAATTACCCAAAACGGCTTCTGCACATATCATTTCCCCAGAGTCAAAAATACACCCATGCATGTGCACGTGCACATGCATATTGCTGCTACCATGTCAAAAAAGACAACCCGGTTAAGATACAAAAAACAACAGTTAAAAAATCATGCTCACCGTTAACCTTGCTAGTCTACAACGCAATTAAAGAAAAACAAACGTAAAACCATATCAGGTGAAATCTATTGATCTGGACAATTGCATCAGGAGGGGCATCCTGGAAGTTCTCTAAGGAGTCCACCGTGTAGTGCTTTTGTCTCAAATCGTACAAGTCCCAGCAATCCAGGAGGAGGTGTCTGACGCTCAACAGCTCATCACATGGTATACACCACGGTGCTTCTTCATTTTTTAAAAGGTATGAATGAGTTAGGATGTGTGATCCATGTGTAACCTACATAACACTGTCTCTTTCATACAGTTCCCTGCAGCACATGGGAGAATTTCTTTAAGATTATGGTGGATTTGGAAAAATTTGTCCAAGTTCAAGTTCATATGCTTATAACCTAGCCAACTACTAGAGCCATATCAGGGGCTGACACCACATCAAAAACGACAACCAGGTTAAGATAAAAGACAGTTGAAAACAATGCTCAATGTAAACCTTGCAAATTTAAAATGCAATTAAAGAAAAACAGACGTAAAATGATATTAGATGAAATCTATTGATCTCACATTTCCTTAGAGTCAAAAATGCTATTAATACATTTACCCATATATCAATCCCTAGGTATTTAAGCTTTATAGAACATGTACAGGTGAATGAAAGGAAGAGATGACTTCTAGAGGCATGGTAGAAATAAATACAAAGACAGACAAGAGAATTTCCAAATGATGGGGATACTATTTATACCAAAAAGAACCCCCAGAATCTCCACAGGGTAAAGTAGCCCTAAGCACTCACAATTTCAGAAAATGTGTACACACAGAGCACAACAGTAACAATACATGTAGGTGATACTGAACTCGGTCATATATTATGAAATGACTCTATCCTTACCATCCTTGATGAAGGCAGGGCCAGGCTATTTTGAACATTTTGTTATTTTCTAATGACTTACTCCCCCAAAGCTTTTGGTAAAGGTGCAGAGAAACTGTGTATGCAGAGTAAAAACCTCTACCACTTACACATGTTAAAAAAATTAAATAAACAGCTCAATTTTTACACAACTGATTTTAGACAGAAATAAACTGACACAGCTAAAGGCATTTGTTTATACACAGAAACAAATAAGATTTTCTATTTTGATATGTTAGATTTTAGAGAAAAATAAACCACTTAACACATTTAAGCAAACGCCTGCATTATCCCACTACCAAAATTTCTGTCACACTCTAACTCTCTTTATTGTTTCTTTTTTCCATAAAGTTTTTAGTGGGATCACACAAACATACACACACACAGAAACACAGACAGACAGACAGACAGACAGCACACACACACACACACACTAGTAATACAAAATTAAACGACTGAATATACAAGCTCAAACTTCATGGAATGACTGATCCTTACGATAAGGTTTTTCGTAGTTGTCATCTACATTTCAAACTCTAAAGGTAAAAGTTTTCATCAATACTAATCCTAATGTAGGGCTCATGCAGAGGTGGAAAAATTCATGATGACAGCAAGAAATTGATATCTGTAAGGGTCAGTCATTTTCAAAAGAAAAAGAGGTTAACGTACAACACATTTCAATGGCCTCTCAGCAGCTTCCATAGTCTCGTTGGATGTAGAGTAAGTGTTCTTTTGTAGCTGTAGCAATGCAGCATTGCAGTAATGGACAAAAAACTGGGATCGGTGACGTTGTTCTGGTTGCACTGGGGACCAGATCAGGTCATACATCCACAAGACAGCAGAATACCTTTTCTCCAATACAATGTTCTGAGGAGCAGTTGGTGCTGAGAGAGACAGGGAAAAAAATAACATAGTCAAACCATTTTAATAACATCCTCTTTTCATTAAAATTAAAAAAGCCACCCTGTTGTTCTTTTTCTCTAGAAAAAGAAATTTGTTAAATGATGTATGTGTATACATGTATCCTTGTGCAAGTTCATGTATGTGTATGTATATGTGTATGTCCTAATTTAGATATTATCGGTGTGTGTGTGTGTGTGTGTGTGTGTGTGTGTGTGTGTGTGTGTGTGTGTGTGTGTGTGTGTGTGTGTGTGTGTGTGTGTGTGTGTGTGTGTGTGTGTGTGTGTGTGTGTGTGTGTGTGTGTGTGTGTCCTGATTAACTCTTTTCCCGCCATAGTCGCAATCAAGCGACTTCCCGTACGACCGCCATGGTCGCATTTGTGCGACTTGGAGGGGTCATCCTAAACGATAACTTTTCACGCGGGTACAAAGCTTCTGTTAGCTCCACTGGTGAATGCAGGCGACTGTGCTATTTCTAAACTTTACCCAGCGACCTAATTTTTCAGTAGTAATGCTGAAGTGTGGCTTTGTTAACTGTCGGAATTTACGTCACATTTTCTCCGAAGCGTTTTCTCCAAAATGGCTGCAAATCGACATGCATTGTCTACCACTCCAAGTAGAATAAGCAGACAGCTGACTTTGTGTATAGATTTTCCATTGCTTTTCCTCATTTATTATAATGATATCTGGTGCACAACTCACGAAATAAGGTCAGTAGTACAACTAATAAAAAGTATGAAAAAAAATTGTTTGTTTTTCTTTATAATAAGATTACCTGTGGAATAATCAATCAAGCACATAAACATAAGCAAGCATTCATATAAATACAACATCTGCCCTTTACACAGCAAAAAAAAGTAAGCGAAAATCTTTAATGGTCTTTGAGATACAAGCTTTTAAAAATGTATACTGCGCTGCAAAATTGGATGCCCAAAATATACTTGGCACTGAGGAGTGCCGTTTTGGGGAAACTTGGCGGTGAAAGAGTTAAGATGACCTAAAAATCAGCATGTTGTTCTATATGCTTTTTCATGCCCCTCCCTTCCTTTTTTTTAAAGGAAGATTGTTTAAGACTGATTGAAGGGGACTGTGTGTGTGTGTGTCGGGTGTGGTGTGTGTGTGTGGTGTGTGTGGTGTGTGTGTGTGTGTGTGTGGGGTGTGTGTGTGTGTGTGTGTGTGTGTTGTGTGCATGCACATATGTGCGTGCATGCGTGAGTGTGTACGTAAGTCTGTTTCTGACACAAATGTGTGAACAAACAAGTTTTTTTTTGGCTGTTTCTGGACAGATCTTTATCTAATTTCAGCCAAACCTGTGGACTGCTTGAGAAAGTCCTAAAAGTACAACTCTGAAAGGCAAAGATCCAAGATCAAAATCACATGGGCCAAATTAGTGCCTAAAATCAACACCTTTAGAGAAAAGTGTGTGAACAGCGTTCTCTTCGGAAGTTCTACAATAAATGAAATCTGTTATGACAGCACCACTGTCATTGAGGTACATCAACTGAAGCTTCCTCAATGCCAAATTGACCTAGAGAACTACAAAATTTTGATTTTCTGTATATGCAATAACTTTCATATAAAAAGATTGAGTTGGAATGGCTTGATAATTATTTTTTAATTTTGTTATAAATTCATCTTTTTGTGGTGTATGTAAGATGCAACAAAACAAGTTACAGTTGGTCTTGCATAGAAATCTTAAGGATCAGACATCATGCTTGGATTCAGGCATTATTTCTACACACGTGGTCTGAACAGCAAACTTGCAGTTTTACACAGTCACCTTGGCTTGTGTATTCATATGGAAGGGACATAAAAAAGACATAAAAATGTAATCTGAATAAAAAAAAAAAAAATATGACAGTTCATTTTGGTCAATGCTAGATGATTATGCAACAACATTATGAAATTGATAGAGCACTTCTCATTATCATTATTACAATTTTTCAACATAAAATCTCATTAAACACATGTTCCCAAAATGGGACTGAAACAATGCATTCTTGGTAAACCAGCAAACTCAAAACAAAACAAAAAAGTTACTCATCCCCAGTATAAGAAAGGAGTGCAAAATTGTTCTTACCAACAATGAATTTTTTTTAACCCCACCTGACCACTTTCTGAGAATGAATCCCATTCCTAAAGTAATGATTAAGTAGCATCTATAAAGCACAAAGAATGAACATGCTGAAAAGGTAGCTATAAAATCATAATTCTGACAAGCTAGCAATAAAATCATTAAAACAGTCTCTTCCCTACCACAAACTGTTCTGTCCAACCATGGTATTTACAAGTACTGCAAGAACAGCTCACCTTCATGGTTCAGGTTTGTATTGCTTATAGCCCAGCCAACTACTAGAGCCATATCAGGGCTAACACGACATTAAAAACAATACCCAAATTTAAGTAAAAAGACAACAGTTAAAAACCAAGCTCACCATTATCCTTTCAAGTCTAAAATACATTTAAAAAATCTTTCCCATACATAGATTCATATCAAATGACATCAATTGATCTTGTAAAAACTTGAAAACTGCATCTGAGGAACATCTCTGAAGAGGTACTTTATAGTGCCATATAGAGCTTATGTCCCACCTCATGCAAGTTCAAGATTTCAATAAGGTGTCTGATGCTTAGCAGCTCATCATAAGGTATACACCATGGTGCTTCATCATTTTTAAAAGGCAGGAATGTGTGTAGGATGTGTGACATGTGTGTAACATACATAAAATGTCTCTTTTGTATGGCTTCCAGGAACATAAGGGAGAATCTCTTTAAGGTCAGGGCAGATTTGGAAAAGTTTGTTGTCTGTCTGCTTATTCCAATCCTGCCAATGATTTCTCAAGTAACTTTGTACTTTGGCTTTCAGATCTGTGTAAGGAATGAAGGATTTAGACATCTTTTCCCTTGTGGCATTCTTGGCCAGGCAGTCAGCCTTTTCATTGCTTCTAATATCAATGTGGCCAGGAGCAAAATGATTTTATATCTATCTCTTGAAATGATTGTTTTGTTTCTAGCTTCATTTTTGTCTGTTATCAATACAATATGGGCAATTATTCATGAAACACTAATAAAACATGCCAAATACCACATGTTTCCTGTAATAAGACAAAAATGGCTTGTCACAGAGTTCTGATAATGGTTTTATTCAATTCAGCACGCCAAAATATATCAACGACCAAAATTTCATTACTTTTGATCTGGTCTGTCTCTCACAATTACAAAATGAATGTCATTTCCAGCAAAATCAGCATACCATGCCATTTGATGGGTTTGTTCTGTGACAGCTGGTCCCAGGCATCTCTTCTTTGTCCCACTAAAACGTTGTACCAAAATTTAAGAAATTTTTGACGCTTCAAATTGGAATATCTCATGAACTATTACCGATTTAAAAAATTTAAACTGCTTTTTACTCAGAATAACAATATCTTCAAAACCATATAAATATTTTAACTCAAAACCCAATGTCAATTTTTCATGCGGCATTGCTAAAAGAAGACAGGGGATATAGAATGCGAACTCCATTGCACAATCAGTTTGATGAGTCATGTAACCAAGATCCTATTAAGAATAATCATGATGAGGACAAGGAATAGAATCAAAACAGAAATAGCAGATGAACAGTGTGGATTTGTGGAAGGGAAAGGAAGTATTAATGCCATACACATCCTAAGAACTATCATAGAGAGGTCAATTGAGATGAACAAGGATTTATATCTATGTTTTGTTGATTACACCTAGGCTTTCAATTGGGTAAGACATGAAGAATTGATCAACCAACCAGAAAGACTCAATATTGATGGAAAAGATCAACGAATAATCAGAAATATGTATTGGGAACAAACAGCTGCAATGAGAATAAAAAACGATATAAGCTCTTTCCAAAACATCAAAAGAGGAGTCAGACAGAGTTGTGTTTTGTCACCAGATTTGTTTTCACTTTACAGCGAAAACATCATGAGAAACCTAGAGGAAGACCCTGGATTAAAGGTTGGAAGAAAAATGATAAACACCATTCGATACGCAGATGACACCGTGCTAATTGCAGAAAGTGAAAGGAACCTACAAAACCTTGTGAATATACTAGAAATAGGGGTTGGAACTAAACAGCAGGAAGACTGAAGTCATGGTGATCAGTAAAAAACATGAAATCCCCTCATGCAAAATGACAGCAAACGGCACAACCTTGAGACAGGTTGATAAGTTTAAATACCTGGGAATGATCATTTCAGCAGATGGCAGATGCACATCGAAAATAGCAGCAGAATTGGCCTGGCCAAAACAACATTCAAGAAGATGAAAAACATTCTTACCAACAAATGCCTATCAATTAACATCTGGAAGAGTGTTCTTGAATGTTATAGAGAACCAATACTATTGTATGGTTGCAAGGCATGGACAGTCAACAAGCAAAGCCAGAACAAGATTGAGGCAGCCGAGATGTGGTTTCTAAGAAGAATGTTGAGAGTTGCATGGACAGCAAAGAAAACAAACCAGACAGTCTTGATGGAGGCAGACACAAGTAGATCATTCATAAGGAAGATTAGGAAAAGACAGGCAACATTTATAGGCCATTTTATGAGGAAAGGGGATTTGGAGCACCTGGTCACAACGGGAAAACTGGAGGGAAAGACAGCACCGGGTACACCCAGGGAGAAGATACTAGACGGACTTGCGAAGTGGCTGGGGACAAAGAGGATGGATGAGATGCTTGAGGCAACTAGTGATAGAGACAGATGTAAGTCCATAATCACCAACGCCATGCAGCAAGGCACCTCATGATGATGATGATGATAGTTTATAAGGTTCATATTGCTTATAGCCTCACTGAGTACTAGAGCCATATCAGGGCTAACACCACGTCAGAAATGACAACCAGGTTACGATAAAAGACAACAGTTAAAAACCATGCTCACCGTTAATCTTACAAGCCTAAAATGCAATTAAAAATACACACTCAGATGTAAAATCTTATCAGGTGAAATCTACTGATCTCTTGTAAAAACTGGAAAATTTCATCAGGAGGGATGTCTCTGTGGAGGTGTGCGGTTGTCCCTCTCTTCTCCTCCCCTCACAATATTCCTGATGTTTGTGGTCTGGGGATCCAAAAGTCGCCCACATATGTCTCAATCGTGTGACCTGGAGAAGACTTGTGACATTGAGCACGGCTTCTACTGCCAATCCCGGCAAAGGAGAAAAGTGAAAGGTGACCCTTGCTGCTATTGTTTATGAGAAAGTGTTCAAACAAAACAGATCTGTACAGAAGCAAGGACACTCCACCTGTTGCCTCCTTCCATGGGTTGTGCAGATTTTGAAACAATGTTGAAATCTGCTAGGGAAAAACATTTCTCCATCATGCAGTAATTTTTCCTGTTGAGCCAGCACAATGGTCTGCATGCAAGTCCTGACAAAGTAGCTGAAGCTCCTCAAAATTAGAGTTCAGACCTCTTAGGTTCCAATGGATGATATTCTCTATGACTGATGGAAATGGTAAACAAATTTAATCCATGTCCATCTCATCATCCTCGATTTGCAAGGGAGCAAATTTTTCTCTGCCTTTTTCATGTGGTCGGACTTGCTGGCTGATCTGCCAGCAAACAAAGAGGGCTTAGGCTCTGTAAACCCTGGTGGAGCTTGTTTAATCTCCATCATCATGACCTTTTGGCCTCCCCTATTTGCTCCCAGGATTCACCGAAAGGGGGAGAGAATGATGAATCCATCGGCACTGACTCCATCACGACTGGAAACGCACAACGGACCATGATTAATGACCAGTTGGAATTTCCGTGTGCGTGTGGAAGGAGATTCACCACCAAACGCGGCATGAAGATCCACAGGACAAAAATGGGCTGTTTGAAGACACATACGAACCAGCAGCAGCGCACTGCGATAGCAGGTGAGACGTTGGATGACCAAGGCCAGGAATTAAACCATAGTGCCAAGGACATCCACGCTGACGGTTCTGATGCGGATTTTGCACAAGCTCTTAACGCCAAACGTGGAAAACTCAATTTGCCGCCTGCCGGTGCAAAAGAACAATGGGAGAAATTAGATGAGGAACTTGTCCTTAAGCTGAATGCGCTAATAGGGAACAGTACGCTGGAACACAAACTTGACACATACGGAGACATCATATACTCTATCTGCAGGGACACTTATGGAGTGAAGCAGCCAAAGACAAAAACGCCTCCCCAGAAATCCAGAAGACAGCAACAGATGGAGAGCATCCGGAGGGAGAAAAGGAAGCTTAAAAAGCGAATGAAAACTGCCTCAGAATTCGAGAAGCAAGGGCTCCTGGAACTCTGGAAAGATCTGAAGGCCAAACACAATGCTCTCAGCAAAGTGGAATCAGCAAGGCGAAGAAAGAGCAAAAAGAAGAAGACTCAAGATCGTTTCTTCAAAGATCCCTTTGACTTTTCAAGAAAGCTGTTTGAACAACCCAAATCAGGGACTCTCACAGTGGGCAAGGAAACCCTAGAGCAGCATCTCAGGGAAACATATTCCGATTCTCAGCGCGAGGCACCACTTGAAATCCAGAATCTGGTTTGGCCTGCAGCGCCAGAAGGAAAATTCAATAACAAACCACCAACACTGGATGAAGTGAAGAACGTAGTAAAGAAAGCCAGAGCCAAGTCAGCACCTGGACCAAACGGAATACCATACCTGCTCTACAAGAAATGCCCAAAAGTGCTCGAGTGGCTCCACAAGATGATTCGATCAGCATGGAGGAACCAGAAGATCAGCGACCAATGGATGAGAGCTGAAGGAGTGTACATTCCGAAGGAGCAGAACTCCAGCAGCATCAATCAGTTCAGGCCAATATCACTTCTGAACGTCGAGGGGAAAATCTTCTTCTCTGTTATGGCAGCAAGATTGACAAAATACCTGACTGAAAACAAGTTTCTGGATATGTCAGTCCAAAAGGGAGGCATACCAGGAATGCCTGGATGCTTGGAACATGCCACGTTGATTTGGGATGCCATCCAAAAAGCAAGAACAGAGAAGAGAGACATTGACGTAGTTTGGCTTGATCTGGCGAATGCATATGGATCAGTTCCACACGATATGATCCAGCTGGCTCTTGAAATGTATCACATCCCAGAAAACATCCGAACAATGCTGAGGAAGTATTTCCAAGGGTTCTCAATGCGGTTCTCTACCAAAGAATACACCACGGACTGGATAGACCTAGAGGTGGGCATTGCAATGGGCTGTGCAATCTCTCCCATACTGTTCGTGTTGGCAATGGAAGTCATCTTGAAAGCTGCAATGAAGAGTTCAGGTCCAGTGAATCTGGGAGATGGATACCAGATGCCTCCTCTGAAAGCTTTCATGGATGACACAACAGTCTTGTCCACGGATGAGGAAGAGACACACCGAATCTTAAAGCAGCTGGATGAGCTGGTGGCCTCTTCAAGAATGAGGTTCAAACCTAAGAAATCCCGAAGTCTCTCACTGCGAAAAGGAAAAGTGGCAGATTCAGTCAAATTCATGGTAGCCAACCAAGCCATCCCCACTGTCACAGAAGAGCCAGTAAAAAGTCTCGGAAGATGGTATGATGACTCCCTGAAAGACACACAAAGGGGATGTGAAACCAAGCAAACAGCAGAAGAAGGCCTGAAGAAAATAGATAACTGCGGACTGCCAGGCAAATACAAAGTCTGGTGTCTACAGTTCATGCTGATACCAAAGCTGCTGTGGCCACTGCTAATCTATGACATTTGCACCAGCACAGTCGAAGCAATGGAAGCCAAAATCAACAAATACACAAGAAAATGGCTCGGTGTCCCACCTGGTCTCACTGATGTTGCATTCTACTGTCGTCAAGCAATGCTGAAGCTACCTCTCAAATCCATAGTGGAGGAATACAAAGTTGGAAAAGCAAGACTGTTGAGCATGCTGGAGGAATCGGAAGACAATATCGTGAGATCAGTTCATCCAAAGCTGAGAACTGGCAGAAAGTGGAAAGTCCAAGAGGCTGTAAACAATGCCAAGAGAAACCTCAGCATCAAAGAAATAATTGGACACACGCAAACCAACAGACAGGGACTGGGAGCAACAAAAATGCAGTGGTGGTCCAAAGCCAAAGGGAAGGAAAAAAGAGACATGATCATACAGGAGTTGAAGGAAGAAGAAGATGTCAAAAGAGTGCAGAAGGCAGTCCAGCAAGGTCAACAGGGGCAATGGACAACATGGGACAGTGCACTCCAAAGAAGTCTCAGCTGGAACGATATGTGGCACATGGCTCCTCTAAGGATAAGCTTCCTCCTCAGATCTGTATATGACCTGCTCCCCTCGAATGCAAACTTAGTGAAATGGGGGAAAGCAGACGACCCAGCATGTCCGCTCTGTCAGAAGAAACAAACAGTGGAACATGTCCTAAGCTCTTGCAAAGTAGCGCTAGCCCAAGGAAGGTATACATGGAGGCACAACCAAGTTCTGAAAGTGATCACAGATGTGGTTAGCGAAAAAACCATGACCCCAAACGCACCAATTGCTATGACAAGGTTCTACAAAGCAGGAGGGAAACAGGTCTGGCCCAAAAGTGCTATGACAACCAGCACATTGCCAAAGGGTCTTCTGGATGGAGCAGTCGACTGGGAGTGTACAGCAGACCTCCCAGAGTGGAGAAATTACCCAGATGTCATCAGCAAGACAGGCATGAGACCAGACATCGCTCTCCACTCTGACTCCTCGAAACAAGTGATTCTGATAGAACTCACTGTGCCATACGAAAGCAGAATGGAAGAAGCACATATCTACAAGACCGAAAAATACGCCGGTCTTGCCAGCACCCTGAAGAAAGCAGGTCTGCGGGTCAAAATCTTCGCCATAGAGGTCGGGGCAAGAGGGTTTGTGGGCACCTCCGCTTATGATCTCATGAAACAACTCGCCATTTCTGGGAAGAAGAGGACTAGAGCCCTTAAAGCAATGGCAGAGGCAGCAGAAAGGAGCTCAAGCTGGATCTGGGCAAGGAGGAACGAAAAAAGTGAACTTCATAAGGATTAAATTCCCTACAGATGATGTGTGCCCCGTTAGCACATTGGTAAAACCGCGTACCGCAGTTCTGAAGCGCAGAATCGCCCAGGTTCGATCCCCGGCGTGGGAAAAAAAAAAAAAAAAAAAAAAAAAAAAAAAAAATAGACAACAGCAGAAGGGCATCCAGGAGTCATGACCTGGATGTGGCCCGGCCCCCCGAGAGTGTAAGGAATTCAGGGCCGAAACACTTGTCTAAAGGGGGTTACTTCTCTGAAGACCTTCTGTTGTCTAGCTCTCCCTAGAGTTTCTTTCTACCTGTGGTGCTGCTTC
Organism: Monoplex corrugatus; assembly: GCA_030674185.1. Lineage (NCBI taxonomy): Eukaryota > Metazoa > Mollusca > Gastropoda > Littorinimorpha > Ranellidae > Monoplex > Monoplex corrugatus. The sequence continues at coordinate 30,640,383 of CM060313.1, read as the reverse complement.
TGGATGGTTGGGGCAGGACGGAAGGCTTCCCAGGCTGCTCAGTTTCAACTGCTGGGCAGTCTGAGAAACAGCAGATTCGATGCCCCTGCTGAGAGCTCTCAGTTTCTCTAGCAATGTCTGGAAGGAAGTTTTCATCCATATAACGTCAGTCTGACAAGAAGTGAAGACTAGACTTGCTTTCTTTATGGTTGCCGCATGAATTTTCATTGGAGAGGACTGTTTCCTTGTACCCATCTTTTTGCCTCATGGAGAGGGATTTTTTTCTGCTTTTACTCACTCTATTTCCTGTTCAGTCTGCCGCATGGGGCAGCTCTTGGAGGAGGAAGGGTGACTTCCTCCACAGTTTATGCCCAGAACTGGTCCATTACATGTTCCTTCATGTGCATCTGTTCCTTCATGTGCATCTTTAGCACACATTCCACATTTTTCTGTATTGGGTTGTCTATCCCTAACATGTGTGAACTTTCGGCACTTGAAGCATCACAATAGCAAGGGAACATACAGGGAAGCTTTGACACTCAGATACCCTATCTCTGGTGATTGTGAAAACACAGAACAAGCAAATGTCAGAAAGAAGTATTATTTGCTAGAGTTATATTTTCAGCAACTGACTTCTTTTATTGTGCACATACTACCACTTTAATCTGCTTCAAGTATTTTTTTTTTTTTTACAATCTACAGAAGCTGCTTATTGTTTTCAGTAAAAACATATCCCCATACTTACGTAATGTAGCATACACATGCATAATCTTTGAGGACACCGGGGAATCTCCAGCAGCATTGTGTGCCTGCAGACTGATGCGGTAGTCTCCTCCTATGTCCAGATCATGAATCACTACTACATTGTCCTGCCCTTGGGCTTCCACAACAAACTTGCTGGTGGTGTTTCTGCACCTGCTGTCTTTTGACAACAAATCCTCACTACTCAACGGTGTCACAGTCATGGAGTAATTCTCAACATCACCACCTCTTTTTGATCGTGGGATTTCCTGAAAAAAGAAACTGGATCTAAAGGGATTGTTTAATATTTCTACAGACCGTTTCTGGATCATTTCTGGAAAGTTTCAGTCCAAAAGCTCACCTCATTTTATTTCTGCAACCCAAGAATGTTGTGTCAAAATTTTAAATCCTATCTCATTTGCAACATAACTTGCATTTCAGTATAAAGGAATGACCTGATCACATCTATGAAGAGCCTGCACTGTGGCGTGACTATAATTCCCATGGGATGAAATCACAGCTCTAAGAAAACTTTGGCACTGGCAATAAATATAGAATATACATTCATTTTATACCACAAAGACCATGAATTAAATAACCATCAAAATCAACAGTTAGCACTGCAGCAAATAAACTGTGAAAACACATACAAAAAGTCATATTATTTCTCAACATGTGCAATAGTCAAGTGGGTAAGATGTCAGACTTCCAATCAAAAGATTTGGGTTTGATCCTGCTCGAGTACTTCCCACCAGGTGGCTGAAGGATGGAGATTTTTCTGATCTCTCGGGTCAACATATGTACAGACCTCTTTAGGGGTATACATACACAACACTCAAATATGCTTGTCAAAGATCCTGCAAATCATGTCAAAAGTCCAGCACTTTACAGACAAATGAAGACACACAGCATGCACACACCAAACCTGAAGTATGCAGACTATGCAGCAACATACCACCAGAACAGTGTGAGCAAAACTGTATGTCTACATGTATTTTCACAACACACTCAACTCTCCTTACATATCAAAACAGAAATGCTCTTCAACAAATCAACAAAATGATCATATACAAATCAAAATGAAAAGATGAGCAATAAAAAAAAAAACCAAGACCAAACCAAATAAATAAAACAATAAAACTGCCATACAAATACATGAACTATCAATATAAGAAAATGAGCATACAGGTGCATGCCCACCAATCTCTCTCTCTCTCTCTCTCTCTCTCTCTCTCTCTCTCTCTCTCTCTCTCTCTCCCCCTCTCACACACCACACACACACAAAATTTTGACCAAATGCTCTCCCTCTTTCATCCTCCCATATACAGACCACTAGGTTGTATGTAGTATGGATTCATGTTAACTATAATATTCCACTATGAAAAGGGATTTCTGTACAAATTATCTAAATTTGTTAAAAATTAACGCTGACACATTAAAAAAAAATCTGTAAAAGTGATAAAATGATGACTTGCTCTGTCCAGGGAGAACAGCCTGACTAACTTCCCTAGACAAATATACTGAGAAAAAAACACACAAAAAAACAATGCCATCAAATACAACACTATGCAATATTGGCCAGCTAAACACAAACCACTGTACCAGAGATGGATAACTGAAAGGCATATACAGGTCAACTTAAGTATAGCAGAAGTGAACTTAAATTTAAGATTGCAAATTTTAAGCAGGCCAAATTTGGCATACAAAAGATTCTTAAATGTGGTAAGTTCAACTTTCCAAGTTTAAAAATAAAACAGTAAATCTCCTTGCTTAGGATCAAGCTTAGTGAATACAATGTATAAACAGGCAACTTGCACTCTCACTGTTGTTGTTGTTTGCTGTTTTGGTTTGTTCTGGGTTTACAATTGTACGTTTCTCAACTGGAATTCGAAGGTAAGCTAGACGATTTGATATTTATCATCTTGAACTGTCGGCTAGCAGGTGCATTAGTTTCATGCAAACAAGCATGGTATTGAATTTACACAGCAACCTCTTTGTGTCAAACTTCTGTATTACCAACAATAGATTCGTTCCAAAACACATAGTGAAGCTAGAATAAAGAAAAAGGAGGACAGACGAGTGCCACATGTCCAACTCTGACGGGAACTCTTGTGTGAATGAAAACTCTCGTGTTCTCTCGCTTAACTCACTCGGTACAACGGACCGCTATAGCGGTCGTGAGGAAAGGCACAGTTCCGTACGACGGAACACGATAGCGGTTTTGATAATTAAACATTTTTAGACGCTTCCCTTTAGATCCTGCACGTCTACCATAGCCACACTAGTAACTGCAAACATGTCAAGGGTCAAAGGGAAAGTTACTTCGTGAGATTCCGTAGCCATACACTCGTCGGGGAAACGATTGACTTCGGTACCCTACACGAATGGCTAATCTGCATTCGTGTCGAAAATGGCGTCGCAGGCGAGTACGAGTTTTCGAACAAAGTAGATCGTGACAGCGGCGTTTTACTGCTGCTGAAGTGATTGAAGTGCTTCAGACTGAAGGATTGGACATCGAGGAGTATGATGAGGATAATGATGAAAGTGTATCAAGTGATGGAAGCTGCCAGCAAGGAGGAACTGACAGTGACCCAGTTTCAGACGACAGTGAAGTGGGAGAGGGTGGTGGGCGTACACGTCACGAGAGGCGAGCGGTCAGCGGGTCAAGCACAGTGAAACGCATGTCTGATGGAGGTTTCATTCACTTTCCTATGCATGACTGGCACGAAGATTTTAGTTTTTCTCCCACTTTGCCTCTGTTCTCTGGCTCTTGTGGCCTGCATGTCCCAGTTCAGTGCCCCGCCCCCTTTGATTTCTTGCATCAGTTTGTGACAGAAGACTTTCTAAATTCCATTAATAATAATAATAATAATAATAATGTTTATTTGTATAGCGTATATTCCATATAAAAACATGCTCACCAGCGCTTTACATTTCGCAAGAAAGGCAAAAGGTGATAAAAAATGTTCACAATTACATACACAATAAGATAACAACTAACATTAAAGCTATACAAGTAAGAAGACACATAAGAAACCACAGAATATTAAAATTTAAACACTGACTTATGTAATGAAGAAAGATTAACAGATTTTTCATATGAATAAAGAGGCATACCTTGTTTATATATTGCTGGGTGTGTGTGCTTGCGTACGTGTGTGTGTTGTGTGTGTGTGTGTGTGTGTGTGTGTGTGTGTGTGTGTGTGTGTGTGTGTGTGTGTGTGTGTGTGTGTGTGTGTGTGTGTGTGTGTGTGTGTGTGTGTGTGTGTGTGTGTGTGTGTGTGTGTGTGTTGTGTGCGTGTGTGTTGTGGTGCGTGTGTGTGTTGTGAGTGTGTGTGTGTGTGTGTGTGTGTGTGTGTGTGTGTGTGTGTGTGTGTGTGTGTGTTGTGTGTGTTGGGGTGTGTGTGTGTGTGTGTGTGTGTAGTACGTGTACTATGTTTGCATGCGTGTGTGTGTTTGTGCATGCAATAGTTGTACATAAAAGTATAATCAATATTTTGAATGAAGATAAAAACAGAAAAATTCTAATTCATATACAGGAAAAACCTTATAACTTCAGTATTACAGCATTAACACCTTGACAATCAAAATTAGGCCTTCCTCACAACTTATAAACTGTTCCCATATCATACATCAGAATTTACATACAAACAAAAATTTGTTAAAGTTTCTTAAAGTATTTCAGTCTCTTTCCCACTCAATTTCTCCCCTATCCCCTCCTCAGCTGTACATACAGTGATACACACACATGCTCACTCATACACACACACACACACACACACACATACATACACATGCACACACACACACACACCTCGCTCTATAGGCCCCTATACAAAATACTGTTATACAGGCAGGAGAGATTAGTCTGATGACAGACTTGCAAACTAAGGCTCTTCAGGTTAGATGAGTTTGAAAGAGGTGGGTTTTCAGGTGCCGTTTGAAGGTTGAGAAACACTTAGTTTTTCTGACAGACAGTGGTAGAGAGTTCCATACATTTGGGCCAAAGACAGAGAAAGACTTTTTACCAAAGGTGTCTAGAGAGAACGAGGAACAGTCAACAGTGAGGTGTCAGAAGAGCGGAGCGTTCGAGAAGGTTTGTAACCCTGCAGGAGGTTGGCAAGATAGGATGGCATGTTCTCGTGACAGATACACTGAAAGCAGAGACAGGCAACTTTATATTGAATCCTAGCCTTTACCGGGAGCCAATGAAGTGTTCTAAGCAGAGATTTTGCACTCTCACACCTAGGCTTGCGGAGAACAAGGCGAGCCGCGTGGTTCTGTATGCGCTGAAGTTTGAATAGTTGATTGTCATGGAGACCTGCGAATAGAGAGTTACAATAGTCCAGTCTAGATAGTATGAAAGAGACAGCAAGCTTGTTGGCAGCATCAGTGGAAAGAAAGGAGTGAATCTTACCTATTCTGCATAGCTGATAGTACAGAGTACGGCACAACTGTTTGACATGGGCTTCCATAGACAGTTTTTCATCCAGGTAGAAGCCAAGGTTTCTAACAGTTTGTGAGAAAGATACATCACAACCAGAGATAGACATGGGGGCATGAGTAACCTGATTGACCTTTGACTTAGTACCAGCAACAATAAGCTCAGTTTTATCATCATTCATCTTCAGCTTGTTTTCACTCATCCACTTGGAAACATCCTCTATACAATCTCTCAGACTGCACGCAAGAGCGTCGAAATCTGATGGGGCAGAGGAGCTTTGCAGCTGTGAGTCATCCGCAAAGAAGTGGTATGAGTGACCTGACTGATGAATGATAGTGCTGAGAGGTTGTGTATACATAGTGAACAGGACAGGTCCCAAGACAGAACCTTGTGGGACACCACATTTCAGCACATATGGATTTGATTTGTGGCCAATGACAACAGACTGGGTACGGCCAGTCAAATAGGAGGTAAACCAGTCCAGAACCGTTCCAGAACAGCCAAAAGTGGTATGCAACCGCGTTATGAGGATGCTATGGTCTATGGTGTCAAATGCTGCTGACAAGTCAAGCAGTGACAAGATAGACACACTCCCATTGTCTGAAGCCTGAAGGAGGTCATTGACCACACGCAATAGAGCGGTTTCTGTGCTATAGCACTTACGGTAGGCTGACTGGAATGGCTCTAGCAGGTTGTGAGATTCCAGATGCTGCAGAAGCTGTTCTAGTACAATACGTTCCAACACCTTTGATAGGAATGGTAGATTGGAAACTGGACGATAATTCTTCAAGCAGTCTGGGTCGAGATTTGCCTTCTTCAGAAGGGGCTTGACAAGAGTGTGCTTAAAGCACTTATTCATAATATCTGTGACAATTGGAGTAATTTCATCTAGACAATCAAATAGGATAGAGGCAGGGATAGGGTCAAGGTCACAGGACTTCTTTAGCATTTTCTTCAGTATCTCTCTCACACAACCCTCAGACATAAACTCAAAATTTTCTAGCTGTGTACCAGAGAACACAACAGTATCAATGGGGGCATGGTGTATCAGGGTCAAACCTGCTTCTGATCCATTCAATCTTTCCAACAAAAAATTCATTGAATTTATCAGGAAGAGACTCTGGGGGGATGTTAGAAGGAAGCACAGTATCTCCAGCTTTTCCCAGCAACTGATCACTGAGGTGGAAGAGTTCTATGGAACTATCAGCGCCTGCTATCTTACCACATATGTACTTTTTCTTTGCTTCACGTATCATATTTGTAACTATGTTACGCTGCTCTGCATATATTTTCTCTATGAACAGTCAGACCGGACTCACGCCACGCACACTCAGCGGTATGCCATAGCACTTTAGCATGAATGACTTCAAGAGTCATCCAAGGGGCGGATATACGGTCTGACACAGTACGCATAACAAGAAGGGCGTGTTGGTCAAGCAGCTGACGCAAGCATGTGTTATAAGTACAAATGGGATCAGATGAATTGGACTGACAGGCTGACTCAAGTGCTGTATGAACATCAGTCTTGAAAACATGCTTCTCAATAGCCTTAAGATTGCGTGAAGCGATTTTCTTTATTGCTTTGCCTGGTTTTCTAAGAGACAGTTCAAAGGAGATGACAAAATGATCAGATAACAGCATGTCACGAACAGATAAATCAACTACATCAGAAACACGGTTTGTGATTAGCCAATCTAAAGTATGGCCTTTGCATTGAGTAGGTACATTGATCATTTGTTGCAGACTAAGATTTTCAAGAACGGCGTTTAAAGCAACAGTACAGTGATCAGAGGGATTATCAAAATGGACATTTATATCACCAACAACAAACAGCCTTTCGTAGGTATTGTATGATTCGAGCAGGTCAGGGAACTGGTCCAAGAACATTGATATCTTGAGTTTGTTTTTGACACTAGGTGGGGGACAGTACACGCAAAGAAACACAAAGATCTGACCATCGAAGTCCAGGCGAATCTCACACACCTCAAAAGCTGTAAAAGGAAAGTCTTTGGTTGGAAAGGAAATGTGTTTTTTAAGACTGTTTCTATATATCACAGCAATGCCACCTCCAGCTCTGTCCTGCCGTGGAAAAGAAATCAAAGTGAAGCCGGGTGGTGTCACAACCGCAATGTCTGCTTCATTCCCCTGTGGCCAAAACCATGTTTCAGTCAGAAAAACCAAATCGTAGTTGCCCTGGATTATGTGGTCGCAAACATCATGAGTCTTGTTACCAAGGGACTGAGTGTTTAAAGTCATTATTTTGAACCATTTTGAACGTTCTTGATTTAAACCGGTGGTGTCAATTTCAATCAGGTTTGATTTTGAAAGTGTGCGACCGTTTTGGTTGACCTGTTTAGTGTCTCGATCGTCTGATGGATAGCGAAGAGGAAAGGCACGATGTCCGTTGAGCCTTGGCCGACCGCTGACTATCATCTCTATCCGCCTCTGCTTTCTCCTCCCCCCGCGCCGGCATTGGCGCCGCGGTCGTTTGAAACCCGCAAGGCCTACTCCTATGCCCAGATCTTTCAAACGAGTGGCAAGGGGTAAGTCCAATGGAGCAGCACTAACTGATAACAGCTGGTCACGAGTATAACGCTGGCTGACACACTGACAACACTGTCTCTCTCGCACAGTTGAAACTGGGCGTGAAGCCGAACATGGCTGCGTTGAGCGATTTGAAATTTCAGTGAGCACCGAAACAAACACAGCTGCATGAAGGATAACAGGGCACAAAGCACGGCAAAACATGTACCACAAGACTGTCCACTGCATGATGAAGACGTCACGGTGAATAAAACGATAATATATAAACTAGCATACTATAAACTTTGAGAAAATTAGACAAAAATATGGAGAGCTCAGCGATCAGCCTGCTAGGTGAAGGGAGAGCACTCACACCATTGTCATAACAGAAGGCATAAGAGAACTGAGTGGCAAGCAGAATGAGCACTTCTCCTGACCTTCTCACCTTTGATAGAGCTGATCAGAGTGTGTGACTGTACAGTGATCCTGACCACAAAATTTGGGGTATTTTCAACATGGCACATGACGAAGAAATATTAAAGGAAGAACTTTAATATTTTGGCATGATCTAGCCCAGCATGTAAATATTCAGATCTGAAAGTTTCATTTTGTTCCTTTATGTTTTGTATTTTTTTTGTGATTTTTTTCCTGACCCTTCAAAATGGGCCGTACCTGGGGAAACGCAAGGGGAAAAACTCTCCGTACCGAGTGAGTTAATCCAGAATCCTGATAGAATTCTAGTTCTAAGTTCATACTGCTTATAGCCCAGCCAACTACTACAGCCATATCAGGGCTAACATCACATCAAAACCAACAACCCAATTAAGATAAAACACAACAGTTAAAAACCACGCTCACCATTAACCTTGCAAATCTAAAATGCAAATAAAGAAAAACAGCTGTAAAATCAGATCAAGTGAAATCTATTGATCTCTTGTAAAAACTGGAAAATTGCATCAGGAGGGACGTCTCGGAAGAGGTTCTTTGTCTCACATCGTACACGTCCTAGCAATCAAGGAAGAGATGTCTGATGCTCAACAGCTTGTCACATGGCAGGCCTGGAGGAGATTAAAATTTTCTACTAGCCAGCCGGGCTAGCAGATTTTAAGATCCACTAGCCCACATATATTTTCACCAGTCCGACATGTTGCCCCTAAAAAACAGCAAAATTCTCTTAATGGTGATGCTCAAAAATATTCAGCAGAATATGCCACTGTTACAACAAAGGTGGTCAAATTTTTTTCTGGGGACTTTCATCATGGCGGGGGAGGGGGGTGGGTGGAGGTGAACAGTGGGAGATCAAGTGATCAAGCGATAACATGAAGATGTAGAAGGCAGATGACTGGTCTCAAAGTTTACATGGATTCTCTGTGTAAGTTAGAGAGAATTCTTTAGTTCAATATCAGGAAGTATCAGGAAGTATCTCTCTGTCGAAACAACTGCAAAACTCGTTCTCTCCTTCATAATGTCTCGCATTGACTATTGCAATTCACTCCTGTCTGGTCTTCCTGCCTCCACCATTCACATCCTACAGCGCATTCAAAACAATGCTGTACGCCTTGTACTGAAAAAGAAAAAAGCTGACCACATATCTCCTCTCCTGGCACAACTTCACTGGCTCCCTGTATCAAAGCGCATACAGTACAAACTAGACACCATGTGCTACAAAAGCCTCAATAACGCAGCCCCCGATTACCTGTCAAGCCTACTTGAGATCTATCTTCCCTCACGTACCCTCCGCTCTGCCTCCGATCCTCTGACTTTTCGCTTTCCACGCACTAAGCTCAATACCTATGGTCCACGAGCCTTCTCTGTTTCTGGTCCACTCTCCTGGAACAAACTTCCTCTCTCAGTCCGTCAGCAACCTACTTTTGTCTCCTTCAAGTCCGCTCTCAAAACTCACCTTTTCTCCTCCGCATAAAATCCTAACCCCCCTCTGCAGCCTGTCTCCGCTCGGAGGGAATCACATGGTTATAATATATAATTGTATATGCTATGCTCTCTATAATTTTCCATTGGTTTTATTCTTGCTTTTATTGCTTTTATTCTTTCTCCCCATTTATAGCCATGCGTGTGTGTGTGTGTGTGTTATGTGTGTGTGTGTGTGCGTGCGTGTGTGTGCGTGCATGCGTGCATGCGTGCTTGCGTGTGTGTCTGCTTCAGCGCTTAGATTTGATTTTATCAAGATTTTGCGCTATATAAATATTGTAATTATTATTATTATTATTATTATATTCATAATCATTGTCTGTTTGCCTGATTGTATCGTACCGACTCCCTTTACTGACAGGCTTATGGGAAGCAAGAGTTGCCGTTCAATAGATAGCCTTGTTTTCGCGCATACGTTGGCAGACTCGATCATTGCAGACACAATCAGTCGGCAGATCAGAAAGTTTGAAAAATCGAAATAAATTATAACTGCAGGGCTCAGAATTGTCACTCGCCAAACGGACTAGTAGTTTTTGATTTTGACTTGCCCAACAGGATTTTCACTCGCCTCGGTCGACCGGGCGTGTGGATTTTGCCAGTCCTGCATGGTATACACCATGGTGCTTCTTCATTTTTCAAAAGGTACGAATAAGTGTAGGATGTGTGACCCGTGTGTAACCTATATAACACTGTCTCTTTCTTATGTTTCCCTGCAGCACATGGAAGAATTTCTTTCATGCTAGGGTGGATTTGGAAAAGTTTTTGTCTGTCTGTTCATTCCAATCCTCTTGCCACAGATTTCTCACGTAACTGTGTACTTTGGATTTCACATCTGTGTAAGGAATCAAGGACTTAGACATCTTTTCCCTTGTGGCCTTCTTGGTCAGGCAGTCAGCCTTTTCATTGCCTCCAATACCAACATGGCCAGGAATCCAGGCAAAATCAATCCGGTAACCTTCACTTATAAGAGTAGAAAACAGTTTGAAGAACTTCAGAAGCTCAGGGTGACTAATGTTTTGATCAGCAATTGCCTGCAAAGCGGAAAGGGAGTCCGAAAAAATGAGAAAATTTTTATGCTTGGATTAGGATATCATTTTTAGTGCCAAAACCAGAGCAGTCAGTTCAGCAATATAAACGTAACTGTCAGACGGAATATGTTTTGAAAATGCTCGATTGGGAATCGCAGAACAGAAGGCAGCGGCAGCAACATCTTCATCAAACTTGGATCCATCAGCGAAGATTCTGTGGGATGATGGAAATTTCTGACACAGTTCCGCATGAAACGACTTGTACGCCATAGAACTGGTATTGTCTTTACGGAAGGAAGCAAGATCAAAACAAACCTTTGGTGTTTTCAAAGTCCATGGTGGACTGTCTGGAAATTTCGAGAAGTCATTAACAACTGCTAAATTTATATCTGCCTTTTCCATATGGGGACGGATACGGATTCCTAAAGGAGGAGTGACTTTCGGATGGTTTTCAAATTTAAAATCTGGGGTTGAAGACACAGTCGTAAGCTGGGTTTTCCGGTTCAGAGAACAGTTTCAAACAGAAATTAAGGTTAGTTTTTGTCTATGGATGGTCAGGGAGGACTACCCTGCCTCCGCATACAAACTATAGACAGGAGTTGTTCTGAATGCACCAAAACAGAGGCGCAGCCCTTGATGGTGAATGGGATCCACTGCTTTTAGGTACCATGGTCTCGCAGAGCCATATACTACGCAGCCATAGTCCAGTTTAGAGCAAATAAAGCTCATGCAGGTGAAGTAGCATTTTTTTGTCGGCACCCCAGTCTGTATGAGCTACAACTCGGGACTTTAAGATGTTGGATATGACTGACAAAATTCAACTTTTCATCAAAGATCAATCCCAAAAATTTACCTTCTTTTACAGATGGAATGATGGACTTTCCCAGATGGATTTCTGGATCAGCAAAGAATTGTTGCAGATTATGAAAGTGGATACACTGTATTTTGGTTGCAGAAAAAGTAAAGCCATTTGTCTCTGCCAACAGCTGGATCCTATTTACGCACAGCTGCAGCTGCCGCTTAACACCTGCATAGAAGCTTCCACTTGAGTAAACTGCAAAATCATCCACAAACAGGAAACAGTAGCAGCCCTGCTGTACACAGGCTTGACTATATTGTTGATCTTGATACTGAACAGAGCAATAGAGAGAATGCTCCCTTGTGGTACACCCTGCTCATGTTCATGGATATCAGACAGAGTTGAACCAACCTGCACTTGAAACTATCACTCAGTTAAAAAATTTTGGATAAACAAGGCTTGATGACCCCGAAAACCCAGTTCATGTAGATCCATTAGAATTCCTATTTCAAGGTGGTATCATTTGCTTTCTCCAGATCAAAGAAGATAGCCACTACATGCTGTTTGTTCAGAAATGCATTGTGGATGGTCGTTACAAGGCAAATTAAATATCTACTGTGGAATGTGCCCCTTTCCACATCAGTATGCTGTTCACCATTTTTCTCAACACTTTGCAAAGAACTGGTTAGGGCTACTGGCCGATAATTGGAAGGATAGGATACATCTTTTCCAGGTTTAGGTACAGGGATGAAAACAGCTTTCTGCCACGAGGGAGGAAAGAATCCTGTCATCCATATGTAATTGTACACTTTCAATAGTGTTTCTAAACCCTTTTCCGGGAGATGCTTCACGAGTTTGTAATGAATTTCAACTAGGCCTTGAGAAGAGCCACAGCAAGTCAGAAGAGCACCTTTTAATTTGCCTGACATCAATGAAAGATTGTACTCTTCCGTGTTATCAGAGATGAAGTTACAGGCCCTTTTCTTTCAGAGATTTGTGTTTACGAAAAAGCGCAGATTTATTGGCTGAGGAAGAGTTCTTTTCAATGGTGGATGCTACCAAGTTAGAAACAGCTTTTTGTCAGTAATCAGACAATCTGACAGTTTCAGATGGTTAACAGAGGGACAGGTGTTTTTCCCTTTAACTTTCTTGATAATTTTCTACACTTTCTTTTTTAGAGTTTGTGACATCAGTTTGGTGCAAAAGTCTCTCCACAACTGTCATTTACTTGTTTGAAAGACATATTATGACTTTGGTTCTCTGCCTCAGGCAAGTGGAGATCCTTAAGACAGAGATTTATAAAGGAATGTTCTGTGAGCACCAACGCGCTGCTGCTAATGTCTTTCAATGGGACAGAATGACGAAGACCAAAGATGTAACAAAGATCCAAATTTCGTGGGTTTTTGGAATCAGTGCACTCATTCCATTGGTTGATTGACATTCAGGATATCGCCTGTGATATCAGGATATTGTGGTAGCAGTTATGCCTGTTTCATAGCTGTGAACAATCAAAACAAAATGACGTCTGCTTGTGGTGCATTTGGTTATGGTTTGTTTCCAGTACCATTCGAAACAGCATACCAGGAACAGGCAGCTTTCCTCACATGACTTATTTATAATGTCTGATAAGGAACGACTAGAAAGACAAGGTGATAGTTTTCCAACGCTTTTTTGTGCTGAACTCTGGATGGAAACATAAGGAAACAGAATCATCTTGGTGAAAGGCTACGTTTTGTTTAGCACCACTAAGACCATGTAACTCATGTGTGTCCTGATGGCAAAGATCAGGAGAGAGGGCATCTTAGCCGATAACATCAAAAAGGGGCCCTTGTCCAGAGGCTAGTACAATGCTTTTCTTAGAGCGCTGAGGACAAGCAGGAGATAAGTAGGAGATCCTTGGCCAGGATTTGTTTCGGGTTCTGGGCTTCTCTGTATGCCAGACCTTGTGATATTTCTTGGAGGAAAAAAAATTATCTCAGATGTCCAGGTCCACTCATCACATCTGAAGAAAAAGAGAAGTGTCAAAACTACTGGTACTTGAAACATCAGAACCATGAGGGAATTGGGCAAACTTAAACTCCTACATGAATTTAAGGAGCATAAAGTAAAGTAACTGGACTATGTGAAATCAGACAAAAGAATGGTCTCTTCATGTTAGGTGACCACACAATTGTTTACTGTGGAAATGTCAAAGGCACAAATGGAGTTGCTATATATATTGTTCTGAACAAGCGTCATGCAGCCATCCTTAAAAAGTTACAACACTATTAGTGATCACATTGTAAGAGTCGAGCTTAACACCAAGCCTGTCACCTTAAACATCATCCAAGTATATGCCCCTACATCTACTAGCTCAGAAGAAGTGATGGAACAATTTAACAAAGACCTACAAACAATGAAAGACAAAATACCAGGCTAAGAAATGCACATTATCATGGGCAATCTACATGCAAAGGTCAGGGAAGATGACAAGGAGTGTAGAATAGGGCAACGAACATGGACATGTGACAGCATACTTTTGTCAAGCAAATGATCTTGTCATATCTAACACTCTCTTCAAGCAGCCACATTACAGACATTACAAGTGGATATCCCGTGGAGAGAGATGCAAAATTCAAACAGACTACATAATGACTGACGAAGCATGGAAAACAACAATGCTTAATTCAAAAACAGGACCAGATGCGGACTGTGGTTCAGCCCACATACTGCTGACACAAAAATAAGATTACAAACATACAAGCGAAACAAGCAAACCAAACTAAATTCAATGAACACGAAACCACTGCTGCTTCCCAAATTGAGACTGACAATGCCTTCCAAACTGAGACTGACAATGCCTTCCAAACTGAGACTGACAATGCCTTCCAAACTGAGACTGACAGTCTTTTTTCAGTCCAAATGGGAAAACGGCCAGTAAATGAAAGTATCGAAATGAACTGTGACAAGACATAATCGAATCTGGACAGAAACTGCCAATGCAAAACCGAGCAGAAAAACAACAAAGGTGGCAAAATCATACATAAGTGATGAAGTAATGGGCTGGCAAAAAAGAAAAGTCAAACGCTAAAAATAACAACTGAGAAAAGTATGAGAAACTGTAAAAGAGAAATAACCCCAAAGTAAGAAGAGACAGAGAGCATGGCTTCAAAAAGAATGTGATAAATTGCAATACAGAAAGAAAACCAAAGGAAATGTTCAAACAAGTAAGGAAATGGAAAACAACCAAATTTCAACTACAAAATCAGTGTATCAACAGCGAAGAAGGTGCCACTTTAACTGACAGAGAAGACATTCTTGCAAGACGGCATGAATGTGGTAAAAATTGATTCGATGACATCATGGCAACAAATCCACAAGGTACTCCATGTCTAGATTTTCAGCATCTTGAACAAGAACCTCTCTTAGAAGAAGTGACAGCAGACATCAGTCAACTGAAAATTGGAAAATCACCAAGACTAGATAAGTAGATAATGTTTCCAGAGAACTGCAGAAAAACATAGGTGAATCAGGAATTAAAGCATTGCACCACCTACATGTATGTAGTAAGATATGGAGAACATCTAACTGGCCAACTGACTGGAAACTACTACAAGAGTTTGTCAGTGGTGGTCTTCTTAACTTGTAGTTCATTCACAGATTTTTTTTAGAGCATGTGAAAACAACAGTCATGAAAATGATCTCGAAAGCTAAAATTATTATTCTACCCCGGTCCTCGAACTTACAACTACAAAATACCTAATCCAAAACAAATGTGACTGACCAATTCAAGCAACAGGAACCAGAAAAAAACACGAAAAAAAAAAAGAATAAGAATGCATATTTAATACAACAGGACAAGGCAGGCGCAAATTTTCAGCCAACTGGCCTTTGTCAAGCTAAAATCACACACTAACAAATATCAGATACAAAAATTAGGAGTGCAGCAGGGAAGTTTCAGTCTTTCTCTCCTAATTTTTGTATCTAAACAAATATCTGATAAAAAAAATTAGGAGAGAAAAACTGAAACATAAACATGACATGGATACATGCACAAACTGATAAAGATATTACCTTTAAGTATAAAATATACACAAGGAGACAATGGGAATCAGCTGATAAATACACTACCTTGAAGTAGACAATACACGAGACACAAGCCTCAATGACAGTCACACTCTTGTCACAAAAGATGTCCATGATTGAGGGCTCTTCCACTGGTGCTGCAACAAGGATATCAAAAACACATACTGTGGTACCAGCATACGCTTTTGTTTTTCATGTTTAAAAAGTAAATTAAAAAGTAAGAAACAAAATCAACACTTAAAAAGCTTACTGTGCAAATGTTACACTAATTCTTGTATTTACTGAACAGAAACAATGAAAGAAGAAAAACCTGTTTCAGAATGTAGCACAAATTATTTGTGGCATATGCAGCTCTGCTGCCTCTGTAGCATGTACCTACTAAGATTTCTGAGGTACAACTTTTTGACTACTGTCGTAATTAACTGGTATCGTGTGCATAAAAGCTATACCATCTGGGTCAATCTTCAGATGATAACCTTGAAACAGAATACTTAATACATTTTTAATACCATACATTTTTATGTATTATTGCTAGTGTGGGGCGACCATCCCCGACCCACGCATCCCCAGGTGGCGGATAGGGGAATGACTCCTAGATGGACCCAGAGGGAGGCTGGGGTATGGGGTGGTGCCTATACTCTCTCAAAAGGCCTCATAACCCAATGACCGGTCTATCTAGGCAAGTCAGGTGTACCTTCAAATAACTCTTACTATCACATCAAAGTCCTGGTAAGCAGGGACGGATGAAGTCAGGAGACCAACACTGATATGCAACAGCTACGATATCTGTCAAGTTCACGTTCATATTGCTTATAGCCCAGCCGACTACTAGAGCCATATCAGGGCTATCACCATGTCAAAAACGACAACCAGGTTAAGATAAAAGACAACAGTTAATTTAAAAACCATGCTCACAGTCAACCTTACAAGTCTAAAATGCAACTAAAGAAAAACATAAATGACCAAACAATAGATGAAGAAGAACATCTGAGATGCCAAAGAGAGATCAACGCCCACGCCACTATGTGGACCAGAATCCTCAGAGCAGGGGAAAATGAAAAGGCTTCAGCCTCAGAAAGAATAAAGAACAACATGTTAATAGAGAACCATGGTCTAGCACCACTGTACGCATTGAGAAAAGACCACAAACAAAGCTCAAATGAAAAAGCGGGACCACCGGTAAGGCCAGTATGTGGAGGAAGCGCAGCATACAACCACAGATTCTCACATCTGATTAGTATGATCCTCAAGAATGTCTGGAAAGACGAAATTACTGCATGCGAGAGCACAGAAGAATTGTTAGCTTCAATAGAAGAAATAAACAAATGTGAAATCCAAGAAAACATAATAATAGGCTCCCTTGACGTCAAAGCACTCTATCCTAGCCTAGACGTGGATTATACCGCAGAAATCGTAGCAAAAACCTTCTATGACAGTGATTTCAATGTCGAAGGAGTAGACAGTAGAGAACTCGGACTGTATCTCTCCCTCAAAATGACAGAACAAGAATTGAAGGACGCAGACATCTCTCACTATTGTCCAAAAAGAAAACACAAGAAAGGCAGACCACCTACCATCACAGGGTGTGCTACTGATAAGGATGAAAACAAGAGATATGCACCGTGGATCTTCCCATGTGAAACACCAGATAATATAACCATTAAGAAGATGCTATCTGAAGCACTAAAGACAGCCATAAAATACATCATGAAGAACCACATATATAGGTTCGATGACACCATCAAGAAACAAGCAAATGGTGGTCTTATTGGACTTGAACTAACGGGTGAACTGGCAGGGATTTTCATGGTTTGGTGGGACAAGCAGATATTAGGCAAACTAAGAACACTAGGGATCCGAGTCCTGATGTACAAACGATATGTAGACGATATTAATGTCATCCTGATAGCTCCAGACAGTAGACTGAGATACCTCAACGAAGATGGTGAGGAGGAACTCATAATTGAGGAGGATAGAGGAGAAACAAGGAACAGTGAGGAAAGAGGGATCTCCTTATTAAAAGAGATAGGCAATAACATACATAAGTCGATCCAACTAGAGATAGACTACCCATCCATGCATGAAGACAGTAAACTCCCCCTTCTCGATATCAAAATGTGGGTTGAAGAAGTTGAAAAAGAAGACAACAGGCACGTTAAGGTAGTAATGCATGAGTACTACGCAAAGGAAGTATCTACCAAATCTGTCATACATGCCAATTCAGCCATGCCCAGAAGTACCAAAAGGACTGTATTAACCCAAGAAGTACTGCGCATACTACTTAGATGTAGTCCTAGGCTCCCGTGGGAAATGACAGTCAGGCACATTGACAAATTTATGATGCGCATGCAGTACTGCGGCTACAGCAAGAAGTTTAAGACCCAAATAGTCAAATCTGCCCTGGCAGCTTATGAAAAGATCAGAAACAAAGATGAAGAAGGGGAACAGCCGATGTACAGGCCGAAAGGTTGGAAGAGAGCAGAGAGGAGAGAGGAGAGAGGAAAAGAGAAAGAATAAACAGGAATGGTATAAGAAAGGAGGATATGAGAGCGTAGTCTTTGTCCCTCCAACACCAAAATCCAAACTGAAGAAAGACTTTGAATGTGAAATCAAGAAAACTAACATAAAGATAAGAGTAGTAGAGACATCAGGGAAGTCAATCAAAAACATCCTCCAGCGATCCCACCCGTTTCCCAACAGAAAATGTAATGACCAACAAAATTGTATGGTATGTGCAGGGAGTGAGAAGGGAGGATGCAGGGCAAACAATATCACATATCAAATAGTGTGTGATAAATGTAAATCTGTTTACTATGGAGAGACCGCCCGTAATGGCTACAGTAGGGGGTTAGAACACATGGCAGCCTATAAGAACAAAGATAATGACTCAGTCCTCTATAGACATGTTAATACTACACACAAACATGAAGAAAACACACCCGAGTTTGTGATGACAGTGACAGGCAAACATAAAAGTGCATTGGACCGACAAATCAGTGAAGCAGTCCAAATACACAACGCCCCAAGCAACCTACTGATGAACAGAAAATCAGAATGGGGTCACACACGGATAGTGAGAAGTAAGTGAAATTCCTTGATGGATAATATTCGTTTAGGTGTGATATATGTGTAAATTATAATAAGATTGTGCCTATTATAATTTCACAAAACAATGGTCATAAAAGAAAAACATACTCAGACGTAAAATCATATCAGGTGAAATCTATTGATCTCTTGTGAAAACTGGAAAATTGCATCAGGAGGGACATCTCAGAAGAGGTTCTTTACAGAGTCCGACGTGTAGCGCTTTTGTCTCACATCATCAGAGCTCCCATGCCTCCACGTATAAAATGTAGACAGGTGTTGTTCTGAATGGACAGAGGCACAGCCCTTGATGGTGAATGGGATCCAGTTCTTTTAGGTACAGTGATCTCGCAGAGCTATATACTACGCAGCCATAGTCCAGTTTAGAGCGAATTAAAGCCCTGTACAGGTGAAGTAGTGTTTTCTTGTTAGCTCCCCACTCTGTACGAGCTACAACTAGAATATTCAGAGCTAAGATGTTGGATATGACTGACAAAAAGGAAATTTTCCTTCTAAAATTACATTTAATCTAACATACTTACCATGGCTCACAAATGCAATAAGCGGCAGCGGTTTGTCATTTCTGCCTCGTAACAATAAAGTCCGAAGGGACAGTAACTCTGAGAGTATCCATGTCTTGCGCATGCGCATGTGCTCTTCCTCTTTTCGAGGAAACCTAGACCCTGACTGTGGATAGAAGGAACCAGGAAGGCGGGGAGGAAGGGAGGGACTCTGCGCGAGCCACGGTAAGTACATTAGATTAAACATAATTTTAGAAGGAAAATTTCCTTTTAATTACACATACTATACCGTGGCTCACAAATGCAGAATAGCACTATCCGGATGGAGGGCTTACCTGGTTAACGCCTGGAGAAATGGTAGAAAATTCAACTTTTCATCAAAGATCAAGCTCCGAAATTTACCTTCTTTTACAGCTGGAATGATGGACTTTCCCAGATGGATTTCTGGTTATGAAAGTGGATACACTGTGTTTTGGTTGTGGAAAAAGTAAAGCTCTTTGTCTCTGCCCATCGCTGGATCCTATTTACGCAAGGCTGTAGCCGCCGTTTAACGCCTGCATAGAAACTTCCACTTGTGTAAACTGCAAAATCGTCCACAAACACGGAATAGTCTAAGCCCTGTTGTACAGACCTGACTATATTGTTGATCTTAATACTAAACAGCACAGGACAGAGAATGCTCCTTTGTGGTACATCCACCTCTTGCTCATGGATGTCGGACATACATACATACATATTGCTTATAGCCCAGCCAACTACTAGAGCCATATCAGGGCTAACACCATGTCAAAACCAACAACCCAATTAAGATGAAAGACAACAGTTAAAACCACACTCACCATTAACCTCGCAAGTCTAAAATGCAAATAAAAACAGCTGTAAACTCATATCAGGTGAAATCTATTGATCTCTTGTAAAAACTGGAAAACTGCATCAGGAGGGATATCTCTGTTCATTCCAATCCTCCTGCCACAGATTTCTCATGTAACTGTGTACTTTGGATTTTACATCTGTGTAAGGAATCAAGGATATAGACATCTTTTCCCTTGTGGCCTTCTTGGCCAGGCAGTCAGCCTTTTAATTGCTTCCAATACCAACATGGCCAGGAATCCAGGCAAAATCAATCCAGTAGCCTTCATCTGTAAAAGTAGATAACAGTTTGAAGAACTTCAGAAGATCAGGGTGACTAATGTTTCGATGCCTGCAAAGTGGAAAGGGAGTCCGAAAAAATGAGAAAATCTTTATGCTTGAATTAGGACACCACTTTTAGTGCCAAAACCAGAAGTCAGTTCAGCAGTATAAACACAGCTGTCAGATGGAATACGTTTTGACAATGCTTGATTGAGAATCGCGGAACAGAAGGCAGCGCAAGCAACATCGTCATCAGGTTTGGATCCATCAGTGAAGATTCTGTGGGATGATAGAAATTTCTGACACAGTTCTGCATAAACGACCTGTATGCCAGTGAACTGGTACTGTCTTTACGGAAGGAAGCAAGATCAAAACAAACCTTCAGTTTTTCAAGGTCCATGGTGGGCTGTCTGGAAGCATAAAAAGAATTCTATACAGGGTTAGATGCAGCAGGCAAAAAGGCCAGTCTAACCTTGAATGCCAAGAAAACAAAAGTGCTACATATTAACTCATTCAAGCCGCAACATTTCGCACTGCGACAAACCCCGAAATCACAGTATTTTGGGTAATTTTTTTTAAAAATATTAAAAATTAACAACAATGTCACACACAATAGGAAAACACTGAAGTGTTCAAATACAGACATTACTCGCCTCAAAACTGGTAGTCTGTTCATCTTGATAGAAGGGGTGAAGGAAACAGGTGACCGTAAGGGGGTAAATATCCTCTTTCCGAGTCCATATATTTACACCATATGTGACTGGTTCTTGCGAACGGGGTCACAAGTCGCAACGTGTGAACTGAGATACTGGCCTCAAAAGGTGGTGAGGGTCGATCTGGGTGATTTGAGATTTTTGTTCCTACACATTGTCTGACCATTAATCTATTAATTATGGCAAAGATTAAAGTGAAATTTGGGCTGAAAGAGTGTTAAAATAACATTTTAAAGTGATAACCCATCAGAATGCGCAGATTTTTTCCGTGAAAATGCGTGTGTTTGAGCTTTAATTTAGGCCATGAAACCGTACAGGGCCTCAGCATATCGCATACCGTTGGAATCAGCTCGCGAAATAGCTAGTATGTAGTGCAGAACCACTTTATCTATCACTTCACTAAGTTTGATGAAGATAGAATACTGGTTGCTAAGGAAAAAGCAGAGAATTTTGTTGTCCTTCTTTAACTCTGCTTTTCTCAAAATGGCCGTCCCATCACCCACTCCCTTTAAATTACTGTAACTCGCTCGATTTTCCAGTTAGACGGTTGAATTATATATCATTGGAAAGAGCATTTTTTCTGCTTTCCGGTGATATAAATATCTCTATACCCCCCAAAATTAAGTTGTGACCCCATTCGTGAGAACAGGTCACATATGTTGTATTTTTTCACCAATGAAAACAATTATCCAAGGGAATATTTACACAAGAATGTACAGTTTATGTGTAAAAACACAAACACCACCTCCTATTTACTTGGTGTAATCAAGAACAGTGAATTTGCGTGCAAATTGGCGGGTGCTTCTTGACGCCATCTTGACAGTCAGAAGAAAACAAAGAACCGCACATAGCATCAAAAAACTGCTATTAAAGCAAAAATACAGCTCACAACATGGTCTAAGGGAAGGAACTGTGAAATAAAAGACCCAAGATCACTCTAGTGCATGATTTATTTCCCTTATTCCTTTATTACAGCCACAAAGAAAGTTGAAACTCTGACGTAAACCTGTGTATGGCACAGCTTTTTGCAGTGTGAAAGGTGACATACAACCGTATACGGCACAGCTCGATTGAGTTAAAGGCAAAGACACTGAAAACAATCATGACATCACAATTAACAAAGTTCCTTTGGAAAATGTTAAGGATTTCAAACATCTTGGCTCTGTAAAAACTGATGATGGAGCCTGCTCCAAAGACATCAAAATAACAATTGGAAAGGCAAAGCAAAAAATGGTCCAACTCAACAACATCTGGAAAGACAGAGGCACACCAAATGGCCTGAACGTTACACATAAAATGTTTGATCTGGCCAGGCACACCAAATGGCCTGAAAGTTAGACTTCTAAAATGTTTGATTTGGCCAGTCATGATTTATGGCTGCGAAGCCTCGACTCTGAGAAAAACTGATTGCAGAAGAATTGAGAAAAACTGATTGCAGAAGAATTGAGGCACCAGATATCTGATTTTATTGGAGACTACTATGTGTCAAATGGACAGACAGAAGAACTAACTAAAGTGTCCTGAAAGAACTTGATACCACCAAAAAACTACTAGCAGACATCAACAAAAGACTAAAATACACTGGCCATGTGTCACGCAACAAGAACAAGAACCTCATGGCAACCATCTTTCATGGAAAACAGTGGCAAAAAGGAAGAAAGGCAGACCTCCAATCTCATACATCAAGAACATAACCAACATAAGTGGCCTAAGTATTCAAGAGATTGTCCAAAGAAGTCAAGACAGAATGGCCTGGGGGTAGATGGTGGCATCCAGATGTGCAGCGGCAAACACCGAACCCAATGATGCCAGCAGGTGAGGGGAGGTGAGATTACCATTGTCTGCTTTTTTCAAGTTTCTATGTATATCATTGGCGATAATGCTGTTTAAAGAGGGTATTAATGATGGCCAATTCATTGGTCCAGCAAAAAGATGCCAATATATTGCCTCTTTCATCGCATTTTCCCAGCCCATATGTTCCTATTCCATACTCTCTGTCTTCAGTTTCGCCCACTTTGACATTCATGTCTCCCATTATTATGAAAACTTCTCTTTTAGGTATTTTGTCCTTTGCAGTTTGAAGGTCATTATAAAACCGTTCTACCTTTTCATCTGAGCTGGTGGACATAGGTGCATATGCTTAGACGATGTTTAAGGCAGCTGGCTTTGTGTTAAGTTTAACAGTTATTAAACGGTCATTAACTGTGTTGTAGCTTTCCAGTGCTGCACCATGTTATTTATCTAATATAATGGCGCCCCCGTACGGGCCTTTTTTTCCCCACAATAAATGATTGTGTGTTCACCAATTGTGAACTTTCCCTCACCATTCCACCTGGTCTCACACAATCCTGTGATGTTTATGCCTATTTTATCAAGTCCAGGTATGAGGAGATGAAGCTTTCCCAGTTCTAGCATAGTTTGAACATTCCATGTTCCATGTTGATGAACCCTTTCCTTTTCTTTCTGTTAATTTTTGTTGAACAGTCTCTACAAATTTGCTTCCCAATGCTGCCATCAGATACATACGTATCATCATCATAGTCCCTTTCACACCCTTGGAATTGGATCCTCTCTCCCCAGTAGCCGGCAAGTTCTATTCTTCCCTGGGGGTCTCAGAAGACATAGAATTGTGTGTTTTTTCTTCTTCTTGTGCCATTTTGTGCAGTGTTTGGCAAAAAAACAAACAAACAAAACTGCAAGGTATGTTGCCACTGCTTTCCTGAAGTGCAGTGCATGTACTGTGCTGGTGTCCTGGCCATTGTTTCCCTGGAAATACTCTGCCCACGACTGTGAAGTAGACGCCGGTTGTTGTACAATACTCTGCCTTCGCCTCCTAATTCATCCATCCCCTGCTTCCAGGACTTCAGTAATTGGAATTATGGCACCCCTTCTTGCCTGACAGTATTCATTGTAGGGTTGTGAGATCACTTCATAGAAGTATAGTACCACCCTATACCCCAGCCTCCCATAGAATACTGTTGCTGTTAGGTCCATGACTGTTTATTGGTTATTTGCAGCAAACACCCATCTCTGAGGGTCATTCCCCTATCCACCTCCTGGAGATGTGTTGGGTTGGTGACTGTCGCCCCAAGATTTACCCAAGGCCCACAGTGCCATGACTAAATTCAAATTTGGCCCATAGTGCCATGACTAGATTTAAATCTATGCATTTTCAATAACACAACCCACACCTTTGACCCAAATCTGGTAAATATCTATTAATAGTTGAGTATCTTGTTGACACATTTCACACACACACACACACACATAGAAACAATCACCCTTTTTGAAAAAGGGATATTGAAAAAGGTATGGAGTAAACCTGTCACAGGTGAAAAAAAATGTAACAATCAGTAGGCCTATATTGTCCCTGGCGGAATATTCAGATACCACAATATACATTATTACTAACAAAAGAATTGACTTTACATTCACAGAAGAAACATTATTGCTATGGATTGTAATCTTTCCTTCCACTATGAATGAAGAACAGTGATGATGATGATGATGTTGATGCAATAGTAATGCTAGTGGTCATGATAATAATGATAATAATAATAATGATTACTACTAGTACCATAACAAATTCTCTGCAAGAACTAACACAAACAAACAAAAGGCAAGAACTCCAACCAAAAACAAGAAAGCGGCACATACAAAAATCAAACATAAGAACAAGTAAGTGTTTTTACATCAGCTGAAATTATTGCTTCAAATTTTTTTCTCCAATTTCATGCAGCCCAATTCCAAAACTATACCTTTCATGTTTCAAAGTTAAAGAAATAAGTCACACTTAAAAAAAACAACAACAATACACACAAAGTCAATGTGGCAAAGTGGTTACTGTGATGGTGTACCGACTAGAAATTTGTGGGTCCAAATCCCCATCTTTCAAGAAAAAATATTGTGGGATTTTTTCAGCATCAAGTAGCTCCTGTCCAGAATTCAGCATGCTATGGGTTCATTGTGATGCCTGGGATCACACAGTCAAGTTTCATCAATTTTATGGAAGCCCAAATTTCCTGAAACAACACTGAAGGCTCCGTATCTCTTTGGCCTGGTCAATGTCAGGATCTACATGAAATTAAGCATACAGTTCCATAGCATCATGACGATTTTCCCAGATCTCAGTGTTGGTTTCCTTAAACACTTCCATACTTGAGGGAAATTCAGGTTGAGGTTTTAGGTGACAGTGGTTCACAGGGAACTGTTATTGGACAGACATGCACATGGTGGCTCCATAATGGTGAAACACTGGTACACTGTACCAGATGAGAGGGAACAATGCCATTAAAGCCGTGCAGAAAATGGGGCAAGAAAAAAATCTACATCACAATATATTTGCTTACCAGCCTCCTTTGTACAAGTCAATGAAGTGTTCAGGAAGATTTTTTCACCAGGATAGCGAGCAAAGGATTGAACAGACACATTGTAGCAATACCCTGCATATGGTAGATCAGGGATGGACAATTTTTCACTGGATGGTGTCAAACCACATGAGCTGTTCGACATCGAGCTCCAACGCAGTAGCTTCAATGAACATACAAACAATCTCATAAATTCACAAACTCCAGAGTATGCATTCAAAAAGAATCAGACTGCATGAAATACAAGTAAAATTTAGAGTAGGCAAGGTAAAGATTGTCCATAATGCAGTGGTCATAATGGTATGGGTGGGTGGGTAAAAATGCAGAAATCTCAGCTTTACTTGGGGCAAGCGTTAAAAGGGCAATGCTCATCTCCTCTCCATCTCTCTTTTACTTTCCATAAACTTGAATAGGCTAAGGTGCCCATTCAAAGAAAGTCCTGAACATGTCCAGGTCTCACTAAGTTTTTCAGACTTTAAGTTTAACATTCTTTTTCTTTCTTTGTTTCAACATCTTTTCATCTGTGATTTCTGATGGCTCTAGACACTGTTTTGTATTATCATACATGATACATCATAAGAAATACCTGCAAATTATGTGCTTATCTCCCTCAACTCATGTTACATTAACAAACTTTTCAGCTTAACACCTACCAGAAAAAAATCCAAATGAAATAATACTAATACTAATTCATAAGAACAATGAATAAACACCTAACAACTGATGAAAGAGATACAAGGTAAGAAAAACACTTAAGTCCTTGTATCCAAACTCAGGACGCATCTCTTGTAAATGTTTCACTGATTTGCTATCAACAAATTTAAAGGATGTTAAGACGAAACTGTGTGCTGGGGGAATGGGGGGGGGGGGGGGGGGTAGGTTGTGGACCAGAAGGGGAAGAGGAAAGGAGACAGGGGAATGGAATTGGAAATGATCTATGCATTATATCACAAATGAAGAAAGGTGTGAGAGGACAACTGTCAATGAATCTCCAATCTCATTTTCAGAACTTGGCATTTCTTCTGGGTGAATCTGCATGCAGTGTGTATCATGTAATGGCTGGTTTGTTTTTTTTTTGAAAGAATCATCAGACTTGTACAGTGCAACTCCCAGGAAGCAAGCTCCTGAGCACTTAGCACTTAACAAAATGTTTATATATGTATATATGTGTGTGTATGTATGTATAAACATGATTCTACAATCAATGTATCGATGACATATACATAACATAAAACAGAACAAGAAAACAGTATGATCACTTATGGCAGAAAATACTTTTCCAAATGAATGCAATTGCATAAACCTACACAACAAAGATATGCATATACATACGCACACCCACGTCCACACACGTAAACAGATACAAACAGCTATACAGTGACTCATACCTGTAAATGCACATATATACTGACAAAGACTTGCAAACAAATCAATAAAGCATACATAAATTTATAGCATTATTTCACACAACTGATTATATGAGTGTAATTTGGACAGTTGAGTGAAGAGGAGAGAGAAGAAAGAGTTGAGACTAGTAATACTAAAAATAGCAATGTTTGAAGATTTCTCTTCAGAGGACAGAGATTGCAAATGAGGGATATCTGGACGAAGTGAGCTCCTTTATTGTGGAGCACAGAAAGAGCATGAACGCTGGCAAAAAAAAAAGTGTCTTTATAAGAGAATGTGTTTATCTAAAAATGATCCAAGTTGTCTAGGAGAATAACTAGTGAGGACATTGGAAATTACGCAGAAACAGTTTCAGATAGAAAAAAAAATGTTACAAAAAAACAGCTGAGAACTTGTAGTTCGCCCTGGTTTGGGCTGGGACTAGTGGAAGCCAATGAAGTCTGTACAGAAGGGGCTGAAGATGTTCATATTATTGCCTTCAAAACTAGTCTCTGAGCAGAATTCTGAATCTTTTGTAGTTTATTATTTATCAACAGCAGCCTACAAGGAAAACTGCAATGGTCTAATCTGGATAGGAGGGAGGCACAATCCAGTGTTCTTGCTGCATGAGTGGTCAGATACAGGTGGATAACACTACAGCAGCAAATTTCTAGATATGCTGAGCGATCAAAAAACCTATGTCTCTAGCTGAAAGTGTGAACACAATTTCAGCAATGCCAATACATACAAATATTGTCCGAGGAAATATAGAAGAAAAAGTTATCCCTGACGTGATATGGAGGGCTTCTGTTTTGTCATTGTCCAGTACACGATTGCTCTCTGTCCTCCAACTTTTTGTATCTGAGGAACAGTTTTATGGGATGGCAGAACAATTCTTGTATGAAGGACAAAAATCGTGTCACATATCAGTTGCAAATACCTGGAGACAGAATGTCTTTTCATCAACAAAGAAATGATTTTGTATATCATAAACAGAACAAGACCAAAACATCAAACAAAATAAAAGCATGTTCTGAACTATGGTCACTGACAAATACAGTTTGAGATAAGATTTTAACCCATGCATGTGCTGAACCTGAAATACCATAACCGTAAATATTTTCTAATCTGTACAGAAGAATGCCATGATCTACAGTATCAAATGCAGCAAACAAATCATGGAGTGTCACATGGCTGTTCCAACCCGACTCTTTAGTTGCAGAAGCCCCTAGCTGTGACCTGACCTTATTTCAGCCGGAGAGGGCAGACCATACACATTACGCCTGCTGATAGCGGTTGTGCAGTGGAGGGAACAAAAATGAGTTAGTTGCTAAATAGCCTCAGTTTTCACAGCACCTTTTAACAGTATGTCTGATATGTAAGTGACCTTGTTGCCAATAGAAATAGCTTTAAAATGATACCAAACATGACCAGATTAGTTCAGCAGGCTACAGTACCACATCTTGTAGAAAACATACTTAATTTCAGGTAGAACAGCTATAGACTGCGAACTCCATCGCACAATCAGTTTGATGAGTCATGCAACAAAAATTCTGTTAAGACTAATCATGATGAGGACAATGAATAGAATCAAAACAGAAATAGCAGAAGAACAATGTGGAATTGTGGAAGGGAAAGGAACTATTAATGCCATATACATCCTAAGAACTATCATAGAGAGGTCAATTGAGATGAATAAGGATTTGTATTTATGCTTTGTTGACTATACCAAGGCTTTCGATCAGGTAAGACATGAAAACTGATCAACCAACAGGAGAGACTCAATGTTGATGGAAAAGATCTATGAATAATCAGAAATATGTACTGGGAACAAACAGCAGCAATGAGAATAGAAAACAATATAAGCTCTCTTCAAAACATCAAAAGAGGAGTCAGACACGGTTGTGTTTTGTCACCAGATCTGTTTTCACTTTACAGCGAAAACATCATGAGAAACCTAGAAGAATGCACTGGATTAAAGGTTGGAGGAAAAATTATAAACAACATTCGTTACGCAGATGACACCGTGTTAATTGCAGAAAATAAAAGGGACCTACAAAACCTTGTGAATATACAAGAAATAGAAAACAAAGGTGAGGGGTTGGAACTAAACAGCTGCAAGACTGAAGTCATGATGATCAGTAAATAACATGAAATCCCCTCATGCAAAATAACAGCAAACGGCACAACCTTGAGACAGGTTGATAAGTTTAAATACCTGGGAACGATCATTTCACCAGACGGCAGATGCTCATTAGAAATAGCCAGCAGAATCGGCCAAGGAAAAGAGCATTCAAGAAGATGAAAAGCATTCTTACCAACAAATGCCTATCAATTAACATCAGGAAGAGAGTTCTTGAATGTTATATAGAACCCATACTGTTGTACGGATGTGAGGCGTGGACAGTCAACAAGCAAAGCCAGGACAAGATTGAGGCAGCCGAGATGTGGTTTCTAAGAAGAATGTTGAGAGTTCCATGGACAGCAAAGAAAACAAACCAGACAGTCTTGATGGAGGCAGACACAAGTAGATCACTCATAAGGAAGATTAGGAAACGACAGGCAACGTTTATAGGCCATTTTATGAGGTAACGGGCAAGCTGGAGGGAAAGAGAGCACCAGGTAGACCCAGGGAGAAAATGCTAGAGGGACTTGCGGAGTAGCTGAAGACGAGGAGGGTGGAGGAGATGCTTGGGGCAACAAGAGATAGAGACAGATGGAAGTCCATGATCACCAACGTCATGCGGCAGGAAACCTGATGATGATGATGATGATGATGACAGCTATTTTGGTAAGATCTGTTTTTTCCATAACTTTCAACCCCTCAAGCCAAACTTCAAAGGTTTTCAGGCACTAACAAAGATATGTCACACAAAGTTTAACACTTCGGAAAGTCTTCATTTAATTAAAAAATTTGCACCTCGGCAGGGAAGGCGAGAGACACGATATAATTACCTCACTGTATACAGGGTTCATGCAGATTTCCAGACAAAAAATTTAAGGACTTTTTAAGGACTTTTGAAGCACTTTTTTTTTAAATGCCTTCACACGAACGAAAGCTGTAATGACTTGTCACTACTTTTAAAGTCCACAGTGACAGTAGTTCAGCTTTCACTGCCTCTGTTTTAGTACAGCTCAGGCTATTCACTGACATCTGAGTTTGAGCAGAACAGTTGGTTGATGAACAGCAGGATGACGAACTGCTAGAAGTGATGGGATCGCTCATTGCAGAATTTTTTGTAAAAAAATTCGAAAGACAAACTGCAGGATTTGAAGTCTTCATCAGATTGCAGTGTTTTTTCCCTTTTCCATGGGTATTTTTACAGCCGAATTCTCCCACTGAACGAATGTCTATAGTCTTCTTACAAATGCGGCAAAAGGCCTTGCATCTGTCTCCACTTGGGTCTGCCTGCAGCCATTCTTTGTATTCGTCTTTTTCCAGCCAAACCACGTTAAACAAACACTTCCCCGGCATGTTGACTTCTCAATTTCAAAATGGTGGAACATTCTATCACGTACGCGCATGCACCATAAAGACCCGTAACTCTGGTGTTTTGACCTATAGCAGACGACGTATCGGTGAGATCGTCGATCTTAACTCCGACTTAGACTTTCTCTTTTTTTTTTTCAATTCAATTTCAACCTTTTTTTTTTTCTTTTTTTTTTTTTTTTACAAACTCAAGATTTTACAGACTTTATCAAAAATCATAGGCAGTGACAAAACTTACGGACTTTTTAAAGACCTTTCAGCAAAAGCCTGATTTTTAAGGATTTTTAAGGCCTTAAAAAGCATGCCCTCAAAATCAAGGACTTTTAAGGACTGTGCGAACCCTGGTATAGCAGGAACTTAACCACCACGATGTCTCACCTAGTGCAGACTGTTTCCATTCTCTTTTCTTGTGTCGTGTGTTAATACACGCACAACTGTGAGGGAGTGGCAGAGAGAGGGGAGCAAAAGAGGGAGAAAGAAATGCACACAATAGAGAGAGAGAGCAAACACGAAAGGGAGAGAGAGGGGAACGGAGGGAAAAAAAAGACAGTAGAAAAGAGGCAGAAAGAGAGATGGATAGAAAGAGACAGAGAGAACGAGGGAGACAGAGGCAGACATATAAACAGACAGAGATGTAGAGAAACTGGGTGAGACAAAAGAAACAGAGAGAGAGAGAGAGACAGAGAGACAGAGAGAGACAGAGAGAGAGAGAGAGATGCTACAATCTTTAACATGTTCTCACACGTCTTGACAGTCACTTACCAAACACTAGCAGAAGGGTTCATCACTTGTATTGCCTCTTTTTCCTCTCTCCCTATGTCTCTCTCTCTCTCTCACTCTCTCTGTCTGTCTCTGTCTGTCTCTCTCTCTCTCTGTCTCTCATTTTCTGTCTCTCATTTTCTCTGTCTCTCTCTCTCTCTCTGGTCTGCTTGGGTCGCATAATACATGAGTGGGGCACTTGGACACAATCGGCTCCGTTCACCTCCAGTGACCTTCTAAAAAGGCTACATCAGTATTGATGAACAGAAAAGAGGTTTATCCCTCAAAATAGTAGGTCCTATCTTTAATTCAAACAGGGGCTTTATTGCCCTCAGATATAACTGACCTTATGCATTATGCTCCAATGTGTTTGTCAGTGAATACAGAATACTATGTTGGCAGTCTGGAACCAGTCTTTGAGAATACATGTACTGGTGACAAACAGGCGTTAGACAAGTTACAGAATGTGTTGTCCCCATTCTCGCAAGTCACTACACTTGATTGATCCTGGCAAGCATAATTCAAAATGTTTTAAATAAAGTGGCAAAAGAAGGACATAGTTCTTGTCACTATGAAATATCTACAATTGTATTCTAGTTCTGATTAAAAAGAAACGATATACACAAATCTGTACACTGTATTACACATGGTGTTTCACAGAGTCTATGTTAGGGTGTCATAAAGCTGACATGAGTGTGGCATTTTCTCCCACATCTCTTATCGGACTTTGTGCTCCTCTCTCTCTCTCTCTCTCTCTCCCTCTTCACACTTGTGTATACTTTCTAGGAGTTTGTAATGACTTCTAATGACTAACAAGATGTCAAGCAGATGTATCATTCCTCAACACTATCCATGGCATGATCATAGACTGGGCCGCTTCCTTTCATTAACAGTACCAGGGTTCTAGCTTGGACAGTGCTGCTTCCTTTGGTAAACAGTCCCATGGTCAAGTCAAGGATTATCTTACATGTGAATAAACAGATGTCACTGGGCTTACCCAACAGACATGGACAGAATTTCCGTTATCACAGCTGGCATCTTAGCTGCAGGAAACCGATTTAAATGGGCCCTAGCGAAAGAAGGAAAGACTTTTGCAGACGAATTTTACAGTTTATGCAAATGTCGGAAAGTCTATCACCATCAGATATATCATAGGCTAGAAACGAGAAAAAAAAATCACTGACATTACAAGTTCATGGCTATACATCTGTTGTTTCCTCGGCGTAGGAACAAAAACAATACAACAAAGAAATCTATATTGTGTTAAATTTTTGTGATTTTGCGCTTTCTCAGTGTGAAAGGCATGGCTGATCGGAGAACAGGAGAGACAACATTGAAATGCTCTTTCATCAACACTTGTACTTTGTTTTCTTCATTGTTCACTCCTCGAACACGTACCTTGAGCTCATTGATGAAAGCGTGTGTCTGTTCTCCATCTTGTTCTCTGTGCAGTGCCAATCCAAAGTGCCAGGTCTTCATGAAATCAATACAGTGATATTCTAAGATATGCTACTTGGGGATGATTTTACTATTTGGGAAGTGGGTA
The DNA here is from genome assembly GCA_030674185.1 of Monoplex corrugatus. Classification (NCBI taxonomy): domain Eukaryota; kingdom Metazoa; phylum Mollusca; class Gastropoda; order Littorinimorpha; family Ranellidae; genus Monoplex; species Monoplex corrugatus. The sequence goes on along the minus strand of CM060313.1, from coordinate 30,607,878 downwards.
CTAAAACAATTCATATAACTAAATGCTCTGTTCTGCTTCTGTGATGTCTGTCTCAGTGACTGGTCTTGCATGTGAAATACGCTTGTGTACATTTGCATACAATGAGTTTAATTGATAGTATTTTTTTCCGATATCATGGGCCTTTGCTTTTATCTCCTTTTTACTGCTTGTTTCATCAGAGATACGGACGACAAATTGGCATGTATTTTCAATCACTCTAGGTTGTAAATATTTATGGCAGTGGTTGCCAACAAAGCTGCGTCCATGATAGGCCTGGACAACTATTTTGTTTTCTTTCAGGGTGGTATCCAGGCTGGCTGTCATGGGCCCAAACCGTAATGGTAGCAGCTCTGTTGTCAACATTTCTTCATCCTTTTCCATGTCTTCAAATAATGACTGGTAGTTTTCCTCAGCATTATTTTTCAATCCTTCGTTGTGGGTCACACTAGCAGCAGTGCCTCCACATTGCTGTAAATAGAGTTCACAGAAAGCGATTTCAGTTCCTACTTTTTCCAGCTCTCTCTCTTTCTCTTCTATTCTAATCTTTATTTTTTGAAGTTTGTTCACATACTTCCCAAAAAAATGTTTTGTTTTCGAAATTTTCCTAAGTGTCCTGTGCTTGTGATGCTGCAACGTTTTTGTCGAGGGTGTGGCAGTCCTTCTCTAACAGATCATGGTGCTTTTTTCCTATACTAAGGAGAATATGCAGGTAGGGAGGGGCAACCTGAGACAGTGGGACATCAAATAGTGGATCATGAATGGCATTAATGAAAGCTTTTGCCTTTTTGAGATCATTTCCATGCTTTCTAAATCGCCGCCTGTCTTGTCTGATGGTCTCCACTGTTCTCTGTGGAAGCTGGGGCTGTTCTATGGGAGTCTTCTGGGTTTGATGTTTGGAGGCTGCGCACCACAGGCAGGGATGTGTTGCCTGGGGACCAGACAGCCCATATACCTTCACCAGGAAGTCGTAGTCGCCAAACAGAAAGACGAATTTGTTTCCCTTTCCATTCAGATTGTTGCAGGAGCTTGATTTGTTGTTTGTAGGGCTTCCGGAGCTTTTTTAGATTGAAATGTGAATCTCTGCAGTTGGTAATCTGAAGTAAAATGGTGTTGTTTTTAGAATTTGGTTCGTTTACATTTGCAACTTGAAGCATAAGCTTAAAGCTGCCACCACATGATCTCCCCCTATTTTGATCCACACCTCATCTTCTGGATTGATGTTTCCATCCCAGGTCAGTATGCCCTCTCGTTCAAACTGATCTAACAACTTCCAGACAAAGGCTGGAAGATCATTGTCTCCAACAAGCCCTGCTGGTACTGTCTCAAGCGCTGATTTGTCTGCTGCCTTGAGCTTCAAGTTCTTGATTTTTATATCTCCACACATGATCTGTTTCTCAAAATTTCTTTCAGCTTTTTCACTTTCATCAAACTTTATACCAAGACTCTCACAAAACTGCCTTTGTTTCCTGTGCTTATTCCAGCTAAGACCGAGACCAGTTCTCCATGCTAACCCTTGTTTTTTAGTGAGTGATGGTTGCTTTACACCCGCTGGCTGTAGGACCCTCTGTTGCTGGTGTTTGGTTGTACCTTTCAGCTCAGTGCCATGTTATTTTACTGCGTCATCCTTAGTATCATCCGACATGTTCAATCAAATTTTTTCCATCAGTTTTGTTGTTTTCTTGCGCAGGGGAGATCCAGCAGCAAGGGACGATTTTCTTGGCATAATCGCCTTCTTAAGCACAAGTGGCTGACCTTTTGTTTTGCATCTCACAATTGTTTTATGTTTTATCTACAGACTCCGACAGTTTGTGTCACGTAGCCCCTCTTTGCTTAGTGGGGAACTGAGTTGGTTGATAGGGCGAAGAGATGGTTTATTTTGAGTTGCATTCTTGTCAGGGGAGGTTTGTACGCAAACCTCCACTGTGTGGTCTCCTTGTGAGACAGATGAGTTATTACTGATGTTGCCATCATGTAGGCTTTTTGTTGGCATGGATGTATTTGGCAGGAGAACAACAGCACTTGTGTCACTGCTGACATTGCCATAAGAAGGGCATTTTCTTGGTGTGGATGTGTCTGATGGGAGATTAGCTGGCTCATTATCACCATGACCAGTACTTGTGTCACAGTCGTCAGTGACAAGTGCTGTATGGCTTGGGATGGAACTAGTTTTCTTTTTGATGGTCTACCACCTTTCACTTGGCTCCTAAATGTCGAGCACACCCCACAATCAGCGACCGTAAGTGTGTCATTGAATTGTTTCCAAATGTGTGCTGTTTTCTTTGCTTTTGAGCATCCAGTTTCAATTAACGTTTGAGATGGAGTAGCAGATATCTGCAGCTTCATAAGAATAGCATAACATTTCAAACACAAAGTTACTACTGTGTACTGTGTGTGTCATTAGAATCAAGTGATACATTTATACCAAAAAACCGATTGAGCTTAAGCAGCTTAATCACATAAAAAAGGTGCTTTAGGCTTAGTTGATTTATTAGAGCGACTTTCACAAAGTCTACACAGAGAGTGCAGCCTATTGTTATGTAAAAATACTCTGTGGGCATGAACAAGCTGAGCCATCGCAATTCAGCAAACCTTAAACAGACACTGGTTATACAATTCAAATAAACAAAAAAGAAGAAGAAGAAGAGAAAACCCACCGTCAATTCAACAGTCACAGCTAAGTGATAACTGACTTAATTCTACTTTACTCCAGTGCTCTATGTGCCCCACTCCTTAACACCGTCTATGTCACGTTAATCACAGAACAGCGCTGACGATATCTTCAAATTAAAGGCAAATAAATCAAAAACAGTTTGAGTGCAATTTTTCAATTTTTGTCCAGACAGAGTCGAGAAAACAAAACTTTGACTTGACAAAAGATGGATGCCGACAAAACCTTGACTTATTTGTAAATCGCTTTCAAAAACAGCGTGAAACCGTTACTTTTTAACAGATGTAAAGAAGGGAGAGACCTGTGTCAGTTGCCTGCCAACTCTGAAATACCTATCACAGCGTGTAATCGGGAAGGGCTGTGCTAAGTGCCATGCTTCACCTGCAACTAAACATGCTGATTTTGGCCATTGTGCACAGCCGTGGTCAAAATGTACAATTACCACTATCCAAAGCAAACAGAATTCTGTATGCTACCCTAATGAGAGTCATATCAGTACTATGGTATGGGCGATAGACACACTTGGAAGAGCAAAGAAAATCACTTGCCCTCCGATATACCAAAAGTTGTTGAAAAAAAATGTTTTCCAATGACCTTCAACAGGAATGGAAAGGCTGATACTGCACCACATCTTTTTTCAAGTGGTAGTGATCAAGATGAGATTACAGAAGAGGCTTAACAACATCATTTTGAACAGCACTGGAAAGAAGCCTGACAGTAGACAGTCACAAACGCAAGGCTGCAAGTCTGATATCATACTTCCTATGGTCTGCCTATCATGTCCTATGGTTTTTTCCCTTTCTAAATGATTAGAATAATTGCGAATTTCATGTGAGTGACTCAAGCATTCTATATGAGCTTGAGCATCATTAATGTAAGGTATCCTCTGGCTCTGGTGTTTGGATCCTGAGCTGCATCTTGTTCTTATAATATGTGTCTGCCAACATGACAGCACTGCCTTGTGAACAGACAGGATGATGAAATGATCTCCTGGCCACTACGTCTCATATGGCTGTGTGTGCGTGATGTCATGGTCCGTTGAAGTGCGCCGTCTGGCCTGGCATCTCCGTCTTCAGCACTTGAGGTTTTTCGTCGGGGTTACCCCGCCCTTAGCTCCTGGTCCGTACGCCCTGCCCTGGGAGCACAGGGGGGTTTGATGACGGGGATCCCACCCCGGGCTAGGGGTTATGATGCGCCCCTTACTCGCATGATGTTCCCGTCCTTGGGCACATGAGGCATTTTATAAGGACAACAGTGCCGCCTGTTGACCCACCCCGCCCTGGTAGGAACACCGCCAGTTGGTCCGGGGCTGCCAGTTGGTCCGGGGCCACTGAATGATATCATTTCGGTAGTCCAGCTGATTCTTAGATCCCCTGTTGGCAGACTGTTATGAAGAGTTAATTAATTGTTGTCTGTTATTATTTGACACTGTTAATTCATTGTTCTGAATTATTAATTGTAATTGTTCTCCTTCTTACATTCACACTTCCACTACCCCTCCTCATCCCCATCTCCCACCCATCCCCCACCCACCCATCCTTTTTTTTACCCTGTGTGTGTGTGTGTGTGTGTGTGTGTGTGTGTGTGTCTAAAATCACTATTGTGAACAGACATTATATAAAAGATTCCATTCCATTCCTGGCCACTGTCTTCTATTGTTCAACTAATCAGTATTGAGGCTTATTTTGTTCCTTAATTCTTCAATGACATTTCGCTTTCTTTATTAAATAGTCAAAATCAACGTTTCGCTTCATTCAACAATTCATCAATACAGTATCGACAGTTTGATCTTTAGTCCTTCAGTGTAATAAACTTTACACTTGTTTCAGTGTGGTAGAGATTTTGTGTGTTTGTCAATTCTTCACTGTAAACACATCACATCGCTCACTGGTTCTTCATGCCAGTTGTAGTGACAACTGTTTTGGGACTTTAGCATAGAGGTACCCTATCTTTAATGATTGTGGAAGTACAGGACAACAGAATGTCAGGAATAGTGTGTTTATGGGGACTCTTTCCGACCCCTTTTAGAACATGGCTCACTGCTGTGCACAAGATGCTCTTTCCTCGCACTTAGGCACCTTCAGCTGTCCGCCCCTTTGAACTGAGGCCATTTTCTGGCATTCCTTTCCCTCCTTTCCCTCCCTGCAGCGATTGGAAGGCGGTCAATGCCAGAGCATCATAATACAGTCACCATCCTTTACACTCACTGGTATAGTGCTGTTTGTGTATGCCCTTTTCGTTGTGCCTAGAAGCAGAATTATACAATGTACAGCTATCACACTCTAGTATCATGTACAAATGACTTTCATCTGTTAACTGTGTGTTTTCAGTGTTCAGAGTGTATTAGAGATACGTGCTGTGCTCTTGTTTTGTAGTGTACTTGTGTGACACTTTTTAACTGTGGATGTAAAAGACTGCTGAGAGCTTGCTGTACATACACTTTTGTTTGGTGCAATCTTTCAGAGAGTATTCTTGTGATTCTGTTTTTACTATGGATGTAAAAAACTTTGATGCCCTTGTGGATTACAATCGTTTGCAGCCCTTCTTTGGTAATAAATGTAATAAATGTGTGTGTGTGTGTGTGTGTGTGTGTGTGTGTGTGTGTGTGTGTGTATGTGTGTGTGTGTGTGTATGTGTGTGTGTGTATGTGTATGTGTATGTGTATGTGTGTGTGTGCGTGTGTGTGTGTGTGTGTGTGTGTGTGTGTGTGTGTTGTTTTTATTGTTTGTTGTTGTCGTTCTTTTTCTTCTTTTTTTCACTCAGATTTTGAATCCACCATTCAGTATCCTCTTTAAATGTGTCTGTAAGCTGTATGTAGCAACCAAAGTTTCCTTCGTATTCTGATAGTGCCTTATTTTTTGCAATTTCAATGCGTTTATAGAAATCTGGAGCAATCCACACACCAGGTTGAGCAGCTACCATTTTGCCAGTAAGTTCAGCCAATTGTCCAACAGTGACTTTGTCTCTCTGAATTATTTTGGTACATGCTTCAAAAGTTTTTCAGCTTTCTATTCAGTGATAGCAGGAGTCATGAATACAGAAAGCAACTGAAATCCCAGACACTCACTGTACTGCCTTGGTTCAGACAATGATTTCATAAAGTGAATGGTGAAACCCAATCTGTAGGCCTACCATACATAAACAGTATCTTTTACTTTGTGCATGCTGAGTTCATATGTGTCACCCTGCAGCAATGTGTCATCTATCTAGGTGAATATCTTATGTCCCAGCTGATGGAGGTAAGCAAGGACTGGTTTCAAGATTTTTGTGAAAATTCTCAGAGAATCATGAAATTCCTGAGGAATACCATCAGTATCATCATTTGTCCAAGATCTTGCTGGAGTCAAACACTATAGGAAGCTTTCGTTTTCCCGAACTTGCTTGTGACTGGATCGTTGCTGTTTTCACTTTCTTCACCCGTCCGGATCGTGATGCCTTTTTTTGTTTCAGTCTTCCATGTTGCTGATGCAAAAGCAAAGTTCATTTAAAGCTGACTGAAGTTTGGCCACTTTTGGTGTTAATGAGGGTATAGCATCTACAACTGTCAAGGGTAGACTGTGATTTGTCATTATCTTTCTTTTTTCCTTTGTGTTGTTCTAACTTTAAAGTGGGATTAGATTTCATTCTTAATTTTTGACTTCTTTCTGAGTCTTAACTGGTTTGACACCCACCAACTTACCTGTGGCAAATAACAAGGAAATTAGAACCATGCAACCAAACAACAGTGGAACTCCCATTCACTGCAAAGCAGCATATGATACTGTAGACTACCTATGAGACTGTAGACAGCCAATGAGACTATGCAAACAGCCAATGAAACTACCCAAGCAACCAAATGAGACTAGGTCAGTAGCCAAAAGGCCACAAAGTGGCAGGTAAAACTTTAAAGTCTGGATACAAGCGACCGAAAGTTATAGACACAAAGGGATCACTGGGCAGTTTCAATGCTATGCTTGCTTGCACAGAACTACCTCAGCTAACAGAGTAAAATAATACACACTGAATCATCTAGATTACCAAAAAATCCAGAAAGATCTGAAAAGTACAATTATAGTTCACACTATTAACCATAACAAGAAAATTGCTCCAAAGCAAGTGTGAAGGATTCATTCTGTAAGTGGGAAAGGAAGACAGATATAAGTACCAAACGTCTGACTCGGACAGGAACTCTTGTGTGAATGACGAAACTTCGCGTTCACTCAATTGATCCAGAATCCCAATGGAATTCTGGGAAGCAAAATTTTGATTTGATAACACACCAGGATTTCAGCCATGTGCATGTAATAGATCAAATTCACAGAAAATTGTAAAATGTCATCAACAACCCTACAGTTGTTCCAACGCTCAGAAGATTTTGTTTCATGCAGTTTTAACATGATTTTCACCAACGGGGGTGTGCTTCCGATATAAATGGGCATGATGCTTTTGCTACTATGTAGCTTAGTGACCAATTTACAGTACAAGAAACAAAAACAGTCAGTACTCTGATCAACTCTGATCAGTGCTTACCATTTACCTGATTAAATGATGCAAGCACCTAGCTCCATTTTATTATATTTCTTCCTAACTGTGTGTATTTGAGATACTCATGCTGATTTAATCCAGATTTCTCTGAAAAATGACTGACAAGCCTATCAAAACAGTGTCTTCCAAATTCATTGACAAGGCAATAGCCATGACATCACATGCACCTCATCCAAGTCGATCCAGTTGCAAATTGAAACAAAAGAAACTTCGAAAGGTGAACATGAGTAACCTCTTGACTGCTGCAATAATAAAAACTACAGAACTCTCAAAGCCTTCCGTAACACCCACAATCATAGAATTAACAGAGGTTCTTTGTAACACATTTCAGCATAATGTAAATAGGAGAAACCACAGTAAAAGTGTCAAAACTTAAAATTAAGTCTTCAGAGAACATGTTCAAAGTGCCACTTCATCTGTATATCTTGGAATGTGCGCAACTCAAGCATTGCAGTTATTCAGATCAAAAGCAAAAAAATTTTACATGTCATGAATATCACTGTCTCTACATGTTGCCAGCCTGGTGTGATACTTACAGACAAGAGGTAGAATATCAATGATAAAATAATAAACTTCAAACTTACCATAAATGAAAGTACAGCAATCAATTTCTCGTTGCTGTCAGACAGTTTGAACTACATTTGACTAGAAAGAAGTTGAGTTTCATTGATAGCGGCTATCTATGTCATGGCATGCACACTGGGTCAATTGTTAAATGATTGAATCTGACTGGCCCTAATCAAATAAAAATGAAATAACAATGAACACTTGATATCAGTTGGAGACTAAACCTGATAGCTGAGGTACTGAACTATCACATTTCTCCTTTATATATTAACCTCTTGAGTGCCGTATCCGTAAAATACGGCATATGATGTCAGAGTTTGTTGATTCAACTTTGGAATAAGCCATGTAGATCTGTCGAGCTACACAGATAATAAGATATGAAAACACAATTTCAGAATATAGTATGTTTAAGTTTTTCGAATGATCAATGCAGAGGTATAAATGGCAGAAGCTGTAAAATTAAGTAAAACTTGGCTGTGACAGAACGAGAAGCATTTTGCCAAGAGACAATGAACACACTGCACTTTGTGTCATCTGCTGGCACCATTGTATACATAGATAGCCGACAGTTCGTAACAGAGCAGGGCACTCTGTTATAACAGAATCAAGCAAACCATAACATCACCTAAAAAGCATGATGTCACTTTGTTTTTCTTTTTGGGGAAGAACAGACAAAAGATGAAGACAGGACTGCGATTAAGGACAAATGTTGTGAACAGCTTAAAAAAATACATGAGCATAGGAAAACGAAGATGTCGATAAGAAATAATCATCAAATGTAATTTTGTATGTAACAGCAATTACCTCACCATGAGAGGAACTGGGGAATGAATGATTTGATGGAATGACCAGTCAGTGTTTAGTCGGCACACTTTCCTTCACAGATCTCCATGTTGCCTGAGCCACATCTCAGTCAGAAACAGAATGTCGAGATCAGTGTCCATGATATGGCTGGTAATTTCCGAACGCTTCATTTTTGATCCAACAGCTTGACCATTAAACAAAGCAACATTTTATGCACAGTGTAGAAGAGTGAGCTGGAGCTTTCAGTGGAATAGTAATTAGACTACATATAATTCCTGACAACAGCGCATGTACATGCTGTCTATATTAGATAGAAGAAAGTAAACTCCACCATAAGAGTGACTATTCTTGGAACAAAAAGACAATGTGAAAACATACTTGCAATCCGCCAAAATGTCACTTGAGCAAGTATTATTTACCTCTCAGTGCATTGCTCTAATGCGACAGTCAATGACTAGTATGATTACTTAAACATTTCAAATATATCGTACAAAAAAAACATGCCAAATTTTATCATCAGCCTCCAATCTTCCCATTCCCACCTCTCAAGAAATACATTGAGAATACTGCAAAACTGTTATGCCTGTGTCAATAATTGAATTGCAGCATACGATTCACACACTCACACACATACAGTGCCTCACCCCTGACAATTTTGGAAAAGCAGCCACAACAGTCTTGTTTATGGCAGCCATATCATCTTCCAGATTACGCACAAAGCCATATCTTTCAAAGAACTCTCTGTCTTTCGCGTGTAGCAAACTCTGATCTCTCTCCCTGATGAGGTCCACAGACCATTCCAGTTTCAGGTGATGCTGGGAACCACTGGTTTCAATCTCATTGCCAGCATTCTTCAGATCCTGTGAGGGGTGTATAGTCACTGTCAGACCAGAGGGGCTGCTTCTAACATTCAGATGTCGAAGACGATCAGGTTTAACTGAAACAGAAAATGATGATTATTGTGGACTTCCGTCACATTGCACACACAGTATGGTGCTACAGAATTGATAACTTGCCGATATGAAACTGGGGAAAAAGTTCCAATTAACATGAAAGATCTTGTATGATAAAACACACCCAAAAACAAACAAAAAAGGATAATTTACTTCAACTGAAGCTGCATGATCAATAACATTCATCAAAAGTTACTGTTGTAAGAAACAAAGATTAAGTTCAAAACCAGTCAGACAGGTTTACTCTTACAATGAACTACATGGAATTTTCCACAGAAAAACCTGGAATTTCAAACAAAAAACCTGGAATTCCTAACTGTATGCCACCCTGTGAAATTCTGAAGTCTACGTTGCAGTGCACATATTTGTCATCCAACTACAAACTTGTAATTCCTGTAATTCACGTGTGCGCGTGTGTATGTGTGTGTGTTTAAGTATGCACAAACAGTGCTTCCCCAAGAACTTCTTAATACAATCAAAATCTGTTTTCACAGTTGTAACAGTTTACCATTGTCCTAACTGCATGTCAATTTTTCTTTCAAATAAAGCTTCTTCAAGATCACAATGATTTTGAGATGTACACGTCTGGGTTCTCCGTAACAATTTTTGTATAAAAAGGTAAACTGTTAGAACACCTTGAATCTTGTTGAAAATTTTTTGAGAACTCTGAATTTTTGTGTCAACTCAGAAAATTTCTGATCATACTTCACAGGTATTGTTCTCGGTGTAAAGAATATTTATCAATTTTCAAGCAGTGCGTCCTGGTCTTTTCTAAAGTGACACTTTAAAGATGAGATAGGACACTTACCCCAGTTTTCTATGTCAAATGTTTTCTTTATTGTGACATTTCCATATTTGTTGACAACCTTGATGTGAAAATGGATATCATCAGTGACAAAACCGATGCCTGTATACAGCCCACAGCCAGTATGAGCATTTTTCAGTTTGATGACACAGGGCTGGCACAAACCACTTGCTGTAAGCTTCTCACATTTCTTTTTAACCAAACGAATTTTGCAAGTCTGATAATCGCCGTCTCTTCTCCTAAAACAAAAACACACATACATGATTATATGCATACATACCATTATGATGAAATGGTAATTAGATGATCAAAGCGAAGATAAAGAAATCAAACAAAACAATGAACAAATCAATTCACTTTTATTTTTATCTAACCAGCATGTGACTTGTGAGAGAAAGAATGACTGCGAGACAGAGAGAAAAAGAAACAAAAGGGAGAAAGAGACAGACAGACAGACATAGACACAGAGAGAGAGAATGGTGTGTGTGTGTGTGTGTGTGTGTGTGTGTGTGTGTGTGTGTGTGTGTGTGTGTGCGCGCGCATGCGTGCGTGCGTGTGTGTGTGTCTGTGTGTCTGTGTCTGTGTACATTCGTGTGGATCACATACCGTATGTATGTAGGCCTACAAAGTTGAGAAGTTTGATGGTTTTCATAACTGGTGTCAGATGTTTTGCGTATGTCACATTACAAGATTTTGCACAGTTGTTGACTGTGTATACAATATATCAACCACCACCGTGATTATGTGTCATTATCACAAGTTTGTCTATGTCTAACTCCACACATCAGTCCCTAAGCTGCTCTTCCACACTTCTATCAAATGCACAAGATTGTTAATTCACTTAACTACTCAAAAAGATAATTTTAAAGTCCAAACAGACAATCTCTTCTCTTGATCTTAGCTCTACATCTTTGCAACTTGAGTGCTTGGATGAACTCCTCCCATCACTGATTTTTTTTTTACTGTGATTGTCTACTATCAGGCTTCTTTCCATCACTGGCTCATAAATTTGATCAGGCTCAGCCTCTTCTTTAGAAACTTCACTAACTCCAAGTCAAATCACAGGTTGACTACAAGCCCTCAACTCTGTTACGACTCTGCAGGCGTCTTTGGAGTCAGATCCCATTATATTTCTTGGAAGAGAAAGTTAACAGATAAGCCTGTGTTCCTTATCTGAGAGGTGATATCATATCCTGTTCACCCCATGGTTCCACTCAATGTGAATGCAGGCCATAAGATCTGCCAACTTGTTGCTGGAGGAGTGGACTGAATTTGCAGAGAGACAAATGGCAGTACCTTTGCGCCAGCAAGGTGTGTACAAGACCCAGAGATCCAAGGTCCTCAGCCTATAGAGCTGATACACGGTGTCCTGCTTTTCGTTGAGGAACTAGACTGGAAGGTAATTACCTGGGAACATTGATCCGACACCCATTTGTCTAAGGGTACCTTCAGGGAGCTTCTCTAGTATTCCTCTTCCCAAAGGGCACAGGGAGATGGCTTCATGGTCTGCCCACTCCTCTCCTCTTCCTGGAGATCAGGGTCACAATGGTAAGACTGTTGGTGGCATAGGCACATCCCCCCCCCCCCCTACTCCTCAAGACAGCTCCTTCCAATCTTTTCTGTGGCTTGGAAGGTTTGTGTCCTGGAATTGGCTTCACTCCCATGGATGGCTCTCTCTAGTAACAAGACCTCGCATAGTCATTATGGGTCTCTGTCTCATGCACTTGGGGAAACAAAGTGCCCCTGGTCCTAAGTGCTGTGGGCAGACCCCACCCCCAACCCCCTAAAATAAAAACCTCTGAAAACTTGGCTGGAGATCATCTATGAAGCCAGACGATCTCATTGATAAAGTCAACATAAACATTCATATACAAGTAGGCAGTATTGGTTAGCTCATAGGGAAGAGAAGGTTATCTGTGCCAATCTCTCCAGGCACACTTCTAGAAAAACCTGTTTCAAAAACAAGACTCTGTGGAATGGATAACTGTCATTTGCTGAATGACTGGAGCTTGAGGTGCTGGTGGTCAATGGTCTATATGATTGTCTTGTTATGGCCAACACACTCAAACTGGGAATGACTGTAACTGGAATGGCTGAACTGGCTGAACCATTGCAGCTCGAATGTTCCAGAATTTTCAGATACTTGCATGATTGTGAAGAAGTTCAAAACCACATTGAACATTTTTTTCATGAGTTCAATGGATGATGGCATTTTCTTCATGAGTTCAATGGATGAGCCAGTAAATCAATCACTAATGGTGAGAAAAAGGGGTCAGTCAATTTGGTATCTCTCTACTGAGTGCTCATATGGCACTTCAGGTATGGTTGAGAAGCAATAATGACCACTGCAATCAAAATGCTATCATTTCAGTTGTTTGAATTGCTGATGATTGATAAAAAGAAAGTCAGTAGATGAAATATCAATCTGGCATTGGATCAGTTTCTTCAGTGTTGATGCAGTGTACTTCTGAAACTGGACTAGGGGCAAAAATGGGGATCATAATCGAAATGCTTGTTTTTCTTATGAAAATTTTCATGACCGTCGCTGGATTGCTCATGATCAAAGAAAAAAGTAAGTGGATAAAAAGAAAAACAGATCTACAACAAACCACAGGCATGGATCAGCAGAGATAGCTGAGACAGAGTGAAAAACTCCAAACGAGGGTGAGCTTTGCTCAGCACTACAATGCAGACGTGCTTCACATTGTCTCTGATCTTAACTCCCTCGGTCGTGATGAAAGGCACGGTTGTGTACGACGGAACGCTATAGCGGTTTCGATAATTAAAATTTTTTCGACGCTCCGATTTTGAGCCTGCATGCCTACCATAGCCACAGTGGTCACTGCAAACATGTCAAGGGTCAAGTGGAAAGTTACTTCGTGAGATTCCGTAACACTACACTTGTAGGGAAGCGATTGTCTTCGGCACCCCAAATGACTTGCTAATCTGCATTCGTGTTGAAAATGGCGTCGCAGGCGAGTACGAGTTTTCGAACAAAGTAGATCGCGACGGCGGTGTTTTACTGCTGCTAAAGTGATTGAAGTGCTTCAGACTGAAGGATTGGACATCGAGGAGTATGCTGAAGATAATGGTGAAAGTGTATCAAGTGATGAAAGCTGCCAGCAAGAAGGTACTGACAGTGACCCAGTTTCAGACGACAGTGAAGTGGGAAAGGGAGGTGGGCGTACACGTCACGAGAGGCGAGCAGTCAGCAGGCCAAGTACAGCGAGTCGCATGTCCGATGGAGGTTTCATTCACTTTCCTATGCATGACTGGCACGAAGATTTTAGTTTTTCTCCCACTTTGCGTCCTTCTCTGGCTCTTGTGGCCTGCATGTCTCATTTGAGTGCCACGCCCCCATAAGTCCCCTGTGTAACAATTTGTAACATTTATTCATATAATATCACTAATAATCTTTTTTTTTTTACCCTGAGCAAAGTCTACTTTATTCATGTTGTTTTGTGCATACGAAGACCTTCTCACCTTTGACTGTGTGTTCATGGAGCTGATCAAAGTGTGTGACTGTACGGTAATCCTGACCACAAAATATTCAGATCTGAAAGTTTCATTTTGTTCCTTTATGTTTTGTATTTTTTGTGATTTTTTACTCACTCGGTACGGAGAGTTTATCCCCTTGCGTTTCCCCAGGGACGGCCCATTTTGAAGGGTTAGGAAGGGTTAGGAAAAAAATCACAAAAAATACAAAACATAAAGGAACAAAATGAAACTTTCAGATCTGAATATTTACATGCTGGGTTAGTTCATGCCAAAATATTGAAGTTCTTCCTTGAATATTTCTTCTTCATGTGCCATGTTGAAAATACCCCAAATTTTGTGGTCAGGATTACCGTACAGTCACACACTTTGATCAGCTCCATGAACACACAGTCAAAGGTGATGTCCAATCCTTCAAAACAACATGAATAAAGTAGACTTTGCTCAGGGTAAAAAAAAACGATTATTAGTGATATTACATGAATAAATGTTACAAATTGTTACACAGGGGACTTATGGGGGCGTGGCACTCAAATGAGACATGCAGGCCACAAGAGCCAGAGAAGGACGCAAAGTGGGAGAAAAACTAAAATCTTCGTGCCAGTCATGCATAGGAAAGTGAATGAAACCTCCATCGGACATGCGACTCGCTGTACTTGGCTCGCTGACTGCTCGTCTCTCGTGACGTGTACGCCCACCTCCCTCCCACTTCACTGTCGTCTGAAACTGGGTCACTGTCAGTACCTTCTTGCTGGCAGCTTTCATCACTTGATACACTTTCACCATTATCTTCAGCATACTCCTCGATGTCCAATCCTTCAGTTTGAAGCACTTCAATCACTTCAGCAGCAGTAAAACGCCGCCATCGCGATCTACTTTGTTCGAAAACTCGTACTCGCCTGCAACGCCATTTTCGACACGAATGCAGATTACCGGTCATCGTGGGGTGCCGAAGTCAATCGTTTCCTGACGAGTGTATGGCTACGGAATCTCACGAAGCAACTTTCCCCTTGACACGTTTGCAGTGACCAGTGTGGCTATGGTAGGCGTGCAAGGTCTAAAGGGGAGCGTCGAAAAAATTTTAATTATCGAAACCGCTATAGTGTTCCGTCGTACGCAACCGTGCCTTTCATCACGACCACTATAGCGTTCCGTCATACCAACTAACCGAGTGAGTTAATGAACTCTTTGGACAGTTAATTAAGAAACTGAGCAGTCGACCAGCATACATTATGATGTCATAAATCTGTAGTGGACCCTGTGCAAAATTCTGGACAAAAATATTCAGAAAATGCAGCAAGACTGACTTTGTGCTGTTTATGAACTGGGTGGAAAGTGGGCACAGCACGAAAAAAAAAGAAGTTCAGCCAGCCCTCAAAGTCAAGACAAATCAGTGTCATCAAGTTTTTACAGCATAAAAGTCAAAGACATCAGAAACCGACCATAAGTACTCTGAAATCAACAATCATTTTGTCACACATCTCGCCATTACCCCAAACCTAGAGCATGGAAGCAACTATGGACCAAACACACATCACAAGAAAGAAAGACACACGGACTTGAGCTTCGTTCAGCCGAGCGAGCGGACGTGTTTCTGCGGGCTCTCCACACTGTGAAGAAAAAAACATGTGTTGAGTGGCCAGTGACATAAACTGCACAGATAGTATGTTTTGCTGCCGGTGTTGGTTTGTGTGTTTTCGTGTTTAAGTCAACAGAGACTTAATCAAACTGAACAAACTGTCCAAATAATAACGCACGATTGTATAGACACTGAGTGCTAAGGAATTTCAGAAACGATCGTGAATATATATTGAATTCAGCGGCAGCGTGTTTATCGGTGTGTTCAGCAGTGTGGTAAGCAGTGTATGTGCCGTAGTGTTTTGAGAAAATAGCAGCCTGCTAAAGGATGGCGCCACCAAAACCTACGAAGTCACGTCGAGCCGACATTACTGTAAGTAATAGTTCAGACAGTTCATGTAACTCTGTTGATACAACACAAACACGAAAACAAAACAGCAAGCAAACAAATCTGCTCTCCACACCAACAAGCAGCAAGCAGAGCAAAATGACAGAATTCGTGGAAGAAGGAGGAACGGAAGAAAATCAGGAAAGACAGGCAATAGAAAGTAGGGGTGAAGGTGGACATGATGGGGACAGCACGTCAAGTTCTCTGATAGAACACATTTTCCGAATGGAGAAACAGCTTACAGAGACATTAAATAAATTAGATCGTAAGATCGACACAACTGAACAAAATCTGTCAGCTCAAATCACAAAACAATTCGAAGACTTCCGGTCAGAAATATTTACCCTTCAAAAAGAAAACGATGTATTGAAGAAAAAGTTAGAAGATGCTGAGGAAAACATTGAAGATTTACAAGATGACATAAAACTATTAAGAAACACTATCGAAAGGGAAAGAGAAGAACGCAATAATCTCGAACAGTATGGGAGAAGAGATTGTCTCCGTTTTCACGGAATAGGTCCCGATGATGCTCGGGAGACAGCCGCCGATTGCGAAGAGAAAATACTGGCTGTAATACAGGATGATCTTGGTCTGGGGCACATAGATTCCTCCCAGATTAGCATCGCCCACCGTGTCGGAAACAGAAGCAATAAGCCTAGATCGATCATTGTCAAATTTATCAACAGAAAGTTCAAGGATCAGGTACTTCAAAAAAGACGTCTGTTGAAAGGTACTAAACGAGGAATCACAGAAGATTTGACCCACCTGAATATGATAAGACTGTCTGCCGTCAAACAGCACCAAAAAGTACTTAACACGTGGACACGAGACGGGAAGATTTTTGCTCTTCTCAGAGATGGAAAAAAACTGGAAGTGCTTGGTGGAAATTTGAAAATTCTGGATCGGGCAGGGGCTGATTCCACAGCAACCACTGGCGGCCGGGAAACCTCCAATCCCCTCCGTCCTTCAGACAGACAGTCAAACACCAACCACTCCAGAGTCGCCAATGGACGTGGAAATATTCCCAGACAAAGGAAAGAACAGAGGGGGAAGGATACAACTACATGTAATACACGGTCATCACAGTCCTGTCTCTCCCCAGCAGCGGAAGGAGAACCAGCTTGTACAGGAGACCTGTTGCTGTCAGAGAGCCAGGAATGATCCAGTGTGTCTACCCATGTACGATTCACCCACCATCATACTTGACGTCCGAACAGTGGAATATTGAAGAAACAAACATAATCGACATGTCAACATCAATCAATACGTTCCGGCCAGCAATTCTATGCCAGTCTCCAGTTCTTGATATCCAACCTCCACCCCCATTTCCTTATTCCTTACACCACTACCCGTATAATCACCCCCCGCACTCCCAACCCGTTTACACATGTCATCCCCCCAACTCAACCTGAACACTATCACACGTCCATCCCAACCCCCACCCTCACCACGAACGCCCTCAAACGTCCCTTCCTTTTTTACTTCTTTACATGGCCCATGGTCTGAACAACAAATCAGTGTCTGAAGTGCGCGTGCATGTGTTTTTAGTGGGTGTGCGTGCACTCGATTGTGCATGTAAAGATGCACAAGCTCGTGTTTGCCTGAACACTGAACGCTGAGACGGGGAGTAGGCAAACATTACTTTCACTATATTGACAATTATTGACACGAGTCCCGATCTTAAGGTCTGCATTTAGTCTGAAAATCAAGAGAAACGGTAAACCTGATTTCAATATTACCGATACTCGAGTGCCTCGGTTGACAGTACTCAAGGGCTCTTCCTAAAGATGCGATGAAAGACATCTCTATTACTGCAACAACCATTGGTTGTTGTTACTGATACACAGTACTGTCTTACGGAATACTAAGATATAGTTAACATGGTTGTTTTTGTGCAGGTACGCACCAATACCTAAATATATGTATCGTGTTATGCACAGGTGTATAAGAACGATATCTTGCCTGAATCCCCCTTTTCTCCCCCCCCCCCCCCCCCCCCCCCCAGTGCTTTATTTCGGGACGATTGGTGGTGAAAGGACTAAATGGGGAAAAAATCAAATAAAATATACATAATCTACAAAATTGCATATTGTGCAGTTTGTGGGACACAAAGATTGATTAACTTATCAAAAAGGTTGGTGGACTCCCGCGAAAGGGGAAAGAGTGATGGCATTACAATAATTTACGCCATGTAGAATGGACGAAATTGTACAGTGTGTTGGTTTTGTTTTTGTTATTTTCCTGGTTTTTGTTGTATTTATTGATACAGGGAAACATATATACATTTTGTCATACACATATTCCTGTAATAAATGGCAAATAATCCACGAAGACTCTATTTTCAATATTGGTGGTAAACATAGGCCTACTGATGAGATTAATGTTTTTGTCCTAATCACATCTAAGCTCACAAAAATATTATGATGAAATAATCAGAATTGTAGGTGGCTACAATTTTGGCAATACGTATGTTTAAATCATGTAATACGTAAATAACTAATATGTTTAAAACATGTAATACGTATATAACTAACTGCTGTCTGTCTGAATGTTCCTTTATCATAATGAAGAACTACATAATAAGTAAGGACGAAAAACCCTCCGAGGATGGATGGATGGAGTTTTGTAGGAAAAAAAGGGGAGGATTTAGCAAAAAGGATTGTGATTTCTGTTTTTTAACTAGTTTTTTTTTTCTTTCTTTCGATGAAATTTGTACGCTCATCGTTTAAATAACCACGATGATTCATTATAATAGTGTACATATTTATAATGACGTATTCTGTCATGTTAGATGATACGTGTTGTGCAGTTGTCATAGAAGGAAGTTCACGAGAAAGACATGAATGAGCGTGAGAATGAATGTTTCAACTGTGGGTCAGTTGATATGCCGGAAGAGTTATGGAAAATGGAAGCACGACATTTGAATCCGATGCATCTTTTTGTTGTGGTTTTTTGTTTATTATTAGCGTTCATAAAAAGGTATGATTTGTGTATCACTGTTTGTGAGTTGATGATAACTTTAATGTATATAATCCACTTGTTCTTTATGTATCATGGAGTTACAGACAAACAATTACCCCTGGAGAAGATAGCTATCACATATGATCAAATAAGAAAATGACCAACAAAATGTCATTTGCTTCTATGAATTGTAGAGGATTGGGTAATCTACAAAAGAGAAGAGATGTTTTTCACTATTTGAAACAAAAACAACATTCAGTCTACTTGATACAAGACACTCACTTTGACCCCAAACTTGAGAAGTATTATATGGCGGAATGGGGTATACTGCGTATTTTTCTTCTCATAATACACACTCAAGAGGGGTAGCAATACTTTTTAACAACAACTTTGAGTTCAAAGTTAAAAATGTGTATAAAGACCCTGAAGGAAATTTTCTGATGGTACACATATATACAATGAGCAAGGATATTTTATTAGTTAATGTCTATGGACCAAACAAAGATAGCCCAGATTTTTATACACATATCAATGGAAAAATAAAGGAAATGAAAATATGTAATGTAATATTTGCTGGTGACTGGAATCTAGTTCTGGATCCAAGTATAGACTACTGTAACTATAAACACAAGAACAATATGAAGGCTCAAGAACAAGTGGAAGTCATCATTGAAGATCACTGCCTAGTAGATGTATGGAGAGAACTAAATCCTCAACTTCGGCGTTTTACATGGAGAAGACTTAACCCATTCCAACAGGGTCGTTTAGATTTTTACCTTGTATCAGAAAGCTTATGCAATGTTATTAAAGATGCTGATATCTTGCCAGGGTACAGAACCGACCATTCACTGATAAGCTTGGAGATAGAAATAGGCGATGGTGGCAAAAAAAGTACCTTCTGGAAATTCAATAGTTTGCTTTTGAAAGATTCCCAGTATGTCAAAGAAATAAATGAGCTTATTGAAAAAATCATTGCACAATATGCAGTGCTTCCATATGCAAGAGATAATTTACCGAATATCCCAACTGAAGATATACATTTTACAATTACTGACCAGTTGTTTTTGGATGTATTACTCATGGAAATTCGCAGTAAAACAATTGCATACTCTACCATGAAAAAGAAACAAAACCGGGAACTTGAAAACACCCTAGAAAATGAAATAAAATATCTGGAAGCAAAGTTACATAAACATGAAGAGGATCTCATTAGTCTACACACTAAAAATGAGCAGTTGGTTGAATTGAGAAGTAAAAAAATGGAAGGTGTATTACTACGCTCCCGAGCTAGATGGGTTGGTGAAGGGGAAAAGATTACAAAATATTTCTGTGGAATGGAGAAAAGAAACTATGTTAGTAAACAAATGACAAAAATAGTGGGGGGAAATGGATTTACTATTAGGAAAACTTTTGATATTTTGAACGAAACAAAACGTTTTTATGAAACATTATACAAACAAAGAGAAACAGACGACTGTAACATTACTGAGATGGTTGACAACTTACCAACACTGTCAGCAGAGGAAGCTACTGATCTTGAAGGAGAAATATCTCTCGATGAAGCGACATATGTTCTAAGTAAAATGAAAAATGATAAAAGTCCAGGATCTGACGGTTTTACAGCAGCGTTTTTTAAAGTCTTCTGGAAGAAACGCATAGGAGAGTTAACTGTGCGAGCTCTAAATGATGGTTTCCATAAAGGAGAAATGTCCTCCACTCAGAAAGAAGGCATTATTATTTGTATACCCAAAGGAGATAAACCAAGAGAATATTTGAGAAATTGGAGACCCATATCTTTATTAAACGTTGTTTACAAAATTGCGACTGCGTGCATTTCTGAAAGAATTAAAAGGGTACTACCAAAATTGATAAATGAAGATCAGTCTGGATTTATGGCTAATAGATACATTGGAAGCAATACTAGACTTGTCTATGATTTGATAAACTATTGTAATTTAAACAAAATTCCTGGATTGTTATTGTGCATCGACTTTGAAAAAGCTTTTGATTCTCTTGATTGGAATTTTATGCACAAGGTATTGTCTGCATATGGCTTTCCTGATGACATCAAGAAATGGATCGAGGTTTTTTACAATAACATTAAGTCTACGGTTCTAGTGAACGGTAATGCATCAGCATGGTTTGAAATAAAACGAGGTTGCAGACAGGGAGACCCTATATCCCCTTATTTGTTCATTCTGAGTGCTGAAATTTTAGCACTGATGATCAGAGAAAATGAAAACATTAAAGGAATCACCATTGGAGAAATGGAACATAAAATCGCACAATATGCAGATGATACTGAACTCTTTCAAAATGGAGACAGACACACGTTCGAACAAACCATAATCGTTATAGAAGATTTTGGAGAAAAATCAGGGTTGAAAATCAATATTGATAAAACTATTGTGGTATGGATAGGAAGTATGTTGAATAGTGACGTTAGATTCATGCCACACCTCAAATTTGTATGGAATCCTGATAGTTTCAAAATACTTGGCATTTGGTTTACCAGTGATTTAAAGGGCTGTGAAAAATTAAATTTTGACGAAAAGTTTAAAGAAATAAAAGCTTTGTTTGCAATATGGCTAAGACGGTTAATAACTCCCCTGGGCAGAGTTGCTGTTTTGAAGTCACTAGTTTTATCAAAACTGGTTCATCTATGGCTATTGCTGCCTAACCCACCTGACTATATTATTGATCGATTGCAGAAAATGGTTTACAGGTTTATCTGGAACAAGAAACGTGACAGAATAAAAAGAACTACCATAGTTAAATATGTTAAAGATGGAGGACTGGATGTGACAAATATCAACAACTTTGTAAATGGACTAAAGTTAACATGGCTTAATAGACTTCATAAAACAGAGCACAAGTGGAAATATGTTTTTTATCATCTGTATCCAAAAATGATACAAAATAACCAATATGGTCTGAGTATATATGCAAGACAACATCATCATACGAACGATTTTTGGAAAGATGTTTTCAAAATATATGAAATATTTGGATACAGAATACAGCCCAAATGTTCAGAAGATGTTCTCTCAGAACCCTTATTTTTCAATAATAATATCAAATTTGTGACAGATAGTATAAAACATACTGATTGGATTAACAAAGGTATTTATCAAATCAGACATCTCCTCGATGATACTAGTCATTTATATTCATATGAAGAATTCACTGAAAAATACAACATACATGTGAATTTCTTAAATTATTTCAGTTGCATAAAATCAATTAAAGACTATTTAAAGAAAATTGATATCCCAATTATTAATAATAAAACGCAGCTGATTCCATGTTTTCTCAAAACAATTAATTCACAAACAAAAGGAACAAAACTATTCTATGAGATTTTAACCAATGACGATAAGCGTCCAAATTGTTGCAATAAATGGGAATTAACATTTGGAGAAGAAATTAACTGGACGCGATGCTTTACAAACTTACAGAACATTAAAGAAATTAAACTTAAATGGTTTCAGATAAGAGTCATCCATCGAATACTGGCTACTAACGTTGTACTCAAAGAAATGGGTTTAGTACAAAGCAATTTGTGTAATTTTTGCAATCGAGCAAGAGATAGTATACAACACTGCCTTTGGGACTGTCAGTATGTACAGTCATTTTGGAATGAATTTGAAACGTATGTACAGACAAATTGTACACATGTTAACAATTTAAAACTGTCAAAACAAATGATTATTTTGGGATTTGACAAAACTTTTACAAGTGATAAAATTTTTGATTTTATTCTGCTTTTCGCAAAATATTTTATTTATCAATGCAAATGTGAAAAACTGATGCCAAATCTGCACATCTTTAGGAAAAAACTTAAACGGAGATACGATATAGAATTGTATAATCAAAAGTTGAGAATGACTGCACAAAAGTACGAAATGGATTGGACGTACTACCGCCCAATTATTACTTTTTAATGATGACTTTTTTTTTTTTTTTTTTCTGATGCGCACAGCCAGATTCTGCAGACTATGACTTAACATACCGCAGTATTAGCTAGATAAATAAATAAGACGTTATATAAATATAATAATACCGCAAACAAACAATGGGTTCATTGTGCTGTTGTTATAAACATAATTATTACTATTATTATCATAATTATTTTCTCTGAGGAGTGTGTGCGGTTCTTTTCTTAAGACAGGGTTGATACACTCATGCCTTTTTGCTTTACTTTATTGTTCGTGTCTTTATCAAAATATTCAAATGTCAGCTTGAGATTAAGTGTACAGATGATTGTATGTCTTTATGCAATCTGTATACACGTGTGGGGTGTGTGTGTGTGTGTGTGTGTGTGTGTGTGTGTGTGTGTGTGTGTGTGTGTGCGCGCATGCGTGCTCAGATGCGCTCATGCGTGTATGTGTGTATGTGTTTTTGATCATAAATGAGTGTACACACATTTTGTATATTTGGATTGTCATATATAATATCCATTTAAGTGTGTGTTCTACAAAAATGAAGTTTATGTTTATATTGTATGAATTTTTTTCCCTAAACTTGAATAAAAAAAAAAAAATTGAATAAAAAAAAAAAAAAGAAAGAAAGACACACAGGACAATCCACCTTCCCACCACTCATTAACACCCCTCATCAACGATACATCAGTTCCGAATCAACATGGTCCTGTAACAAATGACGACTTGATGGCAAAATTATGTTCAAATGGTTTACAGATTGAAAAAATAAACAAAACTGTGGAGGGACTATGATCAACCCTTCCCAGCCTTTAAATCAAAAATGACAAACTAAAGATAGAACTGGAAGATTTCAAACAAGAGGAAAATTTACAGGCAGATATCAATCTTGCTCATCAAAAGGCTGACATCACAGATAATAAAATAAATTTCCTGGAACAATACTCTAGAAACTACAACATCCATTTATATCATATTAATGAACCAGAAGATAAAACTTCCAAACAGTACAAGGATACGTGTTAAAATATTTCATGACACACTTGGACTGCATAATGTAAAAAGAGAGGATTTAGAAAAAATCTGCTTCACCAAGAGAAATGATCATACGATTCTTCTTAACAACTCAAAATGAGGTGATCTTCAGTCTAGAAAGCTGAAGCAAGGAAGAGACCAATCAGCAGTGATAGTGGAAGATCTGACTAAACAAAACTATCTACTCTATGCAATTGCTAAGAATGTGAATGTCACCAAACTGTGCAGGACAAAAATGGATAAGATTTACATAAAATCCCATATTAACATTGTCAAAATTATGTTTTAAAAATCTGATTTGCTTGACCCTAGGCTGTCAACCTTATATCAATTGAGTGCAAACCACAGTCCGAGAAACCAGTCTCCATTGTGTGCTACAGACAGACATGATTCAAAGCAAAACTGACACCAAAATTGAGATCATGTCAATCATGGCATGGACCGTCAGCTGAAAGGTATTGTCCCATAAATCAACAATCATCGATAAAAACAGTTACACTGTTACTAACTAATGTCAACTAACAGAAGACAAAATTATTTTTTAACCTTAAAAGAATTGCTTGAAAATGGCAGCACAGGCAGTGTCAAACATGGTGATATATGTTCATGGAAATACATGTGTGATTTTTCAAAATATATTTTTTTAGTATTCTATTTTTTTATAACTGAAAGCAATCCAGACCTTGCACAGCAAGCGGTATGTTCGCAGAAAAAGTTTTGACTTGTTTACTTTGTGCTGTGTGTGTTGTCGCACGTGTACCATAGAATGACAAACGAATGAATGTTGTTGTGTGTGCTTGTGCCAGTTTGAAAATGAAAAAGAACAAGTTTTTTGCAGTATGAGTTAATCATCTATGCAAACTTTTTTGCCTGTATGGTTCAGCCTTCAGAGTCTATAATGTACGAATTTCAGCTGTGTTTGCCTATGTATTATAATCCACCTTCATATTACTTTGTGATTTTTTGTGTGTATGTGCAGCGTATTGTGTATTAATGTTCGTATTGCAACACAGACAACTATAATGAAAAATGGTTGGTTGTCAGGAAGAAATCTGTACCGTAAATGCTGGGTGACCACAATGTTATTACTATTGCTACCATGAATGTAAAAGGATTGCAAAACGATTTAAAATGAAAACATTATGTTTGACTATTTAAGTAAATACAAAAATAACATTTATTTTCTACAAGAGACTCATATACCACTGAAATCAGAAAATTTCTTAAGGTCAGCATGGGGATTTCACATATGTGTGGCAGGAAATGATACAAACAAAAATGGCATGGCCATGCCATTTTATTTAACCACAATTTCAAATATAAAGTCCATAAAGTAATCAAGAGACACTGGTGGATGTAACATTAGAATAGATATTAAAATGTTGAAGAAATGTATTACTCTGGTTAACGTGTATGGACCTAGCTCAGGTGATGACCCTGGCTTCTTTGAAGAAGTAAATCAAAAGATGGAGGAGGTATGCAATGACTATGTAATTATGGGAAGTGAATTTAATGTACAGGAGTTAATGGTAGCTTTTAATTTAACAGACATAAGAGGCAATCATATCCAGAAAAAAAGAAAATATACATGAGAAAGTTCAACACAACTAAGCAAGGCAGATTAGATTACATTCTTGTTTCTGAAAACCTGCTGGAAATAACAATGGTGCAAAAATAGGCATCAAATACAGATCAGATCACACTATGTAACAGTTGTTTTAAAAGATGACACAATAAAAAGAGGCAAAATTCTCTGTAAACTCAGTAACTTCTTACTACGTGATCAGACTTATACATACACAGTAAAGGAAATGATTCACAATGTCAAGAAACAGTATGTTATTGTAGGGGACTTTGAAAAATTTGACGATTTGTCAAATAAAAATTTGAAGTTTGTTATAGATGATCAGTTGTTTTTTTACATATTTTTGTTAGAAATCAGAAGAAAAACAGTATCACATGCAGCACTCAAGAAAAAAAAAACATGAAAATGAACAAAAGCTGAAGACAGAAACTGCTTCAAATGAAAATAACACAAATGAACAGAAGAGAACTTATAACTATCTGACAAAAAGCAACAGTTACAACACATAAGATTTCTAAAAGTCCAGGATATTGCTGTTAGATCAAGAGCAAGATGGCTAACACAAGAAGAAAAAGTAAATATTTTTGTAATTCACAGAATCACAGTTACACAAACAAAGCAATGCCCTTTCTAGAAAAAGAGGATGGTAGCATCACATTTGATAAAACTGATATTTTGATTCCATTTGGTCCCTTTTTATCCACTGGACGAGGCGGCAGGGAAGTTTTTAGTCCTCTTTTTATTATCCGTTGTTTGGTGTTTGTGGTCTGTTTGTGACTGTGCGTTCGCTGGTTGGCCGAAGGTTTGCGCTTGTCTTGTCTTGTTTTGTTGAATGCGCGCTTACACTGGTTTTCTTGTTCTTCTGGTTCCTGTTTGCTTGGGTGCGGGCAGTCGCACTTGTTTTGGATCTGATATTTTGAGTTAAGTTCAAAGATTTTATGGTAACCCATACAACCATAAAAACACTGATGATACAGACCTTCATAATGTATCTGCTCCCAAATTATTTGAAGAAAATCATAATACGATTAAAGGGAATATAACAGAAATCGAAGCCCTTCAAGTACTAAAACAAATGAAAAATGACAAAAGTCCAGTCTCAGAAGAATACACAACAGACTTTTAGAAATTTTTCTGGACAGATATATGAACAGTTTTAGTAAGATAAATAAATTTCGCATTCCAACAAGAGAAAATGTCTGTAACACAAAGAGAAGAAATCGCCAATTTTTCAAAAATTGTTTTGAGATTTCCATCTTTTGGTATAAAAGATGGAAATCTCAAAACAATTTTTGAAAAATTGGCACCCTATCATACTGCTGAACACATACAAAATAGTGTCATCATGTATTACAAACAGATTAAAAACAGTTTTGTCAGATATAAATGAACAATAGACAGGTTTCTTAAAAGGAAGATACATAGGTGAAAATACTAGGTCTTTATGACATTCTACTGTACAAAGAAAATCATAATATACCAGGCTAATAACTTACAATTGGTTTTGAAAAGGCATCTGATATTGCATCATGATCTTTTATAAACAAATGTCTTGACTTCTTTAATTTTGGTCCAGAAATGAAAAAGGTGGGTAAAAATATTTTGTAAAGATCTTAAAACATGCGTCTATGTAAATGGGCATTATAGAAAATGGTTTGACGTATACAGGGGGTAAGACATGGTCATCTGTTATAGCCATATTTGTACCTCATATGCACAGAAACCTTATCATCTATGATAAGACAAAACAGAGAAATAAAGAGAATGAAAATAAAGGATAAAGAAATTGCAGATGATACAACCCTCCATCTAGATGGAAGTGAAGAATATTTTATTCAGGCTATTTTTGTTTTAAAGAAATTTTCAAATATTTTAGAACTAAAAATGAATTTAGAAAAAAAACAGTGATTAGGACAGGCAGTAAGAAAAATCGCAAAGACAGATTCCTAAGATACATGAATTTTTGTTGGGACTCAGGTATAAGATGTTCAGTTGATACAAAACAAACAGCAGATATCAATTCTCACCTGTCTCACCTGTTGGCGTCACCGGGTTCGGTGTTGGCCGCTGCACACTTTGTCACCACAATCTCCCTCCAGGCCACTCTGTCTTGACATTCGTGGACAATTTCTTGAATATTTAGGCCACTGATGCTGGTTATGTTCTCATGTATGACATTGGAGGTCTGTCTTTCTTCCTTTTTGCCACCGTTTTTCCTTGAAACATTGTTGCCATGAGTCCAATGTTCTTGCTGCATGACACATGGCCAGTGTATTTTAGTATTCTCTTGTTGATGTCTGCTAGTAGTTTTCTGGTGGTATCAAGTTCTCCCAGGACACTTTCATTAGTTCTTCTATCTGTCTGTTTGACATGTAGTAGTCTCCAATAAAACCACATTTCTGGTGCCTCACTTCTTCTGCAATCAGTTTTTCTCAGAGTCCACCCTTCGCAGCCATAAATCATGTCTGGCTAGATCAAATATTTTTAAAGTCCAACTTTCAGGCCATTTGGTATTTCCAGATGTTGTCGAATTGGACCATTTTTTGCTTTGCCATTCAATTCTTATTTTGATGTCGTTGGAGCAAGTTCCATCATCAGTTTTTACAGAACCAAGATATTTGAAATCCTTTACATTTTCTAAAGGAACTTTGTTAATTAAGATGTCATGACTGTTTTCAGTGTCTTTGCCTCTGATATGTAGCACTTTTGTTTTCTTGGTGGACAAGTTTAGACCAGCCTTTTTGCCCGCTGCACCTGTAGAGAATTCTTTTTATGCTGGTAATGTTGTCTGCTAACAGTGCAGTATCATCGGTATAGCACAGATTTGTAAGATTTTTTTCCTCCCATCATTATGCGCATGCCTGCTATATCAGCATCTCTCATGACTTGTTCCATGTAGATATTAAAGAGATACGGTGAGAGGATACAACCTTGTGGATGCTGAAGAATTCACATTTCTGATTGTTCCATCTAACTGCAACCCTTCAGTCTCTATAATACACTACGCACAAAAAGTTAAGGATCACTTGCACAAAAAGTCATAACTTTCAAAATAAGAAAGCCAATGCGTTGAAGTTTGGCAAACATTTAATTCCATGCTTTAGTGATAACGATACACAATTGCCTTCAATTTCGAGCAATCGTTTGGTGTGTACATTTGATCAAAGTGGGTACGTATCGAAATTTGATTTCCCAAAGTCATTGAAATCACAAGACAGGGCATTCTGATGCTCCCAAAAGTTCAGTAATGCGTGTAACCGCCATGGCTGTTCTGGCACTCGACGCAGCGAGTCCTCATCGAGTTGACCAGGTTGTTGAAGATCCTCTGTGGAAGCGCCTGCCACTCAGCCTGCAGCATCTGGTAGAGGTGTTGGGCATCCCTGGGAGGGGGGTGGTTGCTCCTCACTTTGCGATCCAGCTCATCCCAGAGGTTCTCAATCGGGTTGAGATCGGGACTGCATGCTGGCCACTCCATTCTGTTGACTCCAGACTGCTGCAGGAAGTCGTTGACCACCCTTGTTCTGTGGGGGCGAGCGTTGTCATCCTGGTAGACAGCCGTCGGTCCCATCTGCTGCAGTGTAGGCACAGCCAGCGGTCGAAGGATCTCATCCCGGTATCGGAGGCCAGTCAGGTTACCCTGTACATGATACAAGGGTGTTCTGTGGTGAAGGCTGAAGGCCCCCCAGACCATTACAGAACCTCCACCAAAGGCCACCTTTTCTTGGACAGTGGTGTCAATAAAGCGTTGCCCTGGGCGCCTCCAGAGCCTCAGTCGGCCGTCGTTGTGGTTCATGGTGAAGCGTGATTCATCACTGAACAGGACCTGGGACCATTGCTGACGTGTCCACCTCACGTGACGTCTGCAGAAGGCGCGGCGTGCTGCCCTATGGGCTGGAGTTAAGCGTGGCCGTACAGCTGGGCGACGAGAACGGAGGTTAAACCCATGAAGGCGGTTCCGTATGGTCTGCTGGCTGATGTTGATGTTGGTAGCCACCCTCAGCTGCCTTCGAATGATGCTGGAAGAGGCTGTTCTTGTCTGCAGGGCTTGTCGTTCAATGAGACGATCTTCACGTGGGTTTGTCTTCTTCGGTCGACCAGATCTGCGTCTTTCATGGACCCTCCCAGTGGCTGTGAAGCGTTGAATCAGTCTGACAATGACCGAGATGGACACCTGAAGTCGCCTGGCCACTTCTCGCTTGGGAACACCATCTTGGAACCATGCAACAGCTCGTCCCCTCTCAAACTCGCTCAATTTTCGTCGTGGAGGCATTGTCAGATCAGGCCTACTACAGGTGGAATGTCTTCTTATAAAGCCAAGCAAGAGACAGCATCTCACACATAAACAGCAGTGCTTGCACGTGCATAATGGTTTTTCCATCTGGCTTGTGCAATGTGTTCAGGCAGAACGGTCCAAAACAAGGTCCTTTTTCGCAAGTTTCCGCTTTTCCGTTTGCGCCAAGCTCAGTAGTAGAGAATCCCGTGCAATTTTCGCACTAACACAACATCGCCCACTTACAGCTGAACAAGAATTCATAACAATTTGGCTGGACTGAGAAATAAATAACAGTAGCGAACTGAGTTTATTACGCACCTGTTTTCTCATAGTGATCCTTAACTTTTTGTGCGTAGCTTATAATGAGGCAATTAATGCAATGACGTGTTTATGAAAGCCCATTTTGACCACTGTGTTGAACAGGTGAAGATGATTGTGTTTATGAAAGCCCATTTTGACCACTGTGTTGAACAGGTGGAGATGATTGACAGTCATATGCTTTGCTATAGTCTATGAAGGTAACAAAAGTTTCTTTATCAGTGCTTTTTATTTTCTCTTTGAGTGTTTGTAGTACAAGTAACATGTCAGTTGTGCCTCTGTTAGATTTGTAGACCGCTAAACAGTCAGATAGTTCTTCTTGGGCTTCAATCTGTTCAGACCAACTATGAGCAGAATCTTACTCGTTACTGGCATGGTTGATTAGGGCAATGGTTCTGCAGTTGTTGCAATCTTTGACATTGTCACTCTTGTGAAGCATCACAAATTCTTGAAATCTGTTGGCCACTAATGAGTATTCCAGATTTTGCAACAAAGATGGTGCACTGCTTTAAGACCTTCTTTTCAAGCATGTCTTAACAATTCTCCTGAAACATTACCTATTCCTGGGGATTTTCCTGTTAACTGCTTGGTAGCTGCTTCAATTTCTCTTAACAGTGGTTCTGGTTCTGATTCTGAACAGTTCAGGTCAGGGCACTGGGTGTCTTGGGGGCTATTGTCACTAAAAAGGGACGCTCCAAATTCATTCCATCTGTTTATAATATGCTCTGGTTCAGTCAATGAGGTGCCTTCCTTGCCGCTGATGCACTCAATTCTGGGTTGGAATTCAATGGATTGAACTTTCTTTATCTGTTGGAATAGATCACTGCATCTTCTGCATTCATTATGCTCAATTATTTTTGCACAGTCTTCCTCTAGCCAATTTCTCTTATCTCTTCTAATTTTGCTCTTAATTTCTTTTTTGAGTCTTTTGTATTCTTCTTTTCTTCCAGATTTGCGACCTTGGCTTTTCTGTTTGGCTAGATCCACAGCTTCCTTGCTGATGTTGGACTTAGTTGGCTTTCTTTTTTTCCTGCCTAACTTTTCTTCTGCTACTTCACTGTAGGTCTTCTTCATATCTGCCCAAATTTCTTCTGGATACTGGTTGTTTCATGTTCAGTCCTGCATTAAAGCCTTGAAATGCTGAAGCATTTTAGTCTAGTAAATGGAAATTTAACCCCCTCTGGTGAAAGATAAATCAAGTATTTTTATAACAGAAAAAAGAGCACAAGCATTGTTAATAATGAACAAAGCATGCAAATACTTCCCTTTCGCGGATATCCGCGAATTCGCAGACATTTGGATTGCTTGATTAAACAATGAATTGGAAATTTTATCTCAAATATTAACGAACTATTTACTTTATATTCGCAACTTTTTAGGGATTGTAATGCAGATTTCGAATCTACACATAATAGGATACTAAACAAAGTTATGGGTAGATCTACTAAGTACTACATATTTCAGTGCCATTAGGATGGCAACTAATTCAGAAGTGAAGATTGAATGCCCCTGTCCTAAAGAGTAAGCCTTTTCTACTTTAAATTTAGGAATTACAAAGCCAGCGCCTGCTTTACCATCATCTAGAACAGAGCTATCTGTAAATATTTTTAAGTAATGTGAATACTTTTTGTGTAGATGTGACAGAACATCAATTGCTAACAAGTGTGGATTAATATCTTTTGTCAAGCCCGTATCAGTGTAGTTCATATCAAAAGTAGCATTGGACAAATCCGGGGGGGGGGGAGAGAACAACATATCATTTTATATGAAACTTTGTTAGGTAATACATGAGAAAGTTTGAAGAGCTCACTTGTGTAAGTGGACATTGTTTCTTGTGACTTTATTGTTCTTGCTCTCTTGGGGAAATGGATGTCAAACCGAATTTTAAGTTCTGTATTGGCATAATTAGCTACTGCATTTGCTCTAACTATATATTTAGCAGTTGGTAACTTCCTCCAATCTTCCAAGGGAAGGATGCTGGCTCTTTTATACACTTTTTGAGTTTTTGTATATTACGGTACCCCAAGAGCACATTTAACAACTTTACAATCTAAGCTTTGAAGTTTTTTCAAATAGCATTTTGGAGCTGAAAAATAGACCTCTTGGCCATAAGCCAACTTAGATCTGACTAAAGCTGTGACAAGATGTAACAATGTTTTAGTGTCCTGTCCCCAAGCCTGTTTACTAATAATTGTTATTAAATTATAGCTTTTCATAGCTTTACATAACAAGGCATCAATTTGTTCTTTCCACTGTAAAGTAGAAGTCAACTGTACTCCCAGAAATTTCACTTGAGTAGTATATATTTCAGTTCCTCATCATCAATTTTAAACAATGGTACTTCTTTCGGACTGAGAACATTATTAAAAAGCATGATGCGTGTTTTCTCATTGGATATTTCCAGACCATCAACTGTCAGGTAAGTGGACAGATTATTAATTTCATGTTGATAGACCTTTTCAATGTATTTCAGTTCTCTCAAGGAAGTCTTCCTTTTTAACGAAACATTCATCCAGATCGCTATATCATCAGCCTACTGAGCAACGTTTACATTGTTTGAGACTTGAATTGGCAGGTCATAGATCAAAATATTAAATAATAGAGGAGATATTACAGAACCCTGAGGAATTCCCATGTTTACAGATCGTTTTTCAGAGTATGTATTTTTTCAGAGTATGTATTACCTATTTTAGCGACTATACTTCGGTCACTTATAAATGTTTTGATAAAATTATAAAGATTACCGTTGAGACCAATATGTTTTAATTTCAACAGAAGTCTCGCATGCCAGACTTGATCGTATGCTTTTTTAAGATCAAAGAAGGTAGCTAAGACATTTTTTCTTTTAGCAAACTGATTTTTTATTTGAGTTGTGAACTTAACTAAATGGTCTGATGTTGATCTACCTTTTTGAAACCCAGATTGGTTAATAGGTATTATATTATTTTTCTCACAAAAGTAACTCAGTCTATTCACTATAATTTTTTTCATTAGTTTTGAAACATAGGATGTAACGAGATAGGTCTGTAACTACCTGGATCAGAAAGGGGTTTATTAGCTTTTGGTATTGATAACACAATCGAAGTCTTCCAAATGTCAGGTAAGCGACCACTTTCCCAGCATTTTACCATGATATTGTGTAAGTATTCAATCCATTTCTCTGGTAAATGATTTAAAAGGGTATATGAAATGCCATCCAGTCCTACAGCCGATTTTTTGTTGTTCAACGAGAGAAGAGTATCTTTAAGTTCTTTTAAAATAATTTTTCAATTTATGTACATGTGACTATCAGTGGCAGGATCTGAGTATGCTACTGAGTCTTCAATTTTCCGTCTTCCCTCACTTATTGGAGTAGACAAGCTACTGGAATTACTTACTCTTGAAAAGAACTGTACAAATTCTTCAGCTTTCTCAGATGACGAAGTAAAGTCTTTAATTTTAATAGGAAACTGTGGTAAATTAAAACCATTTTTCATTTCTTTGACCTTATTCCAAATTTTAGGAAGATCTTTAAGCTCGGAAATTTGTTCAGAGCAAAAATCTTACCAATAGCGCTTTTTGGCTTGGGCTATAACTTAGTTTGAGTGAATCTTAGCCACTTTCATATTGTAATGATCTTCTGGAGATTTAGTTTTTAAATACAGTTTACACATTTTCTTTTTTTCATTCTTCACATAATTGATTCCACCAACTATTTCCAACATGAGTACCTTTGTTTACATTTTTCCTCTTTGGAATGGAATTGTTTGCTGCCTCATGTAGCACGTTGGTGAAGTGGGAATACATATCATTAACATTGTCGTACTCATTAAATGTGCAATCTTTTCCCATTAAAATCTTCTGGTATTTTACCCAGTTAGCACATTTGTACATATATTGAGGTATAACGTCGTCTTGTTCTGGTGCATTATCAAACGGTTCATTTATAACTGTAACAATTGGCAGGTGATCATTTCCGAGGGAGTCGAATGTAACATCCCACATGCTATTAATGACGAGGTCCAGTGATAACAAAGTTAGGTCAATGGCAGAAACCTCATGTTGAGGATTATCTGGAATTCTAGTTATTCTACCGTCATTTAACAATACTAATCCGGAGTCAATGACATTTTCAACAAAACGATTGTTACATACACTGTGACAGTCCTTATCCCAAAATGGAGAATGGGCATTGTTGTCTTAAGTCCGTAGCCAGTCACTGTTTTCACCATCAGGACCACGTGGATCAGAAAGGGGTTTATATTTATAGTTGACACAAAGTTAATCTTCACTTTCACAGCCATGCAATAAACACTGTCAGTGCCCTTTGGCACAGGAGGCGGAATGATTTTATAAACCACATCTCTGCGTATATAAATGGCTGCATAAGTCTTTAAGTTAATATCACAGACATGTGTCACTGGAGGAAAGTAATAATCGTCTAACTTAGGTAATTTACAATTTGCCACATTCAGTGACTGTAAGGCAACAATATGATGCTTATTTACGAATAAATATTGCTGAAGATGAGGATGTGTTATAGCTTTTCAGTGCAGCAGCATGCTGTTTATCCAGTGATATAGCAACCACGGCCGTACAGCCACCCCCCCCACCCCCCCACCCCCACCCCCCCACTGTAAATGATAGTATACTCGCCAGTGGTGAATTTCCCCTTACCGTTCCATCTGGTCTCGCAAAATCCCATGATGTTCATGCCCATTCTTCCAAGCTCCAGCAACGGCAGATGAAGCTTTCCCAGTTCTAGCAACGTTTGCACATTCCACGTTCCAAGATTGATGAGCCCTTTCTTTTCTTTTTTATGGTTTTTACTGAAGAGTATAGATCTACAAGTATGCTTCCAACAACTGCCGTCAGACACATACATATTGCCATAAAAGTGATACTGGCCATCTGAACTTTTGAAGGGACTTAACAGGTACGCGGGTTACGGCTCAAAGGGTTTCAGAGGAGCTTGCTGATAACACATTTGGGGACTGGTTTTTGTGATGTGGTTGTGCAGGATGTTGGTACACCAGTTCATACTGGGAGGCTGAATGTGGATTTTGTTTTCTAACATTGCTGATGGAAACATATATTTCACTACAATGTAGCCTGGGTAGTTCCAATGACAGAATGACAAAAAGACAAAAATAAAACCCATAAACTTGGTAGGACCTCCAGACTTTGCAAGCACACAGGGCTTATGTACAGGTTTACTTTCTCAATCACATGCATCAGTGGCATGAATGCATATTTAATTTATTCAGAGCACAGAGATGCTATAATAAGAAACTGAAACTAAAAATACTATCATTATAATTTCTACCAAACTTAAGAATATCATTTGTCATTTCTACCAAATGAAGAAGACATAAATTCTTACATTATAACATTTCATATTTCCTAATTCAGACTAACAGAAAAATAAACAAAAGTGAAACAAACAAGCAATACAATTTGCACAATATAGATACACAAATAAGATATAAAACACAGATTGCATAAAACAAGAGATAGTGCAACACACATTCAACAAACAGTACACACAAAAAGGCTTATTCACCATTTATAGCTGACATTCCACACAGTCTCTTCACTGTTCAAGTCCTGGCCAGTCTTCACTGGATCCAAATTCAGAACGATGCTGTGTCTGGGAGAGTACACTATACTGATGTTTCTGGGTTCCAGAGGAGCGTCTGTACAAACATACAGATACACAGACACACACAAGCCAACACACACACCAATTTGTGCGCACAGATGCACACACACACACACACACACACACACACACACACAACACACACACACACACACACACACACACACACACACACACACACACACACACACACACACACACAACACACACACACACAACACACACACACACACAACACACACACACACACACACACACACACACACACACCGTCAAACTGTCATGTGTAAAAGCAAACATTTCTAAAACAGACATCACATCATATTGTCATATGCAATACTTGTACATCTCCATGCAGCAACAAAACGACGTGATAGTATTAGTACTGATTTTTTATCTCCTCCTCATTGTTCCCTCTTTATATATGTATATTTATACATATATACATACGGTTCAGTTCAACTGTAACAAACCTGCAAACAATGAATTTCATTTTCAGGCAATAATGTACTCTTTTAATTTTCCTGCCTTCTTCCTTCTCTTTCTCTTGTGTAAAACACAATCTATTCTATAACAAACAAAATGTACTATCACACATAATGAATTCCTCTGTAGAAACGAGGCATTTCCCAAAAGCCATGCCTCTGTAGAAATGAGGCGTTTCCCAAAGGCCATGCTTGCTCTATGTATGTAGTCCTGCCCTACAACAAACAAAAGCTCAAGATTGGTACAATTGCTCACATTGTACAGTGCATGCACAGCACAGCACAGCACAGCAACCAGCATCTGTGCATCTCCAAGGTTCAATGCGCGTTTCGCATCATGCACATAGTACAATGCCAGATTGCATGCATTTTTTAATTCTTCACTGACTGAGCTGTAAGACTGTTATTGTTATTTTTGTTTAAAGCCTGTAGTCATATCAGGGCTATAGCCGTTTCAAAACATGAACAATACTTCAACAGGAAAAAAAAGGGAAAAGAAAATTGAGGACACTTATCAATGCATCTGCGCCACATAATCTAAGAAGATGCCCTGTCCAATTTATCGCACTGGGGATTTAAAAAAACATATCTGAATACAAAATGAAACATAACTAAGGACACTAAAATGTATAATAAAAACGGGCCTAAATAACTTAACATTGCTTCTGCATACACATTTCCTTTGAGCGAAAAAAGCACATAATACATGTACCTAATCATCAATCCTAAGAGAAAGTATGTAAGACTTTACTTGAACACATACAGGTGAATGGACCATCACGGCAGGGAAATGATATGAAGAAATGACTGATACTACAAAGGAACAAGGCAGAAACAAAAAGAGTGACAGAAAGAGGAAATTTCTAGCACAGAATTACCAGAAGATGGGGATACTATCTGTACTGAAAGAGCACCTGGCATCCCTTCAGAAGAAAGCCATAAAACTGACTAATAAATGTCCTACTGATGATGTATAAGACAAGGAAATGTTGTGAGTAACAGCTGACTCTACCAGCAAGACAACAAACAATCAGCACCGCATAAAAAATTCCTGATTTTTGTTAATTTTAGCTACTGTATTACAAACTGCTGCTATAACAAACACCTATGTCTCCCTTGAATTTCATTGTAGGTAGACTCCCCTGTACTCGTCTTAATATATGGCATGTCTAGTGCAAAATGAACTTGCCAGAGCCCATCCTCTTCAGATCAGACTGTTTTGTTGGGTTCACTCCCACATGCAGCAGTAGTACTGGGTTGTATGATTATCAGTAGCAGAGGACAGCCTCTGACCTTAAGAAAGTTAAGAAAAGATAACTATGCTAAATCAATACTCCAGGGAACTGCTGAGCACTTCTTTAGAGCAGTGCCCCAATGACTCTTCATGTAATTAAGGAAGAAGAAGGCATATGAGTTGTGATATTAGCAGATGACAGTATTGCTTCCGCTATCGTGACCTTATGAGAACTGAAAGGTTACCAGGCATGCGCACAGACACATAAACAATAACAGCTGTTCAGCTTCTTTCTTCTTCTGTTGTGTGGCCACAATCAACAAGCTGATTACTTTGCCACAGAATAGGGGGTTTCCATGAACCAGCTGCCTGACTTAAAAAAAAAACAAAAAAAACAACAACAAAAAACATTTGCTCCTCACATTTACACACTCCCGGCCCACTAACTGGATCAGAGGGGACGAGAAGTGACGGGCAGGCATCCTAGTGATGGCCCCCCGGCACCACCCGCCGCAGTGGCCCTCCTACCAGCACACCCCCTACCCACTACCTACCTGACCAAGCACTCTCACATTCATACAGGACAGTTTGTGTTTGTGTTTGTTTGAGCTTACTCCTGAAGTTTCGCAGTAGCGAGACTGTCAAGAGTGTCAGCATTGAGGTGGGAGGTGACTCTGTTTTTGAAACTGTCGGGGGAGTCTGCATCTACAATGTGTGCTGGGAGTTCATCCCACTCACAGATGGCTCGGGGGAAGAATGAGAAGAGTCTGTATTGCTGTTTATGGTCTGCAAGTCGTTTAAACTGCTGGCCATGTGATCTTCTGTCTCTTACTACGGTTTTTTCCAGGACACTTTTATTGACCTGCACCAGGTTATTGTGGATATTGTATAACATGGTGACCCTTGATGCTTGGTGTCACTTCTGAAGAGACGGCCACTTGAGTTTTTCAAGCATTTCTGTTACACTCGCACGCCGATGGTAAAGGTTCAGGACGAATCTAGCTGCCCTTCCCTGGATGTTTTCCATTTTCTTGATACAGCCTATCTTGTGTGGGTCCCATACTGAGCTGGAGTACTCTAGCAAAGGTCTAACGAAGATTAGGTACGCCTTTTCTCTCAGCTCGTTGGAAGCAACTTTCAGATTACGTCTCAAGAATCCGAGGGTTTTACTTGCTTTCTTTGTGATAGTGTCAATGTGTTCTGCCCACTCTAGATCTGTTCTCAAAGTAACCCCCAGGTACGACACTGATTGTACTGTTGCTGAAGTGTGTCCGTGCATCTGGCATTTGTCGCTGATGGTGCTTTTGCAGCGAGTGACCCTTAGCGTAGCACATTTGCCTGGGTTGAAGGCCATCTCCCATTTCTGTTCCCAGATCTGGAGACATTCTAGATCTTCTTGTAGGTGGGCATGATCTTCTTTGGATGCTATTGTGCGGTAAATGGCGGTGTCGTCTGCAAACATTCTTGTCTTTGAGGTCAGTTTCTCGGGAAGGTTATTAATAAAGACCAGGAAGAGACATGGTCCAAGGACCGACCCCTGCGGAACTCCTGACTTGACGTCGATGAAGTCTGACTGAGTCCTCTCGACGACAACTGCTTGGCGTCTATTGGTGAGAAAGTTGGAGATCCATTTGTTGATCTTGCCTCGTACACCATAGCTGTGGAGTTTATGCAACAAAAGTGAATGGTTCACCTTGTCGAAGGCCTTGGCGAAGTCCAGCACAAGGATGTCTGTTCG
Organism: Monoplex corrugatus; assembly: GCA_030674185.1. NCBI lineage: Eukaryota > Metazoa > Mollusca > Gastropoda > Littorinimorpha > Ranellidae > Monoplex > Monoplex corrugatus. The sequence goes on along the minus strand of CM060313.1, from coordinate 30,568,885 downwards.
CCGTCCGGAAGCCATGTCGGAGGTCAACTCTTCAACTAGTTCTATGAACTGTGTTTCACAGGACCTCTGCTGTCTGAAGCCATGCTGCTGGGGACACAGGATTTTATTTTGTTCCAGGTGCATCATGGTGGCATGTACGATGATGTGCTCGAAGACTTTGCAGGCAATGCAGGTCAGCAAGACTGGGCAGTAGTTTGCGCGGTCATAGTGTTCGCCTTTTTTAAAAATAGGTGACACCAGGGCGTTTGTCCAGTCTGTGGGAACGCATCCCGAGTCGAGAGAGGCTCTATAGATGGTGGTGAGGATAGAGGCGATCTCAGAAGATAGCTCCTTCAAATGCTCTAGGTGGCCCTGATACATGGAATGACTGTACCCAACATGACATCATACCAAATGACATCACAATACTTGCAGTATTTTTCTCATCAGATCATTGAAAAAAATTTATGTTGTTAGAACAATTTGGCTATGGCCCTTGTACTCACAGATCTTCAAACATTTGTGTGTGTGTGTGTTGTGTGTGTGTGTGTGTGTGTGTGTGTGTGTGTGTTGTGTGGTGTGTGTGTGTGTGTGTGGTGTGTGTTGTGTGTGTGTGTGTGTGTGTGTGTGTGTGTGTGTGTGTGTGGTGTGTGTGTGTTGTGTGTGTGTGTGTGTGTGTTGTGTGTGTGTGTGTGTGTGTGTGTGTGTGTGTGTGTGTGTGTGTGTGTGTGTGTGTGTGTGTGTGTGTGTGTTGTGTGTGTGTGTGTGTGTGTGTGTTGTGTGTGTGTGTGTGTGTGTGTGTGTGTGTGTGTGTGTGTGTGTGTGTGTGTGTGTGTGTGTGTGTGTGTGTGTGTGTGTGTGTGTGTGTGTGTGTGTGTGTGTGTTGTGTGTGTGTGTGTGTGTGGTGTGTGTGTGTGTGTGGTTGTGTGTGTGTGTGTGTGTGTGTGTGTGTGTGTGTGTGAACTGTTACTGTTAATTCTGTTTAATTTAAAGCCCAGCCGACTGCGTAGAACCATATCAGGCCTATAATCTGTTCAAAACGTACACGATACTTCAACAGGGAAAAAAAGGAAAAGAAAATTAAGTACACATATCAATGCATTTGCCTATATAATCTAAGGAGATTCCCCTGGCGTTGACCACTCCATTCAATTTATCACACAGGGGATTTAAAAAAAATACCTGAACACAAATTTAAACATAAGTATAAGGACATCAAAACATACATAAAAACAGGCTTAAACTACCTAAAATTGTTTACACATATCTCATTTCTCCAGAGCCAAACATGCACTTATACATGCACCCAATTATCAATCCCAAGAGAAAGTACTTAAGACTTTATCGAACACATACAGGTGAGCGGACCAGCAAGGCAGAAAATGATAGGAAGAAATGACAGAAAGCAAAGGAGGAAGAAAGAAGCAATGAGAGTGACCGAACAGATGAAATTTCTAGCACAGAATTTCCAGAAGTTGGGGATACTATTTATACTGAAAGAGCCCCTGATATCCCCATGTGGGTATGTAGAAACATGTGTTTGAACAATTATTGCAAGTATATAAAATCTACAAATTAAGAACAGAAATATAAATTTTGAACACCTACTTGAATCATTATTGCAAGTGTTTAGAGATATGCAAGTGTTTGAAAATCTACAAATTAAGAACAAAGACTTTTACAATTACAGCATTATTATCACTACTAAGGGATACTGGTTATAAATCAAGAACATGATACTGAATTACATTAAGAACGGACTTTTATGATTATGATAAATGTTGTTAAGGACATGTGGGTCATGTATGTTTGAAAAAAATTCATACTAAGAATATCACACACACACCCAGCCTGTCTACCCCTCCCTCCAAACAAAAAACAGACAAACAAATACAATAAAAAAGACAAAAACAAAAGTAAACAAACAAACAAAATAAACAAAAACAGACAAACAAATACAATAAAAAAGACAAAAAACAAAAGTAAACAAACAAACAAAATAAACATAACAACAACAAACATAACAAAAAACAGCCAGCAGACTACCTACCTCCCACTTCCACTCTGCGTACACCAGCCTGGTCTGTGATCAGGTCCCTGCACTCATACCTGCCTTCCATTTCTGTCGTCATGTTCCGAAATTCCACAATCAAGTTGCATTTGGCTCGACTGATCACAACATGCCCATTTTTAAACAACTTGTTCCTTACTGGATCTATCCGTCCATAAGGCTGAACGATTAAACTTGTGTTGGTTTTTTGGGCACAGTAGTCCTCAGGTTCTGTGCTATATGCACACAACATCTGCATGTCATGTCCAACAAAAGAATAAGGATTCCGGCTCAGTAGACTTTTCTTGTTTTGCTCTATTTGAACGCTCGTGTTCAGTACTACAAACTCCACTGTCAAAACAAACAATGTGAAATAAAATAACGAAAATAAAGTTGTAGCTGCAGTGATCATAGACTTCATCATTCCATGACCCCTCTCTCTCTCTCTCTCTCTCTCTCTCTCTCTCTCTCTCTCTCTCTCTCTCTCTCTCTTCTCTCTCAATTCAATTCATATTGCTTATAGCCCAGCGCACCACTAGAGCCATATCAGGGTTAACACCACCTCAAAAAGAAAAGAACAACCCCTTAAGATAAAAAAAACAACAGTTAAAAACCATGCTCACCGTCAACCTTGCAAATCTAAAACGCCATTAAAGAAAAACACGTAAAATTACATCAAGTGAAATCTATTGATCTCTTGTAAAAACTGGAAAATTGCATCAGGAAGGACGTCTCGGAAGAGCTCCTATTAAGGAATCTGCCGTGTAGTGCTTTTGTCTCACATCATACAAGTCCCAGCAATCGAGGAAGAGGTGTCGGATGCTCAACGGCTCATCACACGGTATACACCATGGTGCTTCTTCATTTTTCAAAAGATACGAATGAGTGTAGGATGTGTGACCTGTGCGTAATCTACATAACACTGTCTCTTTCTTACATTTTCCTGCAGCAGATAGGAGAATTTCTTTCAGGTTAGGGCGGATTTGGAAGAGTTTGTTATCTGTCTGTTTATTCCAATTCTCCTGCCACAGATTTCTAACATAACTGTGTACTTTCGATTTGACATCTGTGTAAGGGATCAAGGACTTTGTCATTGTAGCCTTCTTGGCCAGGTAGTCAGCCTTTCCTTTGCCTCCAATACCAACATGGCCAGGAATCCAGGCAAAAACAATCTCGTAACCTCCATTTGCAAGAGTAGAATACAGTTCAAAGAACTTCACAAGTTCAGGGTGACTAATGTTTCGGCAAGTGATTGCCTGCAAAGCAGAAAGGGAGTCAGAAAAAATGAGAAACTCTCTGTGTTTGGATTGGGACACCATTTTTAGTGCCAAAACCAGAGCAGTCAGTTCAGCAGTGTAAACAGAACTTTCAGATGGAATACATTTTGAAAATGCTTGATTGGGAATCACGGAGCAGAAGGCAGCAGCAGCAACACCTTATCATACTTGGACCCATCAGTGAAGATTCTGCGGGATGATGGAGATTTTTCACACAATTCCACATAAAACGATTTGTACGCCAGTGCACTAGTATTGTCTTTACAGAAGGAAGCAAGATCAAAACAATCCTTCAGTGTTTTCAACGTCCATGGTGGACTATTTGGAAACTTGGAGAAGTCGTTAACAACTACTAAATTTATATCTGCCTTTTCCAAATGGGGATGGACACGCAGCCCCAAAGGAGGAGTCACTTTTGGACGTTTTTCAAAGTCACTTTGTAATCTGGGGTTGAAGACACAGTCGTAAGCTGGGTTTTCCGGTTCAGAGAACAGTTTCAAACAGAAATTTAAACTTAGTTTCAGTCTACGGTTGTTCAGGGAGGGCTCCCCTGCCTCTGCATACAGACTATTAACAGAAGTTGTTCTGAATGCACCAAGACATAGGCACAGCCCTTGATGGTGAATGGGATCAAGTGCCTTTAGGTACGATGCTCTCGCAGACCCATATACTATGCAGCCATAGTCCAGTTTAGAGCGAATTAGAGCTCTGTACAGGTGTAGTAGCGTTTTCTTGTCGGCATCCCAGTCTGTATCAGCTACAACTCGAAGAATATTCAGAGCTTTCTGGCACGATGTTTTCAGATGTTGGATATGACTGAGAAAGTTTAACTTTTCATCAAAAATCAAGCCAGAAATTTAGCTTCTTTTACAGCTGAAATGATGCATTTTCTCAAACAAATTTCTGGAGCAGCAAAGAATTCTCGCAGGTTATGAAAGTGAATACACTGTGTTTTGGTTGCGGAAAAAGTACAGCCGTTTGTCTCTGCCCACTGCTGGATCTTATCTATACACAACTGCAGCTGTCGCTGAACGCCAGCATAGAAGCTTCCACTTTCGTAAACTGCAAAATCGTCCACAAACAGGGAGCAGTCCGAGCCCAGCTGTACTGATTTGACTATGTTGTTGATCTTGATACTGAACAGCGCAGGAGAGAGAATGCTCCTTTGTGGTACACCCAGCTCTTGCTCATGGATATCCGGCAGAGTAGTACCAACCCGCGCTTGAAACTGTCGATCGGCCAAAAACTTTTGGATAAACGTAGGTAGGTGATCCCGGAAACCCAATTCGTGTAGATCCATAAGAATTCCCGATTTCCAAGTGGTATCATAGGCTTTCTCTAAATCAAAGAAGATAGCCACTACATGCTGTTTCTTCAAAAATGCATTACGGATGGTCATTTCAAGATGAATTAAATGATCTACTGTGGAATGGTGCTTGCGAAAACCGCATTGTTCTTTAGCCAAGATGCCATCATTCTCCAGTTTCCACATCAGTCTCTTATTGACCGTTTTCCCCATCACTTTGCAAAGACAACTGGTTAGGGCTATTGGCCGGTAATTGAATGGATTGGATACATCTTTTCCAGGTTCAGGTATAGGGACAATCAGGGCTTTCCACCATGAGGGCGGAAAGAATCCTGTCATCCATATGTAATTGTACACTTTCAACAGAATTTCCAAACCCTTTTCTGGGAGATGCTTCACCAGTTGATAATGAACTTCATCCAAGCCAGGAGAAGAGTCAGAGCAAGTCACAAGAGCGTCTTTTAATTCTCCTAATGTCAGTGGAAGATTGTAGCCTACTCTTCCGTCTCTCTCACACACACTCACACACACACACGACACACACACGCGCGCACACACACACACACACACACACACACACACACACACACACACCACACACACACACACACACACACACACAGATTCTATTAAGAATAATCATGATGAGGACAAGGAACAGAATCAAAAGAGAAATAGCAGAAAAAGAATGTGGTTTTGTCGAAGGGAAAGGAACTATCAATGCCATATACATCCTAAGAACTCTCGAATAGAAAGATCAACTGAGTTGATGTATTTATGTTTTGATGATTATACCAAGGCTTTTGATCAGGTAAGAGCAACTAGAAAGGCTAAATGTTGATGGAAAGGATCTAAAAATAATAAGGAAATGTGTAAAAAAAAGATATAAGCTCTTTTCAAAATATCAAAAGAGGGGTTAGGCAGGGTTATGTTCTGTCACCAGATTTGTTTTCACTTTACTGTGAAACCATCATGAGAAACCTTGAAGAATGCCCTCGGATAAAGGTTAGAGGAAAAATGATAAACAGCATTAGTTACGCAGCAGATGACATCGTGCTAATTGCAGAAAATGAAAAAGTCCTACAAAACCTTGTGAATATAATAGAAATAGAAAGCAAAACTAAAGGGCTGAAGCTAAATAGCAAGAAGACTGAAGTCATGTTAATCAGTAAAAAACAAGAAATCCCCTCATGCAAAATAACGGCAAATGGCACCACAATGAGACAAGTTGATGAGTTTAAATATCTGGGAACAGGTCATCTCACCAGACGGCAGATGCACATTAGAAGTAGCCAACAGAATCAGCCAGGCTAAAACAGCATTCAAGAAAATGAAAAGCGTTCCTACCAACAAATGCATATCAATTCACATCTGGAACAGAGTTCTTCAGAGTTATGTAGAACCAATATCGTTGTACGCATGTAAAGCGTGGACAGTCAACAAGCACAGGTAGAACAAGAATAAGGCAGCTGAAATGTGGTTTCTAAGAAGAATATTAAGAGTTCCATGGACAGCAAAGAAAACAAACAAGACAGTCTTGAAAGAGGGAGACACAAAAAGAACATTAATGAAGAAGATAAGGAAAAGACAAGCAACATTTATAGGACATTTTAAGAGGCAAGAGAAATTAGAGCACACGGTCACAACAGGAAAGCCGGATGAGAAAGAGCACCAGGTAGACCCAGGAAGAAAATATGAACGGACTTGTGCAGTGGATGATGACAGACAGGATGGGAGAAGTGCTTGCAGCAACAAAGGACAGATTCATATGAAGACCCATGATCATCAACACCATGCAGTAGGACACATGATGAAGATGATGGCATGGAAGATCTCATTTTCACAAATTGAGATTATTTTACTTTCTCTTGCAATGGACAAGTCTAGGCATATTTCTTAAGTTTAGGTAAGCATAGAGCTAGTACTGTTTCTTAAGTTCAGGTAAGCACAGAGCTAGTTCTATTTCACCTTTCACCTGTATCAAAACTTCATGGAAGTCTGTTACAACTCCGAAACAAGTGTGACTGCCCACGTTCAAGCAAACAGAAACCAGAAAAAGCATGAAAGAAGAATACGAATGCATATTTAATACAACAAGACAAGACAGGTGCAAATTTTTGGCCAACTGACCTTTGTCAAGCATAAAATCACAAACAAACAAACATCAGATACAAAAATTATGAGAAAAAAATTAAACTTCCCTGCTGCTGTGTCCAATGTGAGAAAAGGAATGTTTTAGTTTCTCACCAGCACCGATACTTGCAATTAAAAATGCTTGTTTAAAACCAAATATTTTTTTGTTTTTATTAATTCTGATATAAAGTGGGAGATTATAGGATGGTTTGACCATCTTGTTATATCTTCTTAATGTTAGGCTTGATACAAGACAAATAAACATTAATTTATTTTCCTTTTCTCACACTGGACGCAGCAGCAGGGAAGTTTCAGTCTTTTTCTCATAATCTTTGTATCTGATGTTTGTTTGTAATCTTATGCTTGACAAAGGCCGTGCCAGTTGCTGAAAATTTGCGCCTGTCTTGTCTTGTATTGAATACGCATTTGTATTCTTCTTTCCTGTTTTTTCTGCTTTCTGTTACAACTGATAAGCTACACATAACATCATTCAAGCCTTATTTTCTGCCTTTGTAAAATGTAACCTTGAAAAACAAAATTATGCAGTTCTATATCTGTTTTAGTTTCACACCAGCACTGAGACTTACAATTAGAAATGCTTGTCTTAAAAACAAATATTTTTTTTGTTTTTATTCATTCTGATATAAAGTAGGAGATTATAGAATGGTTTGACCATCTTGTTATATCTTCTTATTGTTACTAATGTTAGGCTTGATACAAGACAAATAAACATTAATTTATTTCATTTGTAATAAAGATTTTTCCCTACACAATAGATACAGATCACCTCACTGACCCACTCTGACCTGAAATTAATTCAGATGCAACCATGAGTAACCAGTGTCTTTGCTGACCCACATTCACTTAGTCAACAAATCATTGTACTGGTAATCTTGACTAAATTGGTGACCCCGCATCAGGCAAGGTTATACTTCAGATTCTATTCTATCCTTATATACATTAAGAAAATTTGCTGCAAAGCAAAGATAGCAGACATGCCTTGGTCATCCATTCTCAATTAGTAGGACTAGTGGCCTGGTATGAAGGATTGCTGTCTACAACTGAGACTCCGGAGCTTACTACGACAAGCAAGGATCCTCCCCCCCCCCCCCCTCCATAACCCCCTACGTAATGGGAACTAAATATAAATGTAGAAGACTGACTGATTATATACAAGTGTAAAGCAAAGGAACATTAAATTTAAATAAAAAAAGGAATTTTTCCATATAAACTCCACAATCAAACGAACTCACCTTGTGATGTTTGAGTGCGGTTTTGCAGACCAGTATGAAATCAGGGTAGGATCAGGTGAGAGAGAATGCGAGAGTTCATCAGACTGACAGTGCAAACAACACAGGTAGGATCAGGCAAGGGAGAGAAAGTAAAGACTCAGAGGAAGCAAACAGACAGACATTTATCTGACCCAATATCTAATTTTTAAAAGACCTATTCCATACACCAGATCAAGGACGAGACGCATGATCCTACCCTGACTTCAAACTGGTCTGCAAAACTCCACTCAAATGTCACAATAGGAGTTCGTTTGATTGTTGAGTTTTGCTTCCGAGAATTTCATCTGTAATCTGGATCATGCAAGATTTGAGAGACCTGCATCTATTTGCTTCTATTTTCATAAAGGACAGCTTTGTCAAAGTAAACCCGTGTGAGTACAGGCTTGTGGCAATATGCAACCTAAGTCTTTCAAGTTCTAAACAGCCGTTTTCGGAATTGTCTTTAAGGAGACATGGCCTCAATCTTTGATGTAGCAGTTGAGCTGATAGAATGAGGTTTGAAAACAGTTAAGTGTATGCCAGTTTTGGATAAGCACAAAACAGATCTTCATCTACTGTTTTAACATGTCTCAGGGGATGCTTTTTCTCTGAGGGTCCCACCAGATGGTAAGTACACCAGTTTCAGATCTTCATCGTGCTTCTGAATGCTCAACCCTATCCCATTCACTCCCGCATCTGTTCACTCCCGCCGCGGCCCGCCGCATGTTTGCACACATGGCCAGTACTTTTCCATCACGCTGTAACCATGAGCTAGCTCACTCTGAACGGATGAAATTTAGCGGGTAGGTCCACGAAGGACCAATGAACTGTTAACACTAAATCAAGACGCCACCATTGGCATCATTCACTAGAGAGAAGAAGGAAATGTCCGCATTCCATTCTTGTCTTTGTGTGAACGAGAAAGATGGTGAATATTAGGGGAAGTTTCACTGCCAGCTATGCAAATGGGAGAGGGTTAAGGTATATCTGTAGTAGGTAACTGCAAATTTATGTATCTGTCAGGCAGATAGGTGGTTAAGGGTGGTTCCTGCTGATGTTGTATAAGTATTTGAAGTTTTGATCAGACTTCCAACCCTCTTTAACTACAAGACAAGTCACTGGGGGAAAGACAGGTACCTAGCATGAGACCACTGCCTAAGAAAGTCAAGAGTCACAGATCTGTACATACCAAGTAACCCCAGTGCCTGGTTAAGTAAGCTTAAGATAGAAGTTGTAGTCATGGCTATGGGTCACTCTCTCAGATGGCATGAACAGTCGGCTGATGGCACTTCAACTGCCACTTGAAAACAAGAAGAGTGTTATGCTGATTAGTGCATATTCTCCAACAATGACCAACCCAGATGAATTCAAAGAGAAATTCTATGAAGAACTTGATGCCCTGATCGCAGAAGTCAGAAAAACTCATTGTTCTTGGAGACTTCAATGCAACAGTAGGAAAGACCATCAAATCTGGGAAGGCACTGGAAGACATGGCACTGTAAAGTGTAACGGGAATGGCCTATTACTACTCAAGACATCCACTATTCATGATCTCGTAATAACAAATACACTGTTCCATCTCCCCACCCACACAACAAGACATCTTTGATGCATCTAAGCACTGACATCTGATTGATTATGTCATCATTAGGAAGAGAGATCAGCAGGACATCAGAGTGACAAAATCCATGTGTGGTGCTAATTGCTGGACAGATCACTGTCTCATTGTGTCCAAGTTCAAACTCTGTATCTCACCCGCAAGAAAACCCCAAGGTCAGAAGAGCACAAAGAAGCTGAAGGTCTCTAAACTGGACAGCAGCAAATACACAGAAAAATTCTCCAATGACCTTGATAGTGCTGAAGAGCAGTGAGCTGTTTTCAGAGACACTTTATACTCAACCATGCTTGAACACCTAGGACCAGCAACCCGAAAAAAAACAAGACTGGCTCAATGAAAACGATGTTGTGATACAGGGACTGCTGTCAGAAAAACGCCCACTGTTCAGGGCACATCAAAATGATCACTCATCACAAGCAAAGAAAGACACCTTCAGGGCAGTGCGAAGAAAAGTGCAGAGGAAACTACCGGAGATGCAGGATGCTTGGTTCAGCCAAAAGGCCAATGAAATTCAAAGATATGTAGACAGCCATGACACCAAGCATTTCTACAAGTACAACACACTGAAGACCGTGTCAAAATCAATTTTCATTGCTCTTCCAAAGAAAACAGGGGCTACAGAATGCAAACTCCATCGCACAATCAGCTTGATGAGTCATGTAACAAAAATCCTATAAAGAATAATCATGATGAGGACAAGGAATAGAATAAAAAGAGAAATAGCAGAAGAACAGCGTGGATTTATCAAAGGGAAAGGAACTATTAAAGACATTGCAACAAAAGAACACAATTTCGGAAGTTGGAAGCGGATTACATGTTCAGCCTGGAAAAACAGCGTGAATGCTGCAACTGGCGGAATTGGACTGCCTCTCAGCCAGCAGGCCTACAATGCACTTAGCAATGTTGAAATAATATCTCCAAGAATAATGATAGCTACTTTCAACAGAAATCCTCGAACCTCGATAGTCTCCTGTTACAGTCCCACTAATGTAAGTGATGAAGTGAAGTCGAAAGATTTTATCAGGACTTAACATCAGTCACCAGACAAGTCCCGAAGCACAACATTCTCATTATTGGTGACGACTTCAATGCACAACCTGGAAACCTTGATGGCTTTAAATATGCATATCACTCTCAGACTAACAGAAACGGCTCTATACTAAAAGACTATCTCAATGAAAACAATCTCTTATGCCTCAACACCCTATACCAGAAAAAAAAACAGGTCAGCTATGGACACACAAATCTCCAAATGAAAGCAAAGCACAACTCGACTATATTATCATCAATACGAAATGGAAAAACAGTGCAAAAAATTGCAGAGCATTCAACTCGTTTGTCAGTGTTGCATCAGACCACCGCATCGTTTTTGTTCGACTTCGATTGAGCCTTCGAGCAAATAAAAAGAAATCTTGTAATACTACCCCATATGACTGGTCAAATCTAAACGACAACCCTGAAATTCGTAACATCTTCATTACAAGGGTGAGAAATAGATTTGCTGCCCTACAAGATAGAGTCTCAGCAAAGACTGCTAACATGACATACAACCACTTTGAAATGGCTTGTAAAGAAACAGCTGCAGACACTATCCCGCTGAAACCCAAAGTAAAAAAACAAATTCCATGGGTGAATGAGGAAATCTGTCAAAAACGCAAGCAACTGAAAGAAGCTGCACAACTAAAAGACTCTCAACCATCCCCTGAGAACATCTTTTACCTCAATAATGCTCGTGTTGCTCTCATAGAGGCCTATGAAGCAGAGCAAACGAACTACCTACAAAGCAAAATCGACTAGATCACAAATGCTGTCAGCAACAAAAAGTCTGCTGTTGCCTGGAAGACCCTGAACGAAATAAGTGGTAGAAAAAGCTGTAACAGAGATAAGCTAAAAGCATCTAACCAAGAAGAGCGAGTAAAACTGTGGCAACAACACTTCCAGGACCTACTCAGGAAACCTCCAGACAACTCTGAAGAAGAAATAACTCCAGTCTTCATGGAAGGGCCATTGGACGAACTACTGATAGCAGTGAAAAGTATTCAGTGTGGAAAAGCATGCGGACTCGATGAGATACCAGCGGAAGTATGGAAAATAGAGGAATTTCACCAGATACTGCTGGAATGCTGCAACAACGTTTACAACCAAGACCCAATAAACAAATGGACTAAAGGATGCCTGCTTCCTTTCCCCAAGAAAGGTGACCTGGGAATCACAAAGAACTACCGCGGAATCACATTAACTGCAATTTCTGCAAAGATCTACAACCTCATGCTCCTACATAGGAAAAGGCCTGAGATAGATCCAGTTCTGAGGAAAAACCAAAACGGGTTTCACCAAACCAGATCGACATCAGGACAAATACTCACCATCAGACATATATTGGAAGGCATAAAATCCAAAAACCTCCCAGCTGTTCTCCTATTTATCAACTTTTCCAAAGCTTTTGATTCAATCCACCGAGGAAAGATGAAGGAGATTCTAACTGCATATGGACTACCCAAGGAAACATTAGACGCCATCATGATGCTGTATCAGAATACCTGCTGTATCATAGTGTGTGGTTCGCTCCCCCGACGGAGACACAGACTTCTTCGACATCACCGCTGGAGTCCTTCAAGGAGATACACTTGCCCCCTACATTTTCATCATCTGTCTTGATTTATGTGCTGAGGACAGCAGTGGATAAGAACAAAAAACTTGGCTTTGCCCTCACAGAACAGAAGAGCAGACGCTACCCTGCAGTAAAGATGACCTGGCTGTTCTCGCAGACTTCCTAAAGGATGCAACGTCTCTCTTTCAAAGTGTCGAAAAAACAGCAATGGAGATCGGGCTCCACCTCAATGCGAACAAAACAGAGTTCATCTGTCTAAACCAAGATGCATTAGAAGGTATGAGAAGTCTCAATGGAGATACGATCAAACAAGTTCAAGACTTTAAATACCCTGGCAGCTACATTGACTCACAGAACAAGATGTCAACACCAGACTCGGAAATGCCTGGGGCGCACTAAATCAACTGGACAAAATCTGGAAATCCAATCTACCCAGACAGACAACCTGAAAAGGAACTTCTTCCGAGCAGCAGTGGATTCTGTTCTTACATATGGCTCAATCTCTTGGACACTAACGACATTGGACAGGAAAATTGATGAAGCGCACACACGAATCAAAACTCACCTTTTCTCCTCTGCATAAAATCCTTACCTCACTCAACCTATCTCCACTCGGTGTGGAATCACATTGTAATATATATTTGTATATAAATTTATAATATGTTCTCTATAATTTTCCATTGCTTTTCTTCTTTTTCCCCATTTATAGCCATGTGTGTGTGTGTGTGTGCGTGTGTGTGCGTGCGTGCGTGCGTGCGTGTGTGTATGTTCAGCGCTTAGATTTGATTTCTATCAAGATTTTGCGCTATACAAATATTGTAATTAGGTTTCTCATGATGTTTTCGCTGTAAAGTGAAAACAGATCTGGTGACAAAACACAACCTTGTCTGACTCCTCTTTTGATGTCTTGGAAAGAGCTTATATTGTTTTCTATTCTCATTGCAGCTGTTTGTTCCTAATACATATTTCTGATTATTCGTAGATCTTTTCCATCAGTATTGAGTCTTTCTAGTTGGTTGATCAATTCTTCATGTCTTACCCGATCGAAAGCCTTGGTATAATCAACAAAGCATGAAAATAAATCCTTATTCATCTCGATTGACCTCTTTATGATAGTTCTTAGGATGTATATATGGCATTCATCATGACGAGCTTGCTCGGCTATCCATGACACGTTTCTTCCATCATTGTCTGTCAGACATTGCAGTAGGTAGTTCATCATACTGACAGCCCGTATCATCGATCAGTTGGTCGACGAAGGTCTTCTTTGGACGTTCTGGTCTTTGCTTGCCGTGACTGGGTCTCCATAGTAGAACATCCCCCACCAGTTCTTTGGTACGCGAGTAGTGTCCCGCGAAGCACAGTCTTTGTTGACGTATTGATTTACTGATTGGTGGGATCTTACCATATAACTCTTTGTTAGTTGGATGTTCTCTCCAGGATTTGTTCAGGGCTACATGCAGCATTCATAATTATAATAATTACAATATTTGTATAGCGCAAAATCTTGATAGAAATCAAATCTAAGCGCTGAACATACACACACGCACGCACGCACGCACGCACGCACGCACGCACACGCACACACACACACATGGCTATAAATGGGGAAAAAGAAGAAAAGCAATGGAAAATTATAGAGAACATATTATAAATTTATATACAAATATATATTACAATGTGATTCCACACCGAGTGGAGATAGGGTGAGTGAGGTAAGGATTTTATGCAGAGGAGAAAAGGTGAGTTTTGAGAGCGGACTTGAAGGAGACAAAAGTATGTTGCTGACGGACTGAGAGAGGAAGTTTGTTCCAGGAGAGTGGACCAGAAACAGAGAAGGCTCGTGGACCATAGGTATTGAGTTTAGGGCGTGGAAAGCGAAAAGTCAGAGGATCAGAGGCAGAGCAGAGGGTACATGAGGGAACATAGGTCTCAAGTAGGCTTGACAGGTAATCGGGGGCTAGAAATAGAAAGCAACAGTAAGGGGTTGGAGCTAAACAGCAAGAAAACTGAAGTCATGGTACTCAGTAAAAAACATGAAATCCCCTCATGCAAAATAACAGCAAATGGCACAACCTTGAGACAGGTTGATAAGTTTAAATATCTGGGAACAATCATTTCACCAGATGGCTGATGCACATCAGAAATAGCCAGCAGAATCGGCCAAACCAAAACAGCATTCAAGAAGATGAAAAGCATTCTTACCAACAAATGCCTTCAATTAACATCAGGAAGAGAGTTCTTGAATGTTATATAGAACCGATAATGTTATACAGTTGTGAGGCGTGGACAGTCAACAAGGAAAGCCAGAACAAGATTGAAGCAGCCGAGATGTGGTTTCTAAGAAGAATGCTGACAGTTCCATGGACAGCAAAGAAAATAAACAAGACAGTCTTGATGGAGGCAGACACAAGAAGATCATTCATAAGGAAGATTAGGAAAAGACAGGCAACATTTATAGTCCATTTTATGAGGAAAGGGAAATTGGAGCACCTGGTCACAACAGGAAAACTGGAGGAAAGAGAGCACCAGGTAGACCCAAGGAAAAAAATATTGGACAAACTGGCAGAGTGGCTGAAGACAGAGAGGGTGGAGGATGTGCTTGCAGCAACAACAGATAGATCAGAGATGTATGGAGGGCCATGATCGCCAATACCATGTGGCAAAGCACTTGATGATGATGATGACTGAAGACTGTCTATGGACCCCAATCCACCAGCTCTCATCCCCTGCTCAGTGCAGATGGGACCCGAATGCTTACAGAGAAGAAGGAAATCCTGGAGAAATGGGCTGAACATTTTTATCAAGTCCTCAACCACCCAGCTGCAATTAACGACGAGGCCATCACTCATCCACCCCAGGTGGACACCAACCAGGACCTTGACAACCTTCCCACAGAAGAAGAGGTCAAGGAAGCCATCAACCAATTCTCCCGTGGCAAAACACCAGGATCAGATGCTATCCCTGCTGAAATGTACAAAGCGGGGTGCCCAGCCATGATGCAGATCCTGACTGAGCTATTCCAGTCCATGTGGAATGAAGGGAGTGTCCCATAACAATGGTAGAATGCCAATATAGTCCACATCTACAAGAGGAAAGGCAATCACCAGTCTTGCGATAACCACAGAGGTATCTCGCTACTGTCAATAGCAGGAAAGATCCTGGCTTGTATCCTGCTCAACAGCCTCCTTCCAACATCTTAAGTAAGGTCTTCTCCCAGCAAGCCAGTGTGGATTCTGAGCAGAACGAGGCACTGCCGACATGATATCTGTGGCACGCCAACTCCAGAAAAAATGCCAAGAGCAGCACAGAGACCTCTTCATGACCTTTGTTGATCTGATCAAGGCCTTTGATACGGTTAGCAGTGATGGCCTGTCGAAGATAATGAAGAAGTTTGGATGTCCAAACAAATTCATCACTATCGTCCGTCAATTCAACAATGGCATGATGGCGAAAGTACTGGATAATGGGTACGAATTGCAACCCTTCCCAGTGACAAATGGTGTCAAACAAGGCTGCGTTCTGGCTCCTACACTCTTTATAGCATGGTATTTTCAGCCATGCTGACAGACACCTTTGGTGACTGCCAGGATGGGATACACGTCAGATACAGGACTGATGGTGGGCTTAACTCCAAGCGTTTGAAAGCTGTTGCCAAGGTGAAGAATACCATCATCAGAGGCTTTTTGTTTGCTGATGACTGTGCCCTCAAAGTCTGTACAGAGCAGAAGATGCAGCATGAAATGGACCACTTCTCAAAAGCCTGTGACCTTTTGGTCTTACCATTAACACCAAAAACGCCAAGGTTATGTACCAGCCTGCAGCCAGCAAACCCTATCATGAAGCATGTGGAAGCATCTATCTTAACACACTGCCTAGATACTTTGCTCCCTCACTTCACAACTGTCATCAACAATTCCCTGTCATCTGGTATCTTTCCCACTTCCTTCAAATCTGCCCTGGTCAGACCTCTTTTAAAGAAACCTAGTCTTGACCCCAATAACCTCAAAAACTATCGACCTGTTTCCAACCTACCTTTCTTATCCAAAGTCCTTGAAAAAATTGTTCTCGCACAGATCTCTGATCATATCACCGCCAACAACCTCTCTTACCCTTATCAGTCGGCTTATCGCACTGGACACAGCCCAGAAACTGCTCTTGTAAAAATTGCAAATGATATTCTGACTGCTCTTGATCAAAATCAAATCTCTCTTCTATCTCTCCTTGATCTCTCGGCTGCATTCGACACCATCGACCATTCTATCATGCTCACACGTCTCCATAAAGTGTTCGGTATCTCTGACATCGCTCTGTCTTGGTTCCAGTCCTACCTCTCCAATCGCACTCAAACAGTCTCTGTCTGTTGTTCATCCTCTGCACCCGCTACCCTCCAGTTTGGTGTGCCCCAAGGCTCTGTTTTAGGTCCCATCCTATTTGTGCTGTACACACAACCCCTCTCTGAAATTATGCGACTTCACTCTATGTCCCATCATAGCTTTTCTGATGACAACCAACTCTATACTTCTGGTTCCCTCCCACAACTGCCCTCTATAATCAGACAAACCCAAGGCTGCATTTCTGATGTTCACTCCTGGATGACTGTAAACAAACTTCAACTCAACCCCATTAAAACTGAACTTAGCCTTATCTCTCCCACCACATTGGCTAAGTGTTCTTCCCTTCCTCTGTCTGTCTCTCTGCTTGGATCTGACATTCCACTATCTTCCACTGTCCGCAATCTTGAAGTCACTCTTGATAACACCCTGTCCTTTGAAAAACACGTCCAGAATGTTTGCAGATTATGCTATCTTGAGATACGCAGAATTTCTTCTATTCGCAATATCCTCTCTGTCGAAGCCACCAAAACTCTCCTTTGTGCCTTTGTTCTCTCTCGTCTCGACTACTGCAACTCCCTCCTCTCGGGCTGTCCTTTCTCTCTCATTCAAAAGCTTCAAAAAGTTCAAAACAATGCTGCTAGGCTCATCTTCAGAAAATCTCGTTCCTCTCATGTCACTCCTCTTCTCAAATCTCTTCACTGGTTACCTGTTGAAAAGAGAATTCGCTACAAGATTGCTTTGTTATGTTTTAAGTCTCTCAACGGTCTTGCACCCCCTTACATCTCTGACCTCCTCCATCTGTACACCCCCTCTCGTCAACTTCGTTCCTCGGCTGATACTCGTACCTTCCGCATACCATTCTGTCGCACTAAAACCTATGGTCAACGCTCCTTTTCCTATCAGGCCCCTGTAATCTGGAATCAGCTCCCTGTCTCTGTTCGCCACTCTGCAACTCTCACTTCTTTCAAGTCCTCTCTGAAAACCCATCTCTTCCAGTCCCTCTCATGATACTTATAAAGACTCTACCACCTAACTTCCCCAAATCCCCCCTTGTCTTTTGAGCCTTGAATGTCGGCTGGTGTGTGTGTGCGTGTGTGTGTTGTGTGTGTGTGTGTGTGTGTGTGTGTGTGTGTGTGTGTGTGTGTGTGTGTGTGTGTGTGTGTGTGTGTGTGTGTGTGTGTGTGTGTGTTTGGTTGTGTCTGCGTGATACCTGTAAGCGCTTAGGGCTCTTGTTTTCATCAGATTAGGCGCTATATAAATGCTCTTTATTATTATTATTATTATTATTAAGCACACATCATGGTAAAGGAGCAAAGCCTATAGGCAACAGATAATTTCACCTATCTAGGCAGCATACTCTCACACAGACGAGAAAATAAACAACAGGATTGCCAAGGCCAGTATGCCTCTGGGAGACTCTGAAGGAACATCTGGGAACAGAGAGGACTCAGCCTTACCACCAAGCTGAAGGTCTACCGTGCAATGGTACTCACCACTCTCTTCTACACCAGTGACACCTGGACAGTCTACAGCAGGCATGGCAGACAGCTCAGTCACTTCCACCTGACCTGTCTCTGCAGAATCCCCCATAGCATGTGGCAAGACAAGATCCCAGACACAGAAGTCCTGGAATGAGCTGGCACCTTCAGCATACATACTTCCTGCAGGAAGCCCAAGTAAGATGGGCCGGACTTGTGGTGAGAATAGTCTGAAAACTGACTACCAAAACAACTTATGTATGGAGAGCTGAGGCACGGGAAGCACTCAGTTGGTGGCCAAAAGAAACGCTTTAAAGATTGCCTCAAAGTATCCATCAACGACCTGGGCATCGATCCCAATACATGGGAGACGCTTGCACCGAACTGGCGAGGCAAGCTGACCATCGGAGCACGAGCAGCAGACAGAAGATGTACAGCAGCAGAGAGAAGAAAACGAGAAGCAAGCAAGGTGCCAGTAACCTCCAATTCTACAATTGCACCAACTCACGTTTGCCCTGTGTACAAGTGAGCCTTCCTGGCCCGGACTGGTCTCACCAGCCACCTCCAGTAAAAATTGAAGTCGTGGTCTTCTTCGACAAAGAAGAACGAACAACAGATGTAGTTGATACATCATGTCCCTGGAAGATGTGCAGAGACCAGTTTCAAGATCTTTGTGAACATCATGTCCCTGCTGATGAAGATGTGCTGAGACCAGTTTCAAGACCTTTGTGAACATTCCGGAAGAATCATGAAATCCCTGGGTGTCAGTTTTGAAGTCATCAGAACTGTGCTTTGCATTGCGAGTCAAAATTATTTCTTACTATGTCAATACTGACAGACATGTGGGCATCCTTGGGGTCAAGATACAAAAATTAGGTTTCATTTCATTAGACTGACAACTGGTTTTAAAACATAAATATCCACTTTGAAATAGAATTTCTCCATGAAAAATGCATCTCTTTTTCTGGTAAGGTGAGCAATTGGGCAAAGCAGAACTGGGCACTAACTTCTTTGATCTTATCCAAAATCCACAGATCAATACTAATAACTTCTCAAACTTGGTCAGCTGTTTTCCCCACAAATTCTTTGGTACATTCTGATGGTCAAAGGGGGATTGATTACTGGTTCTATGGGTGGGTGTGGAGGGTTGTTAATAGAGAAGTAGTTATTCCTCCTCCTGCATCTTCAGTATCTGATGAAACAGGTGTTGGGACTGGTTTCGTCAGTTTGGTCTTTAGTGGCTGGAAGTTCTGGCTGTCTGTGATGTGTGAGGTCGGTTGCAACATATATTCTAAACCTTTCATGTTTACCTGTGACACTACTTGAAAAGAACAGTTCCAAGCATCCAACTGATGGTAGAACAACTATTTACTGGAACGAAGTGTATGACACTGTAGACAGCCAATCAAACTATACAAGTAGCCAATGAGACATCACAAGTAGCCAAGTGAGACTACACAAATAGCGAATGGGGCTACATTAGTAGCCCACAGGACTTTAAAAAAAAAGTTAAGTATGAGCAACCGAAGTTATAGCCACAAAGAAGGACACTGGGTCAGATCAGTATCACACTTGCATGCACAGAACTGCTTCCCCTAGCCCGCCAAAAGTGTAAACAATCGTTCCCTCTATCCTCTTGGTGGTATCATTGTCCAAAGGACTGTCAGTTCGACATTTTATTTTGGAATGATCAATAGCTGCAGATCTGGCTTGAGATGTATATTTTTTTGCGATACATGATGAGCGAACGGGTCACATTGCTAATTTATTAAACAAATCTCAAACGGCAAATGGCACAACCTTGAGACAGGTTGATAAGTCTAAATACCTGGGAACAATCATTTCACCAGATGGCAGATGCACATCAGAAATAGCCAGCAGAATCGGCCAAACCAAAACAGCATTCAAGAAGATGAAAAGCATTCTTACCAACAAATGCCTATCAATTAACATCAGGAAGAGAGTTCTTGAATGTTATACAGAACCAATACTGTTGTACTGTTGTGAGGCGTGGGCAGTCAACAAGCAAAGCCAGAACAAGATTGAGGCAGCTGAGATGTGGTTTTTAAGAAGAATGTTGACAGTTCCATGGACAGCAAAGAAAACAAATGAGACGGTCTTGATGGAGGCAGACACAAGAACTGAAGAAGATCATTCATAAGGAAGATTAGGAAAAGACAGGCAACATTTAGAGTCCATTTTATGAGGAAAGAGGAATTGGAACACCTGGTCACAACGGGGGGAGGGAAAGAGAGCACGCGGTAGACCCAAGGAGAAGATATTGGACAGATCTGCAGAGTGGCTGCAGACAAAGAGGGTGGAGGAGGTGCTTGAGGCAACAAGAGATAGAAACAGATGGAAGGCCATGATCGCCAACACCATGTGGCAAGGCACCTGATGATGATGATGATCTGTGGGGTGAACCGTTTTTTTTTCTTAGTCATTTTGTTTAGGTCGTCAAGCAACAATCTGATATGGGCTAGACTTCCTGTCACTAAATCTTGTTCAACTTGTTCCTGTTCTATGTTCCTCCCCCACCCCCTGGCCAGTTGTCATTTTTCAGGAAAGTGTCCAATTCATAGTGTAGTTCTGGGTCTTTATGGTCGGAATATTTTCATGTTTGGTACATGACTGCAGTAGTTCCCTAATCCTCAAGTTCCTGTCAGTTTTGTGTTGAGCCTTGTATCAAATGTCAATGCGAGCATGTCATCCATATTTGACCCTTCTTGTTCAATGCAAGTCTATGAGTGGAGTCACTGATGCCCATGATACCAAAGACAAATTATATTAAGCAGTCTTAAACTATATGAAGCAGTCTTTTTTTTTGGAATGGCTTGTGTCCAATTCGTTGCACTGTCTTTTGTCTTCATCGCCCATCCTGACTGCAATGCCATCATTGTTTCAGCCTTCCTCATTGATGCAAGAACGTTCATTTGTAGTTTGTCCGTTTTTTTCTAATAGAGATGACAGTTTCTAGAAATTTATCAGTGTAGCAGGCTGTGAATCTTAATCACCTAACCAGTGTTAGATCTGTTTTTACTTTGTCTTCTGAATCTCAATCGGCTCTTCATCTGCCTTATTACCTGTGACAATAGACAGAAAAAAATAGTTCCTTGCAACCAAACAATGTTAGAATGACTGGTCCCTGCAAAACAGCATAGGAGACTGCACAAGTAACTAATGAGACTACAAAAGTACCAGTGGGGCTACATTAGTAATAGCTGACAAGGCTTACTAAAAAGTCAAGTTTGAGCAATCGATAGTTAAATTCATAGCCACAATGTGGTCACTGGACCGGTTCAAAACTACATTTCCTTGCACTGAACTACTTCCACCGGCCAGTTAACAGTGTAAAAGAAATAATATTAAGTTGTCTAACTTATTGGAAAGTCCAGAAAGTCATGAAACGTACGATCACAAATCACAGTCACTAAACATAACAGCATAATAGTCTAAAAGCAAGCTAGTGAAGAGCAAATAAGTGGGAAAGAAAGACCGATAAGCATTATACATCTGCATCCGACAAAAGCTCTTGCATGAATGACAAATTCTCGCGTTCTCTCTCGCATGATCCAGATTCCTGGCAGAATTCTGGGAAGCAAAATTCCTCTTTAGATAGTTCATTTGTCATATCCAACTTAATGCAATCTGGCACAACATTGTTCTATTTTTGGCTGGAACTCACCCTAAATTACTAAGAATTCAGTAAGATGACAACCCTCAGGCACATGATCCCTACCTACAATGCTAGGTCATGCAATAAATGCACTTCCCCTTCCTCTTTTTCTGCAGCTTGCAGGAAAACCACCAAGAGATCCAAATGAGGGATGGCTGGGTGGGACCAAGAGTTGGATATATTAAGTGTACTATTTAAACAGGAATTCACATGAAAAAAAAATCATCTGTTAGCATCATACACTTTACTATATCCAACTTATGCAGAGTTAATTACTAGATGGAGGGAGTCTTCTTCTAATTCTAACGCACACCTGATCTCCCGTGAGTACTCCTTATCTAAGCATAACCAAACAAATGATGCCTGTCTAGTGAGAGGACATCCACTGTTAGGGCTTCCGCGTAATGAACCCAACAGATATAGTTGAGAAAAGGTCCATCACAGGCATAAACCACTTGCCTCAAATTCCTGAAAGGTTTGGCGTTTGAGGGAGTAGGTGGTGATGTAAGCCTTCCAAAAATGTGGATATATATATATATATATATATATGTATATATATCAGATAGAGGGATTGATTTGTCCCCACTCTACCTCAGTAGGATTTCAGCTCATCTAGAGAGAAACAAGTGATGCCTGTCTAATGAGAGGACATCCACTGTTAGGGCTTCCACGTAATGAACCCGACAGATATAGTGAGGAAAGGTCCATCACAGGCATAATTAAACCACTTGCCTCAGATTCCTGAAAGGTTTGGCGTTTGAGGGAGTAGGTGGTGATGTAAGCCTTCCGAAAATGTGTAAATGTATAATATATAATATATATATATATATATATATATATATATATATATATATTATATATTATATATATATATATATATATATATATATTCAAGCAGCATGTGCACAGAAAAGGCAACAAATCAATGTAAAAATTTCCCAAATTTTCGGCGGTACACCCGCCTTCCTCAAGGGGACTTTAGTCACTGACTAACATATAAATATATATATATATATCAGGTAGAGGGATTGAGTTGTCCCCATGCTACCTCAGTAGGATTTCAGCTCATCTAGTGAGGGCCAAGAAGAGGACCTCCCTCTTGTTTCTTCATGCAGGATGCAACCACTGTGTTGTCCATGAACAGAGAGACTGTTTGGGACCAGGTGTGTGATCATACGGATAGTACAGGACATCAGTTCCATACGTTTAGAGTATGATGATGCAGAAACAGATTTCATCTGCAGATCAGATCCCTAAAAGTGGGATGTCCTGAGGGGTCCGAAAACTGCAGAACGGTTGATCACAGAAGCCAGGGCCAGGGGACAACCTCCATGGCTTGAAATAATTAAATTTGCAATGGGGTTTGGCTCCTCCCAAGGAGCTTGTTCCCCATTGTGATGAAATAGTGGTCTCTATTAGGAGGGTAAGGCTGTTAAGTCTCTTACAGAAGCAGCCTATACAATGATGAAGACCCAAAAAGGGATCGACCAGACGTTTCAATGATCCTCTTTAGGGAGGTGATATTCAGTGAAAATGATGTCTCATTCAATAAGATTGATGTTCAAATGAGTCGCCATGTCAGCTGGCTCGACCAAGGCCTTATATGCTTCCTGCCCAGATTGTTGAGATTATCTGAGAGGATCTCAGAGTGGACCTGGGACACAAGCCTTTGGGAGCTGGTCGCTAAAGGTTTCATACAGATGCTGGCATAAACTACTGAGCTGAGCCAAATGGGTCTGCTTATCCAAGTCAACCTGGGGGAGATGGGAGACCTAAGCCATGGCAGGAGCTGACCTGGAGATGAGGACAGCTCCTGAGAAGGCCATTCAAGTTTCAGGAAGGGAGGGAAAAAACCTTCCCCCAAGCTCTCTTCAAAACGAGTTCACACATCCCTGCCGCTACGTTTTGTCTTGGGGATCCATGGGGGCTATTGCCCTGAGGGCGGAAAGAGAGGTTGTCCTGGGATGTGATACAATGTGAGAGCATATGAGGGTGGTGGAGCATCAGTGTCTGGGGCAGAGATGAATGTTTTGAGTCAGGAATCACCTCTACTCTACCTGTCGGATACAGCAAAGGAGTATAACGGGCCATCTCTGCTGCAGAAATGTGTGGTTACCTTGTTAGGGAGTGTGTCTTGGTTCAGACTCATTACTGTGAGATTCCATTTAGAGGAAGAGGACCCAGGACAGCATGAGACACATCCACAATGTTTCACAGCAATCAATGCTCCTAACTTGACCCATGAACTCATGCTCCAGCTGAAGAGATAAGACACTGTTAGTGCAGGGGATGGAGTGCTCTTGCCCTCAAGATGTGGTGTGGATCCTTTATCTGGCCCCTGGCAGAGGCTAGAAACTGTAGAGAGAGTCAGCCTGCAGCTAGAGTGACCTATACGCCCTGCTCTCAAGTCATCCACGTCAGCACTCCTGTAAGAAGGGAGGGTACTAGGACCAAGCTATGATCGACGTCCAGGTCACCTATTGGATAGCGCAGTGGGACACATGAGCTGGATCCATGGGTGTACTCTGGGTCACAACAGTGACCACAGAGTGGGCCATGAGAACCATACGCCAAAGAGGAATAGATAGTCCTGCTAGTGACTGAAATGACCAACATGTCCTGCCTTGCATCAGCCAGAATGGTATTTCTGTATGGAGGGAGAGTCCTAGACCTGAATAAGAGCTGCTGATGTTGGAGGTGATGTGGTCCTGCTGTCAGAGAAACTCCACCACCTAGGGGTGGATAGGACCAGTACCTCCCACAGCACTCTGGGTTGCAATATTGTCCACAAAGTGGGGCATGGCAACTGGGGCCCAGCTACAAAATGAATCGCATTTTCAACCACGGAGTGAGACATGCAAATTAGAGCCATGGATTGGGCCGGGGGGAGGGTGGGGGGGTTAGTTGCAGAGGGAGGGCAGTCTACTAAGGTACCTGCAGCAGTTAAAAAGCTGCAGCATGTTCCACCTAGTGGCTGGAATAACCCACATGCTATGCCCTTGAGTCAGCCAAGCTGGTACTCCTGCATGGGAATGAAGAACATGGGCCCAAGTTGGGGCCGCTGATATTGGAGGTGGAGGGAGAACCTCCACCTCATGAATGTGCCTGGGACTGGAACCTTGTGACATATTCTGGGTCAAATTATTGACCACAGAGTGAGGCATGGCAACGGAATCTGACAGCACTTTGGATCACATTACTAACCTAATAGGGTTGATGGTTGCCACAGGAGAACAGAACCAAGAGGTAGCAGCTGAACGCTGCAGCAAATTTCCACTGGTGGCTCGAATGCCCCATGTGCTATCTTGTATGGGGAGGAGGGACCTGGGTCTAGGTTAACGCTGCTGACACAGGTGTCTGGGACTGGAACATCCCAGCCCTATTCTGGGCTACATTACTGACTGCAGAATGGAACTGGCCGATCTGGACGCTGGTAACACTAATGGTCACATTGCAGACACACAGCACCCAATGTCACGGGTCATATTATCAACCACAGAGTGAGCTACCAGACCTGATACTATATTAATCAGCTTCAGCGAGACAGCAGAACCAGGATGGGACAGGGAATGGTTGGGGGGTCCCCTGCTACTTCTATGGGAGCTCATAAGGGTAGGTTGTGGTGCTCGCCCCTTCAGCACTTGATGGACATTAAGGTAGAGGAGGCAGCATTAGGATTTAAAAATTGCATTTCAGAGGGAGGAGGAGTCATATCAGGGAGTGGATCTCAACTGGATACACAGTCCCCAACACCCATGCATGCATGGGTGACTAAATGACAAGTTCCCAAAATGCTGCTTAACAGAGCGGCAGGGGATCTGGGCTTTTCTCCTGTTCCTCATTTTGGCCACACCTCTGGGTGGCTTTGGAAACAATGAAAAGTGTTACCCTCTTGCAAATATCGTACCAGGAGGCAGAGTTCAACAGGGTATGAATCACAGTCCCTGGTGACTATGAGCATAGGAGACTGACTCACTAGCTCCCAGCACACTGTCACTGAGAAGGGTGGGGGGAGCTAAGCTTTACTCATGTACCTCACTTCAATTACCCTTACAGGTGGCCTGGGATACACTGAAAATCGTCTTCCTCTGTAAAGAACTGTTCAGATTCCTCCAGCTACATCGGTCGAATGCCAAAGCCTGGATCTCTGAAAATGGTTTCTCAGTACATTATACAATAATGTCAGTCCATTGTTTTCTTCCCTTTCCAATCGTCTCCCTCAACAGTTCCCTGGAAGAATGATTTAAAAGGCCACTGGACCTTGTTGTGTAATTTTCTTTTCTTAAATGATGTCAGCAGATCTTCATACAGTTCAGTGTGCTCCTTGATGGTGGCACACTTGTTCTTTGGTGATATGGTCAATGTGTCTGATGTTAAGTATCCTGCGGTAACATCTCATTTCCATGGCTTGGATTCATCTTTCCAAATCCACTATACAGGTCCATGTCTCACATGCATACAGGAAAATGGTATACACCAATGCATGTAAGAGCCTGACCTTGTATTTCATGGAGATGTTCTTGACCTTCCATACAGGTTTCAGCCTGGACAGTGCTGTTGTCTTTGCTGCCCTTGAGAGAAATGCTGGCTTGGATTCCTCACTGCTTATGATAGATCCCAGGTAAAAGTGAGTTGTTGAAGAGTTCCTAGCTTCAGTTCATGGCCAGCTATATCAGTAGTGTTATCCTGGAAGTGTTACCCTTCTGTAAAACAGCATCAGGTTTAAAACTGCACTGATCAATTTTGAACCACGTGGCAACAGAGTTCTAAATGTGCTGGTGCTCAGAGTTCCAAAAGCGCTGGTGCTCCAGCATTTAGTACTGTACAAATGATTCCTCTATGATCGGGATAGTGACGCTGGAGGAGAAATGATTAAAATCCCGGTCTTGAGATCGAGAATCCAACCTATCTCTTGAGAGATCTTGAGGGATCAGATGAATTGTGAAATGATCCCAGTTGATTTCCAGGTTCAGATGCTATAATGGATCAAACACTGAACTGGAGAAGAAAGAAAGGAAACGATGTCTTACCGCTGACACTGAAAAGGAAAGCCAGGGTAAGAGTGCAATCCAGGAGGAGACTGCACTAAGAAGTCAATGAAGAAATGAAAAGGGCATGGTTCTCAAGAAAATTTTTCACTCAAACAGGGAGCTCCAAGAAAAAGCAACCTGTCTTGATTCTGTCATGGCCAAAAAAGAAAGACAGGAAGTGTGTTTATGCAGGACCTGGCATTGTGAATAGGGTGCATATGCCTGGAGACATCTTCTTATCAATTTCTTGATGATTTTGGATGAGTTCAAGCCAAAACTACAGCAATCATGTGCTGTACTGCATAAGCTGGATATAATAGATTGTACAATGCTAAACATACATTCCTGAGCCATCTGCATAGGAACACCGAGAGAAAACCAAAGCAGAAGCAACAGCAGTGTCATCTCTACTCGGGTCAGACAATGTTGACTGCAGATTGCCCAGACGACCATCTTGCCGAATTTCTCTTACAGCTTGACTTCTTCTTTTCCAAAATCTGAAACACCACCAGTAACAACAACATTAAGCTCAACAATACAGAGAAATCAACACAACATAAACTATAAAGCAAACATCAAGCAAAACAATAAAACTAGGCAACAATACTCAAATGTCTGCCAGTATGGTTTGTACATGTACATGTGAGCATGGTCATTGTGTGTGTGTGTGTGTGTGTGTGTGTGTGTGTGTGTGTGTGTGTGTGTGTGTGTGGTGTATGTGTATGTGTATGTGTGTGTGTGTGTGTGTGTGTGTGCGTGCGTGCGTGCGTGCGTGCGTGCGTGTGCGTGCGTGCGTGCATGCGTGCGTTGTGTGTGTGTGTGTGTTCGTGCGTGTATGCGAGCGTGTGCGTGCGTGCGTGTGCGTGCGTGCGTGCGTGCGTGTGCGTGCGTGCGTGCGCGCGCACGCGTGTGTGTGTTACTCTATAAAACAAACTGCTCCTCATCTTTCAGTCTGCATGTATCAATTTTTTCGCGGTTCATTTTCGTTTTCCTTTACCATTGCCAGTCCCTTTTCCATTTAAGTCAGTTTCGGTTTCAGTTTCTCAAGATGATGTCTCCGCGCTTGGAACGAATTCCATATGCACTAACGTCACAGGTGCCATGTGTATGGTGTTCAAAGCTTGTGCCATAATCACCATACACCCGGCACCTGTGATGTTAGTGCAAATGGAATTCATTCCGAGCATGGCACATGCTTAAGCCTTAGACACAGACAAGCTGCTGTATAGATTCAATACCATGGTTTCAGTTTCAGTTTCTCAAGATAACGTCTCCACACTCGGAACGAATTCCATATATGCACTACCATCACAGGTGCCATGTGTATGGTGAACATGGCACAAGTCTTAAGCCTGCACATAAACCCATGAGCTGGCCAGGTCCTGAGGCCCTACCTAGATTATGATTAACCTAGTCTATATTTTGCACTGGTATACTATCAGCCTATCACTGGAATGATCTTGGTTACATGTAAATGACGTGTATTTGTTATCTTACCTTCAAAATAAGGAACATATAAAGTAAATAGATAAATAAAAAAAGGTCTGAATCACAACACAACTAGCTATTCCCTGTATATTCATCTCACATGACAGAAAAACACCCCCCACCAGTCAATGCACAAATGCTCAGCTGTCTATCAACTAGGTGAAGACAATATTTTCTTAACCACACACAGGTATGTAAGTAAGTATGTAAGTAAGTAAGTGAATAAGAAGTAAGTAAGTAGGTGAATAAACAAATGCAAAATAAAGGAGTATGTAGATAAAATAACATATGAGATGAAAATAACAAATGACAGTAAATACACGCATATACCCATATGCTCACACACAGACTTACACACGCATACAGTCAGATAGTTCTTCTATCTTCGGCTTCAGTCTGTTGAGAAAAATTATGAGCATGACCTTACTGGCATGGCTGATTCGGGCAATGGTTCTATAGTTATTGCAATCTTTGACATTCATCATCATCATCATCATCAGGTGCCTTGCCGCATGATGTTGGCCATCATGGATTTCTATCTGTCTCTATCTCTTGTTGCATCAAGCATCTTTTCCACCCTCCTTGTCTTCAGCCACTCTGCAAGTCCGTCTAGTATCTTCTCCCTGGGTCTACCCGGTGCTCTCTTTCCCTCCAGCTTTACTATTGTGACCAGGTGCTCCAATTCCCCTTTCCTCATAAAATGGCCTATAAATGTTGCCTGTCTTTTCCAAATCTTCCTTATGAATGATCTACTTGTGTCTGCCTCCATCAAGACTACTGTCTCATTTGTTTTCTTTGCTGTCCATGGAACTCTCAACATTCTTCTTAGAAACCACATCTTGGCTGCCTCAATCTTGTTCTGGCTTTGCTTGTTGACTATCCACGCCTCACAACTGTACCATCTTTGACATTGCACTCTTGTAAAGCATCACAAATTCTTGAAGTTTCCAATCTGTTGGCCTCTGATGAGTATTCGAGGTTTTGCAGCAAAATTGGTTGAACACTGCTTTTAGACCTTCTTTTCCACCATGTTTTAATGATTCTCCTGGAACATTATCAATCCCTGGGGATTTTCTTGTTTTTAACTGCTTGGTGGCTGCTTCAATATCACTTAAAAGTGGTTCTGGTTCTGATTCAGGACAGTTAAGGTCAGGGCATAGAGTGTCTTGAGAGCTACTGTCAGTAAAAAGGGATGTTCCGCATACATTCCATCTGTTCATAATATGTTCTGGTTCAGTCAGTGGGAAACGTAACTGGCCCAGAATAAAATCTGAGCTTCATCCCACTACAGGATATCATCTATTCTTTTTAACAATTGGTGTGACTTTGCCTCCCTCTCCTCCCTTGTTTGATGAAATAGCATCCAACCATAGTGTTGTCCATGCACACCAGGGCATGTTTGCTCAAACAATGTGACCAGAAGTGCTGGAATGCTGGGAAAATAGCCTCAAGTTTCAGATGACTGATGTTCCAGGTTTACTGGAGGGAGTACCTGACAACAGATATCAAAAATGGATCAACATGGACTCCCATCCCATCATAAGATAATGGCAAACTGTGAACAGATTGGCCTGAAGTGGTGGAAGAGTAATCAGCATCCCGGTTGGCAGCCAGATCTGTCAGACTATCCAACAGGCTAATGGGCCAACAGACGAACCACTGACATGCTAGTCATTTTGAAAACCATGATCAAGAGAATAAGAAACAATGACCAAGACCCTTTCATAACTTTCACAGACTACAGCAAAGCATTTGACACGTCATACACCATGATAGCCACCACCTTTTTGACATCACGAATAAGATGGGTCTCCCAAAAACATCTAAATTCTCTTATTGCAGCCCTACACAACAACAAAAAAGCAACAATTAGATGGACAGGCCGCTACTGCGAATATTTAACATCAAGAAAGGAGTCCATCAGGGCTGCATCCTCTCAACTCAACTCTCAACATCTACAGGAGCAGATTATGAGAGAGGCAGATACTGAAGACATGGAAATGAAAGTGAATGTCAAAATCTACAATACGTGAATAATACTGCATTGACGTCAGGCGATATCACCAACAAGAAAAGAATTCTATACAGAGTAGATCTTGCAGTCCTGTAAAAAATCTTCCAGCCTTTGGGTGTAACTACCACCCGAGTTCCCCACAGCAGGCAGCCATCCAGTATGCTCAATTCTGTTTTCCGGGCCAAGTATGGTCTGAATCTTTGGTCTGGATGGCCTTCAGGTCAGCCTTTCTAGACAAACCTTTCTACTTGTGCAAGCACCAGGTTGGTGTCTGTCCACTGATAAACATGGTTGGCTGTGACAAGCATGGTCTCCACTTGATCCATTATGAGAATGATCTCCCCTGGTTGAAACTCTGTTTCTGCAATTGCGCAATCATCTTGAGTGGCAGCCTGCTAAGGAAATCGGCGTTACTGTATTTCCTACCCTCCTTGAATTTGAGGCTGTATTCATATAACACCAAGTCACCGCCCAGCACTGAATTCAGGCAGTGGCTGTACTGTGGTTCTGTCTGTTTTGCCTGAAGAGCCCCAGCAAGGGCTTGTGGTCTGTATAAATGTCAAACTTCTGACCTTATTGGTACTGGTGGAACTTTTTCAACCCAAAAACTATCGCGAACACTTTCTTCTCCACCTGACTGTAATTGTTCTCAGCACTGTTCATTGTCCAAGACGCAAATGCATCCTCCAATTGGTGTGATATCATGGCTCCAAGTCCATAGTTTGAGGCATCACAGGAGAGAATTATATCTTTATAGGAGTCAAAATGCACCAGCACCTGGGGTGAACAAAGTAGTATTTTGGACTCCAGCCACGCCTTTTTTTCTTTTGCAGTCCTTCCCAGGACCAAGAGACGCCCTTCTGCAGCAGTGAGTACGGGGGTGCCAGCACAGTGGACAGACCTGGCAGGAATCTGGCATAATAGTTCACCTTCCCCAGCTGTTAAACATCCACAGGCCTAGGCATCTCCTCGGTAGCGCTGATTTTCTCTGGCACTGGGATGATATTGCTCTGGTCAATCTTGAGGCCTAAGTAGATTAACTCAATGGCCATGAAAACACACTTGTTCTTTTTTCAGCTTGGCCCTTGCCTCCTTCATCCTTCAGTTTTGCCAACACTATTCCTAGCATCTTCAAGTGTTCTTCCCATGTCTTCCCCGATACTAAGATGTCATCAATGCAAACATGGACTCTTAACAGCCCCCGCAACAGGTTTTCCATGGTACGTTGCAAAATACCCGGTTCTAATGACACCTTAAGGCAATCTGTCATAGCAGTAAAGGCCTTGGTGTGTATCGATGGTGGTGAATTCTTTGGAAGCCTCATCCAGTTCAAACTGCTGGTAGGCCTGCATCAAGTCCAATTTGGAGAAACTGGACACTGCATTCACGGTTACCTTGCAGTCTCCGCAGATGCAAAGTGTCTTGTCTGCCTTATCGACTTTTACAACTGGCACCGCCCAGTCAGAAAACTGCACTTTTTCAATGGTGCCCTCTGCCTCCAATCTATCCAACTCTCGGCTCATCTTTTCATGAAGAGCATAAAGCACTGGACATGGTTTGAAGTAGTGTAGTTGTGCCCCAGGGTCCATGAAAATGTTGGCCTTAATTCCTTTGATAGTGCCCCCGCTCTTCTCGGACAACTCTAATGACTCATTCAGAATTTCTTCCAATTCTGGATCAAAAGTGACTTCTGTCACCATCTTCCACCAACTCTCAGGCCAATACAGTCAGAAATGTTTCAGCCAGTCTCGCCCTAGCAAACATTGGTCCAGGTCCCTTCGCCACAATCACCTCCAGGGTCTTTGGAGAATTTCCTTTGTATGTCACTGAGCACTGGCATATCCCCAACACAGAGATTTCTTCACCAGTGTATGCTTTCAATCAACAGTTGCATGCCCTCAGTGGAAAACAAGCTCCTCGTCTAATCTGTATCAATGTCTCTTCACTGATCGCCGTCATTGAAGCCCCCGTGTCAATCTCCGTCTCTATGAACATGCCATCCAGTTCCACTGTGGCCAGGTATGGTCTTTCTTTGCTCTCCACCTTGAAAACAGAAAACAGGCCTGCATCAGGCTCTTCAGTGTCCACTTTTTTTGTGGATCTGCATGATCTTGGGTTGCTCCTCAAGTCCCTCTTGTGTCACTCTCGTTCTGCACAAAACAACCTGCACTCTCTCTGAAGATGGCCTTTCTCTTTACAGTACCAGCATTTGAGGTATTTCAATGAACGATCTCCCTTCACTACTTTGACACCTACTCTCCTCATGTCAAACTTCCATTATGTTGATGCTGACTGTGCTCTGACTTCCCCCAGTTGTGGCCCCCAAAGCATTCCCCTGCAGATCTACAGCACTCTTCAGCTAAATCCATAGCCATAGCAACACCAAACACCCTCTCAAAATTCAAGTCTTTCTCAGACAACAAACATCTTTGATGTGATTATTGTTAATGCTGCAGACTAATCTTGTCTCTCAACATCAAATCAAATGACTCGATGCAGTTGCGATCTTGTAATAAATTAATTTAAGAAGCTGTGATACATATGTTGTGGTCGACTCCTGACGTGAACGCATGTGAAACTTGAATCTCTGAATATTTCAGACAGTTTTGGCTGAAGGTGGTTTTGAACGACTGTTTTCAGTTCAGCAAATGTCTTGGTCCCAGGTTTAACTGGGGCAAGCAAATCGCACAGAAGCTTGTATGTAGATCTGCCACATGCACTCAAAAAAACAGCTCTTTTCTTGTTCTCCTCAGCAACATCATTAGCATTCATTCTGTATACTGACCCCAATCTTCCCCTTCTTCAAGTCCAACCTACTTGAGTTGTCCAAAAGATCCCATCCTCGTCGCCAATGAAGCAGAGGCACACTCAGATTGAAGAGGTATGTATTATTACAGTATTAGTCTAAAGGCACAACTGAGAAGCTTACAGCTCTGCCGAGTTCTCTCCCTTGATTGCATATACTGCAGAACATAAAGACAGCACTGAACATCTTTTATGAAGATGGCATCATATAGTACAATTTTGGCAACATTTAAAAAAATTGTTGAATGAAAGTTGTCCTCTATCAGTATCACATAACAAGAAACTCAACGGAAAGTTAGATTCATCCAGAGCAGATGTTGGATTTATAACAGACACAGTTCTTGACATAATGCTGTTTGCTAAAATGTATGTTTACATGTAACTTTCAACATCTTTTACCAAACATTTTTGCTTTCAAGAAGGAGCTGAAATAGACACAAAATAATGAAAATTGAAGAATGTAATGCAAAAATCATTAAGAAGAAAAAGAAGAAGTTTTAACTGGGGGGAAGTGAACAATTTCAAATATCTAGGTTTCATTCATGATTCAAGCTCATGATGGTACCTGTATTAAAATAAAGACATCAAAAAATGAGTAGGAATGGCAAAAACAGAAATGATCCAACTCAATAACGATCGGAAAGACAAAATCTTACCAACAGCCTTTTAGGGCTTAAAACTCTAAAATGACTGATTTGGCCAGTAATGCTATATCAGTATGGCTGTAAAGCCAGGACATATATATATATACATACAAAAGCAGATAAAAATAACACTGAAGCAGCAAGGACTGGTTCTACAGGCGCCGCCCGAGGCAGCTTCCTAGAGTCAAATGTACTGATGAAAGAACAAATGAAAGTGTTTAGATCGAACTTACAGTGCATCGTAAACTGCTGGCAGAAATCAACAAGAAATAAAAAAAGCAAAGAAAAAACAGAACTTTATCTCTAATATCAGCCATGCACCCCGTAACACCAGCACAACCCTTTTGACAAAAGCTGTACAAGAAGTTGAGGTCAAAAGAAACTGGGCAGACCACCCACCTCCTGCAGGGAGCTAGTGGATAGGATGATGGAATTTTTTGCAGTTGGTGGATTGGATGTGGGAGTCAAAGGGTTAAGTAAAAAAAAAAAAAATCCATGGTGCAGATCAGCAAGTAATCATGAGTTCCTTCCCTTGGCTACGGTACACGACCGCTGTAAGGACTTCACAATGCAAACTCAAGCGTCATCAATGGAAAAGCTCAATCCAAAGGAGACATAAAGATATTACTGAAAAATTGGGGATAATGATGGAGTTGATCGGTATCATGGTCTGCGCACAAGAGCAATCTTGACCAACATCCCTCTCAAATGGCAACCATGGAGAGGGGGTATGTTTGCAAATGGATCCTTCTTTTCCCCATTATCCCCCTCCTTATCTGTGAGCTCCTCAACTCAACAACCTTGCATAACTCTCTGCTTGCGCTTCAATAAGAGCATGTCATCTAATCTGCATGGTACTGATACTGAGGTAGGCTGAGCAGGGATGGGGGAAGAAGGTGATGGAGGAAGCTACTGCTGGGGAAGAAGGGAGACATGTGAGGAAAAACAGGAATTTGTTGCAGGTGTGAACAAACAGAATAGTACCTACGCACCACTGAGATGAAGCCTGCATGGTAAAACTGTGCTGCTGGCTGCACTGATGCCACGGCACAGCTGTCTTAGTGGCTGACTGCACAGTTTGTACACACGGGCTATGTCCACTAATTGTCAAAGGCCTAATGACAGATGTCATGATAGCATAAGAAGCCAGCAAACCTACAGACTTGGCCAGCATGGCTTAAATTGTATCACAGAAGGAAAAAACCTACAGACTTGCCTAGCGTGGCTTAAGTCATATCGCAGAAGGAAATCTCGGGGCAAAACATGCAGGGCCCAGGTTCTGTGGCATAGTAGCACAAATATAGTAACTATTACTATGCCTAACCCAAGTTTGTGAGACTTTTCAGTGGAAAGGTTTTTTTTATTGGTGTGTCAAGG
Organism: Monoplex corrugatus; assembly: GCA_030674185.1. Classification (NCBI taxonomy): domain Eukaryota; kingdom Metazoa; phylum Mollusca; class Gastropoda; order Littorinimorpha; family Ranellidae; genus Monoplex; species Monoplex corrugatus. Next base: position 30,533,791 of record CM060313.1, on the reverse strand, counting down.
GCTTTCAAGGCATGGAAAAGGGCAAGTACTACAAATACCATGGCTCAGAAAAGGATGAGTATTAGAAAACCAATCAATGGAAGCTATTACTATTAGACTGACAATAAGTGACATTCTAATTTCAAAAGGTTTCACTTCAAAATTTTGTAATTTTTATCTATTTATAGGAGGAATCTTGTTCTCTTTTATAGGTCATTGAACCCAAGACTCTGTAAAAGCTTGATCACATGCTGTACACCAATTCCTGCATTTGATGGAGATTCTCCTAGGATCAGGATGTTGTCCATCCTCCATGAGCAGTCCCAGACCAACTATCTCAATTCACAGAGAAGTGGCAGGCTCCTTGTGCCATACAAAATATGATCCCCCCCCCCCTCCTCTCCCCCCCCTCCCCCATCTAATTACCATTCAGTGACTTGAAACATGAGAAAATTCTTTTCCCTGTATTCGCATACAAAAATTGACTTTTATGGCTGAAAAAGTACCAGGTCATTTCTCGATGTGTTGATTTGTGTCTTGATTGCACCGTTCAACTCCATGGCAGGGAAATTGATGATGATCTGGTGTGTGCAGGCAACATTCCAATGCTGCATGTCATGACCTGAATCAGATGACAAATGAAGGTCTTTCATTACTTGCACGGCGACCGACATACCAAAAGTGCTGCTGCTTAGTGTAGCCTGTTGCATTTGAGCGAAACGAGCACAGAAGAAGCTGAATCTCAAAATCTGACCGTAGCTAAGGAAATAAACCTTACACCTATGGCCAGTGGCTCTCCTGGCAATATGGGAAGGTGGGGGCATGTAAAGGGGTATGGTACAGGAAACGGTCAAGGATATGTATACACAGACCCACTGGATTTTTACAATGCAATAGACTAAGCGTGTGTTTGGAGAGTTTGAAGGTTGTTCAAGAAGAATTCATCATACCTGGACAGTTCCAGATGCACTCTACCTAAATCTGCTAGCAATTATCTGGCAGACTGGGTCAACATACCAATGTGGCACCTACACAGGCAAATCTGGACTGTGTGAGATGCCTACTTCAGGACCTCACACACATACAGACTACTGTAGCCAGTGAATCAACTGACTGTATGCTTTTATATCATTTTGTATTCTTCTGAAAATCTCATCATCCTTCATCCAGACAAATGAACTCTATGAAATCAAAAAAAAGTTTAACACATAGCGATATGAAGACTGTCTCTATAGCATGTTAATGTGAATACAGCGCTAGCGCTTAGATTTGATTTTATCAAGATTTTGCGCTATATAAATATTGTAATTATTATTAATTATTATTGTTATAATACAGATCTATGGGAATATTTGTTATCTTGAAAAACTTCACAAACTGCAAGAAACTGTGTCCAGAACAAAAAAAACTACTTGTGTTTTTTATAGCTCTTTTAGTTTATGGCCAATTGATATTGTGAACAGCATTATTTCTAACTGATTTTGGTTAAGCATGAAAAATTAAAGTATACTGAACCAAAAATTACATACAGTTATTATTATATAAGATTTTCTTGGCTGGATGAAGAGATAGGATTTTTCTAAAAATTTCAAATTAAAATGTTCGAAATTCCAGTCACAAAGGGATTAACCTATTTACACACTGGAACTGAAAGTGAAAGCATTAATCTATTAATTAGCCTGTATCATTTTCGGGGGAAGATGAGTTAAATGTAGCTTTTGATCTTTAGAAATGTTCACTTGATCACTGATGAGTCGGACACTGAAAACACATGTCCCATAAAATGCTCAAAGTAGTTATATTCTCCTTTTTTTTTTTTTTCTTTTCTCTCTCTCTCTCTCTCTGTGAGAACTTATACTTTCATGAACTGAAAGTTTTATTTTTAAACCTTTACTACAAGATTTATTAGGCCTATGTTTGATCTCATGAAAAGGTGTATAAGCTCATAGATCTGGAAATCACACTGAAACTGTTCCAAGCATGACGCAGGACACACCTTTTTGTGCCTCTTTTCTATTCTGAATTTTGTGTGTAGTTCTATAACCTGTTTTTCTTAATTTTGTGTATTTGTATAATTTTCTTTTTAACTTTTCTCAATTCTTAATTTTGTGTGTAGTTCTGTAACCCGTTTTTCTTAATTTTGTGTTACATACTTTTTTGTAAACTTTTCACAATTATTTGATAGGATTTAGTTTTGCATAAAAGTTTATAATAAAGTTTTGAAGCACACTGTCAGCCTTTGTCAATTCGTTTTTCATGTTTGGTGTTCTAAGCCCCCCTATATAATCCTGAAGCATTACAAAACTCAACGTCTACCTAATGAACCAAAATGAGTAACTGAAAAAAACAACAACAAAAACAGATAACAATTAACATACGTGCAAACATCATAACATGTGTTTGTGCATAAAGTGATACTGAAGGTAATCTGACACTAAATCTACCTTTATTTTGGCATAATACTTTCTGACAGTGATGCTGTGTTACAGTGTCCCAGTTCACTAGTAGCAGACTAAATTCACATTATTATAAAAATGAAATTCACGAAACTTATTTTAATGTTTCCTCTGAATATGTACAAGCACCATATACAGCAACTGATACAAAATATGTACAAGCTATGGGTTCAATGGTGTCCAGATGAAACAAAGAACATCTGAGTTGACCCCTATTTCAAAGCACAATTTGATCAAGACTCCTGGCATAAGCTATGCTATGTAGTCTAAACACAGATTTTTAAGCCCTTTAAAAAAAATGTAGGCCTAGTTGACTAAAAAAATGTTTTTAGTATAAAAGAAAAGACTACTGATTCGATCTAGCCTAGTTAAAATACTTTCATTCCAACTTTGAACACAGATGTTTAGTTATTTTTGCTTTACTGATGACACATGACTCAGGCAAATTTAATTTTAAAGGAATTAAATTCGGTTTGAAATGTCCTTCAGCCTTGGCTTCACATTGAGATGATTGGTCTGCACGATCAGTTTGAAATTTTAGCATATATGAACTAGACCTATAGGCTATATTCAATACTATAGTATACTATAGACAAATTCAAATAATACAGAGCTGTTTAAGTGTTAGTACTTAGTTGATACTTACATTGATTGATGATTGCCACAGTGACTATCACTATGTACCAACGTCACCATGTGAAACAGCCTACTTCTCATTAAAACCACATTTCACAGGCTGGTGGAATTTCCGGGTCCTTGAGGCTTTCTTTTCCCAGAAATACAAGTGGATGAACTGATCCACTGCCTAGAGTCTAGACCATTTTTCAGAAAGACTAAGCAGACCGTCCAATCATTGGACCAATGAGTTCAATCGAACTCAAAGGTGTGTAAGCCTACGTCAGTAGAATAATTGCTGGCCGCAGCACCGGTTTTGTTTGTACGTCGAGAAAATACTACTGCTTTTTGTAGTTAGATGTTCACACAAGACAGTGCCTACATGTAGGCCTACACTGCGAAAGTACGACTGAACGTTATCGGTTATGCACAAACCGGAAATTGCTTACCTCACATAGGTCTAGCTAGCGTAATCCTTAGGCTATAGCCTAGTCCTACTTCTAGGCCTACTATTGAATACGGTCAGCGAGATTAGGCGTCGTTGTTAGTTATCTGTTTAGCGGTTATTTTTGTGTGTTTTAGGCGTCTTTTTGAAAAGAAAGATTGTTCTATCTACTATTTCAAAACATGTCCGTGCACAAGTCTAGCTTATTGTGCCAAGGGAGATTACTTTCCTTACCTACGCACCTCGCTCTAAAACGGCTTCCCTGGCAACTGTTGATACTGCGGTTTAGGCGTTTGTTTCAGTTGTATTTATTAGTTCTGTTTCGAATAGAACAAAACATGGTGATATAAAAACAGCTTTCTAAACAATATGAGGAAGAAAACTGTAAGCAGACACATCGATCTATATTCTTTCCTTCGTGATCTGGGATGCAACTGCTGCACAACCTCAATTGACACAAGTCTAGAGATTTTAGAACACTATGACTATGGCTCACGTAGGCCTACCACCTCGTCACAATACACGAGTGAACTCAACACCCCCTTTAAATGTGAAGAAGAGTGAGGATGAATGGAAAGTATTTAAACAGATGTGGAATAATTACAGCATCATTGCTAGGTGAACTCAACACCCCCTTTAAATGTGAAGAAGAGTGAGGATGAATGGAAAGTATTTAAACAGATGTGGAATAATTACAGCATCATTGCTAGTTAGAATGACAAAGAAGAGACTTTAAAAACGAGCATTATTTCTCCACACACTAAGACTAACCATCTGCAATGGTATGCAGCTTCCAGAAGAACATACTGCTGATGACATTATCGATGCTTTTGACAATCATTTTATTGGAAAGACAAACGAAATGTGCTATAGATATGTCTTCAACAAACGTATCTAAATGGATGATGAAACTGTGGAAGACTATGTTGCTGCTTTGCGTAAGTCTCTCTCTGTCAGTACATAGCCTCTCCATCAGCAAGCCCTACGTTGTGCCTCCTCGTGGCGACATGTGGTAAATGAGCACCTCACGGACTCAGACTAAAACTCGAGGGAATCAGAAGAGGTCTGGTCCCCAGACGTGCGGCACGTAGGCCCACTGGCGTATGAATATGCCCTGGTACCCACGAACCAGACCCCCAGCTATGGGTAAATAGCACCACTGCCTTGTGGTTATATCGGGAGAGAATAAGGTTAAGGGAGTAAACCCTGAAAGAAAAATCACCACTACTGCCTTGTACATTGTCGTGGGAACGACAAAAGTTGGTGGAGATTCTGTACACAAACCAGTGGAAGGCAACGGGAAAAAACCGTTGTATTTTTCCAAGAAAAATCATTGCCAGCCTAAGCAAGAAAAATCAGGACAACAACGTAAATAGGGGCTCGTATGAAGCACCTTCGTCTAGTAGGGACCGTCATGCTGTGCAGGTGACACCAGACCGTCAGCAAGCTATTGCAATCAAACTGGTAAAAATCACTAAAATTGCAACATGGAATGTGAGAACATTGTTACAAAAGGGAAAACTAGAGATTGTCAAGAAAAAATACTAAAATGGCAACGTGGAATGTGAGGACATTGCTGCAAAAGGGAAAACTAGAGAATGTCAAGATTGAGATGCAAAGGCTTAACATTAATATTTTAGGACTAGGTGAAGTGACATGGAAGGGGGCAGGCATGATAACATCAGGAGAGCATACAATGATATATTCTGGTGGAAACACACATGAAAGAGGAGTAGGTATCACAACAGACAGGGACAAATCAAAAGCAGTTAAGGGTTGTGTCCGACAGAGTTTTGCTGGTTAAATTGGATGGCAAGCCATTTGATATCAACATCATCCAAGTATATGCACCAACATCCGCAAGTACTTTGGACGAAATTGACAACTTCTATGAAGTATCAGAGTTAGCCAAGGCTCAATGTAAATCACAGGAAGTTACAACAATCATGGGAGATTTTAATGCTAAAGTGGAACAGGAGAGGGTGCAGGATATACTTGGACCTCATGGCCTTGGTACACAAATGAAAGGGGAGAGAAACTTGTGGAATGGGCACAGATGAATGAGTTCATAGTAGGAAACACCTGGTTCGAGCAGCTTAACAGAAGAAAATGGACATGGGTGAGGCCAGGAAAAATACCAAAAATCAAATTGACTACATCCTGATCAAGAAAAGGTTTAGAAATTCTTTGCTGACAGCAAAAACACTACCAGGTGCAGACTGCAACACTGACCACAATCCTGTTATGGGAAGATTTAGGCTGAAACTAAGGAAAAGAAAACACACCTGAAGTAACATCAGAAAATAATTAATCATTGGCAGTCCTGAAGCAAAAAAATTCAGGCTTCTCTTCCATTTGGTGATCTCTATTGTGATGGCATGTGCAAGAAGAGCAAGAATAATGAAAGATAAATGTTTTTTCTAACATTCTTCTATTTGGTACTGTTAGAGCTATCTGCTTTTACAATAGCATTAGGGATAAGTGTAAGTACAATGAATATAAATAAGTGCTTTTTCTAACATTCTTCTGTTTAGCACTGGTTGAGTGTAAATCTGCTTTTACAACAACATTAGAGATGAGTGTAACTACAATGAAAGAAATGTTTTTTCAAACATTCTGCTGTCTACCACTGTTGGAGATATCTGCTTTCACAACAGCGTTAGGGATAAATAATAATATCCGTGCAAAGAACACCTCTCCATAAACACTTAAAATGCACCGCCACATTTTCCATTATATACATTAGATATCATAACTCCACAATTTCCACTTTAACTAGCATGCCAGATGCTTCAATCATACTTTGTCTAGCCTATCTGCTGGGCCCCGTGAGAGGAAACCAGATTTGATTGCCCATATATATATGTATGTATCTGAGAGCAGATATATATATGTGTGTGTGTCTCTGTTAAAGTGTTAGTGTGTATAAACATACTGTCACTTTAAAATCTGAAAACTTAAAATGCATGATTTCAATGAATAGAGAAAATGATACATAAGCAGAACAACGAATAGCCAAATAGAAATGAATCTAAAACGTATCAGTACTCTCTCTCTCTCTCTCTCTCTCTCTCTCTCTCTGTGTGTGTGTGTGTGTGTGTGTGTGTGTGTGTGTGTGTGTGTGTGTGTGTGTGTGTGTGTGTGTGTGTGTGTGTGTGTGTGTGTGTGTGTGTGTGCACGTATATGTGTATTGGGGTGCATGTATATGAGAGGAGAAACATCATACAAAAGTCATTTTTCCTTGGGCCAAATATATCTATATTTACAGCGGAATTAGTCGCTATTACACAAGCGTTGCATTATTTAGTAGACCTTAAACCTGTCTTTTTTAAAGTGGTTCTCTTTGTTGATTCAAAATCTGTATTATATGCCTTACAGTCTTTTAATACAGACACAAGACCTGACTTAATTACTGAGGCAAATCATCTTATACATCGTTTAAGGACAAAAGGTATAGATATCAGTTTATGCTGGGTGCCTTCTCACGTTGGTCTTCATGGCAACGAAGTAGTAGACAGAGCAGCTAAACAAGGTGCACACAACACTGATAATACCATAGAATTACGTATTAAAACTTCCGTAAAAGAAGCTTGCAACTTGCTAGAAACAGCTTCATGGATTCGATTTCATGAACATTTCAATGAAAAGTTTGTGACACAACAAATGATAAAACTTTCATTACAAAATGTATGTAAAAAATTGCAGTATTCTTCCATATATCATTCGAGATCGATTGTTGCTGTTCATTTTCGTATTCAGCTAAACGCGTTGAAAACAAAATATTGTAAAAATATCAAGTGTATTTGCGGAGAACAATTCACACTGTTTCACAGTTTATTTTACTGCAAAATGCTACGTTCTTTTTTACCAAAAATATTTACACAAGAAAACTATTCTGAAACTCATTTTATAAAGAAGCAACTTCTGATCAGTCTTTATCAGTTAAAATTTCAGAATCATTGGTTCACAGTCCTGTTAATGTATTGCTTTAAGTTTATGAAGTTAGTATTTTAGCGTTAAATTTTTCCTTCACATTGTTAATGTTAATTGTTAGTGTTAAGATCTTGTTCCATTTTTCTATTTACCCATTTATTTATGTCTTTTACTCTGTCTCCCCACAATGCAACTCGCCCACCTCTCATCCTCCATCCCCCCCCCCCCCCCCGTAACCGTCAATGTTTATGTGCACCCAGGATCCTGTACCTCAAAAACAATGTAGAACTTCCTAGAAGAAATTGAAGATGAACTAGGAGACATTACGGTGGTATGTGACGACCTCAAGGCAAGATCTGCAATGTGGGATCAGAACGGAACTAACGCCCAGGGACATGCTCTGGAAGAGATGCTGTGCGAGATCTAGTTCAGCCCACTCACAACAACATCACCAACCCATATGGGTACAAGACAAGGAGACACAGACAGCACCATTGATACAGCACTCATCTCTCCTAAACTAACACCACTAATGAGTGCAGAGACACTGAACACACATGCCAGCGACCACTGGTTTTCAGTATAAGGAAACACATATCACCTACAAACTCCCTATGTCAACCAAGAGACCCGTTTCAATGTGACAGTATACAATATGATATTGTTTCTAAACTGTGAACTATGAAAGCAAAACGGAAAACAGGAAACAAGCAAGCATCCAGAAAACAACCTCCCTGGTAGAACAATGACACAGAGACTGCCTGGGAAAAAAAAAACGAGCTGCTGTAAAAGCCTGGCAAAAACACAGAAGAAGACATCACTCAGACATTGAGAGAATTAGAAAAATGGACAAGTATAAAAGAAACATGGATGAAAAAACAGAACTGTTCAAAACCATAGCCCAGGAAGCAAAAGACAATAAATGGACACAATTGTGTGAAAGACTCAGTGCTGATACAACACAGTCACAATTCTGGCAGTTCTATCAACAAATGGAAGGGAAAACCACAAACACCACGATACCAAATATCACCAACACAGATGGAACCATATTAAAAACAATCGAAGAGAAAGGACAAGCCCTACTAAAAGCGTTTCATACAACAAGGTGATCAGAAAAATCTTGAAAAGAAAAGAAAATTCAGTGTGGACCCGAACAAAAAACTGGCACAGACTGGACTAGATGATGAAATAACTGAACAAGAAATGCATGAAGCACTTGCACGGTGCAGAAAAGACACAGCCCCTGGTCCAGACAAGATTCGATACTGTGACATCAAAACGCTGTCTGAACACGACAAAACTGAATTGTACATCCTCTATCAAGACATTTTTGAGAAAGGTCAGGTTCTTGAGGACTGGACACGCAGCTTCCTAAAAGTACTACCCAAACCGGGTTAAGATCATCGCAGACTAAATAGATATCACATCCTGATATGCAAAACGTAACTGGGAAACTGATGGAAAACATAATAGCAAAGAAATTAGCTAGAGACCTAGAAGACAGGAAAATATTCCAACCTAATCAAGGAGGCTTTAGAAAGGAAAAGTACATGGAAAAACGCAGCTGCCTTTGCTCATGAAGTGTAAGAAGGTTTTCAGAACAAAGAAGAAACGCTAGCTGTAGCCATTGACCCAGAGGATGTGTACAATAACGTACAATTCACATTACTCATGGAACTGCTTCAGCGATATGGTGTCAGAACGACAGTCACCAGATGGATTGCTGCTACACTCCAAGAACGAACAGTGGTCCTACAACTTGGAAACTGGTGTTCAGCACCACAAAACTCTCCATGGGACTCCCTCAAGGATCACCACTTTCCCCTGTTCTTTGCAAAAGGGCTTGCTGACCTAAACAACAACGGACTTGCCCGTATCCTTACTTTTGCTGATGACGGAGTCATCTACAAGACAGGTAAGAATATATCAGAAAGAAACAAAGCAGTCCAAGAACAGTTAAACAATGTAGACCAGTGGTGCCAGGAAACTGGATCGGCAATCAACCCCACCAAAGCACAAGTACTGTTTTGCACCCGTGACAACATAGCATTGAGCGAAAAATGTCTATCAGTTACGTTCAGAGGAACCAATATCGAGCGAACAAACAACCTACGCTACCTTGGCATCAGCTTTGATAGAAAGTTAACCTTCAGAAAACATGTGGAAACCACTTCACTCAAACGTAAAAAAAGGCCTTTCAATCCTGAAAGCAGTGGCAGCTAAAGGCATTGAACAACGTCATCTCTTTCAACTATACCGAGCTGTAATACTGAGTGTCATCAATTATGGATTGGGCCTCACTACGTTGTCACAGACAAACCTGCTAAAACTACAAAGAATGCAAAATAAAGCGATGTGAGTGATCCTCGGAACCACAAAAGACACACCCACGGTGACTATGCGATACCGACTCGACCTTCCTTCAATACAGTCGAGACACAAAATAGAACAAGTAAAGGCATATTTCAGGGCATTGGAGAACCCCGAAAACGCACTCCACCAGATAATCGGAACAGCAAAAGGCAACAGACTCCGACGTGGAAAGTCATGGACGGGACAGGCAGAAGACTCTATTCAGCATGCATGTCAACTGACAGAACTCGAAGGGACAAAGGAATGGGAAAAACATCCAAACCATTTCAACAATCTGTACAAAACTATCATACTCAAAATCTAGGGAGACACTGTCGCGAAGGGCCACAAGGGAAAACATGCAGAAATGAGCTACTCATGGATCAACTAAGCTGCAACCCCAAAGATATAATCATATACACGGATGGCTCAGTCATCAATAACAAATCTGGATGGGGCTTCACTGTCAAACATGCGCTACAATGGCTAACCTCACTGGATAAAGACATAAAAGAAAGCCAAGCCTTCATCCTGACTGACTCAATGAATCTACTTCAAAAAGTGCAAAATGGAGTAGGGACCCCAGAATGGCACAAAGCAATGAACAGTATCAACCTAAAAAGTCTCGCGTGGATCTACTGCCCTGGACACGCTGGTGTTAAGGGAAATGAACGGGCCGATAAACTTGCAGGAAATGCCACTACAACAAAAATTCTCCATCGGGGAAGTCTGAGGTCCTTAGACGCTTAAAATCATATCTTCTTGAACAAAATGTGAGTTATCATACCATTGAACGCCTTACCCAAAAAGGAATAGATACAGGAAGTGCCCGGAAATCCACTATGAAAGGAAAAACAAGAGCTCTCATAAATCAGACCAACATTTGTGTCATTTCAAAAGTAACACTGCACAGACTCTTACAGCGTAGAATGGAAAGTATTTTGGGCTTTTCCTGGAACTGTGATAAAGGAAAAGTGAAGAAAAGAAACAGACAACTGAAGAACAAGCAAGTTGGCCGAACCGTCTGTGTGTGTGTGTTTGTGGGCTCTTTGTTGATTGTTATCCAGATATGTCTGTAAGTTGGTCATGATATGTATATATGGCTGTCTCCTCTTTGCTGTTGTTGTTGTTGTTGCTGTTGTTGTAGCTGTTGTTGTCGGCCATCATGCAGTGTCGATATAGGTGAGTATGTATGAATGTATGTGTATATGTGTGTGTGCGGGTATGTGGATATATAAATGTATTTACTTTTATTTGTTATTTTCATCTCTTACCTGTTTATTTATCTACATACTCCTCTATTTTGTAGTTATTTATTCACCTACTTACTTATTTCTTATTTACTTACTCACTCGCTCATTTGCTTACTTCCCTGCTTACTTACTTGCTTACTTATTTACTTACTGACTGACTGACTGGATGACTGACTTACTTACCTACTTACTTACTTACTTATCGTTGATAAAGGAGATATTGGCTTCACCTAGTTGATAGATGGTTGAGCATTTGGGCATTGACTGAGGGTGGGGGGGGGTGTGGCTGGTTGTGTCATGTGAGACGAGTTTATACAGAATAGCTACTTGTGTTGTGAGTCAGACTTTTATGAATTTATTTACTTTACATACATATGTATATATAGTTTGAAAAAAACTACTACCAACAAATCTTTGGCACTGCAATGGGAACACCCATGGCCCCTTCTGTTGCCAACCTGTTTATGGGTTGGTTAGAATCTCAACTTTTGGCCAACAGCCCTGTCACCATTTCTGACCAGTTCTGGAAACGCTTTATTGATGACATTTTCTTGCTATGGACAGGCTGTGTTTCTGAGTTAGAACAGTTCTCAACGTACATCAACTCCTTCCACCCTACCATTAAGTTCACAGTGAACTCATCCACCAACCAGTTACTCTTCCTTGATGTTCAGGTCAGCATTCAAAATGGCTACCTAGTGACTGATGTGTACACCAAACTACAGATTCCCATTCTTATCTACATAGCCTGTCCTATCATCCTCAACACGTGATCAAAAACATTCCGTACAGCCAGTTTCTGAGACTTCGCCGCCTGTGTTCTGACCCTGCCACCTTCAGTCGCCGCTGTGCAGAAATGACACGCTATTTTGCCCGCCGAGGATACAATTCCAGGCTTGTACAGAATGCCAAACATCGTGCTGGCCTCATCCCCAGATCACAGATCCTTCAATACAAACCCAAACAGACAGCCACCAGAACCCCCTTCATCGTCACCCACCATCCATCTAACCCACCCCTCCGTCAGTGGCTCAGGGAACTCCACTCCACAATCCTTCACACCAGCAGCAAAATGCAGAAGGCTGTTCCGGACCCACCCATCCTAGGGGAGAGATGTTGTCGCTCCTTGCGTAACCTCCTCATGCCATCCTGCCTTCCAATCCCTCCTGACCATGATGCCGGCTGTTTCAAGTGTTCAGCTAAACAGTGCATCATTTGTGAACAACACTTGATTGAAGGTGTAACTTTCAGCAGTTTCAACACAAGTGAAACTTTCCAAATAAGGCACAAACTGACATGTACATCTACCAACGTAGTGTATCTCCTCCACTGCGATATCTGCCCTAAAACTCAATACATAGGACAAACGAAAAATTCTCTCAAAACCAGATTCTACCAACACCGGTCAAACATCAAAAAAAAAAAAAAAAAAAATACAGGCACTCAGGTCACCAAACACTTCAACCAAACTGGCCATTCACTTCAAAATTTAAAATGTATCGCAGTGGAGAAGGTGCACTCTGAGAACCTGGACACCAGACTGAGGAGGGAGTCTTTTTGGATGAACAAAATGAAAACCATATTTCCTCTGGGCCTGAACTCTGTCAATTGACGTCACAACAATATCGAGTCAAGACTACGTAATGTAGCCTACATAAAATATTCTGATGTGTTTGTGTAGCATATTGTAGTCAGTGACTAAAGTCCCCTTGAGGAAGGCGGGTGTACCGCCGAAAATTTGGGAAATTTTTACATCGATTTGTTCCCTTTTCTGTGCACATGCTGCTTCAATTATATATATATATATATATATATATATATATATATATATATATATATATATATATATATATATATATATATATATATATATATATATATATTCCTTTTCTGAAGGTAAGATACACACATACACATGTCATTTACATCATACATGTAACCAAGATTATTCCAGTGGTAGGCTGATAAAATCATCATCATCAGGTGCCTTGCCGCATGGCGTTGGCGATCATGGACTTCCATCTGTCTCTATCTCCAGTTGCCTCAAGCATCTCTTCCACCCTCCTTATTGTCAGCCAATCTGCAAGTCCGTCTAGTATCTTCTCCCTGGGTCTACCCGGTGCTCTCTTTCCCTCCAGCTTTCCCATTGTGACCAGGTGCTCCAATTCCCCTTTCCTCATAAAATGGCCCATAAATGTTGCCTGTCTTTTCCTAATCTTCCTTATGAATGATCTATTTGTGTCTACCTCTATCAAGACTGTCTCGTTTGTTTTCTTTGCTGTCCATGGAACATTCTTTTTAGAAACCACATCTCGGCTGCCTCAATCTTGTTCTGGCTTTGCTTGTTGACTGTCCACGCTTCACAACCGTACAACAGTATTGGTTCTATATAACATTCAATAACTCTCTTCCTGATGTTACTTGATAGGCATTTGTTGGTAAGAATGCTTTTCATCTTCTTGAATGCTCTTTTCCTTGGCCGATTCTGCTGGCTATTTCTAATGAGCATCTGCCGTCTGGTGAAATGATCGTTCCCAGGTATTTAAACTTATCAACCTGTCTCAAGGTTGTGCCGTTTGCTGTTATTTTGCATGAGGGGATTTCATGTTTTTTACTGATCATCATGACTTCAGTCTTGCAGCTGTTTAGTTCCAACCCCTCACCTTTGCTTTCTATTTCTTGTATATTCACAAGGTTTTGTAGGTCCCTTTTATTTTCTGCAATTAACACGGTGTCATCTGCGTAACGAATGTTGTTTATAATTTTTCCTCCAACCTTTAATCCAGTGCATTCTTCTAGGTTTCTCATGATGTTTTCGCTGTAAAGTGAAAACAGATCTGGTGACAGAGTACAACCTTGCCTGACTCCTCTTTTGATATTTTGGAAAGAGCTTCTATCGTTTTCTATTCTCATTGCTGCTGTTTGTTCCCAATACATATTTCTGATTATTCGTAGATTTTTTCCATCAATACTAAGTTTTTTTTCTAGTTGATTGATCAACAAATCTTCGTGTCTTACCCGATCGAAAAAATTGGTATAATCAACAAAGCATAAATATAAATCCTTATTCAACTTGATTGACCTCCCTATGATAGTTCTTAGGATGTATATGGCATTAATAGTTCCTTTCCCTTCGACAAATCCTCACTATTCTTCTACCATTTCTCTTTTGATTCGATTCCTTGTCCTCATCATGATTATTCTTAATAGGATTTTTGTTACATGACTCATCAAGCTGATTGTGCGATGGAGTTTGCATTCTATAACCCCTGTTTTCTTTGGAAGTGCAATGAAAATTGATTTTGACATATCTTTGGGGATTTTTCCAGTGTTATAAATTTCATTTAGAAGGACTGTTATTTTTTCAATACCAAATTCCTCCAGGGCTTCAATCATCACATATTGTCTGGTCCTGGAGCTTTTCCTGGTTTCATCTTTTTCAGTGCTGCTCTAACTTCATCTATCATTATGGGTAGTCCTTCAACGTTCTTTTTTATAATGTGTTCTTTGTTTTTGTCATCTTCAAAAAGGTCTTTAATGTACTCTCCCCATCTATCTAATATTTTGTTGTTGTTGTTTTTTTCGATGATAAGCGTACCCTCTTTCGATTTTAAGCAACCAGTTGATGTGCACGTCTTTTTCCTGTGGACTGTTTCTTCAGTTCTTCTGTACATACTCTGAGGATTTGTTCTGTATTGGCCTTGTATTTCTTTGCACTTTGTTTTCAGCCAAGATTCCTTAGCTTTCTTGAAAGCACCTATTCCTGATTTCTTGTTTATCTTCCTATTTATTTCCTCTTTTCCCTTTGCCTTCCTCCGTTCTTCCATCAAGCCTAGAATTTCTTTTGTCATCCAGTTCTTTTTTGATTTTCTATCTTCTCTAGCGATTTCTTCACAAACTTCATTTATCGTGTTTCTCAACTTTGTCCATTGTTCCTCACTGTCACTAACGTCTTCCAGAGCACTGAATTTGTTTTGAACATGTACGTTAATTTTTTTACGTGTCGCTTCATGTCTTTAAGAGTCCAAGATTTAGTTTGATGTTACTTTTGGTCTTTTTTCTTTTCCTTAGTTTCAGCCTTTTCAGCCTGAATCTTCCCATTACAGCATTGTGGTCACTGTTGCCCTCTGCAAAGAATTTCTAAAAATTGTATTGATCAGAATGTAATCAATTTGATTTTTGTTACTATCTCCTGGACTCATCCATGTTTATTTTATTCTGCTGGGCTGCTCAAACCAGGCATTTCCTACTATGAATATATATGGATACATATATGGATATACATGTATATATATATATATATGTATATAGATAGATAGATAGATAGATAGATAGATACATGTAGATAGATAGATAGATAGATATAAGATGTGTGTGTGAATTATATATATATATAATAGATAGATAGATAGATAGATAGATAGATAAATAGATATAAGATGTGTGTGTGTGTGTGTGTGTGTGTGTGTGTGTGTGTGTGTGTGTGTGTGTGTGTGTGTCTGTCTGTGTGTCTGTGTGTCTGTCTGTGTTCTTCTATGTATTTTATTGTGGCACTAACAATTCCAGACACGACTATCAAGAAGTTCATTCCGCGGTAGGGATTTCAGTCTGTTGCTGTATGATCTTGTTACTTACTTGTTAATTTTGTTAACGTGAGGCATATCTGGTTAAATTTGTAAACGTTAGGCATATCCTCTTAAATTTGTTAACGTCAGGCAAATGCGTCCATAGCGTCATTTTGATTGATTGATTGATTTGGTTCAGTTTTTACGTCGGCAGCCACCTCAGGTGATATGGCCGACGGGGATAACCATCCCAGGGAAGTTGGGGAAGGGGGGCCTATCTAATCCTATACTGACTCCACCAGAACAACAATCATGTTAAGATGGGACAACAAGAAGGCTAGTTTTAATGTAGCGCGCTCCGGGATTCGAACCCACAACCATTAGCATGTGAATTCGATGCTCAAACCAACTGAGCTACTGGAGCCCGCCCATAGCGTCATAAAGTTTATTGTCATTTCATGTTATGTGCGTGTGAGTATGTGGGGGAAGGGGGGGGGGAAGGCTGTCTTGTTCCGTGGATTGTATTATGTAAGGACTTTGTGCGTGTGTGGGGTGGTGGTGGTGGTGGTGGTGGTGGTGGTGGTGGTTGTGGTTTGGAGAAGATGGGTGCGGTTAGTTCCAGGAAGTTTTGTTTTGTTCAGTCCCTAATACGGTAAGAAAGAAAGAAGTCAACAACAAAAAACAAAAACAAAAAGTGTGATCGCCCGCGTTCAAGCAAACAGGAACCAGAAATACATTGAAATACAATCAGAACGCGTATTTAATACATTGAGACAAGACAGGCGCAAATTTTCGGCCGAAAGCCCTTTGTCAAAGGTAAAGGTAAGACAACAGAGAAGAAGAAAAACAGCAACATTTTCCGTTGTTTTGTCGAATAAGACAACTCGACGACAAAGGCAAACGTAAATGGTACAAAGTTCCAGCAGACCTTTCCGTTGTCATTTGTGGTGCCACAGCCCTGTCTTCCTATTGCCCTGTCATAGTTTGCGTTGTTATTTCCAGCGAATGCGAAAATTCAACTCCCCCATCACAATTTTCAAGTCAAGTTGTGGTCTGCCTTCCAGTTCTGCATGTAAATGGTTGTAAAATGCATCTTTGCTTTTTTCATCATTGCAGTTTGTTAAAGCATAGCACGTGATGATAGTTGTGTTGATGAGTTTCCTTTAATTCTGACCGTTAACTATGTTGTTGACAGATTTCCACAGCTCTAGCCATTTTTCTGTGCTTTTTTATTTCATGATGACTACTCCTTCGTGATGTCCTGTGATGTATGTTTATCATACATTGATTTTGAATCTGCCTAATCCTGTCCATCTGCTATCGCTAATTCCAAGTATGTGTAGATTGTAGTATCTCATCTCGGATTTTAATGTTAGTTTGCCTGTTTCGTATACTATTCTCACATTTTACGATCTTGTCACACTTTTGATTTTGGCGTTCAGAACTGTCAGTGGCTTCCTTCTGGCTTTCATCACTGTCATTCATTCATCTTCCGATGTCTCCGGACGCCTGTCACAGGCAGTAGTTTGGTTCGTTCTGTTGTTGTTTGCATAACAAACTCCTTTTTTTTTCTAGCACTGAGGTTTTAGTCCTTTGCCCAGCCCCTAGAGGATCGGTCTTTGTGAGGCCTTTACCCTTCGACCTGTCCACCTTGGGTGATCCTACCAGTGGCCAAAGCTACCACAGGCATAGTTCTAGTGGTCCCTAAGACACACACGTTCCCCGACTATGACAAAGTGCGACCTTTCGGCCACCTGTTTTACAAGCGGTCGAAGATGAGATATGAAAATAGTCATAACAAACAATAATATTTTAAGTCAAATAAAACATGCAACGACAATATATCAGCAAAATATTTCATCGTGAATACACAAAGGTTGGAAGAAATTCACACACACACACACACACACACACACACACACACACACACACACACACACACACACACACACACACACACACACACACACACACACAGTTGCACACGTGCAAATAAATATTTGAATAAATGATAATTTAATTTTCAGTCAGGTCATTTCATGTTTAAGTTAAGGAATATTGGTCATAAATGTAATAGTGAAATCAAAATGAACTTCGCGGATTCACAATGCTAAGATTTTTTATAGAACAATTAGATTTGAAAGGCTCCTTAAAAAGCTTTTCTTGAAACAAATTTGAAACGTTCAACATAACAAAATTACAACGAAAACGATAGAAACGGTAATAGAAAGTCTTAAAAAAACAAACAAAATCCAACCAACCAACCAAACAAACAAACAAGCAAACAAACACCACATAGGCAATATAGAACATAATATCACATACGATAGATTCGAGATACTTGATTGGAGTGGTGGCAGAGCTCCCCACATTTCAATCTGACTGCCAAACTCGACAATGGGTCGAGGAAAACTCTGTGCATGTGACCTCTAGTCAGGCCAAATATTAAGGGATACATGACCCTGTTCAGGGAGAGAGAACAGATGGCACCGCCCTCATACGAAACTGAGGTCTGTGATACTTTACATATCTAAGAACGCCTCGTTATCGGGCAGCCTTCATTTTTTTATCAGTTCGACGCACGCGCGCGAGAAAGAGAGAGAGAGAGAGAGAGAGAAGAGAGAGAGAGAGAGAGAGAGAGAGAGAGAGAGAGAGAGAGAGAGAATGATAGTGGAAGAAGAAGAGCACGGAAATATTGTGTCATTCGATTTCTTCATTTACTCTCAGAAAAACTTGTAAAGATTATTTACTCTCTCTCTCTCTCTCTCTCTCTCTCTCTCCTCCTTTTCATTTCACAGTTTTTCCTGAAGTCAATACCTTTGTTGCCATAGTGACATGAACATGACTAAGGGAAACTTGCAACACATGAGATCAAACAGTATTGGCATTCGCTACAGTTGTACCCGATATGAACGGCTGACTGCGCAACACTGTGAATTGCAATTTGTACAAGAGACAGTCATCCCACTCCAACAACTCCGGTCTTAGTTCTCCAGAATTATCTGGCAGACCCCTTGACCTTGCATAAAACCTTAAACACAGGCTATGTCTTGAAATGGAAGAGGGGGTAGGCTTGCTCCACAAAGCACTGGCTGACATCTCCAGCACTACGGTGATTTTGCAGATATTTAGATAGGTTGTGAAACAATCACGTTTTATTGTGCAAACTATGACTGTCCTCATGACATTGGATCGTGAGTCCACAGTTCTATCAACTAGTAGAGAATGTGATACAGAATTGTCCATATAGAATCCCTTTCA
Organism: Monoplex corrugatus; assembly: GCA_030674185.1. NCBI lineage: Eukaryota > Metazoa > Mollusca > Gastropoda > Littorinimorpha > Ranellidae > Monoplex > Monoplex corrugatus. Next base: position 30,514,929 of record CM060313.1, on the reverse strand, counting down.
TAGAAGGGAATTGAATGCGATCGACGTCATTGCATCAATCTGCATGCGTTGGGGATGTGTGTGCGTGTGCGTGAGTGATAGCAAGTGCAAAACATGTGTTCTTGTTTTTGTGTGCATGTGTGCACATATGTATATACAATACAATACAATACAATACTTTATTTGTATAGCGCAAAATCTTGATAAAATCAAATCTAAGCGTTAAAACAGACACACACGCACGCACGCACACACACACACACACACACACACACACACACACACGCGCGCGCGCGCGCGCGCGCACACGCACACGCACACGGCTAAAATGGGGAGAAAGAATAAAAGCAATGGAAAATTATAGAGAGCATATTATATACAATTATATATTACAATGTGATTCCCCTCCGAGCGGAGACAGGCTGCAGAGGGGATTGAGTGAGGTCAGGATTTTATGCAGAGGAGAAAAGGTGAGTTTTGAGAGCGGACTTGAAGGAGACAAAAGTAGGTTGCTAACGGACAGAGAGAGGAAGTTTGTTCCAGGAAAGTGGACAAGAAACAGAGAAGGCTCGTGGACCAGTGCGTGGAAAGCGAAAAGTCAGAGGATCGGAGGCAGAGCGGAGGGTACGTGAGGGAACATAGATCTCAAGTAGGCTTGACAGGTAATCGGGGGCTGGTTTTCATTTACAACTCGTTCTTACTTAGCGCTATTTTCCAAACTCATTTGGATTCACTGTGCATTGCACTTAATCAAACGTTTTAGTGCGGCACAAAGAATTCAGTTTGGTGTGCACAGTCTGCATCATTAATGGGCATCATGCAAAGCTGAGGAAAAGTAATTTTTCCCAGAAGCCAACCGGGCCAGCTCACAGAAAAACTCTTGCAGCCAAATCATATGCTCTGCAGTGCAACGAGGCAGTCACACACATACTTGACAATACACACATATAAAATCACACACACACACACACACACACACACACACACACACACACACACACACACACACACACACATACACACACACTCACACACACATACACACACGCCTTGAAAGTTTTCATTGTTAAATCATAACGGTGATGGTAAAAAGTTGTAAACTGTAGAACAAGAACAAGATGAAATGTCTAAAAATAATTGGAACTAAAGTTTGTTTGGTAGAGAGACAAGGTAGGTGACAGTGGGGTTGGAGAAGTAGAATGAAAAACAGTGTCGTGCCGAGGTGGAGGGAAAAACCATCACCGTCGGGCTAATTTATGGAAAATGTTGCTAGCTCGACCAGTGTTTTGTTTTGTTTTTGTTTTTTTTGTTTTTGTTTGTAATTTTATTTATTTTTCATGCATTTGACTACTGGGCTAGCTTTTTCTTCATACCCCTAGGCATACTTGCTGGGTGTTTTCATGTTTTGTTAAGCAAGAATTTGATATTCTGTATGCATGTGTACACAAAGGAGGTTGAGCACCGGCAGTACTGAACTCATGTCGATCTGAGAGATCGGAAAAATCTTCATTCTTTACTTACCTGACAGATATTTAGGTGGATCGAACCCAGGACCTTCCAACTGGAAGTCCGACATCTACCCACTTCACTATTGCACCCGTTTGAGTTGTTCAATGGCACTATTGTTTTTGTATTTATTTAGTTTTGTTGTGTATGTTTATCTATGTATTCCCACAAGACAAATAAAATAGAGGACGGCGGCATATTTCGTATGCGTGGCGTTTTGTGGCGTTTGTGGCATTTGCTTAAGAAACGATAGATTTTAAAGTGGTGTTTCAAACTCTGTAGAATGGAAAGGGGGACAACGAGTGTGACCAAAACTGCGGCTGAGACCAGCATGACTACTATCGTCTGTTTGAGAACAAGATTGTTGTCGATCACGAGAACAAACGAAATGCTGTTGCCAGCTATACAGTTGGAATTGTAATTCTTTCAAATTTGTCATCCATTGATTTACTGAAAAGTATATTTTGAGTGTCAAAATCATCACCAAAATGTTAAGAAAACAAACAAATAAACGAAAAACCGCTATTTTGAAAAAAAAAATTACCATCGATTTGGTTAAATGTCCATCAGCGGATATTTCCGCTTCTTAAAGCGTCAGCGTCCAAGCAAAACGACGTGCCTAAGAAATTCGCACGTTTCGTACAAGGAAAGGAAATGGCACAGTTCAAGACAGATGATATAGAAGAAATAATAGGTGTGCTGTCGTCGACAAGCGGTAGCCGTGTCGATGAACTGAAAGACAGATGTCGACATCCACGTGACGGAAGTCGAAGGTGCAACAGAGGTCCGGAAGCCAATCGATTGCTAACCTGACATCACTTGCACAATCTTCCAGCACAACTGACTGACATGCAAAACCTGCCATTTCTCTTTCCTTGCACCAGTACATTGTTTACACTTGTAGGCCTGCAGAATAACTCGCTGTACACTAGTCATCCCAGCAACAGGTGCAGCTTTGTACGATCCTGAAATTCTGTGTATCGCAGTCAACGATAGGTGATGATTGTGATGATATTGTCTGACGAGTAGGTAACTGACTCTTAGAATACGGTGAAAAGAGCGAACGAGGAGATGTACGGTGAAAAGACGTAATTATGTGAATTCTGCGTTTACAAGGACAGAAAAACATAGAGAAGAAAAAAAAAAGTCTACGACAAAAGACGCGAATACGACACGCTGTGATAATTATTTTATCTACCAGACGAGAAAAGTTACGCACAGTGATAAAATATACGACAGAAAAATGGGTGAGTATTTGGCTGGCTGGTGATACGATTCTGATAACGAATTTATCATGTTTTACTAGAAAAACCTCCGACAGGAAAGACTTGAAGAAAAGAACTAATTAATTCTTAATGTGACGATAGACATCATGCTCGTTAGACACGAAGGGAAAATATATGACCGCAGACATATTTAAAAAGACTCGAATAATGACATAAGATGATAAGTGCCCGTTAAAGCGAGGTAGGTGACCGTCTATGTAGCTTGAATAATGGAAAATGTGTTCAAACCCAGTGACAAATCTTGTAACCTATAGTAGGAAATCACGCTCGATCGTGCTTATTCTCGACTTGTAGAAGCGAGTGATCTAACCACTACTACACTACCAAGTTTTGCAGGATATCCCAAACTGTAAAACAGATCTCTTCTGAGTTTATCCTTCAACGAAAAGAAAAGAAAAGTAGTTTCCACAGCATCGACATTAATCACACACAGCGTTCACTCAGCTGATTTGGAAATTAGCAGCAACGTTTTTAACCTTTGACTAGACATGCGTGTCTTTGTACAAGACAAGAAACGCTGTCAGTTGAGAAAGTAAATAATTAAGTATTGTAAAAAAAAATCAAAAACAAAAAGACATCCTCATTGTGTTCATTTAGTGTGTAATTTAAGGGCATGTTTGTTCGTGAACGGTGTCACATAACAACATAACAGAGTAGCTTCTGAGTTCACTAGGTGCTGTTACAGCTATTGTTCATGTACATGTACATGCATGCTACATCTAAAGACAAAAAAAGAAAAGAGAGAGAGAGAGAGAGAGAGGAGAGAGAGAGAGAGAGAGAGAGAGAGAATGGCTTAAATGTGAAGTTACTCGTAATTTGGATTTGTGCTCAGCGGGTATTATGACGAAAACTCAATAATCTCTCACTTTCTTATTCTCTGTCTCTCTCTTCTCTGTCTCTCTGTTTATGTCTTTGTTTCTGTCTCTCTGTCTCTGTCTCTCTGTGGTTCTCTCTATGTTTCTCCGTGTCTCTCTGTGTTTGTATGTGTCTCTCCCTGTCTCTCTTTGTCTCCCCCTGCCTCTGTCTCTCTCTGTCTTGTATCTCTGTCTCTTTGTCTCTGTCTCTGTCTCTCTGTATCTCTGTCTCTCTGTATTTCTGTGTGGCTCTGTGTGGCTCTGTATGTCTCTCTGTCTCTGTCTGTCTGTCGATCTGTCTGTCTGTGTGTGTGTCCGTCTGTCTCTCTGTCTCTGTTTGTCTCTCTGTGTCATTGTCTCTGTGTCTCTCTGTATCTCTCTGTGTTTCTGTGTGTCTGTCTGTGTCTCTGTGTGTCTCTCTGTTGATCTGTCTGTCTGTCTGTGTCTGTCTCTGTCTCTCCCTGTCTGTCTGTGTCTTTCTGTGTGTGTGTGTCTATCTGTCTGTCTGTCTCTCTCTCTCCTTCTCTTCCCCCCCCCTCTCTCTCTCTCTCTTTGCGCACGTGAGTATGCGGTGTATGCCCCTGCTTGTGTGAATGTACTAAAAAACAAAACAAACAAACAAAAACCCCATTAACAACAGCAATAAAATCAAATAGACAACAATTTCAACTAAGATAATTTCTTTTCTCTGTTTCTTATTATGTCTGCTATAATGTTTCTGCTTTGCTGTATCGTATGTGTTGTTTTAGTACACGTACGTACGTTGCTCATTTTGATATCTATAGCCTACTGTCTGTCTTCTCTGTTAGCCTACAGAAAATCGAAGATGAAGGCCGTCGCGGAGCACGAGACACCTCAGGCGGCTTATAACTGAGTTGAATAAGCTTTTAAACAAAACCCTTCAACTCCCTCAGAGGTCTTCCTGTTAAGTTATTGTTTGTTCGTCTGAGAGAATACGATCTGCACCTGCTGCTGCAATATTCTTATCTCAAGGCTTGCATGCAGTAGATTACAGCGTCTGGTGGATATTGAAATGGTGGATTCGGTACCTCGGCTGGCAATTCGTCTTTCAAGTTTACACCATTCCGAGTTTGTTTGTTTTTTCATACAGCAGGTATTCCATTTCTTTCATTCACATAACAAGCAACTATCAACATCAGATCTCACTGATGATTGAGTTAAGAATACAGCATGTATATATATAAAAAAAAAGCCAGCTGTCTGACTTCCATGCTTTTTTTCTCTTCAGAGACCAGGTTGGCGTAAAAGTACTGCTTCTGCCCTCCAATCTGGGTGCACAAGATTGCACGGATGCAAATCTCGCTCGACACAATTTTTGTGCAACCGGTTGGTCTACCCAGATGTCTAGTATGAGTAGTTGTAAAGCAACGAGTGAAATGAGATGGGCTTTACCCTCACAATGCTGATCCGAAGAGAAGCTGAGATCTGTGCCGATTCATTCCCCGAAGGTCTCAGGGTTATGGGACAAGACTAACCTTACTTTTGCTTATTCCAGGGTCTATCTTACTCTTCCCTTCCTTACAAATGCAACTCTTACTTTGGATGACAGATTTAAACATAAAAAGCCAACACTGTTTCTTTAGAAACAGCATTTTTCTTTCAGTTAGCTCCTCCCCCCTCCCTTCATTTCCTTACCGTCAAATTTTTCTTCTCTCTCTACACAGCGGGTACTTTTATCATCCCTATCCTCATCCCCAGCCACATCTGATATTTGATTAAAGTTAGGAGCATAGAAACGCTATATTTGAAGAAAACAAAGTGGCCTTTCTCGTTCACAACATACCAATTACTGTCATTCTCCTTCCCCTGCCGTTGAAATCCTACTTTGTTAGCACTACAAGCACTTTATCTTTAATTAAAACATGAAATTGTTTGAGTAAGAACGATTAATGTGAATAGCACATAAACGCTGTTTCTTGAAACAAAATCGGGGTTAAGGTGGGAGGGAGGTGTCATGTTTATACATATTGCAGTATAAACAAATGGCTGATGTGATGCGTCTAGTGTGTTGGCTAGTGACTGCGTGCTTGTCACCTCTCGCTTTCAGCCTGCACCGCTGGCTAGCACTGCTAGCAGCTTGCAGCTATCCGAAAAGGAGAGCACAATACGTAAGTCTCTCTCTGTCAGCACATAGCCTCTCCATCAGCAAGCCCTTCGTTGTGCCTCCTCGTGATGACATGTGGTAACTGAGCACCTCACGGATTCAGGCTAAAACTCGAGGGACTCGGAGGAGGTCTGGCCCCCAGACATGTGCGGCACGCAGGCACACGAGCGTGTGGATAAACCCTGGTACCCGCGAACCAGACCCTCAGCACCTCTGCCTTGTGGTTATCTCGGGAGAGAATAAGGCTAAGGGAGTAAACCCTGAAAGAAAAATTCACCTCTACTACCTTATAAATTGTCGAGGGAACGACAAAGGCTGGCAGAGAGTCCATACACAAACCGATGGAAGGCAACGGAAAAACCACCATTGTATTTTCCTAAGAAAATTCATGGCCAGACACAGCAAGAAAAATTAGGATAACGACATAAATAGGGATTCCTATGGAGCACTTTCGTCTGGTAGGGACCGTCATGCTGCACAGGTGCCACCAGACCGTCAGCAAGCTACTGCGATCAAACTGAAAGAAAATACTAACATCGCAACATGGAATGTGAGAATATTGCTGCAAAGGAAAATTTAGAGATTGTCACGATTGAGATGCATAGGCTTAACATTAATATTTTAGGACTAGGGGAAGTGAGATGGAAGGGGGCAGGCATGATAACATCAGGTGAGCATAGAATAACATATTCTGGTGGAAACACACATGAAAGAGGAGTAGGCATCATAACTGACAGGGACAAATCAAAAGCAGTAAAGGGATACTGGGCTGTGTCAGACAGAATTTTTTCTGGTTCAGTTGGATGGCAAGCCGTTTGATATCAACATCATCCAGGTGTATGCACCAACATCAGCAAGTACTCAGGACGAAACTGACAACTTCTATGAAGTATTAGAGATGGCCAAGGCTCAATGTAAATCAAAAGAAGTTACAATAATAATGGGAGATTTTAATGCTAAAGTGGGACAGGGGAGGGCGGAGGATATACTTGGACCTCATGGCCTTGGTACACACAATGAAAGGGGAGGGAAACTTGTGGAATGGGCACAGATGAATGAGCCCATAGTAGGAAACACCTGGTTTGAGCATCCAATTAGAAGAAAATGGACATGGATGAGTCTAGGAGATAATACCAAAACTCAAATTGACTACATCCTTATCAATAAAAGATTTAGAAATTCTTTGCTGACAGCTAAAACACTACCAGGTGCAGACTGCAACAGTGACCACAATGCTGTAATGGGAAATTTCAGGCTGAAACTAAGGAAAAGAAAACAGGCCAAAAGTAACATTAAACTAAATCTTGGACTCTTTTAAAGACAGATGGAGTGACACGTGAAAATGTTATCGTATATGTTCAAAACAAATAAATTCAGTGTTCTGGAAGACGTTGGTTACAGTGAGGAACAATGGACAAAGCTGAGAAACTCAGTAAATGAAGCTTGTGAAGAAATCCCTAGGCCTAAGTAGATAGAAAAGCAAAAAAGAATTGGATAACAAAAGAAATTCTAGGCTTGATGGAAGAACGGAGGAAGGCAAAGGGAAAAGATGAAAGATGCAGCAAGATAAACAAAGAAATCAGGCATAGGTGCAATGAAACTAAAGAAGCTTGGTTGAAAACAAAGTGCAAAGAAATAGAAGATCGTCGCAAAGCAGATCCTCTGGATACGTACAGAAGAACTGAAGGAATTGTCCACAGGAAAAAGACATGCACTTCAACTGGATGCTTAAAATCGAAAGATGGTACGCTTATCATGGATGGATGGGGATAGTACTTTAAAGACCTTTTCGAAGATGACAGAAACGAAGAACACATTATAACAAAGAACACTGAAGGACCACCAATAATGAAAGATGAAGTTAGAGCAGCACTGAAAAAGATGAAACCAGGAAAAGCTCCAGGACAAGACAATATTACTACAGAGATTATTGAAGCCCTGCCCTGGAGGAATTAGGTATTGAAAAAATAGCAGTCCTTCTAAATGAAATTTATGACACTGGAAAAATCCCCCAAGATATGTCAAAATCAATTTTCATTGCATTTCCAAATAAGACAGGGGCTATAAAATGCAAACTCCATCGCACAATCAACTTGATGAGTCATGTAACAAAAATCCTATTAAGAATAATCATGATGAGGACAAGGAAGAGAATAAAAAGAGAAATAGTAGAAGAACAGTGTGGATTTGTCAAAGGGAAAGGAACTATTAATGCCATATACTGCTAACAACTATCATAGAGAGGTCAATCGAGATGAATAAGGATTCATATTTATGCTTTGTTGATTATACCAAGGCTTTCGATCGAGTAAGACACGAAGAATTGATCAATCAACTAGAAAGACCCAACATTGACGGAAAAGATCTACGAATAATCAGAAATATGTACTAGGAACAAACAGCAGCAATGAGAATAGAAAACGATAGAAGCTCTTTTCAAAATATCAAAAGAGGAGTCGGGCAAGGTTGTGGTCTGTCACCAAATCTGTTTTCACTTTACAGTGAAAACATCATAAGAAACCTAGAAGAATGCACTGGATTAAAGGTTGGAGGAAAATGATAAACAACATTCGTTACGCAGGTGACACCGTGTTAATTGCAGAAAATGAAAGGGACCTACAAAACCTTGTGAATATACTACAAATAGAAAGCAAAAATAAAGGGTTAGAGCTAAATAGCAAGAAGACCGAAGTCATGGTAATCAGTAAAAAACATGAAATCCCCTCATGCAAAATACCAGCAAATGGCACAACTTTGAGACAGGTTGATAAGTTTAAATATCTGGGAACGGAAATCTCATCAGATGGCAGATGCACATCAGAAATAGCCAGCAGAATTGGCCAAGCCAAAACAGCATTCAAGAAGATGAAAAGCATTCTTACCAACAAATGCCTATCAGTTAACATCAGAAAGAGAGTTCTTGAATGTTATATAGAAACGATAATGGTATACGGTTGTGAGGCGTGGACAGTAAACACGCAAAGCCAGAACAAGATTGAGGCAGCCGAGATGTGGTTTCTACGAAGGATGTTGAGAGTTCCATGGACAGCACAGAAAACAAACGAGACAGTCTTGACGGAGGCAGACACTAGAAGATCATTGAAAGGAAGAGTAGGAAAAGACAGGCAACATTTATAGGCCATTTTATGAGGAAAGGGGAACTGGAACACCAGGTCACAACAGGGAAAATTGGAGGGAAAAAGAGCACCAGGAAGACCCTGGCAGAAAATATTGGACGGACTTGCATGGTGTATGAGGACAGAGAGGGTGGAAGATGTGCTTTCGGCGACAGGGGATAGATACATATGGAGGGCTATGATCGCCAACGCCATGCAGCATAGGCATATGATAATGATGATGATGGTGTTAAGTTAACTCCTCCCAGCAGATTTAGGGCTCACGGTTGCAGCACTACTTCCCAAATCCGCAGTATAAGCAGTTATAATAATAATAATAATAATACCTAGGACTTATAAAGCGCACTAAGCCACTGGATCTAGGCGCTGGGGAATGGGGGATATAATAGGAAGTCAGTAAATACAAGACTACACAACAACTTACACATCATCAAATGACAATCAAATACATACATACATCATAATCACATAACATAATGATTTACATTCGCAATCTTCAAAATATGCATACCACGCAATTCAATCAAATATCAGATTCATTCCAATTCAACACTTTTCACTCAGTTACTCCATATAAACTATTATTCCACCCCTTCCCTACTACCCCCCACCCCCACGCGCATACACAAGATCCAATTACACATATCAGCCAGCCGACAAGGTGATATGGGGAAAAGTGATCAGATGTCGAAATACTGCTGGAAAAGGTGTGTTTTCAAGTTTGACTTGAAAGAAGAAATGGACGGAGAGTGGCGTAATTTCTTGGGAAGAGAGTTCCAAAACTGGGGACCGAAATGCGAAAGTGAGCGAAAGCCATGAGATTTGCGGTTATACTGTATCTGCCTGAGGAGTCTTGAATCAGAGGAAGAGCGGAGAGACCGAGATGGAGTATACAAGTGCAGAATATCAGAAATATACTCAGGAGCAGAACCAGAGATAGAATTGAAGCAGATGCAAGCAGTCTTGTACTTAATTCTCTGAGATATTGGTAACCAGAGCAGTTGGTGAAGCAAAGGAGTGCAAGGTTGTTGACGGGATGCCTTAAGAATAAGGCGTGCAGCTGAATTTTGAACTTTCTGCATAGGATAGAGAACAGTGTTCGGGCAGCCCATGAGGAGAGAGTTACAGTAGTTATAGATATAAAACCTAAATATTTCTTTAAACTGGTAGTGCACAGATATTGTTTCCGAAAAATGAAATGCATTTTAATTTGTTTCATTCCATTCTAGTTGGCTTTTCTTTAATACCTTAAGTCCACCTTCCTCCATCACAGTGACAAGCAATTTCGAACACCAAACCCCGAAAAACTTAATAATGCTAGCAAGAACGGAATGTTGTTTCATGGGAAAATATTCTCTAAAGTATCGATTATGTTCCGGTTAATCCTTCTGCGATAGAGGACAGTACTATCAGACAACAGCATTATTCTTGCTTTTTACATTCACTGGCGATTCTTTCTATAAAAAAAATCAGTGAATACAAACATCTACGATATCGATCATTCAGCAAACTGTTTTGCTACTGAAGTCTTTTGGGTTGATTTTTTTCTATGTCGTTTTATTCTATTTTCACTTGAAATTGCGTTAATGACTGATCATTTTCTTGTTGTTGTTTTGTTCGAAGTTTAACAAAACGTCACCAGCTCGTGCACTCCTCTCCGCCCTCAATTCCATCCCGTTTCTTCTCCCCCCCCCCCCCCCCACACACCTTCCCACCCTTGGTGTTTTGGCAAAAATACAGCTTCAGTCATGAATGAAGGAGTCTGCAATCATGTAATTTTCTGTGCTGTTGTTTCTTAGATTTCCATCAAAACTGGTATGGAAAACATATTGAGTAATAGGACTCACATTTTCTTGTCAATGCATTATCATGTTAAAGCTTACTATCTTTCCAGACGTACATACCACAGAAAAAAAGTCATTGCTGATTTTCAGTTCAATTCAGATCAACAACCATGTACTCGCAAGAACATTAACAAGGTAATTCATGATAATTGAAAGAATGAAATAATAGAAATAAAGAAGCCATAAGCACATCAGAAAAAGGAAAATAATAGGAGTAAATATTCCTAATAACGAAGCAACATAACTGTTGAGAGTCACAGAGTTATCTCCCATGTAGAATTTCTCAAATCCAACACAGTTTGCGGTACCCATTCAGCTAGCATAGATGCAGCCACAAGGCACAGAATTGCAAGCTCAGAACATTCCTCAAAAAAGGAAGGGGCAGACTTAATTAACAAAGTTCCTTTAGAAAATGTTAAGGATTTCAAATATCTTGGTTCTGTAAAAACTGATGTAGGAACCTGCTCCAAAGACATCAAAATAAGAATTGTAATGGCAAAGCAAAAACTGGTCCAACTCAACAACATCTTTTAAAATGTTCGATCTGGCCAGCCATGAATGATGGCTGCGAAGCCTGGACTGAGAAAAACTGATTGCAGAAGAATTCAGGCAGCAGAGATGTGGTTTTATCGGAGACTGCTACGTGTCAAATGGACAGACAGAAGCACTAATGAAAATGTCCTGGAAGAACTTGATACCACCAGAAAACTACTAGCAGACATCAACAAGAGAAGACTGAAAAATACATTGGCCATGTGCCACGCAGCGAGAACACGGACCTCGTGGCGACTATCTTTCAAGAAAAAACAGTGGAAAAAAGGAAGAAAGGCAGACCTCCAATCTTCATACATCGAAAACATAGCCAACATCATATTCAAGAAATTGTCCACAAAAGTCAAGACAGAGTGGCCTGGAGGAAGACGTGGTGGTGTGCAGCGGCCAATACCGAACCCGGTGACAGATGAGACTGTCGTATGCTTTTAGCGCGTCTAATGACAAAGTGTACCAATGTTCTAGGTCCACTTGCAAGTCCTTCATTTTGCACGCTTCAGAATAAAGACCAAAGTGCGTCAGGTCCAGATCCAGGTAACACTCTTTGCTTGCTGCCGCTGCTGCTGCTGCCTTCATATTTCACGGCCAGCCTTGTCTCCAGCTTCATTGTTAGTCTGAAGAAGACAGGATCATAGGCCAGAACATCAGCAAAGATCCCAGCATCAGTATCGGTGATTACACCCTGCGAGTGGTAAATGAGTTCGCCATTTAGGAATGACAGTGTCCGGGGACACCCTCTACAGGCAGCTAGAGAAAGATGGCACTGCCATGGCCAAACTGTCCTAGAGAGTGTGGGAAAAGAAACTCATCACAGCCACTAAGACTGGAGCGTATAGAGCTGCATACTGAGTAACCTTTTCTGCGACAGCGAGAGCTGGACGACCTACGTGCGCCAAGAGCATCATCTCAAGCGATGCCACCTGGGTGCTTGAGCTGGCTACTGGGATTTCCTGAAAGGACCGTGCCAAACAAGAATGCCCTGGACCGGGCAAGCATGCCAAGCATGTGTACTCTTTTCACACAAAGACGACTGCGCTTTGCAATGTCCACCGCATGCAGAATGGCAACATCCCAAAAAACATATCCTACGTGTATACAGACAGCTTACTGCGGTATCCCGGCCCACAGGGGGCTTGCTGTGATATAGAGACGTCAGCAAACATAACCTGAAGTCTTTCGATATCAGTGTGGACACTTGCGAAGAGACGGCTACAAATCGCCTGGCGACAGGCTGTGTGTTCAGGCATCGCCACTGCAGAGGAGAAACAATCTCGACTGTAGTCGGACAGAACAGAAAGATGGACTATCTGTATTTGAATCATTCATACAGGTTTTTTTCTGGTAATTTGTAATCATTGTCGCTGATATCAAGCATTCAAGTGTGTAGGCCCAAACATTTCTATAGGTGAGCAAATATGCAACAATCATATCTTTTATACCTCCTTTATTCATTTACTCAGTCACTGAACAACAACAGCAAAACCAACGACGGTAACAAAAATAACAAAATTATATGAATGTCATGTGCACAGGGTGATACGTGCACATGTTTTTTGTGTCGTGTGCATGGGGTGATGTATGCACGTGTTTTTTATATTGTGTGAGCAAGGAATTTTTTGTGTGTTTGCGTGCGTAGCTGGTGGAATGGGTTTTGCTGACAGTTCGCCAAAAACCGCCTTGGGGGAAAGGACTGCTTTCTGTTTCTCAAAAACCATTGGAGCTGAAGAAGAAAAAAGGAGACCGAAAAGAAAAGGAAGCAGAAAAAGGAAAAAGGCGAAAAATAAAAAGGAGAAAAAAAAAAAGAATGGCGAGAAAGAAAAAGGAGAAAAAAAGAAGAAGGCGAGAAAGAAAAAGGAAGAAAAAGAAGAAGGCGAGAAAGGAGAAGAAGAAGGCGAGAAAGAAAAAGGAGAAAAAATAAGAAGGCCAGAAAGAAAGAGGAGAAAAAGAAGAAGAAAGCGAGAAAGAAAAAGGAGAAGAAGAAAACGAAGGCGAAGAAGAAGAGAAAGGAGAAGAAAGAGGAGAAGAAAGAGAAGAAGAAGAAGGAAGAAAATATCGAAAAAGGAGAAGGAAAAGAAGGAGAAGAAGGAGACGGAGAAGAAAGAGAAGGAGAAGAAAAAAAGAAGAAAAAGAAAGAGGAGGAGATGAAGAAAGAAGAGCAGGAAGAGAAGGAAAAGGAGGAGAAAAAAGAGGGGAGAAGGAAAAGGAAGAGGAGCAGGCGACGAAGATCTTGGATCTTGTAAAATACTTATTTACACGCAGTTAACAAGTTAAGAAACACCACAAGCCTGACCACTCTCCGGACATTCATGCTCCCGACGCCACTCGATAGTCATTTCATCAAGCGATGGGGGAGTGTGTGTGTGCGTGTGTGTGTGTCGGGGGGGGGGGGGGTCCGTGCGTTGCATGACCCTTTCGGATCCAGTCATCAGTTTCCTTGATTACAAATCGAATGACAAGGTAGAAAGATGACAAATCGGCACCAGCCGCACAACGAGAATGGAAGAACCCTGTCTCGCCCCACTCTGGTCTTCATCTCTCTTTCGGGCAGCCCAGCTTAGCAGTTGGAAGCTCTCAACGTTGCCTTACTTCAACCACACGGGTTGTTTGAACGGCCGCGCAAGTGGCCAGGCATCATGCTCTGCTCTAGACACAGCCCATTTTGCTGTTTAGCAAGGTCTGACATCCTGAAAAGGATCCCAAGTTTGCCGTCTTTCCGAGCAGCCAGCAGGCCTTTCCCTGTCGTCACTGGGCCTGATTCCGGAAGCCATCGGTCAAGCCACAACGAAAAATCTGTATCATAGCCTCGCTCTATGGAAGCTTTTCGCAAAATACTTGTATTGTTTTCACGCATACATGTAGACATAAAAGCGCTGGATACGTACACACACGCTCGGGTAAACATACAAACACTCCCTGCAAAATCTCAAATTCTAAAAACTCCAGGTTAATTCAGGACTCTCCCATATGTATCATCATCAGGTGCCCTGCCGCATGGCGTTGGCGATCATGGACTTCCATTTGTCTCTATCTCTTGTTGCCTCAAGCATCTCTTCCACCCTCTTTGTCCTCAGCCACTCTCCAAGTCGGTCTGGTGTCTTCTCCTTGGGTCTACCTGGTGCTCTCTTCCCTTCCAGCTTTCCCGTCGTGACCAGGTGCTCCAATTCCCCCCTTCTCATAAAATGGCCTATAAATGTTGCCTGTCTTTTCCTAATCTTCCTTATGAATGATATTCTTGTGTCTGCCTCCTTCAAGACTGTCTCGTTTGTTTTCTTTGATGTCCATGGAACTCTCAACATTCTTCTTAGAAACCACATCTCGGCTGCCTCAATCTTGTTCTGGCTTTGTTTGTTGACTGTCCACGCCTCACATCCGTATAACAGTATTGGTTCTATATAACATTCAATAACTCTCTTCCTGATGTTAATTGATAGGCATTTGTTGGTAAGAATGCTTTTCATCTTCTTGAATGCTCTTTTGGCGTGGCTGATTCTGCTGGCTATTTCTGAAGTGCATCTGCCGTCTGGTGAAATGATCGTTCCCAGGTATTTAAACTTATCAACCTGTGTCAAGGCTGTGCCATTTGCTGTTATTTTGCATGAGGGGATTTCATGTTTTTTACTGATCACCATGACTTCAGTCTTCCTGCTGTTTAGTTCCAACCCTTTACCTTTGCTTTCTATTTCTAGTATATTCACAAGGTTTTGTAGGTCCGTTTCAATTTTTTTCAATTAGCACGGTGTCATCTGCGTATCGAATGTTTATCGTTTTTCCTCCAACCTTTAATCCAGGGTCTTCCTCTTGGTTTCTCATGATGTTTTCACTGTAAAGTGAAAGCAGATCTGGTGACAAAACACAACTCTGTCTGACTCCTCTTTTGATGTTTTGGAAAGAGCTTATATCGTTTTTTATTCTCATTGCAGCTGTTTGTTCCCAATACATATTTCTGATTATTCGTAGATCTTTTCCATCAGTATTGAGTCTTTCTAGTTGGTTGATCAATTCTTCATGTCTTACCCGATTGAAAGCCTTAGTATAATCAACAAAGCATAAATAATAATCCTTATTCATCTCGTTTGACCTCTCTATGATGGTTCTTAGGATGTATTTGGCATTAATAGTTCCTTTCCCTTCTACAACTCCACACTGTTCATTTGCTATTTCTCTTTTGATTCTATTCCTTGTCCTCCTCATTATTATTCTTAATAGGATTTTTGTTACATGACTCATCAAACTGATTGTGCGATGGAGTTCGCATTCTATAGCCCCTGTTTTCTTTAGAAGTGCAATGAAAATTGATTTGACATATCTTTGGGGATTTTTCCAGTGTCGTAAATTTCATTTAGGAGGACTGTTATTTTTTCAATACCAAATGCCTCCAGGGCTTCAATCATCTCTGTAATAATGTTGTCTGGTCCTGGGGCTTTTCCTGGTTTCATCTTTTTCAATGCTGCTCTAACTTCATCTTTCATTATTGGTGGTCCTTCTTGTTCTTTCTTATGATGTGTTCTTCGTTTCTGTCATCCTCAAAAAGGTCTTTAATGTACTCTCCCCATCTGTCTAATATTTTGTCTTTTTTTTTAATGATAAGCGTACCCTCTTTCGATTTTAAGCAACCACTTGATGTGCATGTCTTTTTCCTGTGGACAATTTCTTCAATTCGTCTGTAGGTAAAAGATTCATTACATGGGCGGGGGAATAAATTAGAATACAACAAAGCAAAGCGAGAAGCACAGAAAGCAATCAAGCAAGCTAAGAGAAAGTACTGCCAAAAACTAGAGCAGCAGTTTGTGTCAAATGACACTCGTGCAGTGTGGCAAGGTCTTCAAGCCATTACCCAGATTAAGCAGAAGTCAACTGTCTGTAACTCTGACCCCTCGCTTCCCGACCAGCTGAACCATTTTTACGCCCGCTTTGACAGGCAAAATAATGACCCACCTCCCCAAACTCTGCTTTCTTATTTTGGTACCCCCACCCCTCCTCCCTTTATTGTAACTGAACAAGAAGTTAGATCCCTGTTCAAAAAGCAAAACGCTAGGAAAGCTGCTGGGCCGGACAACGTGTCCACAGCCGCACTTAAGTCCTGTGCTGACCAACTGGCCCCTGTCTTCTCTGATATTTTTAATAAATCTCTAGAACTCTGTAAAGTTCCATCCTGCTTCAAGTCTGCCTATATTGTTCCTGTACCCAAAAAGACTAAAGTCTCCTCCCTTAATGATTTCAGACCAATTGCCCTCACCTCTGTGGCCATGAAGGTGTTTGAAAGAATTGTTCTACGATACCTGAAATCCGTCACTGACCATCTACTCGACCCTTTGCAGTTTGCGTATCGCGCAGACAGATCAGTGGATGATGCTGTCTCCCTATTAATGCACAATATCTTGCAGCATTTGGAATCCCCCAAAACATACGCACGCATTCTTTTTGTAGATTTTAGCTCTGCCTTTAACACAATTGTCCCAGCAAAACTCTATAGCAAACTTCTAGAGCTCAAAATTAGTCATCAAATGTGTAAATGGGTTTTAGATTTCCTCCTAAATAGAAAACAAGTTGTCAAACTCGGTGGTCTGAGCTCTAGTCCCCTGACGTTGAACACAGGCGCGCCTCAAGGTTGTGTCCTGTCACCGCTCTTATTCACTTTGTTTACAAATGATTGTGTCTCTACTCATGACTCTGTGATGTTTTTTAAGTTCTCTGACGACACAACAGTTGAAGGGCTCATCAAAAACAGCGATGAGTCTCACTATTTAAGTGAGATAGACAAATTAGTTCGCTGGTGCGACAACAACAACTTAGAGTTAAACGTTCTGAAAACAAAGGAAATGATTATAGACAATAGAAGAAAAAAGACACCACTATCTCCCCTAGTGATCAAGGGAGACTCGGTAGAAGTAGTAGACACGTTTAAACTTTTGGGAACAACAATTTCGAATTCGTTAAAGTGGGAGGAAAACACAAAACTAATCATTAAAAAATCACTGCAGCGTCTCTATTTCCTTCGTCAGCTTAAAAAGTTTGGGGTTAGCCAGTCTGTCTTGATTCAGTTTTACCGAGCAGTGATAGAAAGTGTTTTAACTTTCTCTATCACAGTCTGGTATGGTACCTGTACAACAACTGAGAAAGATGGCTTAAACAGAATTGTAAGCACTGCCTCCAAGATCATCGGCATTACTCTTCCTTCCATCGAATCCATCTACGAAAAAAGAACTGAGAAGAAGGTTAAATCTATCATAGCTGACAAAGATCATCCAGCGAACAGTCTGTTCACTCCACTTCCGTCAGGAAAACGCTTTCGTTCCATCAAAGCCAGAACGTCTCGCTTTAAAGACAGTTTTTATGTAAGGGCTGCCCGTCACCCTGTTTCCTTGTAGACCTCTTTTTGCTGTGTGTATCTGCTAGACTTACAGCCGTACATCATTACACTTTCTTTTTTTTCTTTTTCTGATGTGTTAATGATTTGAATCATACATTCGTGTCTTATCGGTAGTCACAATTTTTTTTTCTCTTATTCTGTGAGGATCCTATTCTTAACCAATTTTTATTAGAGCTATTTATTTTACTTTTGTACTCTAATCCTCAGTCTGTGTACTCGAAGGAGGGCTTATGGAAATTCGGTGATAGTTTCTAGAAGAATTTTTATGTCTTTTATCTGTTCGTGATCATTAGTTTCTAGAAGGATTTTTACATGTCTTTTATCTGTTCATGATCACTGTTAATTGATAAACTGTTTTAACTCCCCAGGCTTGGATTATACTGTGGTTTTTTTTGGTGTTTTTTTAACTTGCGTCAGAATGTACTCTTACTAAATATTTTGTTATGTATCAGAGCTTCTTCTCCTGTCTTTGGTTTTTTAGTCTTGCGCATATGAGGAGGGGGAGTGAATGTAAGAGAATAATTTTTACCTTATGTTGTTTAAGTCCCGTGTGCGTGTGTGCGTGTGTGTGTGGGGGGGGGGGGGCTGTATATGTGTGTGTGCCTCAGTGCGTGTGTGTGGGGGGGGGGGGCGTATGTGTGTGTGCTTGAGTGCGTGTGTGGGTGTGTGGGTGTGGGTGTACGGCTGCATTTTCCCAGCCATTCTGACAGCCTCCAGTTACTACCTTTCTGCCAGCCGGCATCGCCTGCGAGTACTATTTTTAGCCAGGCAGGTTTGACCAGAGTCCTTCACTCTACAGCAGTGCTTTGTAACTGCTGCGATCTTTCGGGAGGGTCTGAGTGTAGGAAGTGACTGATACTGGCACAGAGTAGGCCTATCGAATCTACGTCAATCTGTAGGCCTATACTCCACAGGATGGGCGAGGGTGGCGTGGAGAGTGGAAGGAGAAGGACAGATGCGCGCTGTTAATTAGCTGGCAGGGCAGAACCAACGATTAGTGGATATGGGCGCCTTGGCGTGAGAGTGTGTGTGTGTTGTGTGCGTGTGTTTCTTCGATTCCGTGGATGACCCACGTATTTGTCTTTTATGATGTTGAATATTGTAATTGTTGTGAGGCGTGAGTGTGATTGTATGTATAGCCAAAATATTTTCCTTGTGTCTATGCACTGGGCTGAAATAAAATCTTGTTATCTTGTTATCTTGTTATCTTGTTACATACCTCGAGGATCCGTTTTGTGTCGGTCTTCTATTTCTTTGCATTTTATTTTCAGCCAAGCTTCCTTAGCTTCATTGCACCTATACCTGATTTCTTTATTTATCTTCCTGTATATCTCCTCGTTTCTCTTTGCCTTCCTCCGTTCCTCCGTCAAGCCTAAAATTTCTTTTGTCATCTAGTTCTTTTTTGCTTTTCTATCTACTACAGGGATTTCTTCACAAGCTTCATTTATCGAATTTCTCAACTTTGTCCATTGTTCCTCACTGTCACCAATGTCTTCCAGAGCACTGAATTTGTTATGAACATGTACATTAAATTTTTGACGTATCACTTCATCTGTCTTTAAGAGTCCCAGATCTAGTTTGATGTTGCTTTTGGTCTGTTTCCTTTTCCGTAATTTCAACCTAAATCTTCCCACTAAGGATTGTGGTCACTGTTGCAATCTGCGCCTGGTAGTGTTTTTGCTGACAGTGAAGAATTTCTAAGTCTTTTATAAATCAAGATGTAGTCAGTCTGATTTTTGGTATTATCTCCTGGACTCATCCATGTCCATTTTCTTCTATTAGGCTGCTCAAACCAGGTGTTTCCTACTATGAACTCATTCATTTGTGCCCATTCTACAAGTTCCCCTCCCCTTTCATTTTGTGTACTTAAACATTAAAACATTAAAATCTCCCATTATGACTGTAACTTCTTGTGATTTACATTGGGCCTTGGCCATCTCTAATACTTCGTAGAAGTTGTCAATGTCTTCCTGAGTACTTGCAAATGTTGGTGCATTCACCTGAATGATGTTGATATCAAATGGTCTGACTCCCAGTTTGACCAGCAAGACTCTATCGGATACAACGCAGTATCCTGTCCATAACAATGCCTACTCCTCTTTCATGTGAGTTTCCACCAGAGTATATCACTGTGTATTCTCCGGATGTTATCATGCCTGCCCCCTTCCATCTCACTTCCCCTAGTCCTAAAATACTAATGTTAAGCCTTTCCATCTCCATTTTGACATCGTCTAATTTGCCTTTTTGGAACAAAGTTCTTATATTCCATGTTGCTATTTTAGTATTTTTGAGTTTGTGTTTGGTCGCAGTATCTGGCTGACGGTCTGGTGTCAACTGCGCCGCATGACGGTCCCTACCGAACGAAGGTGCTCCATTGGAGCACCTATTCACGTCGTTATCTTCATTTTCCTTCTTTTTTCTGTCCAGAATGTTCTTGGGGAGAATACAATGGTGGATTCCCATTGCCTTCAATCGATTTTGTTTTGTTTTGCGGTCTCTCCGCTAGCCTTATTCTCTCCTAATATGTCCACAAGGCAGTGGAGCTATTTACCCATAGCTGGGGATCTAGTTCGTGGGCACCAGGGCATGTCCACAGGCCTGCCTGCCGCACGTCTGGGGGCCAGACCTCCTCCGTGTCCCACGAGATTTAGCCTGGGTCCGTGAGGTGCTCAGTTACCGCATGTCGCCACGAGGAGGCACAGCGTAGGGCTTGCTGATGGAGAGGCTATGTACTGACAGGAAGAGACTTACGCATTCTACTCTTTTCGCATAGCTGCAAGCAGCAGTGCCAGCCAGGAGTGCAGACTGAAAGTGAGAGGTGACAAGCACGGAGTAACTAGCCAACACACTAGACGCATCACATCCAAAAGGCAATCATCATCATCATCAGGTGCCCTGCCGCATGGCGTTGGCGACCATGGACTTCCATCTGTCTCCATCTCTTGTTGCCCCAAGCATCTCCTCCATCCTCCTCATCTTCAGCCACTCTGCAAGTCCGTCTAGCATTTTCTCCCTGGGTCTACCTGGTGCTCTTTCCCTCCAGCTTTCCCGTTGTGACCAGGTGCTCCAAATCCCCCTTCCTCATAAAATGGCCTATAAACGTTGCTTGTCTTTTCCTATTCTTCCTTATAAATGATCTACTTGTCTGCCTCCATCATGACTGTCTCGTTTGTTTTCTTTGCTGTCCATGGAACTCTCTACATTCTTTTTAGAAACCACATCTCGGCTGCCTCAATCTTGTTCTGGCTTTGCTTGTTGACTGTCCACGCCTCACATCCGTACAATAGTATTGGTTCTATATGACATTCAAGAACACTCTTCCTGATGTTAATTGTTAGGCATCTGTTTTGGCTTGGCCGATTCTGCCGGCTATTTCCGATGTGCATCCGCAGTCTGGTGAAATGATCGTTCCCAGGCATTTTAAACTTATTAACCTGTGTCAAGGTTGTGCCATTTGCTGTTATTTTGCATGAGGGGATTTCATGTTTTTTACTGATCACCATGACTTCAGTCTTCCTGCTATTTAGTTCCAACCCCTTACCTTTGCTTTCTATTTCTAGTGTATTTACAAGGTTTTGTAGGTCCCTTTCATTTTCTGCAATTAGCACGGTGTCGTCTGCGTATCGAATGTTGTTTATCATTTTCCCTCCAACCTTTAATCCAGGGTCTTCCTCTTGGTTTCTCATGATGTTTTCGCTATATAGTGAAAACAGATCAGGTGACAAAACACAACCCTGTCTGACTCCTCTTTTGATGTTTTGGAAAGAGCTTATATCGTTTTTTATTCTCATTGCAGCTGTTTGTTCCCAGTACATATTTCTGATTATTCGTAGATGTTTTCCATCAATATTGAGTCTCTCCAGTTGGTTGATCAATTCTTCATGTCTTACCCGATCGAAAGCCTTGGTATAGTCAACAAAGCATAAATACAAATCCTTATTCATCTCAATTGACCTCTCTATTATAGTTCTTAGGATGTATATGGCGTTAATAGTTCCTTTCCCTTCCACAAATCCACACTGCTCTTCTGCTATTTCTCTTTTGATTCTATTCCTCGTCCTCATCATGATTATTCTTAACAGGATTTTTGTTACATGACTCATCAAACTGATTGTGCGATGGAGTTCGCATTCTATAGCCCCTGTCTTATTTGGAAGTGCAATGAAAATTGATTTTGACATATCTTTGGGGTTTTTTCCAGTGTCGTAAACTTCATTTAGGAGGACTGTTATTTTTTCTATGCCAAATTCCTCCAGGGCTTCAATCATCTCTGTAGTAATGTTGTCTGGTCCTGGGGCTTTTCCTGGTTTCATCTTTTTCAATGCTGCTCTAACTTCATCTTTCATTATGAGTGGTCCTTCAAAGTTCTTTTTTATAATGTGTTCTTCGTTTCTGTCATCCTCAAAAAGGTCTTTAATGTACTCTCCCCATCTGTCTAATATTTTGTCTTTTTCCATGATAAGCGTGCCATCTTTCGATTTTAAGCAACCAGTTGATGTGCATGTCTTTTTCCTGTGGACATTTTCTTCAGTTCGTCTGTACATACCCTGAGGATCCGTTTTGTGTTGGTCTTCTATTTCATTGCATTCTGTGTTCAGCCAAGCTTCCTTAGCTTCATTGCACCTATACCTGATTTCTTTGTTTATCTTACTGTGTATCTCCTCGTTTCTCTTTGCCCTCCTCCTTACCTCCTTCAAGCCTAAAATTTCATTAGTCATCCAGCTCTTTTTTGCTATTCTATCTGCCTTAGGGATTTCTTCACAAGCTTCATTTATCGAATTTCTCAACTTTGTCCATTGTTCCTCACTGTCACCAACGTCTTCCAGAGCACTGAATTTTTTTTTAACATGTACATTAAAATTTTTACGTATCACTTCATCTGTTTTTCAGCATCCAAGGTTTAGTTTGATGTTGCTTTTGGTCTGTTTCCTTTTCCTTAATTTCAGCCTAAACCTTCCCACTACAGGATTGTGGTCACTGTTGCAGTCTGCTCCTGGTAGTGTTTTTGCTGACAGTAAAGAATTTCTAAATCTTTTATTAATCAAGATTAGTCAATCTGATTTTTGGTATTATCTCCTGGACTCATCCAAGTCCATTTTCTTCTATTAGGCTGCTCAAACCAGGTGTTTCCTACTATGAACTCATTCATCTGTGCCCATTCTACAAGTTTCCCTCCCCTTTCATTTTGTGTACCAAGGCCATGAGGTCCATCTGTATCTTCCACCCTATCCTGTCCCACTTTAGCATTAATTCAAAATCTCCCATTATGACTGTAACTTCTTGTGATTTATATTGGACCTTGGCCATTTCTAATACTTCGTAGAAGTTGTCGATGTCTTCCTGAGTACTTGCTGATGTTGGTGCATACACCTGGATGATGTTGATATCAAATGGTCTGCCTCCCAATTTGACCAGCAAAACTCTGTCGGACACAGCCCAGTATCCCTTAACTGCTTTTGATTTGTCTTTGTCCATTATGATGCCTACTCCTCTTTCATGTGAATTACCACCAGAGTATATCACTGTGCATTCTCCTGATGTTATCATGCCTGCCCCGTCCATCTCACTTCCCCTAGTCCTAAAATACTAATGTTAAGCTTTTCCATCTCCATTTAGATTTTGTTGAAAATTAGACAACAAAAGGCGATAGTTTACTTAAAAGAAGTGAGCATGTTGTAATTAAGTATAATTTGCATTTTTTTTAGATGAGTATGCTGTAATTAAGTATAATCACAACAGTGTGCTATGGTTAAGACCTAACCAAATTACTCAGCAAGATCATCCATGGTTTAAAAATTGTCTAAGGGCAGTAATTTACATAAATGAGTATGTACATGGAAGAGAGAGAGAGAGAGAGAGAGAGAGAGAGAGAGACAGATAGACAGACAGACAGACAGACGGATAGAGAGACAGAGAGAGAGAGAATGACACTGACACTAACAGTGACACTGACACTGACCCATACACAAACTAGGGATTGTGGAGAGGGGATAACATTGTTAATATACACAATAGTTTTCATTCGTCATCCA
Organism: Monoplex corrugatus; assembly: GCA_030674185.1. Lineage (NCBI taxonomy): Eukaryota > Metazoa > Mollusca > Gastropoda > Littorinimorpha > Ranellidae > Monoplex > Monoplex corrugatus. The sequence continues at coordinate 30,491,244 of CM060313.1, read as the reverse complement.
CATTTTCAGACTGTTACCTCATCTCGAAGCTTTAAGACAAAATATAAACATCGCCAATTTTCTGGAATGTACTCAATTGGTACACTATAGGACCCTACTCCATAAGGGATCAGTGCTGTTTCTAATGATTCCTTGTAGATGTTTATTTCTGATGTCTTTATTATTATTATCATCATCATCATCATGTGCCCTGCTGCATGGCGTTGGCGATCAGGGCCCTCCATATGAATCTATCCCTTGTCGCTGCAAGTACATCTCCCACCCTCTCTGTCCTCAACCACTCTGCAGGTCTGTCCAGTATTTTCTCCCTGGGTCTACATGGTGCTCTCTTTCCTTCCAGCCTTCCTGTCGTGACTAGGTGCTCGAATTTCTCTTGCCTCATAAAATGTCCTATAAATGTCGCTGGTCATTTCCTAATCTTTTCTATTAATGATTTTCTTGTGACTGCCTCCTTCAAGATTATCTCTTTTGTTTTCTTTGCTGTCCATGGAACATCTCAACATTCTTGTTAGAAACCACATTTCAGTTGCCTCATTCTTGTTCTGACCTTCCCTGTTGGCTGTCCACGCCTCACAACTGTACAACAGTATCGGTTCCGTTTAACACTCAAGAACTCTTATCTTGATGTTAATTAGTAGGCATTTGTTGGTAAGAACGCTTTTTATCTTCTTGAATGGTATCTTAGCTTGGCCGATTCTGCTGGCTATTTCGGATATGCATCTGCTGTCTGATGAGATGTCCGTTCCCACATATTTACATGTAAACTGATCAACTTGTCTCAAAGTTGTGCCATTTGCTGTTATTTTGCATGAGGAATTTCTTGTTTTACTGATTATCATGACTTCAGTCTTCTTGATATTTAGTTCCAGCCCTTTATTTTTGTTTTATATTTCTATTCTATTCACAAGATTTTGTAGGTCTTTTTCAATTTCTGCAGTTAGAACGGTGTCATCTGAGTAACAAGATTTTTAATCATTTTTCCTCCATCTTTCATCCGAGGGTATTCTTCTGTTCTTCATGATGGTTTTATTGTAAAGTGAAAACAAATCAGGTGACACAAGACATCCCTGCCTAACCGCTCTTTTGATATTTTGGAAATAACTTGTATTGTTTTTTATTTTCATTGCTGCAGTTTGTTCCCAATATGTATTTCTGATTATTCTTTCATCTTTTCCATCAACACTGAGGCTCTCTAGTTGGATGATAAATTCTTTGTGTCTTATTCGATCAAAAGCCTTGGTATAATCAACAAAGCATAAATATAAATCCTTATTCAACTCGACTGACTTCTCTATAGGAGTTCTTAGAATGTATATGGCTTTAATGGTTCCTTTCCCTTCGACAATTCCACATTGTTCTTCCGATATTTCTCTTTTGATTCTGTTCTTTGACCTAATCATTATTATTCTTGATAAAATTTTTGTTACATGACTCATCAAGTTGATTGTACCCCTGCTTTCTGTGGAAGTGCAATGAAAATTGATTTTGACATATCTTTGGGGATTTTTCTGGTCTCATCAATTTCATTCAGCAGGATTGCTATTTTTCTCAATACCAAATTCATCTAGGACCTCAATCATTTCTGTAGAAATACTGTCTCGTCTTGGGGCTTTTCCAGATTTCATATTTTTCAATGCTGCTCACATTATTATGCCTTCATTATGGGTGGTACTTCAACGTTCCTTCTTATAATGTGTTCTTCGTTTCTGTCATCGTCAAAAAGGACTTTAATGTATTCTCCCCTTCTATCTATTGTTTTGTCTTTTTTCCATGATAATGGTGTCTTTTTAGACCGGACAACCAAACAGAAAATGGGTTTCATCTTTTTAACTATTGGGACAAAAGGGGCAGCTTTTTCTAGCATACTTTTCTGTTAAAAAGAGTTTGTTTACACCCAATTCGTTTACACATAATCTAAATGTGATAAAGCAATCACGGATTTTCTTGATAGTTCCGTCGTTCACTTACTTTTCTGGTTCGTGGAGTGATTCAAATTGGCTATAGGAAGAATATCTATCGTCATTGAGTATCTTAATGTTTCCTTTTTCTTTTAATCTCCCTATCATTTTTGCTTAAAGGAAGCCAAGAAGTTTGACTCGTTTGTCACGCCGTTTATCCATATTTCTTGATCCATATTCTTCTAGACATTCTTTAATATCTCTAACCCACTTTTTGTATTTTACTCTTTTGCTGCCCATATAAGCTATTCAAAAGGATGGTGTAAGCTTGTTTTGGTAATCTTGACATAGGCAATTTGATAAGTTTTAAGCAGTAACTCAATGCTGCAATGTATAAAGGATACCTCTCAGTTTCTCCATATGTCATTATAATGGTTGTTGGTGGTGTTTTTTGTTGTTGTTTTGTTTGTTTGCTTGTTTGTGTTTTAGTTAGTTTACGCTCAAAAGACGTTTGCATCCAAACAAGTGGACTGTCTCTATAACAGCAAACCTTGACATAACCCAAATTTCTGCCGCATATAACAACATATATATAATCTGTGCATCAAACAGTTGAAAGAAAACGGTAGTGTTCAAGGAGCCGAGGAAACACATGGTTTTCATCAAATCTAAGAGTTTGTCTGTTGCTTTGCTGGAAAATTCATCACAAGTGGGTGTTCAAAGACAGTTTTGTTGGGAGTGTAAATCCCAAATACATGAAGTGATTTACTATTTTAATTTCACAGAACCATTCTTCTGTACCTGCAATATGCCCTCCTTTATTGACTATATAATAACCTTAGTTTTATCTAAGTTTACCATCAGGCTGAGAGATTTTGATGCTTTATGAAGATTGTCTACTTGATTTTGTAAGCCTGATGGCGTAGATGATATGAGTACAATGTCATCAGCAAATATTAGTCTGAAAATTTCATCGAGATTTGGAACTATTTGAATCCATGTTTTCTGTGCTTTTTAATGAAATCGGCCACCTTCGATATCAAACGTGAGAAAATCAGGGGACTTAACAGACATCCTTGTTTTACTACATTTGGGCACTAGAAGAAATCTGAGATTTTAGTTCCTTTACCTTACACATGATTTAACTGGCTTGTACATAGATTTTGGCATTTTATCGTTTTCGTCAATGTTAGTAACTTTTGCAGTATGTTCCGTACTCAGTCACGATCAACTACTGTTGATCAAACGTTTTTTTTTATAATCAACAAAAGGAACATAAACATTTCCATGACGTCTACTATCAAAGGTATTTCTTACTCTAGAAACTAAAGTGAAAATGTGATCAACAGTTGAGAAAACCTATCTTGCCCTCCTTCTGTGCCCATGTATACAGTCTCTTGTTTAGAATAAAGTGAAGACTTTGCTTACGATCTTAATACGGAAATGCCTCGGTAATTATCTGGATTTTATTCTTCTCCTTTTTTAAACAGAGGTATTATTACAGATTTTACACCAGTCTCCTGTGAAAAGATTGGACTCATACAATCTATTGAAAAGCTTTGTAAGAAAAAGTATAACCAAATTTTCAGCATATTTAATAAATTCTTCACGAACTTCATCAAGCCCGGAAGCTTTACCATACTAAATGTTTCTGATAGGCTGTTTTACCCCTTTAACTGAGTCATCCAACTCGGCGATATACACTTCCTGAGTCAGTGTTGTTACACTGTATGTGAGCATTGTCTGTGATATTTTGTTCGCAAGTTACGCTCTCTTGACTTCTTCCAATTTTCCAAGAATATTTTGACAATATTTTTGCTATGTGGAAACATCTTTTTCTGGCCGTTTTCTTTTTCTTGTCCCAACACTCTGGCCCATTTCTTTTGTTATCTAGAAGTGTTTGATGCACCACAGCTCTGTACGCTTGTTTCTTTTGCTTGTTTCTTTTGCTTGTTTGTAGCTTTAGAATGTACTCTGTTTTAAATGTCAACCTATCTTCAGATTTCTTGGTCTGTGAAACAGATTCAAAGCGCGGCGTTCTTGTTTCTTTTGCTTGTTTGTAGCTTTAGAATGTACTCTGTTTTAAATGTCAACCTATCTTCAGATTTCTTGGTCTGTGAAACAGATTCAAAGCACGGCGTGCTGCGCACATATTTTCAGCGCATTCCCTGTCATGCCATTTATTTACATCTGTTTCTTGGTCACTTTTCAGCCATATCTCTTGTCCCATACCTGCTTTCATCAGGGTGTTGTTAAAAACTGAGAGTGCTGATTCAGCATCAGAGTATAAGAGGTTACAGGCCTTTTCTAATTACTTTTCGTCTCCGAGGAAAGAGTTGCTTCTTCATATTCTACTGCTTTTCGGCGATCAGATCTTATGATTGTTTTACTGTTTTCAACTGTGCTGTGTTTGTCATCTTGCGGTTGTGAGTGTTCTTGCTGATGGTAAGGTGAACAGGCATATGATGGGACTCTACTCGTTTTGCCCACTTCAAGATTAATGTTTGTTTGGGCCATAAAGTAATCTATTACTCTGCTACCTTGATCTGAAATAAAAGCGAATTGTCCCTGTGGGTCACCAGCGTTGTTTTCATTTAATGGGACGCACTAAAATGTCATACAAAAATTTATTAAAATTTTACCAAATCGATTTTTATCTTTATCGAGTGATCTTTTAGTGTTGTCCCCTTCTCATTCCCAGTCAAAAATTGTCGCCGTCATCTGGTAAATTCCATTCACCAATACGCGTATTGAAGTCGCCCCTAATTATTAAATGAACACGTTCCCCACATTGATAAATATTTACCCAATAATTTTCTAGGTCATGTAACTACAACTCTTGGACTGGACTCTAAACAGCATAATAAAATTAATGCCCATGGTAGGGTTACCCATGTCGGACAGGTTAAGGGGGAGGGATGAGACGAAGGGTGGTCCCACCCTCATATCCATTTTCTTCATGCCCATCATCATGTTCACGAGTGGTTGCCGTAAGCAACCCGTAATCCCAAGCTTGAGGTACTTGGCGAGGGGATGAGTGATTGTACGATAGTCAGTCGTGAAAATACACTGTCTGGTTTCATGCGGGACGGTTGCAGGCAGACGGACGCCAAGAGATTGGCCATCCACTGTCCCTTCCCCAGCACGGCAGCTCTCCTGGGGTGACCGAGTCATTTCTGCCATCGTTGAGCCTACGCTCATGTCAAAACAAAACAAACAAAAAAGGAAACGAGATAATGAAATTGACTCTGATTCCGAGGACGAAACGAGACAGGCAATCGGTTTTTGGGCGGCGTGGCTAGTGGTGACGGGCATTGAGGAAGAAAAACCTCTCTGGAGACTGAGTCCCTTTGCCATACAGAAGGGATTTCAAGCCCTAGTAGGAAACCCTAAAACGATTAAAAAGCTGCGAAACGGAGACTACCTTGTGGAGTGCAAGGATAACAAGCAGTCCGATCGCTTACTGAAAGCATCAGTATTAGTTGATCGTGGAATAAAAGTCACTCCACACAAAGGACTGAACAGCAGCAAAGGAGTCATAAGGTGCCCTGAGCTGAGAGGAGGTCAGAGGAGGAGATCCGAACGGAACTGAAAAGCCACGGCGTTGTAGAGGTACGCCGGGCCATGTTCCGGAAAGGGTCTGACAAAATCCCAACAAACACGCTCTTTCTCACATTTTGCTCTCCCACTATACCCCAAGAATTGAAAGTTGGATACTTGAAGGTAAAAGTGTCGTTGTATGTGCCATCACCAATGCGCTGCTTCCGTTGTCACAAGTTCGGCCACATCAAGGACAGATGCACAGAAACTGAAAAGTGTGCCATGTGCGCCAAAGAGGCACATGAGGGGAGATGCGACGATCCACTAAAGTGCATAAATTGTGGAGGTAACCATCCATCGTCCTCGAAAGATTGCCCCGTATGGCAAAAGGAACAAGCCATTCAACGCCTGAAAACTGAAAAAAAAACTACCTTTTCACGAAGCCAAAAGGTTGGTAGAGGGCAGCAGTTTGTCTACCAAAGTCAAAACAGTTCAAGTATCCATAGCCTGTCAGACAGAAATAACATGGACAAAGACGAATTTTGAAACATTGCAAGACACAAAGGCCCTCAGCGGGGGCGTTAAAACCACTGCCACTCAGGCTGTTCAACAGCCAAAAGCAGTCAGTGCTGACAACCCAGGGAAACCCAGTCTCCCTGGTAAACCCGCCCTGCCGTCCCGGCCGTCCGGGAGCAGCTCCACAGGAAATGGAGGAGGGCCCAAAGTAATGCTGGTAGAAATGAAGAACCCTCCTCCAGCACTTAAAGGGCCTAAGTACGCTCCATTGCAAGTTGAGGAGGACGAAACAGATATGGACTAAAGTGCCTTGTATAATTCCGCCAATAATGCAGTCTATAGTCCATTGGAACATACGAGGTGTCTACGCTAATCTAGAGGAGCTCCAGCTACTTTGCCGTGACCTGCAGCCTGCTGTAGTGGCTTTGCAAGAAACATTAATACGCGAAGGAAAGAGTTTCTCATTAAAGAATTTCAACATTGTTTCCAAACCAGCACAACCTAAAGATGGAGGAGTAACAGGTGGAGTATGTTTGCTGCTACATAGGTCTGTTTTGTTTAGTCCTATTAATCTGAACACCAGTTTGCAAGCAGTGGCGGCAAGGGTATCTCTAAATAAAACATTAACCATTTGCTCTGTATACCTCCCTCCATCTGTTGCTGTTACAAAAAAAGAACTCGTTGATTTGATTGAGGAACTTCCCAAACCCTTTCTGTGCTCGGCGATTTGAATGGCCATTCCCCGCTTTGGGGTAGTGAAGATACTTCAGCGCGAGGTCTCTTGCTTGAAGATGTCTTCTCCGATTTAAACTTATGCTGTTTAAACGATGGTTCTCCGACATATATCCATCGTGCAAAAGGTACACTTTCTTGTTTGGATTTATCAGTGTGTGATGCTTAGCTGGTTTTGGATTATGAGTGGAAAGTTCTGGATGATCTCCATGGAAGTGATCATCTTCCAGTTGTCTTAACAAATCCAAGCGTTGGACTCGAGTCTCTACCGGAGCGCTTTGTTTTTCGTAGGGCTGACTGGGATTTGTTCGAGAGGGCTGTCCGGAGTGATTTGGAGGAAGAAAGGGTCCTGCAGAGTGATGATCCAGTAAACACTCTGACGCAGATCATCCTGAGCTGTGCCAAACAAGCAATTCCCACATCATCAAAGAAAGCGCACATGCCTAAAACTCCATGGTTTACTTTAGAATGTAAACGGATAAAACAAGAGCGCAAGAAAGCTCAACGTCGCGTGTTTCAAAGTCCATCGGCGGACAATGTTCGAGCTCATCAGACACTACGAGCAAAGTCAAGATACATCTTTAAAAGAAACAAACAACAGTCCTGGAGAAACTTCTACTCGAAACTGACATCCCGAACCCCTAAAAAGAAAGTTTGGAAAATTATCAAACAAATTAAAGGGAAAAACACCTGTCCCTCTGTTCACCATCTGAAAGTGTCAGATTGTTTGATTACTGACAAAAAAGCCGTCTCTAACATGTTGGCGTCGACCATCGAAAAGAACTCTTCCGCAGCAAATAAATCGGTCTTCCGGAAACACAAATCGGTGAAAGAAAAGAGAGCTTGTAACTTCGTCTCTGATAACACAGAAGAGTACAATCTTCCACTGACATTAGGAGAATTAAAAGACGCTCTTGTGACTTGCTCTGACTCTTCTCCTGGCTTGGATGAAGTTCATTATCAACTGGTGAAGCATCTCCCGGAAAAGGGTTTGGACATTCTGTTGAAAGTGTACAATTACATATGGACGACAGGATTCTTTCCTTCCTAATGGCGGAAAGCCCTGATCGTCCCTATACCTAAACCTGGAAAGGATGTATCTAATCCATCCAATTACCGGCCAATAGCCCTAACCAGTTGTCTGTGCAAAGTGTTGGAGAAAATGGTCAATAAGAGACTGATGTGGAAACTGGAGAATGACGGCATCTTGGCTAAAGAACAATGCGGTTTTCGCAAACACCATTCCACAGTAGATCATTTAATTCGTCTTGAAACAACCATCCGTAATGCATTTCTGCAGAAACAGCATGTAGTGGCTATCTTCTTTGATTTAGAGAAAGCCTATGATAACACTTGGAAATCAGGAATTCTTATGGATCTACACGAATTGGGTTTTAGGGGTCACCTACCTACGTTTATCCAAAAGTTTTTGGCCGATAGGCAGTTTCAAGTGCGGGTTGGTACTACTCTGTCGGACATCCATGGGCAAGAGCTGGGTGTGCCACAAGGGAGCATTCTCTCTCCTGCGCTGTTCAATCTGAAGATCAACGACATAGTCAAATCAGTACAGCAGGGCTCGGACTGCTCCCTGTTTGTGGATGATTTTGCAGTTTACGCAAGTGGAAGCTTCTATGCAGGCGTTCAGCGACGGCTGCAGTTGTGTGTAGATAAGATCCAGCAGTGGGCAGAGACAAATGGTTTTACCTTTTCCGCAACCAAAACACAGTGTATTCATTTCCATAACCTGCGAGAATTCTTTGCTGCTCCAGAAATTCGTCTGGGAAAGTGCATCATTCCAGCTGTAAAAAGAAGCTAAATTTTTGGGCTTGATTTTTGATGAAAAGTTGAACTTTCTCAGTCATATCCAACATCTAAAAACATCGTGCCAGAAAGCTCTGAATATTCTTCGAGTTGTAGCTCATACAGACTGGGGTACCGACAAGAAAACGTTACTGCACCTGTACAGAGCTTTAATTCTATCTAAACTGTACTATGGCTGAGTAGTATATGGGGTCTACGAGAGCGTCGTACCTAAAGGCACTAGATCCCATTCACCATCAAGGGCTGCGCCTATGTCTTGGTGCATTCAGAACTACTCCTGTGTATAGTTTGTATGCAGAGGCAGGGGAGCCCTCCCTGAGCAACCGTAGACTGAAACTAAGTTTAAATTTCTGTTTGAAACTGTTCTCTGAACCGGAAAACCCAGCCTACGACTGTGTCTTCAACCCCAGATTTGAAAGTGACTGAAAAACATCCAAAAGTGACTCCTCCTTTGGGGCTGCGTATCTGTCTCCATTTGGAAAATGCAGATATAAATTTAGCAGTTGTTATCGACTTCTCCAAGTTTCCAGATAGTCCACCATGGACGTTGAAAACACCGAAGGTTTGTTTTGATCTTGCTTCCTTCCGTAAAGACAATACCAGTGCACTGGCGTACAAATCGTTTTATGCGGAATTGTGTGAAAAATCTCCATCATCCCGCAGAATCTTCACGGATGGGTCCAAGTGTGGTGAAGGTGTGGCTGCCGCTGCCTTCTGCTCCGAGATTCCCAATGGAGCATTTTCAAAACGTATTCCATCTGACAGTTCGGTTTACACTGCTGAACTGACTGCTCTGGTTTTGGCACTAAAAATGGTGTCCCAATCCAAACACAAAGAGTTTCTCATTTTTTCTGACTCCCTTTCTGCTTTGCAGGCAATCGCTTGCCGAAACATTAGTCATCCTGAACTTGTGAGGTTCTTTGAACTGTATTCTACTCTTGCAAATGACGGTTACGAGATTGTTTTTGCCTGGATTCCTGGCCATATTGGTATTGGAGGCAATGAAAAGGCTGATTATCTGACCAAGAAGGCTACAATGGCAAAGATGTCTAAGTCCGTAATCCCTTACACAGATGTAAAATCGAAAGTACACAGTTACGTTAGAAATCTGTGGCAGGAGAATTGGAATAAACAGACAGATAACAAACTCTTCCAAATCCGCCCTAACCTGACAGAAATTCTCCCATCTGCTGCAGGAAACCGTAAGAAAGAGACAGTGTTATGTAGATTACGCACGGGTCACACATCCTACACTCACTCGTACCTTTCGAAAAATGAAGAAGCACCATGGTGTATACCGTGTGATGAGCCATTGAGCATCCGACACCTCCTCCTTGATTGCTGGGACTTGTACGATGTGAGACAAAAGCATTACACGGCAGATTCCTTAAAGGAGCTCTTCCGAGACGTCCCTCCTGATGCAATTTTCCAGTTTTTACAAGAGATCAATAGATTTCACTTGATGTAATTTTACGTGTTTTTCTTTAATGGCATTTTAGACTTGCAAGGTTGACGGTGAGCATGGTTTTTATCTGTTTATCTTAACGGGTTGTTCTTTTCTTTTTGACGTGGTGTTAGCCCTGATATGGCTCTAGTGGTCGGCTGGGCTATAAGCAATATGAATTGAATTGCTGGCTATTTCTGATGTGCATCTGCCGTCTGGTGAATTGATCGTTCCCAGGTATTTAAACTTATCAACCTATCTCAAGGTTGTGCCGTTTGCTGTTATTTTGCATGATGAGATTTTATGGTTTTTACTGATCACCATGACTTCAGTCTTCCTGCTGTTTAGTTCCAACCCCTTACCTTTGCTTTCTATTTCTGGTGTATTCACAAGGTTTTGTAGGTCCCTTTCAATTTCTGCAATTAGCGCGGGGTCATTTGCGTATCAAATGTTGTATATCATTTTTCCTCCAACCTGTAATCCAGGGTCTTCCTCCAGGTTTCTCATGATGTTTTCGCTGTAAAGTGAAAACAGATCTGGTGACAAAACACAACCGTGTCTGACTCCTCTTTTGATGTTTTGGAAAGAGCTTATATCATTTTCTATTCTCATTGCAGCTGTTTGTTTGCAATACATATTTCTGATTATTTGTAGATCTTTTCCATCAATATTGAGTCTTTATAGTTGGTTGATCAATTCTTTATGTCTTACCCGATCGAAAGCCTTGGTATAATCAACAAAGCATAAATATAAATCCTTATTCATCTCGATTGACCTCTCTTTGATAATTCTTAGGATGCATATGGCATTAATAGTTCCTTTCCCTTCCACAGATACACACTGTTCATCTACTATTTCTCTTTTGATTCTTTTCCTTGTCCTCATCATGATTATTCTTAATAGGATTTTTGTTACATGACTCATCAAACTGATTGTGCGATGGAGTTCGCATTCTAAGCGCCTGTCTTCTTTGGAAGTGCAATGAAAATTGATTTTGACATATCTTTGTTGATTTTTCCAATGTTTTAAATTTCATTTAGGAGGACTGTTATTTTTTCTATACCAAATTCCTCCAGGGCTTGACACAATATGAACACTTAAACACAGAGAACGTACAAATATCTGGCTTAACAACATCGGAGGCCGTCCAGAAGTCCCTGTGTTATTGTCTTCATACCTCAATCGTGGTGGGTCTTCTTCTTCTTCTTTCTTTGAACATCCACCATCATCATTTTGATGGTTCTGATGTGTACAGAACTGGGGGTTTCCGCTGGCTAGGATGTTGGTATGTAGAACTGGCAGTGGGGGGCTTTGGGGGTTGGGTGGTGATGGTAGATGATGGGGGAGGGGGACTGGCTGATCAGATTTGGGACTTGAAGCACTCCACCGAGGCTGAGGAGATAACTTCGGGGGGCAGACTGTTCCAGTCCCTGACAGTCCTCGGGAAGAATGAATATTTCCTGTAGTTCGTTTTGCAGGCAGGGAGGAGATACGTCTCCCTGTGTGACTGTCTTGTGGACCGTGCTGGGGTGTTTGGTGTGGGCCTGAATGGGGTGTTGATGCTGACCTCTCTCGATGGTATTTGAAGAAGGTGGTCAGCCTTGCTACTCTTCTTCTGTCTGCTAGGGTGGACCACTGTAGATGTGTCTGCATGGAATCGACTCTTGAGGTGTGACGGTGGCGGTTCACAACCCATCGAGCTGCACGGCGTTGGACCTTCTCGATGTTTTCGATGTTTTTGGCAGTGTGGGGGTCAGTTTGTCTTAGCCGATCATTTTCTCTGAATAACTTATTAATTGTTTGTTCTTGGAAAGGAACGATCTCCAATGGGGCCCCCAGTATGTACACTAGTGTTATGATTTCTGGTTTCTCGTGACTGTATCTGCCATAACGACTTCTGGTTTGGTCATAGGTCCGTTGGTCTTGTTGCTGGTTTCTATCTGTTCTACTGTCCGTGTAGGCTTCGTGTTGTGATTTTGTGTGATTGTGACCACGATTTCTGATTTCAACATGGAGTCTTCCACTTCAGTAGTAAGCTCCTTTACTCTGACTCTTGTGGTAGTTAATCTCTGCTCTTTGTCGTGGGGTGAGGTCGGATGTGACTCGGGATGTATATGGCCTAGGCGATACGTTCGTTCTATGTCGCCAGTTTTCCTCATCTTACCAGACGAGAAGTAATTTAGTGTTGCCTCCAATTCTTCCGCATCGCTCAAAGTGTCATCTCTTGCATATTCATAAAAGCCGAAAAATCTGAGGTTCACTCTTTTCGATGCTGGCTCAAGACTGTCTAGGTTTGCTTCTAGTCGATCTAGACGTGCTATTGTGTTGTCTTCGATTTATTGCAGTGTGTTGTCATTACTGTTCTTTGTTATTGCCCGAGCCAGTCAGTTTGCCGTAGAGACTGGCCGAGTCTCCACAGCAGGTCCTTCATTTGTTTGCCGAGTGTGGCGCTCTGTTCACCGAAGCATTGGAACATTTGTGAAAAATCTTTCTTCAGTAGTATCCTGTTTTTTGTTGTTGTTGTTGTTGCTTTATTAATGTCTGGCAATTTCCTTCAGAAGGTACTGGGTTTTATTTGACATCCAAACTTTGTACAAGTAGCAGGACACAGCGAAGGTACAGTGCAGACAGACAGCCACATGCTAGCCACGATCTTAATTATTTCTTTACACTAACCTTGTACTTGATTCCAGAGTTTCTGCATAAGGTAGTCGATTGCAGAAATTGCAGAAGATGGAGCGGCGTGGGATAGAAGGTTCCTATTGCGATACCATGAGCATTGTGTTCGTTTGGTATTTTTCTTTCTTGTCTTCTTAATAATTGCAACATGTTCAAAAGCGCTGTTCACCAAGCCAGCAGCAGAGCAACGAAAACACGTCTGCACTCCACTGGCATTCTAGAACAGGAGAGGATGGAGGAAATACTTGGATCTCATGGCCTTGTTACACAAAATGAAAGGGGGGAGAACTTGTGGAATAGATACAGATGAATAAGTTCATAGTAGGAAACACCTGGTTTGAGCATCCTAACAGAAGAAAATGAACATGGATGAGTCCAGGAGATAATACTAAAAATCAAATTGATTACATTCTGATAAATAAACGATTTAGAAATTCTTTACTGATAGCAAAACCACTACCAGGCGCAGACTGCAACAGTAACCACAATCCTGCAAAGGGAACATTTAGGCTAAAACTAAAGAAAAGAAAACAGAGACATCAAACTAAATCTTGGACTCTTAAAGACAGATAAAGCGACACGTGAAAAATTTAACGTACATATTCTAACAAATTCAGTGCTCTGGAGGAAGTTGGTGACAGTGAGGAACAATGGACAAAGTTGACAAAATTTGATAAATGAAGCTTGTGAAGAAATCCGTAGAGAGAAAAGCAAAAAAGAACTGGACGACAAAAGAAATTACAGGCTTGATGGAAGAACGGAGGAAGGCAAAAGGAAAAGAGGAAGAATACAAGAGGATAAACAAGGAAATCGGAATAGGTGCAATGAAGCTAAGGAAGCTTGGCCGGAAACAAAGTGCAAAGAAATAGAAAATCGGCACAAATAGATCCTCAGAGTATGTACAGAAGAATTGAAGAAATTGCCCACAGGAAAAAGACATGCACATCAACTGGATTCTTAAAATCGAAAAATGGTACGCTTATCATGGAAAAGGACAAAATATTAGAGAGATGGGGGGAGTACATAAAGACCATTTTAGCGATGACAGAAACGAAGAACACAGTATGATGAAAAAAAGCATTGAAGGACCACCTGTAACGAAAGATGAAGTTAGAGCAGCATTGAAAAAGATGAAACCAGGAAAAGCCCCAGGACCATACAATTTTACAACAGAAATGATAGAGGTGCTAGAAGGTTTCGGTATTGAAAATATAACAGGCCTCCTGAATGAAATTTAGGACACTGGAAAAATCCCCAAAGATATGTCAAATTCAATTTTCATTGCACTTCCAAAGAAAACTGGGGCTATAGAATGCAAGCTCTATCGTTCAATCAGCTTGATGAGTCATGTAACAAAAGTCCTGTTAAGAATAATCATGATGAGGACAAGGAACAGAATCAAAGAAAAATAACAGAAGAACAGTGTGGATTTGTCGAAGGGAAAGGAACTATTAATGCTATATACATCCTAAAAACTATCACAGAGAGGTCAGTACAGTTGAACAAGGATTTGTATTCATGTTTCGTTGATCACACCAAGGCTTTTCATCGGGTAAGACATGAAGAATTAATAAATCAACTTGAAAGGCTCAATATTGATGGAAAAGATCTAAGAATAATCAGAAATATATACTGGGAACAAACAACAGCAATGACAATAGAAAACGGTATAAGCTCTTTCCAAAATATCAAAGGAAGGGTCAGGCAGGGTTGTGTTCTATCACTAGATTTGTTTTCAATTTACAGCGAAAACATCATGAAAAAGCTAGAAGAATGCCCTGGGATAAAGGTTGGTGGAAGAATGATAAACAATATTCGTTACGCAGATGGCATCGTGCTAATTGCAGAAAATGAAAGGGACCTACAAAACCTTGTGAATATAATAGAAATAGAAAGCACAAACTAAGGGCTGGAGCTAAATAGCAAGAAAACCGAAGTCGTGGTAATCAGTAAAAACCAAGAAATCCCCTCATGCAAAATGACAGCAAATGTCACAGCTTTGAGACATGTTGATCAGTTTAAATATTTGAGAACGGACATCTCATCAGACGGTAGATGCACATCAGAAATAGCCAGCAGAATCGGCCAAGCCAAAACAGCACTGAAGAAGATGAAAAGTGTTCTTACCAACAAATGCCTTCCAGTAAACATCAGGAAGAGAGTTCTTGAATGTTACATAGAACTGATATTGTTGTAGGGTTGTGAGACATGGACAGTCAATACGCAAAGTCAAAACAAAACTGATGCAATTGAAATGTGGTTTCTAAGAAGAATGTTGAGAGTTCCATGGACAGCAAAGAAAACAAACGAGACAGTCTTGAAGGAGGCAGACACAAGAAGATCATTAATAAAGAAGATAAGGAAAAGACAAGCAACATTTATAGGACATATTATGAGGAAAGAGGAATTAGAATACCTGGTCACAACAGGAAAACTGGAGGGAAAGAACACCGAGTAGACCCAGGGAGAAACTATTGGACATACCTGGAGGGTGGCTGAAGACTGAGGGTGGGAGATGTACATGCAGTGACAGAGGAAAGATTCGTGTGGAAGGCCATGGTTGCCAACGCCATGAGGCAGGGCACATGATGATGATGACTCCACTGAGTTCAGTTCGCAAGTCTTAGAGAGAGAGAGAGACAGACACAGAGAGAGACAGAGAGGAGAGGAGAGGAGAGAGAGAGAGAGAGAGAGAGAGAGAGAGAGAGAGAGAGAGAGAGAGAGAGAGAGTTCCATTAGTATATAAAGTGCAACGACATGTTTTTGACTTGAAGCGTTCGTGCTTTAGAAGTGAAATAATTGTCATTAGCATTTAGATAGTAATGTTAATCATGACCGTTGTTTTCAAACAAAGGTTTAAAAGGAGTTTTGGTTTAAACACATTCAAGCAGGCCTGTGAAGTGCTGCTAAGTTAATGAAAGGAGTTACTGGGGATAGGAAACAACCAACCCAAGAATCAGTTCGCAATCTGTCTATCAGAGTTAAATATCAATGCAGGAAGAGGGGAGAATTGATGCATGGATGATTTACTAGATTCCATTTACCTTTTCCTTTAGATTCAGAAATAAAATATTGCACCTACTGTCACAGTATACTTTTATCAATATTTGAATAGCTTCAGAAAAACAAAACAATTAAAAAATGGGGTAAATTTACAGAAAATTGTGTCGCTAACTCTGGCGTAAGATCTAGTCATTCAAACCACAAGATTCTTATAACACTAAAAGACACCAATAATCTGACTATTGGTACATAAATAAATGACCTTGAAAAATAGCAAGGTCACAGGAGTGGATCTCCTAAGACATGCTAATTCAGAAAGAGAGAGAGAGAGAGAGAGAGAGAGAGAGAGAGCTGTGTGAAAGCATGCTGGGTGAGAAAACATGTCACTTAAGCCCCAATGTTTTGCGCAATTTCTCACCCGGGTAAAAAAAAGATTGTGTCGTGTGAGATATCGCGTCGTAACACACGTAGCGAACCGTACGTCGCTCTTCAGTTTTCCCGTCAGCGTTCGCGAAGAAACTTGCCTCTCTCAAGAAAGCATGCTACAACAGAATACCACTAATGTTTAAACTTCATGAAAATGCCTTTGTATGATCATTTGTGTTTCAGCTTAAACAGATATTTGTTCAAGATTTTTACCTTTTTTGTTTGTCATAAACATTTCATTTTCTTTGAACAGGTTCCTCAGTACAGCAGACACGTAGCTCCTATGTAACCAACTGCAGCGGGAAGAAAGATTGAACTGATGACCTTACTAATTTTACATCAAACGATTTCTCCGTTTCTTTCACGTTTTGACCTTGCCTGCAGCGTGTGGTCTCTCCATGTCCACGCTGTTTGAAGAACAGCGTCTCAACCCCTGACTATCTTCACCAGCTGTCACGCATGGCTTTCCAATACAATTCCGATGTTTCCCACCCAGGGCTTAGTGGAAGTAGTACCGGTAGTGGGTTAAGACCCAGGTTTGCTATTTCAGAGATATCCTGCTCGGACTACACATCGTCGTCATCAAGGTGGGAGAGTCGTCAAGGCCTACTGATCATGTTCACCTTTCTTGTGGAGTTTCTCTTGCTGGTATCTGTTGTGATCATGGAGTATTTCTTCAGGTAGGTGTTCACTAGTAAGGAGACATTGAGATTGAGGAAGTGTGTGTAGAGTGAGAGAGGGGAGATGTGAGATGGGACGATAGATGCATGTTGTCATAGGACATATACATATTACTCCTAATCATAATTTAAGGGCCACTTCTTCCTTCCTCTCTAATTTTAAGTTGAAATAATTGACAATGTTTAGAATTGATTCTATGTTTTATTTCATCATTTCCACACCTGTTTTGGAAAAAGAAATTAGCACAATGACCCATTAGTGAACAGCACATGCATTTAAAGGAACATCCCCCCCTTTTCAAAAAACAGAAAGTGTCAGATTTGGCCAATCTGTTTTCAATATCGCGTGTGTCCGCCCCGAGCCTGGATGCATGCTTCACAGCGCCGATGCATCGACCCCACAAGGGTACGGAGTGTGTCCTGAGGGATGGCCGCCCACTCGATCTGCAGGATGTCGACCAGCCTGGCCAGGGTGCCCGGTGGGGGGTGGTTGTCCCTGATGCGCCTCCCGAGCACATCCCAGAGGTGTTCAATTGGGTTCAGGTCAGGTGAGCACGCTGGCCAGGCCATACGGACGACTTCATGCTGCTCCAGGAAGTCGGTCACAAGGCGTGCTCGATGCGCAGGTGCATTGTCGTCCTGGAAGATGGCGCCTTGACCAAGGTCCACAAGCGCAGGCAGTGCCACGGCCGCCAGAACCTCGTCCCGGTACCGGACCCCGTTCAGGATGCCGTCAATGGGGAGCAGGGGGGTCCGGGTACCACGGCTCATGCCACCCCACACCATCACCGACCCGCCGCCGTACCGGTTATGCTCTTGGACAGTGGCGTCAGCGAACCTCTCCCCTTGACGTCGCCACATCCGAGCCCGGCCATCGTTAAAGGTCAGGGTGAACCTGGACTCATCCGAAAACAAGACCCGGGCCCACTGTTGCCTTGTCCAGGTCACGTGCTCCCTGGCCCAGGTCATGCGGCGCACTCTGTTGACTGGTGACAGCACGGGTCGGACGGCCGGTCTCCGTGACCTCAAGTTTGCCTCATGTAGCCGTCTTCTCACCGTGCTGCAGCTGATGTTAGCACCTGTTGCGTCCCTCAGCTGACCCCTCAAGGTCACCGCAGTGGATGCCCTTTCCCTCAGGACGGAGAGGGCAAGGTAGCGGTCTTGCTGTCTTGTCGTTACTCTGGGTCGACCCGTGTGACGCCTTTCCTGGACTGCTCCAGTCTCATTGAAGCGCTCCAGCAGTCTCTGGATTGTGGAATGCGACACTTCAAGTCGTCTAGCAACTTCCCGCTGCGCTAGGCCTTCATCAAGCAGAGCGAGGGCTCTCCCCCGCTGCTCATCCGTCATCCGTCGTCTTGCAAGCATGGTTAAAACGAACCAAGAACGGGTCCTTTTTATCCTCGTCTGCGGGCAACTTTGGCTGGAGTAGTGTTCAAAAAGGGCTTGCCTTGCACGTGCAAAGCGAATTTTGTCGCTACCTTGCCTGCGTCGTCAGAGAGACCCTGCTGAAGATTCGACAATTTCGTGTGGAAATTGTCTTCCTTGGGCCGCCCATTGCAAATCGGCAAATCCCCAAACACGTGCCAAAAGGAAACTGCAATGTTGTCTGAGCTCTTATCCATTCAGTTACGGCAACGAATTGGAGAAAAGAGTAAGAGAAAATAGGTTATTTCTCCTTTCAAAAATTGACTCAAAAACGTTCCTGGCCCTTCAATAATGACGTGTAGTATATATACACTCATGTTTACACACACTGGGTCAAACAAAAATCTTAGATAAAATGTTGTCGCGAAAACTTAATGAAGATACGAAAATGTCCACTATTTGTACAGAGAAAGACAGTAGATGACAGATTAATCAAAACTGATGTACTGCAGAAAGAGGAGTTCAAAGTTATTGCCAAACAAATCGTGTAAAATGCATGCAGATTTTTTTCAAATTTGCCAATACCAAACTATGTCACAGTCCGTCATCACGTCAGGGCATTAACAATAACGTCACAAAACGATGAAATGGAACAATGGAATGTGAGGCAGTCACGCTTGCACTATAGTTGTTAACTTCACTGGCTGACGAAATGAAAGAAAGCGAAGCCTTCATCTTGACCGACTCTGTATACCTACTTCAAAAAGTGCACAATGGAGTAGGAACACTCCAAACTGGCACAAAGCAATGAGCAGTATCGAGCTACAAATTCTCACGTGAATTTGCTACTCCGGACATACTGGCGTTAAGAGAAATAAACGTACAGACAAATTTGCAGGCAATGCCTTTACAACAAAGATTCTCCATCTCGGAAAATCCGAAGTCCTTTGACCCTTAAAACCGTGCCTTCTCCAACAAAATGATTCATCATACTCTTCATAGTCTCGCTCACAAAGGAGTAGATAGAGGAAGTGGCCAAAAAATCTGCTATGAAAGGAGCTTAAGAAAAAATCACTGAGCAGACTCCTTCGGCGTGAAATAGAAAGTGTTTTTGAAACAAAGGAAATATGAAGAAGGGGAAAGGTTGTCACACTTAGCGTGTGAGTTTGTGGTCTGTGTGCTGAATGTTGTCTGTATGCTTTAAAGTTTGTCATGATATTTGTGTGCTTTTTGTTTTGTTTTGTCTTCTTTTGTGTTGATGTGTGTGTGTGTGTGTATGTGTTGTGTGTGTGTGTGTGCGCGCGCCACGTGTGTGTGTGTGTGTGTGTGTGTGTGTGTGTGCACGTGTGTGATTGTATGCGCGTGTCCGTGTATGTGTGTGTTTTCTTCTTTTTCTGCATTTGGGTGTTGTTGTTTTTTTGTTTGTTTTTTATCATTTTGTTTTGTTTTACAGTGGTTTGTTTTCTTGCGTGTTTTATTGCATTGTTGTCGAGCATCGTGATGTGTGGGTGTGACTGTGGATGTATGCGTGTTTATATACATGTATGAGTGCATGTATACATGTGTGTATTTGTTATTATTGTTATATTTCATTAATTTTTTTTAATTTATTTATGTGTGGTGTGATTGTGGATGTATGCGTGTTTATATACATATATGAGTGCATGTATACATGTGTGTATTTGTAATTATTGTTATATTTCATTGAATTTTTTTTTTTTTAATTTATCAGCCTTTTTCCCTCGGAAGTGGATGACAGACTGGAGAGGTTATATTATATTTTCATTACGTTGATAGGCAGCAAAGGTTATATGTAGTGTTGATATGTAGTATTGATTGGTGAGGGCTTTCTATGATCTGAGACAAGTTTACGTTTAGTGGCTAGATGTTTTTTATTTATTTGTTGTTGTTTTTTTGTTTTTGTTTTTTGTTTTATTTATTTATTTTTGAAGATGAGATACAGATACACATACCAATACAATGCAGCCAAGGCCGAAAAAATACTAGTACAAGATGCAAAACCCATAGGCTAGGTAGGATCTCAGGACCTGGCCAGGTCAAAGGTTTATGTGCAGGCTTAATGTTTGTGCCATAATCGTTTCGGATTTTCTCCATCACATGGCAACATTGGCGTCAGTACATATGAATTCGTTCCGAGCGCAGATACTCCATTTCGAGAAACTGAAACAGAAACTAAATTCGCAAAACGAAGTTATCTATAAGCTGCAACAATACGACCCTGTAGTGTATTGATAGTACGTTGGCATAGGTGATGATGGGTATGATAGCCGTAAATGCAATATTAAAATATGTTTCATCTTTCATTATCACTTCTAATCATGCAAATTCATTTTTTTTCTTTCTTTCTTTCTTTCTTTATTTTTGTCGCTTTCATCATCTTTATTGCCATCATCTCTCAAGACCAGAAGCAACAGCAACGACACCCAAAATTTTTGACGAAGGTAATAATGAAGTAAGGATGTGATGATAGGCACGGTCATTACTTTTATTGTTATATTCTCAATTCACGGCTTTTAGTACTAGATTAAAAAGATGAACCCCATGATTGTTACGATCTGAGTTGATAGAGATCATCGTGCTGTTATTGTCTCATTCACAGAATGGATCATTTGCTGCATTTGTCGTTCAGGTACATACATGTATAACGAGTGGAAGCAGGCGGGATGGGAGTATTTTAGCACATCCCTTGCAGTTCTTTCCAAATAAAACATTTTATCGAAAATTCTGACTCAACAGATGGACAGACGTGTTTCCATTACGACGTCAGAACTTCACGTGCAATGATGTGAGCATTACATGTACGTCACATGACAAACAACTTATGTCAAATTTCGCTTTTGGTGGAAGTATCCCGGTGGCAGCCATTTATGTACTGAGTTTCTGCGTCCCTGCTTTGGTGGTAAAGTAACATTTTGTTCGATGACTGCCATTTGTTGTGTACAAGTTCATGTTTGCTCTCTCTCTCTCTCTCTCTCTCTCTCTCTCTCTCTCTCTCTCTCTCTCTCTCTCTCCCTCTCTCTCCCTCCCCCTCCCTCTCTCTCTCTCTCTCTGTCAGTTTTCTGTCTCTGTCTGTCTGTCTGTCTGTCTGTTTGTCTCTCTCTCTCTCTCTCTCTCTCTCGCTTTTCCTTTTGTTTGGTTCTTGTTCGTTTTCGTATAGGACAAACAAGCCAGTCTTGTGTCAAAGTACAGCCTATTAGGAACTGACCACATTCTTACATATAGCTTAGTAGACTGAAGGTCGCTTCCTTTAAGAAACAGCCTTGAGTCAGGTGAGATCCGTGCAAGCAGCCTGGAGAGTAGGTCTTCAAACAAAAGGGCAGTGCATAAAAACTATTACAGGCAACTCCTCCCTTCTATCAGTAACGCACAATGCCGTCTGAAGTGCATGCCAACTGAAAAAGCGGTGGAAAAATGCAGAAAAAAGGAATGTGAAAAAACGGTGAATAAGAACATGTGCAGCACTGAAAAAAAAAGTTCTCCATGTACCTGCATACAACCGAGGTTAAGAAAAGACTCATATCGCTGAGTGATGTTCAAATGTGTATATTTCAATAATTGTAAGCTGAGAACTTCTGCATTTGTCAGTCTGAAAGCTGTGAACACGATTATATTTCGAGGGTTGACAACCAGAACCAAGTATCTCGATTTCCTGATAGTTTCCAGGAGACGATTTTAACTGGGTTTTCGGAAAGAGGCTATACCTAAATTTTGAGATACTGGTTTTTGGTTTTATCGATAACCGATCAAAAATCAATATCATGGCAAAAATAAAGTCCACCAAGCGAAAGATCACATCAAAAGCAACAGGTCAGTATAAAAAAATGAAAATTGACAAAAAAGTGAAATACTGGGTTCTGGCTGTCAACCTTTGATTTACTTTAAAATGTCATGGTGATCTTGCTGTTCACACAAATAACATTAACCCTTATTTGACCTGATCGTTTTTGTTATAACGGTTGAGGTTACCTACACGCGTACAATGACTACCAAAAATCAAAATGATAAAATCATAAACGGCTAAGAATATTTCATTTTAAACTATCGCTGCCCAGAGCCAGATTCTGTATTTCCGAGTGTCCCTGTGACTTATAAAAGCAATCTGTCAAATAAAACGTGACATGAAGCGAGGACAATGGTAGACAGCCACAACTTACAAGCACAAAACATTCTGAACAGATTCTGAGAAACTGCTGTTCACACATCTTATGAAAAAGTGCTAAATTTAGGCACTTTTTCGCCCTTGTGACCTTGACATTGTAAGACCTGAAAGAGGAGCCACCAACAAAGCAAAATTAGAGACTAAGTGGCGGTAAACCACACAAAATCCAACACTGATCTTGGAACTGAGCATGGAATGTCCAAGATCACGTTTTTTTGGTTGTTGTTTAACTTGTTTTTATTCATTTTCAAATACACAACATTTACAAACATCTTTAAATGTATACAGTGACTAATCAACAGATCTAACAAAATGTAGAAAACAAGCATTCACTGTATACATATACACACA
The DNA here is from genome assembly GCA_030674185.1 of Monoplex corrugatus. Classification (NCBI taxonomy): domain Eukaryota; kingdom Metazoa; phylum Mollusca; class Gastropoda; order Littorinimorpha; family Ranellidae; genus Monoplex; species Monoplex corrugatus. The sequence continues at coordinate 30,468,609 of CM060313.1, read as the reverse complement.
CATACACATATACACATACATATACGTACACATATACATATATACACATACATGCATGTATACCTACATACATATATATATATATCATCATCATCAGGCGCCTTGCCACATGGCGTTGGCGATCATGGCCTTCCATCTGTTTCTGTCCCTTGTTGCCTCAAGCACTTCCTCCACCCTCTTTGTCTTCAGTCACTCTGCAAGTCCGTCCAATATCTTCTCCCTGGGTCTACCTGGTGCTCTCTTTCCCTCCAGCTTTCCTGTTGTGACCAGGTGCTCCAGTTCCCCTTTCCTCATAAAATGGCCTATAAACGTTGCCTGTCTTTTCCTAATCTTCCTTATAAATGATTTTCTTGTGTCTGCCTCCATCAAAATTGTCTCGTTTGTTTTCTTTGCTGTCCATGGAACTCTCAACATTCTTCTCAGAAACCACATCTCGGCTGCCTCAATCTTGTTTTGGCTTTGCTTGTTGACTGTCCACGCCTCAAAACCGTATAACAGTATTGGTTCTATATAACATTCAAGAACTCTCTTCCTGATGTTAATTGATAGGCATTTGTTGGTAAGAGTGGTTGTCATCTTCTTGAATGCTGTTTTGGCTTGGCCGATTCTGCTGGCTATTTCTGATGTGCATCTGCTGGCTTATGAAATGATCGATCCCAGATATTTAAACTTATCAACCTGTCTCAAGGTTGTGCCGTTTGCTGTTACTTTGTATGAGGAGATTTCATGGGTTTTTTTTTTTACTGATCACCATGACTTCAGTCTTCCTGCTGTTTAGTTCCAACCCCTTACCTTTGCTTTCTATTTCTAGTATATTCACAAGGTTTTGTAGGTCCCTTTCTTTCATTTTCTGCAATTAGCTCAGTGTCATCTGTGTATCGAATGTTGTTTATTATTTTTCCTCCAACCATTAATCCAGGGTCTTCTTCTAGGTTTCTTATGATGTTTTCGCTGTACTATAGTGAAAACAGATCTAGTGACAAAACACAACCTTGTCTGACACCTCTTTTGATATTTTGGAAAGAGCTTATATCGTTTTCTATTCTCATTGCAGCTGTTTGTTCCCAATACATATTTCTGATTATTTGTGGATCTTTTCCATCAATATTGAGTCTTTATAGTTGGTTGATCAATTCTTCATGTCTTACCCGATCGAAAGCCTTGATATAATCAACAAAGCATAAATATAAATCGTTGTTTATCTCGATTGGCCTCTCTATGATAGTTCTTAGGATGTATATGGCATTAATAGTTCTTTTCCCTTCCACAAATCCACACCGTTCTTCTGCTATTTCTCTTTTTATTCCATTCCTTGTCCTCATCATGATTATTCTTAACTCTTTCAGCCTGTCTGTTTTACAAGAGATGCACTCCCAGCCTGGGGGGGGGGGGGGTTGGGGGTGAACTGTACAATCAACAGGTACCCCAATAAAACACCTTTATCTCAAAAACTACTTGACGAAATTCACTGAAATTTTGTATGCTTGCTAATATATAAATGTTGTCTCATATATAATTTTCAGACCATTTGATGTTTTTAGTTTCAGTTAAAACTTTATGAAAATTTACACAAACTACAAAAAGAATATGATTTTTATCATTCATTCATATTCACAATTAAAGAGGCACACCAAAATCACAATGCACACACAAAAAAAGTGAACACAAAAGGAGATACTACAAAATGGGTATTATTACTTTGAAATTGTGTTAAATCCCATAGTATCCACAATGTCGCAAAAATCAGGGAAAAAGAAACACTTTTTCTGCAAATGTGGGATACACCCGATTCAGAGGCCCTATCATGAGTTGAGGGTGGTGATGGTGGTGGTGGTGGTGGGGCCAGAGATTGCTCCGACATACTGTACGGCAAGAAAGTGACAAAAGGAGCCTTCATTATCACTGTCACAGTCGCTTTCTTGCCGTACAGTATGTCGGAGAATTCTAGGAACATCAATATGAGCACGCCCACGTGATGTTAATGGTTGATTTTCAACCTCCATTTCATCAATTTCATCAATTTTCGGTCTTTGCAAGGGCTCGTTCAACGAGTCGTTGTCGAGTGAAGTGCCGATCGACGAAGATACACTCGATTCAGAGGCCGTTTCTTCTGTTTCGGGCGCAAAATCACTGCCTTTATCGAGGAGGATTTTATCCAAAACTTGTTGCACTGTGTAGCGAGCTCGTTTAATCATCTTGACGTAAAAAACAACAAAAAACTGCGTAAAATTGCTTCAAAATGACTTAGCAGAACTTTCGAAGTTATCAGAAGGGAAGAGTGACGGTAACGTCCCTTTCTTAATGAATATTCATACAAATGAAACCGAAAGTGAGTGGGGGTGTGTGCGCCCGACAAATTGTCGGGCGCAGGAGTTGAAAGGCAATCAATCGCGCCCGACAATTTGTCGTGCGCAGGGCTGAAAGAGTAGGATTTTTGTTACATGACTCATCAATCTGATTGTGCGATGGAATTCGCATTCTATAGCCCCTGTCTTCTTTGGAAGTGCAATGAAATTTGATTTTGACATATCTTTGGGGATTTTTCCAGGGTCATAAATTTCATTCAGGAGGACTTATTTTTTTCAATACCAAATTCTTCCAGGGCTTCAATCATCTCTGTAGAAATGTTGTCTGATCCTAGGGCTTTTCCTGGTTTCATCTTTTCCAATGCTGCTCTAACTTTATCATTCATTACGGGTGGTCCTTCAACGTTCTTTCTTATAATGTGTTCTTCATTTCTGTCATCTTCAAAAAGGTCTTTGATGTACTCTCCCCATCTGTCTCATATTTTGTCTTTTTCCATGAGAAGTGTACCATCTTTCGATTTGAAGCAACCAGTTGATGTGTATGTATTTTTCCTGTGAACAATTTCTTTATCTGTACATACTCTGAGATATGTGTGTGTGTGTGTGTGTGTGTGTGTGTGTGTGTGTGTGTGTGTGTGTGTGTGTGTGTGTGTGTGTGTGTGTGTATGTATGCCGGGTATGTATGTGTATATATGTGTAACAGAGTGCCTTGCTCTGTTACGATCTTTCCCATTTACCTACAACACTCAAAGGCAACACCGTGTAGCGTGCTTGCCTAGATCGGAAACGCCTTGCATTCTCTCGGTCAAATTGTACTGTTATCTCACAGCCTCTGCCTACCCATAGCTATGCATTGAACATTCCAAAGATCTAACCAATACATGACGCATATAGATAACACACTGCTAAACAATGAGCAGATCTACAATATGTACATGTACTCTAAAGCTGGGCCTACGACAGATTTTGTCGTCATCTTCAGTCTGTTGTGTGTGTACACACAGTATTACGTTGTAGTCCTATAGAACCAAGAGGGGGCCGTCACTAATGTATGCCGCCTTCAGCCCATTGTAAAAGAAACGCCGTGTAATAGCCAGTAGGCTACATAGCCGGCGGGAACACACACAATGACCACAGGGTGTGTTGCGCATCTTTGTCCCAACAGCCCTAAGTATTTGTGGCGCGATAGCGAGTACATAGCCACTCTCGAAACTGCCCACCAATGACCAGTGTACCAGTTGTGTGTACTGACGCGCTGCGTTAAAACTACACACTAAATGTTGATTGATCAACAGGTGAGAACAACCAGTCAGACCTTGTCATCTGAAAGGTTTGAAATTTGAAAATATGACCATCATGCTCTGTTCCCAGAGTATAAATTAAAAAGGCGCGTCATAGCTCGTCCTTTTCCGCTGCCACTCTGTCTCACCAGAGGTGTCCTTTCCTGCCGCCACTCTCGGTCTCACCAGAGGTGATCAACTTCACGGCATTAGATGCTGTCACTGTAGTAAGTTCTGGATTTTTATCACTTTATTATTCATTGTCATTTGCAGTAAGCTTAGGGACTTTAGGGTGTCTTATTTCTTTAAATTCTAGCTCGCACCTATTGAGTACCGCGCTAGATTTGCAGAATTCGCACAGCGAGAAAGTATGTTTTGATCTAAACGACGTGCTATCTCACAAGATCTGTAGCACTTAGTGTGGCGGCCACCATTGTAAAGATGAGACTGAAGTTTGAATGTAATAACCACTATAGATTTAGCCCCTATTTTCATGTGACTATTGTAGGACTATTGACAACCATATTCTGCCAAAAGCCAAGATACAAGGCATTGTTGTGCAGAGGAACAGTATTTCATTCTTGACAAGGTTGTATTCACATACTGACATGATGACTGATGAAACACGTGCTCAGCTAATTGATCTGTTTGGTGTATCCCTTATCTGATCAGCACCACTGATAATCATGTATAGAGTGTTGTTTTGATGACATGATTTAATAGTAATATGCTATGCTATTTTGTTACCATTGTCTCTAGCTTTGGATCTAGAATTAAACTTAATTACATAGAGCTAATGGGTAATAGATTACTTATTTGTGTTGTTCTCTCTGCACTGTTGACTGCTATTTGATTAGGTGCTGTTTGTGATGACATAGTTCTCATTGTCAAATACTATGTCATCACCACTGAATATTAACTGTCTGATAGCTACCAAGATGCAATGCATTATTGTGCAGAGGAGCACTATTTTATACTTGACAATGTTGTATGTGTGTACATAATGGTAGTTGATGAAACATGTGCTTGGCAAATTGATCCAATTGTTGTATCCCTTGTCTGCTCAGCACTACTGATAATCATTATAGAGTGTTGCTCTGATGACATAGCTTAATTAGTAATATGCTATGCTATTTTGCCATCACTATCTCTAGCACTAGACATAGAATTACATAGAACTACATGGAGCAAATATTTAATGGATGACTGAAGTGTGTTGACTGCTATTCGATAAAGTAGACCGACTGTTTGTGACGACAGCTCCCATAGTCTAATACTTTGTTTGTCATCACCACTGAATATTAACTGTCCAATAGCTGCCCATTCAGATGTTATGTTGCAACTTACTCAGCCCATGGCAGCCAAACAGCTTAATATGACTGCATTATTTTGCCAGTACATTAATGGAAGTCTACTCTGTGCTAAGGCTATTGAACACGCAGTAGGGTAGTTCACACCCTCAACTTATTAAAGGGTTACTCAAAGTTTTGTTATCAATTATTTGTTGCATGTTTACAAATGCTAGTGCTTTTGTTTGTAAATGTAGACACCTTCTGTTTTATTATAATGTAGCAGTTCACTCTTGTACATTGACATTGTTGGTTCACAAAATGTGTACTTTGTCAGTGGATTTATGAAACTTGTTTTGTGTCTTACAGGCACTGTCTTACCATACCATACCGCTGCAGACTGGTTTAGGCTATTCAGCCTTTAGTCTGGTCTTTTTCACGAAAAAAAGATTTGGTTATTCATACAGTTGAAAAACTTCTTGTGTGGGTATTGATGGCGCAATCGTCTGAAAGTCTACCTAATCAGATACATGCGGTCTGCCCAATGGCGATCCAGACTGGCCTTGAAGCTGTCAAGAGATGGTGCGTTGACCACTTTTTCTGGGAATGCGTTCCAGGGATTCACCACTCGATAGAAGAAAAAGTGCTGGTGCAGCGAACTATTGCAACTCCCTTTCTTGAGCTTTAGACTATGCTCATGGGTCTGCTTAGCACTGTTTTCCAGGACAAGAGGACTCTTCACGTTATACAACTCGTGTGTGAGAACTTATAGGTTTCAATCATGTCGCCCCAGTCCCTTCGGTACTGCATGCTGGGTATCTTCATTCTGGCAAGTCGCTCTTCATAGGGAGTCAACCAAACCAGGAACCAACTTTGTTGCTCGCCTGAGAACGCCCTTAATGATGTCCTTATCTTTCTGATACCTTGGTGACCACACACTGTTGGCAAACTCCAGGTGAGGGCGTATCAGTGCGATGAACAGCTGTCGCATGGTCTCAGTGTGAGGTACTGATAAGTGCGCCTGATCAGCCCTAGAATTCTATTAGCTTTGTTGACCTGTGTCTCGACATGCCAGCTGAATTTGAGCTCCTGATCTACCAATACTCCCAGATCTTTCTCTCCCCTTGATGACTCCAGCAGCACTCTCTCTTCGCTGTTGTGTAGTCTCATGCTATACACTGCCTTGGGGTTCCTGCGTCCGAGGTGTAGAACCTTACATTTTGTCGCATTGAACCGCAGCTGCCAACAATCTGCCCAATCAACGAGTTTATCTAAGTCCTGTTGAATCCTGTCCCTCGTTTTGCTTCTCTACTGTGTCAAACATTTTTGTATCATCTGCGTACATCTGACAGATGCAGTTCATCACCTCTGGCATGTCATTGATGAACACAACAAACAGCATTGGCCCCAAGACACTACCTTGAGGGACTCCACTTAACACCGGCTCCCAACTGGAGAAACTCCCAGTGATCCCAACTCTTTGTCTTCTGCCTGTCAGAAAGTCTGTAATCCAGTATAACACCTGTGAAGTGACTCCATAGGATTCAAGCTTGGAGATTAACCGCTGGTGGGGCACAGAATCAAATGCCTTAGCGAAATCCAAGTAGACTACATCTATAGGTTTCCCCTCATCTAATGATTTATCCATGCATCCAGTACACTCAGAAGGTTCGTAACACAGGATCTCTGTCTGATGAAACCATGCTGGCAAGGTGCGAGAAAGTTGTTGACTTCCATGTGGGTTATCACTTTGTCCCTAATGATGGATTCCATAACTTTGCAGACTGTGCTTGTCAAACTCACTGGTCTGTAGTTGCAGGGCTGGCTCCAATCTCCTTTTATGAACAAGGGAGTGACATTCGCCTCCTTCCATTCTTCTGGCAACTTTCCTTCTTCTTCTGACTTAGTGAAAATAATAGAAAGTGGCTCTGCCAACTCCTTGGCAAGTTCCTTCAGAACACGTGAATGAACACCGTCAGGGCCGGGAGACTTCCCAGGGTTCAGGCGCTTAAGTTTCTTCAGTACCTCCTCTTTGGAAAAGCTAATCCTTTCTAACTTTTCTGAACACTCTCTTTTCTTACATGATGGCATCTGATTTAGTCTCTCCTGTGTAAAAACACTACAGAAAAATCTGTTCAAGGTTTCAGCCTTATCCGCATTACTGGTTACTGTCCTACCTCTTTCATCTACAAGATCTGCTACACCTTGCTTTGTCTTCAGTTTACTGTTAGCGTAAGCGTAGAAAGATTTAGGATTTTTCTTTGCATCCTTGGCCACAGATCTTTCAAAGTTCCGAACAGCCTTTCTACGTGCTCCTTTGGCCTGGTTCCTTGCTTTTGCATAGGCCTGGTAATCTTTGCCTTCTCTAGTCTCCATATACCTCTTGAAGCATTTCCTTTTCTTCTTGAGCTTAACAAGTGCGTTCTCATCCCACCACAGTGGTTTTCTTTTTTTCGCATTTCCATTATATCTCCCCCCAAATGTTGATCTTAGGAATACATTTGTCCATTTCCTCCACTAGCGTTTTTTTGAAACAGTCCCATGCCTCACCAATGCTAAGATCCTTAACTTTCTCAGACAGGTTTACCTCTCTCAAACCCTCCCCCAGTTTCTTGTAGTCTCCTTTAGCATAATTGTACTTTGTCTGTTGCTCCTTAGAAATGTTCTCTGTGTAAACTAGAAACTCGAAGTGAAGGACATGATGATGACTCATTCCAAGTGGAGGATTGTGGATGACGTTTCTGACCATACCTTCTTCACTGCTAAAAAGTCTTCTTTCGGTCTTCTTTGACTGTCTTCTTTGATGTCTTCTCAATAATAAAGAGTCAAGTAGCAAAACAAAACGAGGACTTTTCATTTGATTGAGAGACTTCCCTTTCTGCTCTGGATACAAACGACCACCACAGCAATCATTATCTTACCCCTTAACCACTCAAACCATCACATATGTGTGTATGTATGTATATGTGTATGTATATGTATGTATATGAAGAACTGGACGACAAAAGAAATGTTAGGCTTGATGGAGGAACGGAGGAAGGCAAAGAGAAACGAATGTTATATAGAACCAATACTGTTATACGGTTGTAAGGCGTGGACAGTCAACAAGCAAAGCCAGAACAAGATTGAGGCAGCCGAGATGTGGTTTCTAAGAAGAATGTTGAGAGTTCCATGGACAGCAAAGAAAATAAACGAGACAGTCTTGATGGAGGCAGACACAAGAAGATCATTCATAAGAAAGATTACGATCTACTGTTATGTGTTATCATGATCTTAATTCATTGACACATTAGGCATTCTGCTGAACATAAAGTTGAGACAATTGTTTGTGTCAAACATCAGACGTCATACTATCTATGTAATTTGACCAGTCAAAATCATTTAATTTCTTTACAATTCCTGAAATATCATAAGTAGTAGTAGTAGTAGTAGGCCTCCTTCGGTCATGACCGACCATGGACAAAGTACATCCGTTCTAATGTCTAGATGGGCTGTCTGCTTGGTCCAAGCAGCGTCGCCTGTGACTGTACAGACCAATGCGAGAGAGGCAGTCTCTGTCGCAGTGGTCGCATGTGTATGCTGATGCTGGTCTGTTGGCTGTCATCCCTTTTCTGCGAACTCGCTTTTCTGCTGCAGCAGCTGACAGTTTGTCCTCACCAATCCGCATCTGTTTGTTGAGAGTAGTTCTCCAGCTGTTGCGGTCGTCTGCGAGGTCCTCCCAGGACTCGGTGTTGATCTCAAGCGCCTTCATGTCACGCTTGCAAATGTCTTTGTATCTCAGCTGTGGGTGGCCAATGTTTCTCTGCCCTGTGGCAAGCTCACCATAAAGGATGTCTTTGGGGATGCGACCATCTTCCATGCGGCGAACGTGGCCCAACCAGCGGAGCCGACGCTGTCTCAGCATGGTATGTATGGTTGGGAGGCCAGCGCAGGTTAGGACTTCGGTGTTGGTCACCTTCTCTTGCCAGGAAATGCCAAGTATGCGCCGTAGGCTTCTCAGGTGGAAGGTATTGAGCCTTTTCTCCTGATGAGCATGCGTGGTCCACGCCTCGCTGCCATACAGCAAGGTGCTGAGGACACAGGCGTTGTATACAGCCATCTTTGTCTTTGTGGTGAGCTTGGGATTTGTCCACACCCTTTGTGTGAGGCGGGCTAGTGTTGTGGCTGCCTTCCCGATCCTCTTGTCGATCTCTGTGTCAAGGGAGAGGTTATCGGTGATGGTGGATCCAAGATATGTGAATTGATGGATGGCTTCAAGCTCGTAGTCATCAATGGTGATGGCTGGTGGAGATGGCGTGTCTTGGCCCAGGACGTTTGTCTTCTTAAGACTGATGGTCAGACCAAAATCTTTGCAGGCCTGGGAGAAGCGGTCCATTAGTGACTGCAAGTCCCGCTGAGTATGGGTCACAACTGCGGCATCGTCGGCAAATAGCATGTCTCTGATGAGGGCTTCACGGACCTTTGTCCTTGCTCTGAGGCGGGTGAGGTTGAAGAGCCTGCCGTCTGATCTGGTCCGCAGGTGGATCCCTTCTTGCGCTGTGCTGAACGCATGCCTCAGGAGGAGAGCGAAGAAGATTCCAAAGAGGGTTGGGGCCAGGACGCAGCCTTGTTTCACACCGCTGCGTACGTCGAAGGGCTCGGAGAGGTTTACGTTGAACTGCACCATCCCTTTCATGTTTGAGTGGAAGGACTCAATTAAGCTGTGCAGTTTGGGGGGGCAGCCGATTTTTCGGAGAGCCCTGAAAAGGCCATCTCTGCTGACTAGGTCAAAGGCCTTGGTGAGGTCAATGAATGCCACATACAGGGGCATCTGCTGCTCTCTGCACTTCTCCTGGATTTGGCGAAGGGAGAAGACCATGTCTACCGTGGATCTCTCTGCTCGAAAACCACACTGTGATTCCGGGTAGACGCGTTCAGCCAGTTTCTGCAGGCGGATTAGGAGGACCTGAGCATAGACTTTGCCAACAATGCTGAGGAGCGAGATACCTCTGTAGTTGTTGCAGTCGCTCCTTTCTCCCTTGTTTTTGTACAGGGTGACGATCTTGACGTCCCTCGTGTCCTGTGGTACAGCTCCCTCATTCCAACACTGACAGAGAACTGCGTGCAAAGGGTGCAGAAGAGAAGTCTTGCAGTGCTTGATGAGGTCTGGGGGAATTCCGTTGTTGCCAGGTGCCTTCCCTGATGCCAGGCTATCAATGGCCTTGCTGAGTTCGTCCGCAGTTGGCTCTGCGTCAAGTTCTTCCATTACCGGCATGCACTTGATGGCATCAAGGGCTAAGGGGGACACCGTGTTCTGTGTGGAGTAGAGGTCGGAGTAGTGTTCCGCCCATCTTTCCATCTGTTGGCGAGGATTGCTGATTACTTCCCCAGTGGAGGATTTGAGGGGGGCGATCTTGCTCTGTGTTGGTCCCAGTGCCTTCTTGATGCCATCATACATTCCTCGGATGTTGCCTCTTTCAGCAGCACTCTGTATCTCTTCGCTGAGCTCTGTCCAGTACTCGTTTGCGCAGCGCCTGGCGTTAAGCTGAACCTTACTTCTGGCAGCCCTGAGGATTTGCAGGTTCTTCTCACTGGGTGACCGCTTATACTTGGTGAGTGCAGCACGCTTGGCCTCAACAGTGGGAGTCATCTCTGATGATTTGGCCTCAAAACAGTCATGGGACTTCACAGTTTTCTTCCCAAAGGTGGCCATAGCAATGCGGTGCATGGTGTCTCGTAGCGTTTCCCATCTCTCAGTGGCAGAGTCTCTGGGCTGCAATGCATCGTATTCTCTCTGAAAGGCCTCTGCGAACTGTTCTACAAGATCTGGCTGAGACATCTTGCTGACGTCAATGCGAGGGTTCCCTTGTTTCTTTGAGCAGTGGAACTTCTTTGATTGTAGCCTGATCTTGCAACATACCAGAGAGTGGTCTGTGTCGCAGTGTGCGCTGTGATAAGAGCGAGTGTGGAGAACGTTTTTGATAGCGGCACGTCTTACTAGGATCAAATCCAGTTGGTGCCAATGGTTTGAGCGGGGATGCCTCCAGGAGACTTTGTGCTGAGGCTTCGTCTTGAAGAAGGAGTTGGCGATGCACAGTTCATGGCAGGCGCAAAACTCAAGCAGTCGCTGTCCATTCTCATTCATTTTCCCCACTCCAAAGGAACCGAGGCAGAAGGGCCATGAGTCATTGTCTACACCCACTCTGGCGTTGAAGTCGCCCAGGAGAACAAGTTGTTCTGTCCTGGGGATGTTCCTTATGGTTGATGCAAGATTTTCGTAGAACTCATCCTTGGTGTCTGGAGAGGCGGACAGAGTTGGGGCATAAACGCTGATGAGAGTGACGTAGCCTTCGGTGGTGTTGAGGCGGAAAGTCAAGAGTCGTTCTGAACCGCCGCTGCCTGGTTCAATCATGTTCAGCAGGCTGTTCCTTACTGCAAAGCCTACTCCGTGCTCTCTTGGGGCATCAGAACTCTTTCCTTGCCAGAAGAAGGTGTAGTCCCTTTTCCTTTAGTGTTCCTGAGTCAGCCAGCCGTGTTTCCTGCAGAGTGGCAATGTCCACATTGAGCCTGGGAGTGTTGTGGGGTTGACTTTAAGTGCGTTTGTCAGGGTGTACCCCATGCATAAATGCCAGAATATCTGTTTTCGTGGTGGTTTATTGTATCTAGGATCATTTTCGGTGTATTTGGAGGTATTTGTCAGTGTGAACGTCATTTTGTTGAAAGAAAATGAAGGCAGAACTTTCACCTGGAGTTATTTTTGGTAGTGACTTACATAAAGCATTGTCGTGATTCAGTAGATGGTGCCCACTGGCCTGTGTGTGTGTATGTATGCAAGACAGAGAGAGAGAGAGAGAGTGTGTGTGTGTGTGTATGTGAGAGATTGTGTATGTGTGTGTGCGCGCGCGCGCCCGCGTGTGTGTGTAAGAGAATAAGAGGGGGAGAGAGAACAGATGTTGCAGCATTGGAACATTGATATGAATGTATTGATATGTGTATGTGAATGATCAAGCTGGTATGTGCCTATGTGTGTACATTTCTAGTCATGAATGTACATTACCTGTACATTGCCGGTGCTGCCTTCGTCTTCTGTCCCGCCGGCGCTGCCCTCGTCTTCTGTCCCGCCGGTGCTACCTTTGTCTTCTTCTTCTGTTCCGTCGTTGCTGCCTTCGTCTTCTGCCCCGCTGGTGTCGCCTTCGTCTTTTGTCCCGTCGGTGCCGCCTTCTTCGCCACCTCGGCCGCCGCCATATGACCGTGATAAACTTAAACTATGCCTTTTTAACGCTCAATCAATATGCAAAGATGGCAAAGCCGAGGTCATTGCCGATTTTATCGCTGATGAGCACGTTGACATTGCTTTTATCACAGACATGGCTTAACCCCCTTGGTCATGAACCTATACATGCTAGCCTCACTCCGAGTGGTTACAGGCTTGCTTCTTTCCATCGCTCATCTCGAGGTGGCGGTATCGCCATCCTCTACAACGACTCACCATTCCGCCTATTCTCGCAGTCTCTGCCTTTCTCCCATCCTTCTTTCGAGCACGTTGAAGTATCCTTCCAATCCACCCCTCACCCCATCACCTTCTCCTGTGTCTATCGACCTCCACCTAGCTCTGCCAACAAACTCACCACATCCACGTTTCTCTCTGACTTTGACCAACTGCTTGACCACTACTGCCTCTTACCTGGAAATCTCATCATTCTAGGTGACATCAATGTCCACTATGACAACACTCACCGTTATGACACAAGACATATCATCAACTCTCTGTCCAATCACAATATGACTCAACACATTTCTGAACCAACCCATCAAAAAGGTCACATTCTTGACTGGATCATTTCTCGTGATCACCACAATTCAGCTACTAACAACTGCTTAGTTCTTTCTACCCGTCTAACTTCAGCCCTTCCATCTGACCACTCTGCAATTCTCTGTTCTCTTGACATTTCTCCTCCTTCCCGTACCACGCGCACAGTGACTCGACGCAATCTCAAATCTATCGACCTCTCCACATTTTCATCTGATGCCTCCCGTCTCCTTTCTGAAAAGTCACATAACCTTGCCGATGAATTCTATACTACTCTCCACCATCTTCTGGACACTCATGCTCCAGCCACAACCCGTCTTTTACGTGACCGCCCCCCTACCCCCTGGCTCACTCATGAGATAGCCTGTGCAAAACGTGCCCGCCGCAGAGCAGAGCGCCGCTGGCGCAAATCCAAACTCACTGTACACAGGCAACTTTTCCAAGCCTCTAAAACAAAAGTATCCACCCTCATTGCATCTGCAAAAACAAGCTATTTCCAAACCAAAATCCTGAATGCCTCTTCTTCAAAAGAACTCTTTACAACCATGAATCATCTCCTTGGCACACGAAAAGACTTACCTCTCCCAACAAAACATACAAATGAAGAACTCCCATCTGTATTCTCTAAGTATTTCACCACCAAAATACAAACTCTTCGTGACAGGCTTGACAGGACACCCTGTCAACCATGCCCACCTGACCCTTCCTTCTCTGGCATACCTCTCACTACTTTTACCCCAGTCTCACAAGAAGAAATTTTCAACACAATCAGATCCATGTCGTTCAAAACCTGCGAACTGGATCCTCTTCCAGATTCTCTCTACTCCGATTGTCTCCCTACTCTCCTCCCATTCATCACTGACATCATCAACACTTCTTTTCAAACTGGAACTGTCCCAGATTCTTTCAAGTCTGCTATTGTTCACCCTCTCCTCAAGAAACACAATTTAGACCCAAATGAACTGAAAAATTACAGGCCTATCTCTAATCTCTCTTTCTTGTCAAAACTCCTTGAAAAGGTCGTCCTCAACCAGCTGAACTCTCACCTGTCTGCCAACAATCTCCTCAATCCTTTCCAGTCAGCCTACCGCCAGTGCCATAGCACTGAAACTGCCCTACTACACATTCTCAACAATCTCCTCCTTGCAACTGATACTGGCAAAGTCTCTCTCCTCACACTCCTTGATCTGTCTGCAGCCTTCGATACCATTGACCATGGTATTCTCCTTTCTAGACTTCATCATACTTTTGGCATCTCTGACATTGCTCTCTCCTTTTTCACTTCGTATTTATCAAACAGAAAACAAACTGTTCTCATCAATGGCACTTACTCTCAACCTGCATACCTGACCTGTGGTGTTCCACAAGGATCTGTCCTTGGCCCTGTTCTTTTCACTCTTTATACCTCCCCCCTGTCCACCATCATCAACTCCCACTCTATAAAACACCACTTCTATGCTGATGACACCCAACTTCAAGATAGTGACTCACCTGATAATATACAGCGCCTGTTGACTCGCACCACTGAGTGTTACTCGGACATTAAGAACTGGATGACACACAATAGACTTCAGCTTAATGACGACAAGACAGAAGCTATCCTCATTGGCACCCGTCAGAAACTTTCCCAGCTGCCTCCTCTTTCTCTCCCATTATGTAACACATCAGTCCCAATTTCTGATTCAGCTAAAAACCTTGGTGTCTGCATTGACTCTACCCTGTCCATGAACAACTTTGTTTCTCAAACTGCCAGATCTTGCTACTATCATCTCCATCGTATAAGCCTGATCAGGAAGTATCTCTCTGTCGAAACAACTGCAAAACTCGTTCTCTCCTTCATACTGTCTCGCATTGACTATTGCAATTCACTCCTGTCTGGTCTTCCTGCCTCCACCATTCACATCCTACAGCGCATTCAAAACAATGCTGTACGCCTTGTACTGAAAAAGAAAAAAGCTGACCACATATCTCCTCTCCTGGCACAACTTCACTGGCTCCCTGTATCAAAGCGCATACAGTACAAACTAGACACCATGTGCTACAAAAGCCTCAATAACGCAGCCCCCGATTACCTGTCAAGCCTACTTGAGATCTATGTTCCCTCACGTACCCTCCGCTCTGCCTCCGATCCTCTGACTTTTCGCTTTCCACGCACTAAGCTCAATACCTATGGTCCACGAGCCTTCTCTGTTTCTGGTCCACTCTCCTGGAACAAACTTCCTCTCTCAGTCCGTCAGCAACCTACTTTTGCCTCCTTCAAGTCCGCTCTCAAAACTCACCTTTTCTCCTCTGCATAAAATCCTAACCTCACTCAACCCCCCTCTGCAGCCTGTCTCCGCTCGGAGGGGAATCACTTTGTTTTAATATATAATTGTATATGATGTGCTCTCTGTGGTTTTCCATTGGTTTTATTCTTGCTTTTATTGCTTTTATTCTTTTCTCCCCATTTGTGGCCATGCATGTGTGTGTGTGTGTGTGTGTGTGTGTGTGTGTGTGTGTGTGTGTGTGTGTGTGTGTGTGTGCGTGTGTGTGTGTGCGTGCGTGCGTGTGTGCGTGTGTGTCTTTTCGGCGCTTGGATTTGATTTTGTCGAGATTTGCGCTATATAAATATTGTAATTATTATGTATGCATGTGCGTACGTATGTATGTATGTATGTATGTATGTATACGCTTAGATTTATGTATGTATGTATGTATGCATGTATACGCTCAGCTTAGATTTATGTATGTAAGTATGTAAGCATGTATGTATGCATGTATACGCTCATATGTATGTAAGTATGTATGCATGTATACGCTCAGCGCTTAGATTTGATTTTATCAAGATTTTGCGCTATATAAATAAAATATATTATATTATATTATTATACCTGCAGAGCACAGTTTATACAATAGATGCGTTGGCAATATTTTCTCTGACCAAGATCTCTCTTGGCAAGGCCGAAAGTTGCGGACACGCATGGCTCAGATTTCAGGGGTCAGCAGGTCAGTTCTTTGTTCCAAATATCGGTCGGTACTTGTGATGCCACCCCTACCCCGTGTGACATGCACACAGGAGAGGAAGCTCGTCTCTCTAAAACTATCGTGGGTAATTCCACATCCACGATGTACGGCGCGCAAAGTTTGTTCTTTGTGTAATATTAATCAAAGGACATAACTATAAGAGTTATGTCCTTTGATTAATATTATAAAGATTCTCCCTGCTTCCCTCTTATTTCTTTGTTCTTTGTGATTATAGGCGTGCTCTCACTCACGATACATATGCTATAAATGTCATTATCATCTTAACGAATGGTTCTCTTTTACACACTGACTCAGTTGACCCCGTAATTCATTATTGTTCCTTTCCAGGTTAATTACTTGTTCTTTCAGTTTATCTTTTTCATTGTCATGGTCAAACACAGTACATTCCGCTTAATTAATACCACTATTCACAGCTGACACTATTTTGTCCATGTCTGCTCTAAGTTGTGAAATGTCTTGTTTTGTTGATACAAGTTCTATTCTTTTGTCAAACTCCTCAGTAGTACGAGTTACATCCATTTCTAATTGAGTTATTGGTTTCCTGGCTTGTCTCTTTTTCTTTTGCTCCTGTTTTGTTCTATCAACTGGTTCCCGGCTGTTGTTACCTGTGTCACTAGCAGAAGAGGTAGGCCTATAACATTGTTTTCTCTTACCTTTTTATTAACACTGAAGTACTTCGGAATGGCTATCATACTTACTCTGAAGATCCAGGATTATGTTCATTTTGCACACAATAAAACAATGTATATGATACTATATTGTACGATCAAACATTGTCATTCGGAGTCATATTTATAAGAATCGTTTGCCATCGTATCAAATTCATAACAAGCAAACAACACAATACACAGCTCGCTAGCACACAGACGAATAGAGTAGACTACGATTCACCTCATGCTGGGTATCACACGTGCTATACACAGTAAAGTCTAACACACAATGTCCACGCGAAGTTGAAAATATCTTCCGATCTGGAAAGCTGTTATATGTTATATGAAAAACGTAGGCCTATAAAAAGATACCCACAAAATCGTCGTTACAAGACCAGCACACTCGTACCACTATCAATCCGAACGACACGTTACTTTTCTCATAATACTATCCAGAACCAAGAGAGTCTAACAGTATGTGCTCATACGATTCATAGGCGATGACGCCGTCCAAGATCATTTTGATCTTGTCCTGCTGGATATCCTGAATGACTACATGACCTAAGATTTCTAGTTCCTGGATTCCCGTGTACATCTTAGACAGACAAACGGTCAACCCAAGCCCTGTATCCTTCCAAAACACACCTAAGATGATCTCGATGAGCGTGCCTATTCGGACTTGAGCAAAAAACAATCGTCTTTGTCAGTACATTTCAAACAATGTCCACTACCAGCAACTGAACCGACGCTGGTTGGTAGATTTTAATCATGTCAACCTGACACACTTAAAAACATACTTTAGTTGATATTTCTGCTGTATTTAAAAACATTCCTTTTTTAATTGGCTTTTTTCTTTAAAGGAGAGCCGACTGAAATGTACTGGGATATCTCTAAGGGCCCGGTAGTCAAGAAGGTAAACGCTGGACTTCCAATCGTAAGGGTCTAGGTTCGATCTGTCCAAACACCTCCGCCTGCTGAGTCAAAATGTGTGCAGACCAACCACTACCTGATGTTTTTCATGTATAGCGCATGCTTAATATTAAATATACACGTTAAAAATCCTGTAAGTAAGGTCAGCAGCTAGCTGGCTTGTGGAAATATGAAACACCCAGCATACACGCCCATCAAAGATGCAGACTGTACAATAACTTAGTAGAAAGTGGTTAGCTTGCTTAACAACTTGAGGTCTCCGTGTTCCACTTAAAACTATCTGATTTTGTATAATGTGTTTTGAAACCAAATAGTTAGGAGAATACGCGCACACACACACCACACACACACACACACACACACACACACACACACACACACACACACACACACACACACACACACACACACACACACACAATATATATATATAATATATATATATATAAATATATATATATATATATATGTATATATATATACATACATACATACACACACGCACGCACGCATGCACACACACGTACATTCATAATCTTATGTGCTATGATCCATCGTTGTGGTTTATGATTATCATACAGAGACTATTCACTCTGCGACACACAGGTGGTGATTGGAGAGCTGGGACTGTGTTCAATGTCAGCGATGGATGAGAACAAGATCATCCTGCTTATGGACAGGCACTACAACATTCCACACATCATCCGACGACTGCTACGTTTTCTGGGTGGGTCTGTCTGTCTGACTTTGTATCAGATGAAACAACAATAATAACAACAACAACAACAAAACCCTAAGAAATATAATTTTTTTAAAATCCTTTTCATACAAGTGTAATTAAAATCAAAACAAACATTCGTTTCTTACACACACATTTCTCATTGCAAATCTCTGTGCAGCTGAGAAATTAATACAGCAGAACTATTCAAAATCACCAGTGTTCTGAAGGTTTAGATATCGGGGCAGTTTGTCATATTAATGCCTATGAAATAAAAAACGAATGATAAAAAGGGGGAGGTAGTATATGTGAAAAAAAAAAAAATTGTTGACGATTTTAGGCAGTGATACGGTCGTTGTGACTAAAGAATGGGTCTATGCAGCTTACATTTGATTTTACAGTGAAGTGTTTGCAATAATGGAAACATGGAATAAATTTCTGGAAAAAAGAATCGAGGATGCCAAAATTGATACATGTAGAAAATCATTTGTAGTTTAGGAACGCCTTGTCTACATTTTTAGTCTATGGTGTATATGTGCCACTTAAGCCACTTCATTATGTCTCTATTTACTTAAATGCTCATAAATTCATCGTAGTTATAGATTACATTGATTTTTCGGACGTGTAAGCATGATTTTATATGAGCCCAATAACCCCGTAGACGTCAACATAAACTTACCTTTTATTATTTGGCTTTGGAAGTACTGGTGTTCAGTTCATCCAGACTTTACTGCGCAGCCTACTTGTATCTGTATGATGCGATCCAAAATTATTGTATATTCAAGGGTCACCTCTGAACGAAATTTCTGTTACAACTATTATATATAGATCTATCTGTTAACTGAAAACAAACAAACAAAACAAAACAAAACTTACCAACTATTTGAATTAATTCGGGATTGAGACTGTGTGACATAACCATACCCTAATCTTCTATTTACACTATACAATATCAATCGGGTTTTGTCAGAGTTTAATGAGTGCGTCAGATATACTGGTGAATGTATGAAACAAACACTTACTGGAACTAAAAACAATAAGATTTGGTTTGATTTTGAATCATTAAAAGAAGAAAAAGACTTAGACGTAAACCTCGATTGGTTTTGGTATTGATAAGACACAAACTGATGCGGAAAGTACGAAATGTTGTTATAAGAAAAAAGAATACAAAGAAAACATCGTTGACAACCTACAATGCAGCGTTTTGGGACATACGTAGAAAGCCCACAGGAAGCAGTAGTTTAACCACAAAACAATGGTATGACCATTTAAATAATCTATTCGAATTAATTCCTCGCCAATCTGGATTAAATGATGATCAAAGTAATGACGTTAGACTTGTTACAGATACAGTTCCACTCAACTGTAATTGCCGACGGAAATATTCTGGCAATCAAAACACTAAAAAACCAAAAGGCTCCGGGCCTTGATGCGTTAATAAACGAATTCTATAAACATGGCAAACAGACAATTTTGCTATTTTTTGTGAAAATTTTCAACCATTTGTTTGATAATGGTCTATTTCCTGATCAGTGGTCCTTACCAATTTTTCAACCCCTTCATAAAAAAGGTGATCTTAATGATCCTGATAATTGTAAGGGTGTTTCTCTTCTAAACATATGCAGAATTCACTATATGCCATTTCATGTACTTTTATCTAGACATGGCTTTTTGTGCATGTACTTTTACCTTGGTGTGTATGTGTGTGCTTGTGTATTCGCTCGAATGTATAGGTGTTAACTTCATTGCCCTTTATGTATAATTTATGTTTATATTGCTTGGATGAATTTATGAATCTTCTTTCAATGTGCCCGTGAATCCATGTATATTTCACTTCGATGATGATTTCCTGAAATACACCATATTATCACCATTTTCCCATTTCAGTAAGGTATTGGCTTTGCAGCCGCACATATGGCATTTTTGTTTTATTTTTTTAAATTAAATCTGTTTTAATTCTCGTTTCACAAGACAGGCCCTGCCGCATTTGACTAAGGGTTCTTTTCTCCGGAGACTTTGGTGTTCCCTTCAGCCCCTTGGCTTGATGGTTTACGAATTTTTTCTTCCTATTCCAAGGTCAGACTGGAGTCGTTGCACTAGGTACGACATTAGCCATACCTCTTGATTACATATTTTCCCATTCAGTCGATTATATGCTTATATTTCTCAAATGCATTATTTAATAGTAGGATACTTTACATTCCAAAAACTACTCTTAGCTAGTGCGTCATAGTTTTAATTTTAGTCCTGGACCCTCTTCAGGATAAATTGCAGAATTCATCTCACTTCCGCTCTGACATCATATTTACTCACAAACACATTGTGATGGCTTGTCATATTGGCAGATGTGATGCGTCTAGTGTGTCGGCTTCAGCCTGCACCGCTGACTAGCACTGCTGTGCGAAAAGAAGAGCAGAGGGCGTAAGTCTCTTCCTGTCAGTACATAGCCTCTCCATCAGCAAGCCCTACGCTGTGCCTCCTCGTGGCGACAGGCGGTAACTGAGCACCTCACGGACTCAGGCTGAATCTCGTAGGACTCGGAGGAGGTCTGGCCCCCCCAGACGTGAGGCATGCAGGCCCACCGGCGTGTGGATACGCCCTGGTGCCCACGAACCAGACCCCCAAGCTATGGGTGAATAGCTCCACTGCCTTGTGGACATCTCGGGAGAGAGTAAAGCTAGCGGAGAGACCGTACACAAACCGATGGAAGGCAACGGGGAAACCACCATCGTAATTTTTCCCAGGATATCATGAACAGAAACAAAAAGATCAAAGACAACGACGTAAATAGGTACTCCGTTGGAGCAGCTTCGTCCGGTAGGGACCGTCATGCGGCACAGGTGACACCAGACCATCAGCAAGTTACTGCGAACCCTACACTCAGATTTAAAAACATCAAAGTTGCAACATGGAATATAAGAACATTGTTACAAAAGGGTAAATTAGAAAATATCAAGACAGAGATGGAAAGACTTAACATTGGTATTTTAGGACTAGGGGAAGTGAGATGGAATGGGGCAGGCATGATAACATCAGGAGAATACACAATGATATACTCTGGTGGTAACTCACATGAAAGAGGAGTAGGCATCATGATGGACAAAGACAAATCAAAAGCAGTTAAGGGATACTGGGCTGTGTCTGACAGAGTTTTGCTGGTCAAATTGGGAGGCAAACCATTTGATATCAACATCATCCAGGTGTATGCACCAACATCCACAAGTTCTCAGGAAGACATCAACAACTTCTACGAAGTATTAGAAATGGCCAAGGTCCAATATAAATCACAAGAAGTTACAATAACAATGGAGATTTTAATGCTAAAGTGGGACAGGATAGGGTGGAGGATATAGTTGGACCTCATGGCCTTGGCACGCAAAATGAAAGGGGTGAGAAACTTGTAGAATGGGCACAGATGAATGAGTTTATAGTAGGAAACACCTGGTTTGAGCAGCCTAATAGAAGAAAATGGACTTGGATGAGTCCAGGAGATAATACCAAAAATCAGATTGACTACATCCTGATCAACAAAAGATTTAGAAATTCTTTACTGTCAGCAAAAACACTACCAGACGCAGACTGCAACAGTGACCACAATCCTGTAGTGGGAAGATTTAGACTGAAATTGAGGAAAAGGAAACAGACCAAAAAACAACATCAAATTAAACCTTGGACTCTAAAAGACAGATGAAGGGATACGTAAAAAATTTAATGTGCATGTTTAAAACAAATTCAGTGCTCTGGAAGACGTTGGTGACAGTGAGGAACAATGGATAAAGTTGAGGAATTCGATAAATGAAGCTTGTGAAGAAATCCCTAAAGCAGATAGAAAAGCAAAAAAGGACTGGATGACTAATGAAATTTTGGGCTTGATGGAGGAAAGGAGGAAGGCAAAGAGAAATGAGGAGATCTACAGGAAGATAAACAAAGAAATCAGGAGATCATGAATAGGTGCAATGAAGCTAAGGAAGCTTGGCTGAAATCAAAATGCAAAGAAATGGAAGACCGACACAAAACGGATCCTCAGGGTATGTACAGACGAATTGAAGAAATTGTCCACAGAAAAAATGCATGCACATCAACTGGTTGCTTGAAATCGAAAGATAATAATAATAATAATAATGTGCACTTATTAAGCGCCTTTTCACCCGAAGGTGCCCAGGGCGCTTTACAAACAATTCAATACAGAACAAAAATGACAATTACATCAAGAATATATACAAATGCAAAAATCAAACACACTCACCCACACACCCAAACACACACAACACACACCACGCACACACCACACACACACACACACACACACACACACACACACACACACACACACACACACACACACACACACACACACACACACACACACACACACACGCACAAACTTATGCTGTCAGAAGGAATTATCAAAAATACAGAAAGTTGAGATTAAGCAGAGCAGGTTCACGCAAATAGATGAGTTTTCAGTGCCGACTTCAAAGTAACTTTGGAATCAGCGAAGCGAACTGTTTGTGGCAGACTGTTCCAGACTGAAGGACCGTTATAATGAAAGGCTCGCTGGCCAAAGGTTTTGGTTCTGATCTTTGGAATACAAAGGATGCGTGTGTCTGCGGAGGAACGGAGCTCTCTTGACGGTGTATAGAGCTGTAAGAGAGAGGACAGGTAAGAGGGACAGGAGGAAGTGACACAGTTATAACAGAGAGTGGAGATTTTGAACTGAATCCTCGCATTTACGGGAAGCCAGTGTAGAGTTCTGAGTAAGGGCTGAACATGATCTTTCTTGGACGCTTTCAAAATTAACCTGGCTGCTGCACTTTGAACTTTCTGAAGTTTCTCTAGCAAATAATGTGGGCAACCAGACAAGAGAGAATTGCAGTAGTCAATGCGTGACAAAACAAACGCACAAACAAGGACTTTTGTAGCATCAACTGTGAGAAAGTGACGGATTGAAGCAATACGTCTCAGCTCAAAGTATGCAGACCTGCATGTATTTGTCACATGCAGGTTCATGGACAAAGTACTGTCTAGGTAGACACCTAGGTTCTTAACACTAGATGAAAACTGAATGTGGCTCCCACAAATGTCTATAGATAGCGGAAGTACCTGAGAACTAGATACTCTGTTTGAAGCGACAAGCATGGCTTCCGTCTTACCATCATTAAGCTGCAGTTTATTGGCAGTCATCCACTGCTTCACTTCAGAAACGCACTCCCGAAGGCTCCGAAAGGCAGACTCGACCTCATCCGGCGGACTAGAAACTTGGAGCTGCGAATCATCGGCATAAGACTCAAAGGACACAGGAAAACGTTCGATTACATCTGAAAGTGGTTGTGTGTAAAGAATAAAGAGCACAGGACCAAGAACAGACCCTTGTGGTACACCAAACCGAAGAGTAGTAGGTTCCGATGATAGACCGTTCACTGATACACGCTGTGTCCTATCAGAAAGATATGACCGAAACCAAGAGAGAACAATATCCCTAACGCCGAAGACAGACTGAAGCCGATGAAGTAAAATTTCATGATCTATCGTATCAAAAGCCGCCGATAGGTCTAACAAAGCGAGGACTGAGATCTTGCCGTCATCCAGAGCCATCAGCAGATCGTTTACAACTTTTACTAAAACAGTTTCGGTGCTGTGACCGGGACGATAAGCCGACTGATGAACACTAAGAAGATTGTGCAAGTTGAGATGTTCTAACAACTGGGATAAAACAATCTTCTCTACAACCT
This sequence comes from Monoplex corrugatus, assembly GCA_030674185.1. NCBI lineage: Eukaryota > Metazoa > Mollusca > Gastropoda > Littorinimorpha > Ranellidae > Monoplex > Monoplex corrugatus. The sequence continues at coordinate 30,444,891 of CM060313.1, read as the reverse complement.
TTGACAAAAATGGAAGGTTGCTGACTGGCCGATAGCTTGACAGGTTGTTGCAATCAAGGGTAGGTTTCTTTATCAAAGGTCTAACAACGGCAGTTTTGAACACAGATGGAAAAATGCCAGTCGACAAAGAATCGTTGATAACTTTGGTCAGCGTAGGCAACAAAACATCTAAACATTCGTACAACAAGGGAGTAGGCAGGGGGTCCAGTCACATGTCTTTGGAACAGTTTTTGTCAGTATTTTCTGAACGTCATCTGAAGACACAGGCCTGAAAGAAGAAAAACAAGTACCATGAAAAACATCAGAATCACTATCAGTCACAACAGGCATAGAACTCTGGCGATCAAGATTGTCACGGATTTTTGATATTTTCTCCGTGAAAAACTGAGCAAAACGGTCTGGAAGCTGGGCTGGCGGGAAGATGCTGGGTAGAGGAGAAGGAGTGTTCCTGGCAGCCAGTGCGTTGGTGATATTGAAGAGTTGTTTGGTGGTAGAGCTCTCCACCACCCTGAAGCTGTAGAACGCTGTTTTTGCAGCGTGCACAAGTCGATTAACAAAGTTTTTGGCGGCCGTGAAGATCTGCTTGTGTATGGTGAGGCGAGAGGACAACCACTGTCGTTCAGCCCGGCGACGCTCTCTCTTAGCAGCCAGAAGCTGATCACTGATGGCGTTGAACCACGGAGTTGATTTACGAACAGTCACTTTCCGACGTGAGGAAGGAGCATGGTGATCCAGCACTGAAGTCAGGGAGGCGTTGAGCTGCTCAGCAGAAAGGTCTGGGCATGACTTGAGATGATCATGTAAGTCAGCTTTAAAGGCAAGTCTATCTATTGCTTTAATGTTGCGAGTTTGTGTAAACACGGGCGGGTTAGGTGGCACCATCACATCAAGATAGGCCACAACACAGAAGTGGTCCGATTCCAGGGCATGTGAAACGTGTGTAGAACGATGAATGTTGTCGTCAGGGCGGTGCATGATCCAATCAAGGATGTGACCATGTTGATGAGTTGGGCCGTCAACAGACTGAGACAGGCCAAATACTGTCATGAGATCAGTTAGTTTTGAAGTATTTGAGTCACTGGGGCGATCAAAATAGAAATTAAAATCGCCAAGGATAATCATGTTGCCAGAAAGGGTGTTGCAGTGTTCCAGCAGGGAAGGAAAGTGCTCAAAGAACATGGAGTCTGTCAGTTTATTTTTCTTGCTTGGGGGAGGACGATATATGCAAACAAAGTGCACAGGTTTGGATGGAAGAGCCAAAGACATTTTCATCACCTCAAACGAGGCATGCTCAAAGTCAAAGTCAGTAGTGAATGAGGTGTGTGGCAGGAGATCGTTCCTCACAATGACGGCAATGCCGCCACCACGAGTAGGGCGAGGGAAAGACTTCACACTGAAGTTAGCAGGGGCGAGATCGGCACATTTTGCCTCGTCACCCGCCGATTTGAGCCATGTTTCTGTTAAAAACAGAATATCAATGTCATTGTCAATGATGAACGTGGAAATTTCAGTTCTTTTTTCCGGGGAGGACACAGAGCGAGCGTTGAACAACGCAACACACAGACTGTCAGTTTTTCGATGTTGCAGGGGGAGGGAGAGGGAGGGCGAGTGTGCACTGAGAACGTATATAAGATTTTCCTTATTCACAGAACGTGAAACATCGCTGGGTAGAAAGTTTGGAGCGTGTTTGCCGAGTCCGGTAACCACAGATATTTGTCTCTGCTTTATACACCCCGCACGTCGCGTGCGTTTACGGGGTAGGTCATAGCCGATGTTGAGGTGTCGCAAGCGACGGGTCAGGTCAGAGGTCAACGGGGATTCTCGAACCGAAAGAAGCTGGCTGCGTGTGTAGGTCACTGACGGTGGGTCGTAAAATCACTTGGCACAGCCGGTGTTCTCGTGGTGATGCACGGGGGGAAGGCAACAGGACCGATTTAATGGCGGGCAGTTCAACTTCAACACCATCGTCCTAGCGCAAATATAAATGCAAAATAAAGCCAATCTGATGGAAATTGGCGCACAAAACCACCACCACAACAAACACCGATCCATCATGAAATCACTGCACAACTTTCACATCAAAACACAACGTAATTACGACACAGCAGACAAAACATCGGAGAGCAGATGCACTCAGCCTGTGAGGCGTGTGACCTTAAAACCCTCATTGATTTTGACATATAAGATGGCACGCTTATCATGGAAAAAGACAAAATATTAGACAGATGGGGAGAGTACTTTAAAGACCTTTTTGAGGATGACAGAAACGAAGAATACATTATAAAAAAGAACTTTGAAGGACCACCCATAATGAAAGATGAAGTTAGAGCGGCACTGAAAAAGATGAAACCGGGAAAAGCCCCAGGACCAGACAACATTACTACAGAGATGATTGAAGCCCTGGAAGAATTTGGCATAGAAAAAATAACAGTCCTCCTAAATGAAATTTACGACACTGGAAAAATCCCCAAAGATATGTCAAAATCAATTTTCATTGCACTTCCAAAGAAGACAGGGGCTATAGAATGCGAACTCCATCGCACAATCAGTCTGATGAGCCATGTAACAAAAATCCTGTTAAGAATAGTCATGATGAGGACAAGGAATAGAATCAAAAGAGAAATAGCACAAGAACAGTGTGGATTTGTGGAAGGGAAAGGAACTATTAATGCCATATACATCCTAAGAACTATCATAGAGAGGTCAAATGAGATGAATAAGGATTTATATTTATGCTTTGTTGACTACACCAAGGCTTTTGATCGGGTAAGACATGATGAATTGATCAACCAACTGGAGAGACTCAATGTTGATGGAAAAGATCTACGAATAATCAGAAATATGTACTGGGAACAAACAGCTGGAATGAGAATAGAAAACAATGTAAGCTCTTTCCAAAATATCAAAAGAGGAGTCAGAGGGTTGTGTTTTGTCACCAGATCTGTTTTCACTTTACAGCGAAAACATCATGAGAAACCTAGAAGAAGACCCTGGATTAAAGGTTGGAGGGAAAATGATAAACAACATTCGATATGCAGATGACACCGTGCAATTGCAGAAATTGAAGGGGACCTACAAAACCTTGTGGATATACTAGAAATAGAAAGCAAAGGTAAGGGTTTGGAACTAAACAGCAGGAAGACTGAAGTCATGGTGATCAGTAAAAAACATGAAATCCCCTCATGCAAAATAACAGCAAATGGCACAACCTTGACACAGGTTGAGAAATTCAAATGCCTGGGAGCGATCATTTCATCAGACGGCAGATGCACATCAGAAATAGCCGGCAGAATCGGCCAAGCCAAAACAGCATTCGGGAGGATGACGGGCATTCTTGCCAACAAATGCCTATGAATTAACATCGGGAAGAGAGTTCTTGAATGTTATATAGAACCAATACTGTTGTACGGATGCGAGGCGTGGACGGTCAAGAAACAAAGCCAGAAGAAGATTGAGGCAGCAGAGATGTGGTTTCTAAGAAGAATGTTGAGAGTTCCATGGACAGCAAAGAAAACAGGCGAGACAGTCTTGATGGAGGCAGACACAGGTAGATCACTCATATGGAAGATTGGGAAAAGACGGGCAGCATTTGTAGGCCATTTTATGAGGAAGGGGGATTTGGGGCGCCTGGTCATGGCGGGAAAGCTGGAGGGAAAGAGAGCACCGGGTAGACCCAGGGAGAGAATGCTGGACGGACTTGCAGAGTGGCTGAGGACGGGGAAGGTGAGGGAGATGCTTGGGGCAACGAGAGATAGAAGCAGATGGAAGTCCATAATCGCCAACGCCATGTGGCAGGGCACCTGATGATGATGATGTTGACATTGTGATGTCATTTTAGTCATTTTAGTCCTTTTCTCACAGTAGCAGAGAGGTTTCAGTCTGTTTCTCCTAATTTTTGTATTTGTTCGTTTGTGATCTTACGCTTGACAAAGACCAGTTGGCCGAAAATTCGCTCCTGTCTCTTCTGGTTGTATTAAATACGCGTCTGATTCTTTTTTCATGTTTCTTTTTCTGGTTCCTGTTTGCTTGAACGTGGGCAGTCACACTTGTTTTGGATTAAACATATGCAGCAAAGTGTATAGTTCTATCTTGAACAAGAGGATTATAAATTGGATCGAAGAGAATTACAAATTGGATTGAGGACAATGGTATACAGTTGATCATACTTTTACCCTCATATCCATGATTTACAAGCAAACTACTGTGACACAGGAAACTGTATGTTGCCTTCATTGACCTTGGTAAAGCAATTATACTGTACGCAGAGAAAATTATGGAGGGTTTTGTATAAAAATGGAATTAATGGGGAAAATTAAATACTCTGAAGTGCATATACTCCATTGTAAAAGCAAAGTGCGGGCAAGAAGGGACATGACAGATGTATTCTACTGCTTGCAGGGACTTAAGCAGGTGAAGTTTGTTCCCTGTGTTATTTTCGTTATTTATCAATGAACTAATCAGAAAGATTACATTTAAAGGTACGCATGACCTTCAGTTGTCCCCAGACGTACTTGATATATTCATACTACTTTCTGCTGACGACGTTGTGTTGTTTTCTGACAATACAATTGGCCTTCAGACACAGCTTAATGTTTATATGATTGTTAGAGATTTTGGAGGTAACTTTCAATTTGGACAAAGCCAAAATTGTAGTTTTCCTGATGGTGGGCTCATTACTGCCAAAGAGAAATGATATTTTGGAGATAATCGATTGCAGTTTGTAAATATGTACAAATATTTTGGTGTATGTTTGTCACCCAGGTTGTCTTTTGTTCATACCATGAATGACTTTGCAGATCGTGCTAGAAAAGGGATATTAGTCATTTTAAAGTTGCTCTGGTCAGCTTGTGAATACTCTAGCAGAGTACTCTTTAAATTGTTTGACACTCAGATCCAACCCATTCTAACTTGTGGTTCCGAAATTTGGGGGCTTATCTACTAACCAAGAATACATTGAAAGAATACATTTGTTTGCTATTAAGAAATTTCTTGGTGTTAACTCAAACGCTCCAAGGCACTTACTTTATGGAGAACTGGCAGATATCCATTACATGGTAATGCATATATAGAATGTATAAAGTTCTGGCTCAGACTTATCTCCTTAAAAGATGACATACTTCTCAAAAGAGCATACATTATGTTATTAGGCTTACAGACTCAGAACTACAGCACATGGACTTGTAAAGTCCGCAACATTCTTTATAAGTTTGGTTTCGATATGGTTTGGGAAACACAAAATGTTGACAATGTTAAAACATGTATTGATAAATTGAGACAAAGACTTGTTGACTGCTTTATTCAAGATTGGCATTCTGCTCTGGACAACAATGAATTCTGTTTATTCACATTTCAGTCAACAGCTGTCTTTATGTTCATATCTTTGTCAAATTCAAAACGCATGATTAAGGAAATATTTAACTAGATTCAGGATAGGAACGTCACTTTTGAAACCTTTGAATTGGCACTTTTTATGATACAAAACAACGAATAATGACAGAAATTATGACTGTCCATTTTGTAAAGATAGAATAGAAACTGAGATTCATTTCGTGCTGGTCTGCCCCAGATAAGAATTTGTGAAAGTAGAACTAATTTCAGCGAAGTTCTACCGACACCTATGTTTAGATTTACGTTATTAATAGCATGAACCAACAAAACAATATTGAATTAACTTGCACAATTCACTTTAAGGCATTAGACCTAAACGAAAATGTCATATTGACGGCTAATTATCATTACTTGTACTTAGTTAATTGATTTGTTTTATTTTCTTCACACCTATTGTAATGGGCCAGAGGCCTTTTCGATAAAACTTTGTTTACACTATACACTAGCATCGACTAGGCTCAAATAACACGCGCAGTGTCGGTCCGAGAAATCGAGCAACACCCTGAAGGATCATCGACTGCGTGGTTTCAATTTTTTTCCAGATGTACCTAGAACATAGTCAAATCTGAGTTGAGTTAGTAGGAGTTGAAAATCCTCGATTGATATAGACTGACGAGATTGGAAACCACAACCTGCCAGCCACCGTGACTCGTGAATGCCTTAGAATTAATTATTTTTGGTTTCATTTCTGGCTAGAAATAATTCTTACGAGGCCATGGCCTGCATGAATATTACATCACTTTTATTTCATTTTATTTTATTTATTTATCTATTTATTTATTATTATTATTATTATCATTATTATTATTATCATTATTATTATTATTATCATAAATGTAGAAAACACGCCTTCTGGTGTTCTTTGTCAGTGAATTTGTCTATATCATTCCAAGGCTGCATAAGAATAACGTATATCTCGAGCAACAAATGTTACCAAGTGTTGATGCAGCGGAAATAATGTTCGTGGTATGTTCTCCAGGGACCTACAATGTTTGGGAGAAAAGTCTTCATTGGCTGACTGCATTGACACTACACAATGTGCTGGGTTTTTATTTGTTTGTTTGTTTGTTTGTTTTTTGCTGTTTGTTTGTTTTTGTTTTTTTCATCACCTGGGTTCATTACGATAAATCATTCAATCATTTGAAAAAGATTCATTTCCTGAAGACAGTTCCAGGAAAGCAAGTGGTGCATCTGAATATGCTGGTCAAGCATCCAAAGCTCTGATTCTTCCTTTGTCAAAGAAGGATGCATAGTGTCACAAGCTGTCATTGCATGGAATCCTGGTAGGGCCTGGACTCTATCAGCAGGAAGACTAGCTGCGATACTGTGAGCTGCCATGTGACGAATATAACTGCTTTTCCCAAAGCTTATCCGCAGCTCATCAGGTATAATTTCTTGGGCTAGAATGATAGCAAGGACAACGATGGCAATGCCTGATGTTCTGATGCTGACTTTTTGCGGATCCTTTCTGATGCAGTCCACAGTGTGGAGATCATGTACGATGTACTGTGGTCGCGGTATTGCACATTCACAACTAATGGTGGACAGATTACTGCTGATCAGAATCTTGCCAGGGACATGATATTTTTTTCCATTTCTTTTGACAGTAAAATGAACAGTTCCTGTTTATTCCCATCACTGCGCAGAAAACGCAGGAAGACTAGCAGCAATGCTGTGAGCTGCCATGTGACGAATATAACTGCTTTTCCCAAAGCATATCCGCAGCTCATCAGGTATAATTTCTTGGGCTAGAAAGATAGCAAGGACAACGATGGCAATGCCTGATGTTCTGATGCTGACTTCTTGCAGACCCTTTCTGATGCAGTCCACAGTGTGGTAATCATATACAGTGGTCACGGTATTGCATATCCACAACTGATGGTGGACAGATTACTCTTTCCTGACAAATGCTGATGAGAATCTTGCCAGGGACATGATATTTTTTCCATTTCATTTGAGAGTAAAATGAAGAGTTCCTGTTTATTCCCATCATTGTGCAGAAATCCCTTCCAATTGGATGGTATATGTGCAGATCTAGACAGTTTTCGGCATTGTCCTTTGTCACGCTTTCTGCATGTGGATGTTTGTAGGTTATCAGGGAGGTAGGCACACCATACCACATCCAGTTTCACAACGTCATTTAGCTGTCTGAGAATATATATGGTATGAACACCTTGTCTGCATATTCTGAAAGATCATTAATGTTTTGGGGTTATGAAGCTGAGCAATGAGGCACATGCACATTCAAGTATTTTAACATCGACTTAAGGAGCCACAGTCGTCTCATCTGAGTTAAGTGCTTCGCATACAGGCAACAATATATCTTTTACTTCTGAGATTTTAGTGTTTGGCATTCTCAACATCCTGGGGAAAAACTATTATCTTACTGCATGGCAATGAAGTCATCTTCCTGAGCCCTTTGATTGCAGCATCTGAGAAAGTTGTCTGGTGTTTTGAGTTGTGCAACAACTCTGATTTATTACCAGTCCTCATTTCACCATTTTGGCTCACGATGGTGGTGTGGGTTGATTTTTTTATGGTTGAAAACTTTTGGTATACCTCTGTCTAGTTTGGCATGCTATATACAAGCTAGAGAACAGAGAATAGTCATTTTTTAGAAAGGTGATTCTAGTCCTTTGACTCTTCTTTTGCTGCACGAAGATTTTTAGTTATTCATAGACAGTGGATTTGGCACTGGTATTGATCTGTCAACAAGCCTCTGCTTTACAAAGTCTCATATTGCTGTTTACCAGTCACAACAACAGAGTAAAATGTATCCACTACCGAACTGTCTACCACATTTGGTGTCAAATGGAAGAGGTAGCCACTGTCATCTTCAAAGAAATTTCCCACCACCTCATCTGCAATGACAAGAGATTGTACATCTTTGTGGAAGACTTTTTGAATAGAAGCTGTTTGTTTGTGTTGTATAGATGAACTAGGTAATGTCATTTGGATCTTTGTCTCAAATTTGCGCTGAAGTCGTGCAGTCTGTGATCCTGAGATAATCACAGTTCCCCCATCTGCTTTAACTATGACATTGCACTGTTCATATTTTATGACTTGGGTCTATGGCTCTGTTGGATGTTTGTCTGGAGTGACCACATGCCTCAAAGATGCACGGCCGTCGTGTTCAGTGGATGTTGTCCATGGCAAAGAACTATGGCATCATGCTAGTCAGTGACTGCATCAAATGTCCAAATTTGCAGGCTGGATAGGGTGGACAAACTGGAGAAGTGGCAGCTCAAACTCAAGGACGTTGTTCCAGAAAGCATACATAGGTTGGCTCATTGCCTGGTTTCTGTACCTTATTTCTAAGTATTCATTTTTACATTCCTTTTCAGTGAAGGCTCTCTCCTGGAGAATGTACAAAGCAGCTGCTGTGACGTTATGGACCCATCATGTTCTTGTACCTTGTAATGCTTAAAAGAAAGTCACACCTACTCTTCTAGGTAATTCCTTGCGCAGTCCACCTAACATGAGAACGAAGAAATCTTCTCCAAGTAATTGTAGTCAAGATGACTGTATTTCTTTAGCAGTAACAAAGAAGGGTTAATCCCTGACAAGGACAGGTATTTGACCTGGACCAGAGGGAGAGAGAGAGAGAGAGAGAGAGAGAGAGAGAGAGAGAGAGAGAGAGAGAGAGAGAGAGTTACCATACTTTTGCACCAATAATGAACTGAATGTATTACATGTATTTCATTGTCTGATTTACGTAACCGAAACCATAGGCCCACTTTCGCAAATATGTGACACAATGAAGATGACAGGCACTTATTCAAAGACAGGCTGATAAAAACTATGCCCAGTGTCTTAAAATCAGTAACACCAAACGAAGTCATCACGACAATCACGGCTGACCATTCATTTGAGAGTACAGAACTCGGTTTGACACAGATCGTCGACTTTAGCAAAGCATATTATAATTCCATGAAACAAGGAACAGATCGTGTGTGTGTGGTTTTTGAATTATTTAGATTTGTCGTTGAAAGAAGTAAACAGTAGACGGGAGTAGAAATAAACCATATGAGCGAACTACATTGCAACGCGGACTCGAGGAGACGGAATGTAAAGTAATTCTACGTAGAGAGAACAGCAATGTTTAGATTTACATATTGCTTGCGCTTGCACTATCAATAACACAGCTGCCAGAGACAATTTCCAGCACAGTGCACTTGATTCACACTCAGAATGGAGTTTTACAGTTGTGTGACATGAAATTAAACAGTATTCTATTCTAATTAGATAATGCGTATTAACTGCCACCAGCGGAATGTGTCCCTCTGGTCTTCTGGTAAACCATATCATGCAGCAATTAACTCGGGTTTGCTAAATATTTTAACGTGTCTGTAATTCATTAAACAGCGGTATGAAGTTGCACCTCGCATTTGTAGTAAGTGGAATTAATGCTAAAATTGGCAATTATGTAATGCTTTAAACCGTCAGTGTATTATGCATGAAGTCGCATCTCTCTTAAGATTCGTTATAACTGGAATTGGCAGCTATACATTGCTTTAAACCTTCAGCGCATTCTCAAACTGCTTGCCTTATACATAATATATTCATTAGAAACTTGAGACAGCATTTTTTGATACACGTGTAAGAACAGTAATTGTTTTGGGCAGTATTACCCAACGTTTCCTGTCAGTATATGTCCTATCAGTATCTTTGTATAAAGTTAAGCATCTGTTCGAAGCGGAGAACTCTCAAATTCAAACCCATACTTTTTGTCAAAAAGGTAAAGGTTGTCATAACCCTGAAATCGTAAAGGATTGATGTAGTAGAGACCAACGTTTCTTTTTGAAGAAAATTGGATACCCTTTCACAGGTGATTCGCGCCCGTGCAAATTCATGCAGGCAAATTGGAGGGCGAGTGCTCTTGCTTATTAACAAACAGGTCTTTAAGTATTTTGATGATGTTCTCGTGGCGCGAGTGCTCTCTACCTTTGCGCCAACCAGGTCTTTTCACGTACTTTGATGATATTTTCATGGTTGCCAGGGCCAAATATTTGCACATCTATAGAAACATACGAAGAAAAATAGATGAAATTACAGGTAACAGATTTGGTTTGTAAGTTTATACAGCAAGTCCTATGCTCTTTTATTTTTAACAAGTTTTGTTGCATACTGTGCAAATATTAACATACACAAGACCTTGAACATCAGTCAATGTGATCTTCAAGAGACTCTAAATGTCATTCGACTTGATATACAACGAGGACAGTGATAGTTGGTTACACTAGTGAAAACTGAATTAAAATATTGTCAGATGTTTTTAAGAAAGTAGTGCTTACATTCTTTCCTCGAAAAGTGTTGATCTTTGGAACCAGACATTTTATGATATAACATGATATAATTTGACATCTTATCATATACTAAACTATGACATATTATATGATGTTTGATAGGATATGACGTAACGTTATATAGGTCACGATATGACAGGACAGGGCAAGATAGAAGGGTGTGTATGTTTGTGCATTTGTGTGTGCGTGTCTGTGTCTGTGTATGTGTGCGTCTTTCGTTTGAGACAAAACATCAGGGAAGTCTTGCAACTGTTTTTCCCAGTTTTGTGCATCTATTCTTTGTTGTCTTTTGTATACGCTTGACAAAGGTCAGCTGGCCGAAAATTTGCGCCGTCTCATTTTGTCATATTAAGTACTCGTTATTATTGTTGTTGTTGTTGTGTGTGTGTGTGTGTTTCTGGTTCCTATTTGCTTGAACACTGGCAATGACATATGATTTAGATTTGAAGATCATAGGCATTTTTTATATCCGTGTGACCTTGACCTTGACCTTGACCAAATTCATCCAATCGCAATTCCTTTAACACTTTACATACTTGACCAGAATTTCGTAATGATCTGCCTGTAAAGAGTGCAACATGCACATTGTTTTGGATTCATTGGATTTTGGGTAGCTTTGCATCAGAAAGCCCAGCCAAGAGAGAGTTACAGTCATTTATTCGAGACAAAATGAAAGACAGCTTGTTTGTAGCATCAGAAGAAAGAAATGGACAAAATCTACTTATTCTACGTAAGTGAAGATACAGACTTTTGCTCCAGTAGTTCACATGAGCTTCCATGGGAAAGGATTTATCAAGAAAAACACCAAGATTCCTTTAAGATTTGCTGAAGATCATTGTCATGTCAGGTGGTTATGCAATCACGTTTGTGCTCGCTACAACAGTCACACACGGTTTGTCTGTGTTGCCATCTTTTCGAGCCTGCCCCCTGGCGTCATTCGCAAGGGGCGTCACTCTTGTCTTTATTTTAGCTTAGCAACGTATTCGTTGTCAAACAATTAAGACCATTACGATACATCTCCCTCCTTTTTCAAAAGTTTATACAAAACATCTTCAAGAGTGGGCATCATGTATCTCTCCCTCTTCACTGCTTGGTTCAGCTTTTTGAAATCTGTGCAGATCCTCACTGCTCCTGAGGGTTTCAAGACTGGCACCAGTCTGTTGGTTTAGTCACTTCTTCGATTATGCCGTTGCTCTTCATTTTCTCCAGTTCCGCTTTGACTTTCCCAACTAACGGAATCGGGACTCGTCTTGCTGTCATGACTGAGTATGGCTGCACATCCTCCCTGAGTGTAATGTGGATTGGGTAACACTTAATTGGTTCACTGCTCAGTCCTGAGAACAGCTCCTCATCCTTGCCTACTGTGTCCAGTCTCTTGACGAGCTCCAGTCTTGCTGCTTCCTCTCGTCCCAGCAAGCAATCTGTCTCTGTTTTCACAACGTATAGCTTCAAGTTGCACTTCTTTCCCCTAACCTCTGTGTTGATCCTGATTGTGCCTGCACAGTCTCGTACTCCACAAGGGCTTCTCAACACGGTCCTTGTTGGAATAATCGTTGGCTTGGGCTTCATGGTGTTGTACAGAGAGAAAGGAATGACAGAAACATCGGCCCCAGTGTCAATTTTAAACACAGTATGTTTGTTGTGGATTTTCATGTGAACAGTCCATGCACCCCTAGCTTTTTCTCCGTTGACTGACATGAGGCATGCTTCATCCTGGTCCTCGTAGTACTCATCGTATTCCTCATATCCTCTCTCTTCTCTTCCTACTGCATTGAGTGAAGCTATACCTTTGAACATTTTTGATCTGGCGAAGTGATTCATTTCACCACATTTTCGGCACTGTTTGTTGTATGCAGGACATCTTCGTTGTGCATGAGTGCTTGCACAGAACTTGCAGTCATGGACCATAGTGTCTGTCCTTCCTCCCCCGCGTGCTCCACAATTTCCCCGTAATACAAACTGCCCCCTGGAGTTCTGAATGCCTCTACGCTGTTGTTGGCCTCTGCCCCTCCCTCTCTGTAGGTAAGCAACATCACAGTCTTCCTGAAGTTCCTCGCTGGATTGGCGTTGTGCCTGCAGTTGGGTTTTTACAAGCTCATGCTGACGGGCGATTGTGATGGCTTTCTGTAGGGTTAAGTCAGCTTCAAACTGCAGTTTTTCCGACAACCGTGGGTCATGGACACCAAGGACAAGCCTGTCTCTTATTGTGTTGTCTTTGTCAGGAAAGTCTGCTGTTTCTGCTAAATCATATAGAGCCCTAATATATTCTTCCATGGTCTCGCCCGACTGTTGGTTGCGTTTGTGGAAGGTGATGTTCCTCTGGGGCAAAAAATATTGTGTGAACGCTGTCTCCACGTCCGCATAGTTTTTTTTTGTTCATCTGTGAGTGTTAGTTGCCTGAATATGCGGTCAGCTTCCGGTCCCATTATGTACACGAGGGTTGCAACCTGAATTTCTCCTGACTTCTCTGTCAGCTCTGTAATCAATCTGTACCTCTTGAATTGGTCGATCCATGTCATCCAAGAGCCTGGTTCTTTAAAACTGAATTTCTCTGGGGATTTTATTCCTGATGCCATTGTGGCCTGTAGACACTATTATTAATCACTGGTAGGTCTATCACTGAAGCTAACGGTTTCCACCGTAGTATTCACGTGACTTGGAATCAGTTCACTAGTAGGGTGTTTGTATAAAAGCCAGAATAAGTTTAATTGCTTGATCCCTCAACACCCAACAACACTCAGCTAGTAGGATTGTGCATTGTGACACGTACCAGATTCTCTCAGGTCCACTTCTGCACCATGTCATGTCAGGTGGTTATGCAATCACGTTTGTGCTCGCTACAACAGTCGCACACGGTTTGTCTGTGTTGCCATCTTTTCGAGCCTGCCCCCTGGCGTCATTCGCAAGGGGCGTCACTCTTGTCTTTATTTTAGCTTAGCAACGTATTCGTTGTCAAACAAATAAGACCATTACGATACAGTCATAGTACTGTCTGAGATAACCATTTTTAGGTTTGATTTTGTACCTATGTATATGAATTCGGTTCCCTTGCCTGCAGCCAGGCAGTCATATTGTCGATGGCGTTTTTAATTTCTGTAGCAGCACAGAAATGGTAGAGTGCTCTTTGTTGTTTTGGAACAGAGCAAAGTGGCTGTAAATACTTAATGAAAAGAACAGGGCAAAATACAAAACTGTCAGACACCATATTTTCATCAGCGAGGATGGACTGTTGTAAAGAGATAAAAACGATAACAAAAGCAAAACAATGCTAAAAGAAATCAAACTGCACTCACACTGAATCTCCTTCCAGATAATATGTATTAATTTCTCACGCACGTTTTTGTTTAACAGTTATATATAAAAAATTATTATAAAGGTGAACTTAAACCTAGGAATAGGTAAGTTATGAATTGTTCAAACGTGATCACATGTGGTTTGCTCTGCATGTACTGGAACGTTAGTATCGTATAGAAAGAGACGACTAATAGGGAAACTAAGTTAACTGTCTATTTCAGGAGTGTTTTTGTTTGCTGGCTTTTCGCTTATGGTGCTCTCGGATGTAACAAGAAATGTGATTGGCCGGCTGCGGCCAGACTTCCTGGAGACCTGTCAGGTCAACATAACCTTGTGTTCACAGTTGTCTTCTCTTGACGACACTTCTTGTCTCAACACTGACAAGATGCAGCTGAGACACGCAAGGTACGAACCAAGAGATGGACTGACAGACGGACAGACAGACTTATTTCGAGGTTAGCGGAATACCAGATCGATTAAGCCATAAATGAACATACCTTCCGTTATTATTATTATCATCATCATCATCACCATCGACATCATCATCATCATCATCGTTGAGGAAGTTTTAACGACTGAGGGGTAGACATAATCATAATGGCTACCTGGCTAAACTTGTCTCTCAGTGAAAAGGCTACTTACTGCGTAGCTTTCATCGGCGATCCGGCCGACTTCTTCAGCGCAACTGCTGGGTTGAGAACTGGCATCAGTGTGCACCACCGTGAGCGGGGCCGACACAGCCTGTCATCGGTGTACTCCTCACTTATTCAGTCGCACTGTCGTGAGTTGCTCACGGCGATGCACACTGAAGCCAGTTCTCAACCCAGCAATTGCGCTGAAGAAGTCGGCCGGATCGCCGATGAAAGCTACGCAGTAAGTAGCCTTTTCACTGAGAGACAAGTTTAGCCAGGTAGCCATTATCATCATCGTTGTTGCTGTTGTTGTTGTTACTCTTCTTCTTATTATTATCATTACTATTATCATAATGGTAATCATCAATATCATTATGAACCTGACATCTCTTTCGCACTCACGCTCCTTCCCTCTCCCATCCTTACCCATATGCACACACACACACACACACACACACACACACACACACACACACACACACACACGCAGAGACACACACACACACACACACGCACGCACACACGCGCACGCACACGCACACACATACACATACACAATCACAAACATCACCACCACCACTACATTAACTGGTTCTAGGCAAATGAAACTCGATGGTCATCAGTTATTGATACCCGGTAGGAGAAATAAAACGATAAAGTAAATCATAATAAAATTTGTGCACACACGGCTTGCAGTTTACAATTTTTAGATACTATATACCTAACTTGAAGACATTTTGAGTACAGGTGTGTGTGTGCTTGCGTATGTATGTTCACAATAGATTTTGAATTGTCATTTATATATTGGTTTTTAACCTCTGTGGACTTACTTTCTGAACGCTTCCGCGTCGTGCGACGCATGAAGCAGCAAGAGCGCTCCAATAGAGGTTCGCAGAAAGTCGGAGGGCATCACTCTGGCGTCTACCCACCAGTTGTTAAGTCTCTATAACCGTCTGGTGCCGCTTCGGTTTTGGTCTTGGCCTCCTGCACTGTTCTGGCTTCCAGTTCAGAACTTAGTTGGAAGGTCTAGAGAACAGGCTGTCTAGCCGCATGGTCCAGCCAACATAGTCAGCGCTTGCATATGATATCAGTAATGAGGATCTGTTTGCTTTTTGACTTTATTTCATCGTTTGTTACAAAATCTCTCCAATTGGTGACCGAGATCTTTCATAGGCATTTTAGGTCAAAGGAGTCAAGCTTCTTCCCCTGGTTTGTTTTCAGATGCCACGTTCCATACCTGTACAGCGAAAACAAAAGAACATTGGAGTTATAGAACTGCAATTTCAGGCTGAGGGAGATTTTCTTGTTCCAGATTTTGCTTTACCCCTGCGACAGTTCTCTAGTCATATCGCTTAATTTGTTGATTGAACTGTCCAATTAAACGAAGTTGTCGACGATCCTTATCTCGTTCTGTCCGGTGAATACTGCTGATGGCGATGGGTGTTGTCCATCAAGCGTGTTTTTTGTTTTCTTGGCACTAATAATAAATCCAATGTTCACGTCTTCGCTGATATCAGCGACGAGTAGCTGGAGGTCTTGGGTGTCACTAGCTGGTGTGGAGATGTCTGCAAAGTTCAGATCGGACAGGCGCTCCCCCTCATGACACGTGGGTTTGCCCTTTTGAGCACAGCGCTTACCTCTTGGATTTTCTCAATGTATTCCTGGTAGAATGCGTTGTCATTTGAAGTGTCGTGTGTCTATTACGATGCAGGTCTTTTGTTTGTGATGTCAGATTCCTGGTGTGGTAACTGATCCAGGATTCTTTCAAAGCCCTGCTGTAGCTTAGTGTCTCTTCCCCATTTGCAGTTGTTGCTTCTTTCTGTCCTTCCCATCATTCTGTTGTTCCTGGTGGGGGCAATGTTGCCATGTTGCGTACACATTTTTCATGAAAGTGGAATACTGGGATGGTGTTCTTAAGTTCTTGAGCTTGCGGGTGTTGAATCTTCTTCCTAAAGCTGACTTGGTTTCTGCCTTTTCAGCTTGATCTTTAACTTGGCGATGACACGGAAGTGGTCACTGCAAACATCTGCCCCACGATGCAGATAGGGTGCTCTCCATTTTGGCACGATTGTAAGATGGTGAGTCTTTAACTTGGTCCTGTGGTCGTTTGAGATCCAAGCGATTTTATGGATGTCTTTATGGTCGAAGAGGGACAATCCAATCTTCATGCTGTTCAGTACACAGAACTGAATGAATGTGTTACCATTGTCCCATGCAGTCACCAAATACGTGAAGACATAAAAATGCTTGTATCTTGACCAGTCACCTCCAATTAGGGCATCCATGTACCCCATGATTACAAACAGCTCATGGCGTGGAGTCTCGTAGATCAGATCTTGTGGTTGCTGGTAGAATTGGTGGGGCCGAAGCGCTTTGTGAGTGTGACCTTGGCATGTGATTGTAGCAGTCTTGCTGACAGGAGCCGTTCACGGATGGGCTTCCATTCCTCAGTGCACTGGCAGCGTATTTATCCAGTAGAAGGACCACACCTCCCTCCTGTGTACCTCCCTCCTGTGTTCCATCATGTCGACTTAAGAAGTGGTCATGAACCAATGAATTCATCAGCAGCATGTTCCTTTTGTTTGGAGAATAGAAAGCTGTGAAAGGCTATTCACAAAAGACTGATTGATTCTCTTTCAGGACGTCGTTTCCTAGCCTCCGCTCATCCCTGACTTCGTATGCAGCTGTTTTTATAGCTGTGAGTATACACGTATTTTGCTGGTGTGTGTGCGTGTGTGCGTGCGTGTGTGTGTGTGTGCGTGCGTGTGTGTGTGTGTGTGTTGTGTGTGTGTGTGTGTGTGTGTGTGTGTGTGTGTGTGTATGTATGTGCTGTGTGTGTGTGTGTGTGTGTGTGTGTGTGTGTGTGTGTGTGTGTGTGCGCGCGCGCGCGCGCGTTGCAAATTATGTGCTATAAAGATAACGTAATTGTACTTTTGTGCCCCATTGTATCACATAAACTAACTCTTTTTCATCACTCCCTCACTCAGCGTTTTCATACTGACGGAAGTGACATGAAAAACACATTGACAAAGAAACAAACAAACAAGCAAACAAACAAAAAACCTCACAAAACAAACCAAAAAAACAAACAAACCGATCCACCAACCAAATATCCAACTGACCAACAAACTAACCAGTCATGCCAAACGAGAGAGTCTAAGATCTGTGAGTAAAGAGAAAAGTCTTGGCAAAAAAATGGACTGTGCTTGTTCA
Organism: Monoplex corrugatus; assembly: GCA_030674185.1. NCBI lineage: Eukaryota > Metazoa > Mollusca > Gastropoda > Littorinimorpha > Ranellidae > Monoplex > Monoplex corrugatus. Next base: position 30,427,058 of record CM060313.1, on the reverse strand, counting down.
CCTCTTTCTCCTGTTTCTTTGTCTTGATATCCTACAAGAGAAAGGGTTCCCTGTAATCTGAACTGTCGTTGGGGAGCCAGCTGTATAGAAACATCAGCTTCTCCCAAGACAGTATTATGTGGACGGTGCCCAAAATATTTCCTTCACTGCATTACATTTTGCAATCCTGCAAAGGTCTGATATCATTCACAGTTGGGTAAACATGTATGAAGAACAGCACTCAGACTGGAAGGCACAAGCTCAACATTTGCGCCGACTAAGTCACTGTACTTTAGGTCACGGCAACAAACTGTGATCAGTATGTTGTCTTCAGCCCTTAGCTTCTTGATTCCTTGTGCCTTTTTTTTTCCAAAACGTCTTTAAAATATTTTTCCACAATACACAATATTGTAATAGTTGTTTTGACAAACAATGATGCAAACTATCTCGTGCATCTTATTATTGATTTAAATCAGTAGCCGATTAAAAATCCCGCTAGTAATTTTGAGCAATTCTTTATGCAGATCTATATCCATGGAACCATGCGTTGTCATTCCGTGCGCATTCTGAGGGCCTTCCTGACCCTGGTCTTCGTACTCCTGTCAGCATTGAGTGGAATGGCTGAGTATTGCACATGTGTCAGTCACTGGACCGATGTAGTCGTTGGTTGGACTACTGGTCTCGCCATGGGCACCTATGTGGTCAGTGTAGGCTGGCACGTCTTCTTAAGTGTCAGTTTTGTTACCATTAATATATTCTTCATACTCCAGCATATACGACAGAGTTGCTAAAGACATTGTTTTTTTAAATTTATTTTATTCATTTATTTATTCATTTATTCATTTATTTATTTATTTATTTAGTGTTCCGATTTTACTCGGATTTGTGTAGACACTGCAGACGGTATATTGTTATACAGTATGCATACTCTGTCTTCGGTGCGCGTGTATGCTGAACTTTTTCATGTTTCCATAAGCTGACTTACGGGATCTTTGACGTACATATTTGATATTCTGCATGCTTGTATACAGAAAGGGGTTCAAGCATTAACAGATCTGTGCAATGTGAATCGCTGCCTCCTCCTCATCATGTGCCTTGCCGCATGGCGTTGGCGATCATGGCCCTCCTCACAAATCTGTATCTTTTGTTACTGCAAGTATATTTTCTATCCTTTAAGTCCCCACCCACTCTGCAAAACTCTGGTATTTTCTTCCTAGGTCTAGCTGGTGCTCTTTTCCCTTTAGCTTTCCTGCTGTGACTAGGCGCTCAAATTTCTCTTGCCTCGTAAAATGTCTTATGAATAATGTTTGTCTTTTCCTGATCTTCTTCCTTAATGTTCCTTTCGTGTTTGCTTCTTTCAAGATTGTCTCGTTTGTTTTCTTTGCTATCCATGGAACTCTTAGCATTCTTCATAGAAAGCACATTTCAGCTGCATCAATCTTGTTCTGACTTTGGTTGTTGATTGTCCAGTCTTTGCATCCGTATAATAGTACTGGTTCTATAAAACGCTGAAGAACTGATGTTTAGTAAAATGCATCTGTTCGTAAGAACGTTTTTCATTTTCTTGAATACTATTTTAGCTTGGCCAATTCTGCTGGATATTTCTTATGTGCGTCTGCTGTCTTGTGAGATGATTGCTCCCAGATATTTGAACTTGTCAACTTGCCTCAGTGTTGTGCCATTTGTTTCATTTTACATGAGGGGATATTTTCGTTGTTTTGTTTTGTTTTGTTTTGTTTTCACTGATTACCCTGACTTCAATCTTCGTACTACTTCGCTCTAACCCTTTGTTTCTGCTTTCTATTATATTCACAAGATTTTATAGATTTTTCTTATTTTCGGCAGTTAGAACGGTGTCATCTGGATAACGAAGACTGTTTATCATTTTTCCTCCAACTTTTGTCCCATGGCATTCTTCTAGGCTTCTTTTGTTGGTTTCGCTGTAAAGTGAAAACAAATCTGGTGACAGAACACATCCCTGTTTAACCCCTCTTTTGATATTTTGAAAACAATTATCTGTTTATTTCCAATACATAGTCATTAATATTGTTAGAAAAGATTTCCAATTGGTTAATCATTTCTTCGTGTTTTATCTGAACAAAAGCCTTGATATAATCAACATAAATATAAATATTAAAAAAAATCCTTATTCAACTGAACTGATCTTTGTATGAGAGCTCTTATGATAAATATGACTCTAACAGTTCCTTTTTCTTCAATAAATCCACTACTTCTGTTTCTGGTATGATTCTATTCCTTGACATCTTCATGTTTATTATTAAAATGATTTTGTCACATGATTCATCAAACTGATTGTACGATTGAGTTCACATTCTATAGCCCTTGCTTTCTTTGGAAGTGCAGTGACAACTGACTTTGGCATACCTGTGGGGGTTTTCCGGTGTCATGATTTTCATTTTGGAGGATTATCACTTTTTCAGTACCAAATGCGTCTAGGACCTCAATCATTTCTATAATAATATTGTCTGATTCTGGGGCTTTTTCTTGTTTCGTCTTTTCTTTTTCATCACTGGTCTAACTTCATCTTTCATTATTGGTGGTCATTCAAAGTTCTTTCTAATGATGTGTTCATCCTTTCTGTCATCGTCAAAAAGGTTTTGATGTACGCTTCCCATCTAACATTTTGTCTTTTCCCAATACAATTGTACCGTCTTTTGATTTTAAGCAACCAGTTGATGTGCATGTCTTTTTCTTGTGAGCAATATCTTCAATATTTTTGTACATAAACTTAGGATCTGTTTTGTGTTTGGTCTCGTATTTATTTGCACTTTGTTTCTAGCATTTGATCCTGATAACCATCTTTTTTGTTTTCTTCCTCTTCTCTCTTTACCTTCCTACGTTCATCCATAAAGTCTAAAATTTCTTTTATCATCCAATTCTTCTTTGCTTTTCTTTCAACTCTACGAATTTCTTCAAAAGCTTCATTTACTGAATTTTTTTTTAAATGTGTCCATTGTTTCTGGCTGACTGCAACATTTCCTCTCCATCCAATGTCTGAAATCTTAATGATCCTCAAAGAAATGTGTTTCAAATCTTGCAAAATTGACCCCATTCCGGCCTGTCTCTTTTTACAAATTTACCAGTAACTTCTTCCATCAAATCACCTTCATCGTCAATTCTTGTGTGGTCTCAGGAGTCTTCCCTTTTGCTTTCAAAACTGGTCTCATCCGGCCACTTCTCAAGAGAGATAATCTGATCCCAATGATCTGAAAAATTATAGACTTTATCAAATCTCCTATTTCTCTCCAAGCTCCTTGAAAAAGTGGTACCAAAACAACTGAATAAGCATCTCTACTATGGAGCAGAGATGCCAGCCAAACCAAAGAACATCACCATCATACAAGTGTATGCTCCAACTACCAGCCACGAAGACCAGGTGGTTGAAGAATTCTATGAGAAAATAGAAGACACCATCGGAAAAGCCCCCAGGAAAGACATCATCATAGTTCAGGGGGACTTCAACGCCAAAGTCGGCCCAGATGCCTACAAAAACTGGGCTGGAACAGTGGGTCAATTTGGCACAGGGGAAACTAATGACAGGGGACTTCGCCTTCTGGAGTTTGCCTGCACCCAACGGCTCACCATTGCCAACACCCTCTACCCCCACAAACTGTCAAGAAGAACAACCTGGCATGCGCCGAACGGAAAGACTCACAACCAGATCGACTTTGTCCTCACACCGCGGCGCTTCAAATCAAGCATTAATAAAGCAAAGACGAGGACATACCCTGGAGCTGATATAGGCAGCGACCACGACCTCGTGCTGCTCACAATGAAGATCAAATTGAAAAAGAAGTACCAAGCTGCGCAGCCACGCATCAAGTTTGACCTGGAAAAGCTAAAAGATCCAGAGATAGAAGAGGCATTCCAGGCACAGCTCGGGGGGCGGTTCGCGGCACTCAACTTCCTGGACAGCGACATCAACGACCTCACAAACAACTTTGGTGAGGCAGTCCGCGAAACAGCAGAGGAGGTACTGGGGCGACAGAGGAAGAAACACCAAGCATGGATCTCAAATGACATCCTTGACCTCTGCGACAACAGAAGATCACTGAAGAAGACGAAAAACTCCAGCCCTGAAGAAGCCGCACAGTATCGTAAAACCAACAACCTTGTAAAGAAGAAAATGATTGAAGCCAAAGAACAATGGATCAACAACCAGTGTGAGAACATCGAGAAAGGCATGAAAAAAGGAAACAGCAAACATGCCTTCACCACACTGAAAAACCTTACCAAGACGCAGCAAAACAGATCGTCAGTCATCGAGGATACCTCAGGCGAGCTGCTGACAGAAAGCTCCGCTGTTCTGAACAGATGGACGCAGTACTGCCAAGAACTATACAACTACCCAATACAGCCAGATGACAGTTTGTTTCAGGGGGACTCAACACCATTGAGGGAATCCTCACCGCTACCAGTGATGAGAGAAGAAGTGGAAGAAGCCATCCGCAGCCTACCAGCAGGGAAATCACCTGGAGCAGACAATATCCCAGCAGAGCTGCTCAAACATGGAGGGAATGATTTGGTCACTCGTGTAACATCGATTTGTCAGAAGATCTGGGAGACAAAACAGTGGCCCACAGAATGGACTCAATCACTCATCATCCCCCTGCCCAAAAAGGGAAATATGCGCCAATGCCAGAACTACAGAACAATAAGTCTCATTAGCCACACCAGCAAGATCATGCTCAGAGTCATATTGAATCGACTGAAGAAAGAAGCGGAAGAACACCTTGCGGAAGAACAAGCTGGATTTAGGGCGGGCAGAAGCACAGTAGAACAGATCTTCACCTGCCGGATAATGATGGAGAAACATCTGCAGCATCAGAGAGACCTGTTCCACAACTTCATAGACTTTAAAAAAAAGCATTCGACAGGGTGTGGCATAAGGGTTTGTGGCAGGTGCTAAGAAAGTTTGGCATAGAGGAAGGTCTCGTCCAAACCATCCAGGCGCTGTATAACACTGCCAGCAGCGCAGTTCTCCTCAACAACCAGATAGGGGACTACTTCAAGACCACAGTTGGAGTCCGTCAAGGCTGCCTACTCTCTCCCGTGCTGTTCAATCTCTTCCTGGAGAACATCATGCGTGAAGCCCTCCATGACTTCCACTCCACTGTCTCCATCGGAGGAAGAACCATCAACAACCTGAGGTTCGCAGATGACATCGACCTGATGGGAGGCAGCAACGAAGAACTACAAGACCTGACCATGAGACTGGAAGAAAGTGCAGGTGCACACGGAATGGAAGTGAGCACAGAAAAAAGCAAAGTCCTGGTCAACAGCACAACCAACACCCATGCTGAAATCTACATGAACGGGCAACAGCTTGAAGAAGTGGACGCTTTCAAATACCTTGGCGCCACTCTCACCAAAGACGGTCGCTCTACAACAGAAATCAAGACCAGACTAGCGATCGCAACAGCAGCAATGGTAAAGCTAAACAAGATCTGGAAGAGCAGAGAGATCGGCTTTCCATCGAAGATGAAGCTGTACAAGTCCCTGGTGCTCCCCATCCCGCTGTATGGATGCGAGAGCTGGACCATGACAGCAGAGACCACCAAGAGAATCCAGACGTTTGAAACTAAATGCTTCAGGCGCTTGCTCGGGATCTCTTGGCAAGATCGGAAGACAAACGACTTTGTGTGGAGCCAAATAATAACACTCGCAGGCCCACAAGAACCCCTCCTGGCAACAGTCAAGAACAGGAAGCTGTCGTGGTTCGGGCATGTCACACGCCACAACTCACTGCCCAAAACGGTCCTCCAGGGTACACTGGGAGGCGGCAGACGAAGGGGACGACAAGCCAAATGCTGGATGGACAACATCAAAGAATGGACCAGGTTGGATGGCCCCACGCTGGTGCGACAGGCGGAGGACAGGACCGGTTGGCGACGGCTGGCTTCAAGAGTGTCTCTCATCTCTCCTCTACGCCCATCACGGGCAGGAGAATGATGATGATGATGATGACTATGGAGCAAACCACAGTACAAAAACATCTCTTGTTCACATAGTCATTGAACTTCGTGCTGCTTCTGACGCTAGTAAAATTTCTCTCTTAACACTCTTCGATTTGTCTGCAGCTTTTGATATCACTGACCACTCCATCCTTCTCTTTCGTCTTGAACAAACTTTTGGAATTCACGGTACTGCTCTTTCTTAGTTCTCCTCTTATCTTTCTGATCGCTTTCAATCAGTTCTAATCAAAGGAAGTCAGTCTGTGCCTGTTAGGCTTTCCTGTGGAGTTCCTGTCCTATTCACCCTTTATATCTCACCCTTTGATAACATCATCAACCAGCATGACATGAAACACAATTTTTGAGCAGGTGACTCACAACTTCAGAATAGCAACATTCCCGAAAATATCACTTACCTTATCTCAGAAGCATCCAGTTGCAACGTTGATATCCAGAACTGGATGACACAAAATAAAGTACAGTTAAATGGTGATAAAACTGAAGTCATGCTCGTAGGCACCAAAAACAAATTTGCCTCTATTACACTGAATACCATCCAGCTAGGTGACAACATCATCCTTCTCTCTGATTCTGTCAAGAAACTGGATGTGACCTTTCTATGCAAAAGTTTTAACGCAGACCCGTCAATCGTGCTACTATCAGATTCTACGCATTGGTTACATTTCGAAGATATCTTTCAACTAAGGCTGCATCTAAGCTTGTGACATCTCTTATTTTATTTCGTCTTGATTAGTGTAATGCTCTCCTTTCTGGACTACCACATTCGTCTCACTTCTGACTGCAACGTGTACAAAACTCAGCTGCTTGTCTTATCCTCAGAAAGAAAAAAGTTTGATCATGTCAGTCCCCTCCTTCGCTCTCTACACTGTTTGCATGTTTTGAACAGAATTGAATATAAGCTGAATACCTTGTATTACAAATCTATGCACCAGTCTGCTCCATCATACCTTTGTCATAACATCAATATTTATACGCCAACTCGCACTTTGCGCTCAGCTTGACGTACTCTTTCCCTTCAGGTTCCTAGATTAACTACCAAATGATGGCCAGCGTTCTTTTGTTGTTTTGGGACCATCAGCCTGAAATAAACTTCTATTCTCCCTTTGTCTATCATCTACCCTTTCTGCTTGCTTTTAAATCTATATAAAAAAAGCACGCACACAAAAAACAACTCTTTTTCCGACAGTGAATTCTGCAACTGCCTCTTTCCTTCAGTGTGTGTGTGTGTGTGTGTGTGTGTGTGGTGGTGGTCTTTGATTTAATGTCTATTCACTAAAGTGATTTTAGACACAACAACAACAACAACAACAAAAAAGGGAAGGGGGGCGGGGTGATAGAGGAGGAGTGAAGAAAATATTTGAAAATTGTCAATTTTGAACTTGAGAAAAGATGATCCAGAAAACAACTGTTTTGAAGAGGGAAAAGTAAAACTAACAAATAATGTTACCATAATTAACGATTTAAACAAACAAACTAACTAATAAAATTAATAAATATCTGGAAGAAATGAAGAAAAAATTAAAACTAATAATTGACTAACCATAACAGTGAACAAGTGAAATAACATTTTAAAGGTAATTCGCTATAGGACTTTTTGACAGGCTAACAAAAAATTCATACAGTAATGATGATGAGGCAAATATATCAGAAACTGTACTCATAGATAGTGTTGGAATATGTCGTTTTACCTTAACGCAAGAAAGAATATGACTATGTGTTATCTTCTTTCCACACAGACACACTATGTTCTTGGTGTATTTTGTTTTGAATGCATCAAGTTTCCATCTATACATAAGGGATTGTATAATTCTGCTGGCATGAAGCTGCTTAAGTATTTTGCTAACTTCAAAGTTCGTGTGACATTTATCATACTTTTTCTGTTTTAATTGGAACTGCTTCCAGACGTAGTTGTCTACTAAAGTGTAATTCTCGTGCAACGAGAGAGAAAGCTGGATATTGTTTGAATCTGGTGAGTTATTAGCTCCCGTTTGGCAGCCCTGTCAACTTTATCATTATAACGAAAAGAACTATGAGAAGGTATCCAGCAGAAAGTAATATCAGTGCCTCTTAAAGATAAATTATGAATCAAGTGACTAATTTCCAGAATCATTTCTGATCTTGTTTGTAATTTTGATAATTCAAGAGCCTGAAGTACTGATTTTGAATCAACGCAAAAAAGTATTTGAAAAATTGTCCTAGGAAGACTTATCATAAAGTTTAAAGCCATTAATATTGCAAAGAGTTCAGCTGTAAAGACAGATTTATCAAGTCCTATGTAGAAAGATTTTTCAATTTTGAGAGCAGGTATTAAAAACGCTGAGCCTGCTTTTCTTTCAATTACTGATCCATCAGTGTAAATTTTCAAATGATCGGAATATAAGTCGTCTATATGACATTTAACCTGACTTGCCAGTAAGTTTATATTCTCTCTTTTTTTTAAATTAGTGTGGTGTACGTCAAATTGTGCTCTTTGGAGTTCCCAACTGGGTACTGGCGAAAAGGAAGGTCTTATAGATACAGGATCTACGTGTAGATCAATTCCTGAGCCTTTCATGACGTCAGATGTGTATGTTGCAAGAGTGACCTGTGAAGATATTGATTTAGCTCGTTTTGGAAAGTCGGTATCTGATCTCAGTTTAATTTCTGTTTCGGAGATGTTTTCTACGGTGGTGTGTCTTAACAAAAATTTAGTAGAAGCGACTTTCCTTTGCTCATCAAGTGGCAACAGTTTGATTTCATTATATGTGCGAAGACAGGAAGCATGCATTGGAAGACCCAGTGCAAGTTTGAAACCTTTACAATCTATGCTCTGCAGTTTTTTTAGTAAGTGTTTCGGTGCACTGAAGAAGATTTCTTGGGCATAGGTTAATTTAGATCTAACAAGCGATTTACAAAGATGAACAAGTGTTGATGAATCTTGACCCCATACCTGTTTGCGAACTATTTTTAAGAAATTTAAACTTTTTTGAGCTTTGGTTAATAAGTATTCAATATGCTGATTCCAAGATAATTTTGCCGTAAGAAAAACTCCTAAGAATTTAATTGACTCATTAAACTGAAGAAGAGTATCTCCCAGTTTGAAAGTGGGAATATTTACTGGGTTAGCTCCATTATTAAACAAAACTATTTTTGACTTTTCCAGGGATAGATGCAACCCATTTTCTACCATGTATCGTGCTATTTTATCAAGTTCTAATTGGTAGCATTTGCGTGTATAATTAATACAGCGCAAAGGAGTTTTCCTTTTCATATTTACCTGCATCCACATGCATAAATCGTCAACATATTGAGCTAAAACTACATGCTTAGATACTTTACTGGGTAAGTCATGCATTTATATCATGAAAAGAAGGGGAGCTATAACGGATCCCTGAGGGATACCCATTTGAAGAATTCGTTTCGTGGAATATACATTTTCAATCCTCGTTTGAAATACTCTGTTTTCTAAGAAACACTTAAAATAGTCAAAAATGTTACCTGTCAGCCCAATACTTTTAAATTTAAATAACAATCTGGAGTGCCACACTTGATCGTATGCTTTCGTTATATCAAAAAATGTAGCTAAAACACATTGACATCTTGCAAATTGTTGTTTTATGTTAGTAGATAGCTTTGTTAGGATTTCTACTGGTGACCTGCCTTTTCGAAATCCTGCCTGATTTACTGTTATTATTTTATTCTTTTCACAATAGTGCATCAGTCTCTTTAAGATTATTTTCTCCAGTAGTTTACATACGTGTGATGTTAATGCAATTGGCCTGTAGTTTTTCAGATCGGTATTACATTTACCTGTTTTAATACAGGAACCACTATTGTTTCTTTCCAGTTGTTGGGCATTTTCCCACTATTCCAGCATTTTTTAAATATGTCATGTAGCAAAATTATAAAATTTTCTGGTAAATTTTTCAGCATCTCATTGGAAATTGCATCTAGTCCAACTGACGTTTTTTTACTTGGAAGGGACTGAATGGCATCTTTTAATTCTTGAAGTGTGAGTGAAGCATTTATGTAGTGAGTATTGTCAGAGGCAGGATCCTTATATACATCTTTCTTTTCTTCTCGTTCCCTATAGTCTCTACTAGAGACAGGAAGTCTTCTACGCGACAGGTCTCAGCAAACACGTCTGCAAAAGCTTCTGCTTTTTCCAATGAGCTAGGAAAAGGGTTATTTTCTAGCTTTACTGGAATTGATGGCAACTTAATCCCGTTTTTCATTAATTTTAGTTTTTCCCAAATCTTTATCATGTCTTTGTGGTCATTTACTTCACATTTACAAAAAGACGTCCAGTGTTGTTCTTTGGCTTGCTCTATGATTCTGTTACACTTAATGTTGGCACTTCTCATCGCTGTATGATTTTCAGGTGACCTGTTTGCTAAATAGATTTTGTATTTTTCTTTCTTTTCTTTCACTGCCTTTTGACAATCCTCAATCCACCAGACATTTCCATGATGTTTTCCTATTTTCGACACTGTAAGTTTTGGAATTGAAATGTTAGCAGCTCTTAACAGTGAGTTACAGAAAACTTCGTACATGTCGTTTATGTTCATTGCTTCAGATAGATCTGTTCTTGTCTTTTCAAGGATTGCCTCAAAACTGATCCAGTCTGCGTTTTTATAATTAAACTTGGGTAAACTATCTTGTGGTATGGCGTCTATTTCAGTAGTATGGTTTAGGGTAAGACGTATGGGGATGTGATCTGATCCCAACAAGTCATCCTCTGTTTGCCACGTGGCGTTTGGGGCTAGGGATGGTGAGATTAAAGTGAGGTCGATAGCTGTGGGTCTGTGGGTTGGTATATCGGGGATCCGGGTAACGTGTCCGTTGTTAAGTAAATTAATATAAATTGGAATCTACAATATTTTCGATCAACCTGTTGCTTGTTATGTTTGTACAATACTTTTCCCAAAATGGGGCATGTGCATTAAAATCGCCTCCAATTATCCACTTGTTGTCCTGATCTTGAAAGTGTCTTAACCATTCAGTGTTCACAAAGTCTGGGCCTCTTGGTAAGTATACAGAGGCCATATTCACAACTAACGATGAGGAAAATTTTATAATGATTGCACATGATGAAATAAATGCGGTAGATTTTGGTACTGGCGATGTTCGTTCACAATAGTTCAGTCCTTCACGAACATATATAGCTGTTTGTATACGGCCACCGTCATTTACAGAGTCACATATTGGTGGATAATAAAAACCGGATATTTTAGGTAATTTGGTTTTGATGGTATTCAGCGACTGTAGAAGCATGACATGGACGTTTTTAGAAGAGAGATAGTTACTCAAATATGAGATTTTTTTAAAAATGGAACGAGTGTTCCACTGAAAAATGTTGATATCACTTACTACACACGTCTTCATGAGGAACGGTTGATAAACGTTAGAACAATATGGTAAGTTTAGATAATTAAATATTCATTTAACTTGGAATCAAAAGGTACAAATAGCATAAAAACGAAGTAGGTAAACAAGTAAATAATTAAGTAAAACAATATAGTTGAGAGCTGAACGAAGAGGAACTGAATCTGGGCTGAATCTAAAATGACCAGGGAGAGAAGAAAAACTGAGAGTGGAAGCCGGGTCTTTGTTGATGTCGTTGCCGGTTTGGTCTCCTCTTCGGTTTTTCCCAGAAAAGCTGATGGATTTGCCTCCCTAAGTTTCTGGCCAGAACGCTCGCCCCTCTGGTGGTTGGATGGACGTCGTCCTGGCTGACTTGAGTGTGACTGATAGTTTGAATATTATCATTGTTGACGTAGTTGACACTTGCTGCTTTTAGGAGTCGCGCTTTTGTCAGGGCATTAAGAAGCTCTCTTTTAACGTTTAGGTGTTTGTCCCTCACAGGAGCGACCTGACTGACCACTACCTTAGCTTTCGGAAATTGTGTGTTGATGATTTTCACACATATTTCTAGGTTTGTGCTACATTCAGTGGGCTCCTTTGTTTTCAAATCTGTAATCCCCACATGTAGAACAACACAGTCAGGTTCAGGTGTCAGCTCTTCTTTTGATTTTTCAATGGCTGTCTTAGGCTGCAACCATATTAACGCCCGACATGGACGGTCAGACCAGACCCGCCGTTTTCCGTCGGGTGCGGCCGACCATATTAACACCGGAGTTTGGCGGTCAGACACCGCCGTCTTGCAAATATGGCGTGTGGTAGAAGAAGAAAATTGTTGTTGTTGTTGCTTTTGAGACGCAGACAAAGGCAAAGGAAAACCAAGACAAGAAGATTTTCAGTGCATCCCATCCAAAGAAAGCGTGATACACTAGGTGAATTTCATCATTTGATTCCGAAGTTGTTGGAAGATAGTGAAAAATTCCAACAATACTATCGCATGAAACACAGCAGTTTCAATGAACTGCTAGAGATATGCAGAGCTGACTTGACGAAGGAAACATCGAATTTCAAACGGCCTATTTCACCAGCTGAGCGTCTTACTGTTACCTTAAGGTGAGCTAACATGTGACTATTGCCATCATCATCATCATCATCATCATCATCATCATAATCATCATCATCATCACCACCACCACTATGATCACCATCGTACTACTAATACCACCACCAGAATCACCCCCTACTAGAACCACCATCACCATCATCACCACCAGCACCACCACCAGCACCACCATCATTCAACAATTTTACAAACCACACATTTAGTGATAATGTCACAGCTACACAAACTCACTCTGAACAGATGAACTGTTTTTGAACATTTTGACATGGAATGATTTTCCTTGAAAGACAAAATATTAACAGTGCAATTTTTTTCAACTTTAATTCTCAAAAATGAAAAATGAAATTATTATTCAAAATTCAGCGATTGTTCAAAACTAAAGTAATAATGATTGTCAGCTAATGAAATGAACGAAACAGAATTATTCTAAACGAGCAATGGAATAAGCTCAATGGTCACTAGCAAAAAGTAAATTAAAAGGAATGATTTATGTGGCAGTCACTTTGATACAATGTATTCATTGGTTCATTTCTTGTGGCCAGTGACTCTGATAGCTCGCGTAGGTGGTGTAATAGTCACTGGAGACTTTTCACAGGGTCCTGGTCCTGGGCTTGTAAATGTTATTGGCCTGGCATTTTCACCTCTCCTTAAATATTTAATGAGAAGGCTTTGCACCTCTGTGCGGAACTCCATTTTTTCTAGGTGACCCAGCCGGTGTATCGATGGCAACAAGCTGCGTGCCCATAGTTCATCTTCATCTTCTGGTTCACGAAGAGTTTTCAGAAGTTCCTCGTCCACCTCTGATGACGAAGTGTTTACAGGTTTCCTCTTTGGATTTCTTTTGAGGGGCAGCGCTGGTGGTGGGGTTGGAGATTCGGACCTTGTTGATGGAGATGGAGATGGAGATGGAGTTTGTGGTTGTGAGGGCTGTGATTGTGAGGAGTCATCGATGACGGCAGCAGTCTCGGGAAGATTTCCAGAGGTTTCCCTTGGATCGTAGAAAGTCACTAGAAATGACATTGCGTCATACAGATGCCATTTCTTTTTGTTTGAAGGTGCCTGGCCCGACTTGAAGGTTTTCATTTCTCTGAGCTTTTTCAGGAAGTAGTCCCGGAGGTGGCCCCATCTGTTCTTGCACGTATTCACTGAAATAAATGCAAATTTTGCAGACGTTAACTCAGAAATCGTTTTCCGTTCATGTTTAGTAATGCATGTTTTTTTTAATTTTCAGATTCCTGGCAACTGGTGATTCCTTCCGATCTTTAGCCTTTCGTTTTCGAATGGGATTCGAGACTGTTCGGATTATTGTAAAGGAAACGATAGATATTATATGGAGGAAACTGCAGGAACAGGAAATGCCTGTTCCATGTGAAGAATTATGGAAACAAGCAGCTGATGGATTTGCTGATCGGTGGCAATTTCCACTATGCATTGGGGCCATCGACGGCAAGCATTGCCAACTGAAAGCCCCCTTTCACTCGGGATCTCAGTACTTTAACTACAAGGGACACCATTCGATAGTGCTGATGGCTGTGGCTGATTCCAAATCAAAGTTTATTATAATTGATGTGGGTGCATACGGGAGCGCCAGCGATGGAGGGATATTTCAAGCCTCTACCTTTTACACACTCTTACAAACAAACAGATTGAATCTCCCTATGCCAACAAAGATCCCCAATACTGAAATAGAACTCCCATTTGTGTTCGTAGGCGACGAGGCGTTCCCCCTCATGAAAAATTTAATGAGACCATTCCCACGGAGGGATCTTACAGACGATAAGCGCATATTCAGTTACAGATTATCCCGAGCACGGAAACAAATTGAATGTGCATTCGGTGTGATGGCAAGTATGTGGAGAATTTTGCGAAAGCCGATGGAAGTCCAAGAAGAGTTTGCAACAAACATTGTCAAGGCTGCATGTATTTTGCACAATTTTATTCTAAATCGAGAGCCTGAGCGGATGAAAGAAGCGGACATTCTCAATGATGACACACCCTCCATGGACACTACAGCGCGACCTACCGGAAGACCAGCAGGTGACGGAATAGCTGTCAGGAATTCCTTTATGGAGTATTTTATGACATCCTCGGGTAGCTTGCAATGGCAAAACAATGTTCTGCTTTAAATTTGTCAGTATGGATAAACACTGTGGCTAATTACCTGTAAGTGAGCCAATTTATTACCAACACTCATACTTATTACAACAGAGCTGATGACGATATAACTGATTATTGAGATAGCATACTGTTTATTTTTTCGTGACCATGGATCATAATGTGCTATCTGCAATTTGGGAAAACAATGAGTTAGATCACGAGGTAAAATGTTTTTACATGATATATAATAGAGTGAGTGCATTAGCAAGACATTACTTTTCCCCAAAATTTCAGTTAGAACATTGTTGTTCTAAGGTCACGTTTTGTAACTGATGTAAAATGTCCCTGTAGAATACTGTAGATTCTATGTATGGTGTATTGAAGTATGGAAGTATCTTTGCAAATGTTATTCTTTGAAATAGTAGACAATAAAGATTATTACATTGATATCACTGTTATTATTATTATTAGTAGTAGTATTATCATCAGCAGCAGCAGCAGCAGCATCACTATCATCATCAAAATCAGCATCATTATCATCATCATCATCATATCATAGTCATAGTATGCACGTATGTAATGTCGTCGTCATCATCGTTATTATCCATCAACACAACAACCACCACCACCAACACCAACACCATTACAATTATTATGATTTTATTTTCGTTTATTATTATTATTGGCACAAATGAAAACAAAGAAAGTAAAATACTAACCGTCAGATTGCATTTCTTGTGCAATAGTTTCCCACTGTTTCAGTATATAATCTCGGTTGTGATGTAACTTGTCCCGTTTGTCAAAAATAGTTGATCGTTGTTGAACTAAAAGAATGAATTTTTCGTCATCCATCTTCTTTTCTTCTTTCTTCTTCCTCGAGGCGATCTGGTTGAGTTTTCCAATTCCAAGAACTGCTGTGTAGAGAATTCCAAGAAATCTGTGTAGTGTCATCGAGGCGGGAAAGGGGACACAACTATGCAGAGATAAAATCATTAGAATTACCTCCCATCTCGCCCGACGGACCGTCTTCGATAGAACATGTTTTATCGGAGACGGTCTGACCGGGGACGACACAGGACGTCGGGCGTCAGTATGGTAGCCCAACCCGTTTTTTGTTACCTTCCGTTACTAAAGAGCCGGTGCGCATTCTTTTGTGCCCGAAGACGGTCTGGTCTGACCGTCCGTGTCGGGCGTTAATATGGTTGCAGCCTTACAGTCGTCGATGGTACGGATTTTTCTCGTCGCCACCTGAAAACCGTAAGAAGAGCCCAGTCTCTTTCCATCCACTTTATTTTGGACGGAGTCGTGGATGATAAGGACACGTGGAAGAATATTAGATTTTAATCTGGAATGTGCAGATGATACCGCAGTTTTGACGTCACGGTGAGGTTTTGTAGAGACGTCTGGTCTTTGTTTGACGTTATTTTTCCTTCCTTTGGGTGTTTTTTCCCGATCTTGTAGGCTAGTTTTGGAGGTTGAGCCGCGCATTCCGCATAGCTGGTGAATTTGTCCATCGGTGACATGGTGGAAAAGTCACCGTGGACCGCGGAATCAGTTTGGCTCGCAATGGTGGTCGTAAGTATTGGGCACTTATTGACATCGCGCAGCTCCTTTAACGTTGTGTTGTTTTCTAATAAGATTTTTCTCTCTGTTTGTAGCATGGTTGTGAGGCTGTTTATTTGTTTTAACATTTCTTGTATGGTATTTTTCAAATTGTCGATTTCCCTTACCGCCTCATGACATCTGCAGCCACATGATGATATTGATCGTAGCTGTGGGACGTTCGGCTGACTCCTGGATGATGAAAGGGTCCGACTGGAGGTCTGTACTTCATGATGATCGGAGGCTTCTGGGGTCTCTGCAGGTGGTGGTGTCTCTGCCCTGGTGTTGTCTGTCCTACGGATGGTCTTCTTTGCGTTTTCTTTGTTGAGACGACGTTTCGACGTTGTCATTTTTAGCCTAGTTGATTCCTCTTTGTAAACGTTCAGTTATAATGCCGCCATCTTGGTCGTGTGTGTGTGTGTGTGTATGTGTGGTTGTTGTTGTTTCCTCTCGCATGTTGTAAGGTGGTCTTGTTTATTGCATGCGTATGTCTGGTGCGTGCGCGCGCTTTGATTTGATTTGAATTGTCAAGATTTGGCGCAGTAAATATTTTCCAAAGCACCGAATTTGCTTTGAACAGATCTACAGATCTGCTAACTTTTGCACGGGTTGATTCATTTGTCTTCAAGAATCCAAGATTTAGTTTGATATTATTTCTGGTTTGTTTTCTTCTCTCGAGTTTCAACCTAAATTTTCCCATTACACGATTATGATCACTGCTGCTATCAGTAAATAATTTCTATATCTCTTATTCATTTGATTCCCTGTGTTGTCTCCTGGATTCATTCATGTCCATTCTCTTCTGTTAGGTTGTTCAACCCAAGCGTTTCTTACTATGAGTTTATGTACTTGTGACCACTCACTGACTCAGTAAGTTTCTCTCCCCCCTCGTTTTGCGTGCCCAGGCCATGAGGTCCAACTGTCATTTAGTTTTCCTGTTCCACTTCAGCATTAAAATCTCTCATTGTAACGTATTGTGATGATTTTTTTTTTTTGGCTTGTTGGCACACACATGTGCGTCTGTGCATGCCGTTGTGTGAACACAGAGGTGTGTATATTCCTTGTGTTGTGCTCTGTGTGTGTGTGTGTGTGTTGTGTGTGTGTGTGTGTGTGTGTGTGTGTGTGTGTGGTAACAACAATAACAACAACGATAAATTTATTCAGTCCTTGCGGGCCATTTGGCCCATATTGACAAGGAGGTTTACATTCAATCATAGCAAAGTTTGGGACAACATTCCCTGTTAAATAACACATAATGTACAATATCTTGTATTTTCAGCGTCTGTTTTTTAAACTTTCTACAATATACATAGCAATTTTGAATGCAAGAATTCCTTTAAGGTTTCTACATAGCAACTGAACTTTTAATGTGTTAGGAAAGGGACAATAATATACAGGGAGGTATTCATTTCGTAGGTGCAAGTACTTTGGGCAAACAAAATGAAAATGTACAATGTCCTCAATGTGATTTCCACTGCATTGTTTGCATTCAGGGTCATTTCTTAAATAACCAAAACCGGGAATACCACTTAGATGTAATCTGTTACTTATTAACAGGCAAATGGCTGTTCTGTATGCTACTAAATCTAAACTTGCAATATAGTTGGCTCTTATGATTTCTGGCTGGTATAAAGTGTAATCCTCTTCATGAGATATGGAATCATGCCAAATTTGTTGTGACATATCTTTCAGCCTGTTTCTAGGGTCTTCTAGAAAGAATTTACTATTTCCAGGGTTCTGCAGTACCCAGACCTGACCAAATCCACACTTGTATAGCAGAAGTCTTATTTCTGATGCGCAGTTCTTTCTGCCAGCTGAGTTGTGTGCATGCAGCATATTATAACACTGTTTGGGGTACCTGTTGCTCGGCATGTTTGCACCGATATTTGATGAGTCGAGTTTGAGTCTCTATCAAAATAGGAAATCTTCCACATTCACCTAAAGCTACACCATTTTTCACATCCCCATCTACACCAAGTATCATTTTACATATCTTAACGTGCACTTTTTCTATACCGTCATATTTCTGAAATCCCCAAATTTCTGAGCCATATAGTAGAATGGGCTTTATTTTAGTATCAAATATTTTGAAAACCGTGTCCACTGGAAGTACTTTAAATCTAAAACATAACCCTTTTATGCCTGCGACAGCTCTAAGAGCTTTGCCAGAAAGAGCTTCCAAATTCTTAGTCCATTTTAAAGTGGGTGAAAAAATTACCCCTAAATAATTATAACAAGATTCAACCTTTATTTCTGCATTTTTTTAATACCATTTTCACTTTTTTTGGGTCAAATCCCCCATTTTTGAATACAGCTACTTTGGTCTATCCATGTTTACCTTCAGCCCCATCTTTTACAGTATTTTTCTAGACAGTCTATCTTCTTCTCTAGGTCTAGAACAGTGTCAGCAACAATGGCAATGTCATCAGCGTACACAAGGAGGAAAATACCCAACGGATCTCCCAGTATATCAATACATCGTGCACCACAACCGATTAACTCTGTCTGAAGTTCAGATATAAATATAGAAAACAAAATGGGAATCAAAACACAGCCTTGCCTAACACCAGATAAGCACTCAAAATATTCTGTAATCTTATTTCCAGCACACACTGCTGCCATCACACTCTTATACATACCTGGAATTGTGCCAAACAGTTTACTATGGATCCCTCAAGACAGTAGAATATAAAGAAGTTTACCTCTGTTTACACAGTCAAAGGCTTTTGAAAAGTCTACAAATAGTGAATAAAATCGTCCACCCTGTTTGCTTAAGTATTTTTGCACGAGAGACTGGATAGAAAATATTTGTCTGTTGTGCTATAGCTTTTCCGGATGCGTGCTTGGGCTTCAGGGATAGTTTCATGTTCATTACAATATTGAGTCAATCTTTTATTAATAACTGTATTATATATTTTACTAAGCACATTCAGCAAAGAAGTACTTCTGTAGTTATCAACACAACCCCGATCACCCTTTTTATGCAAGGGAAAGATTACTGCTTTTGTCCAGCTTTTTGGGTAACTACCACTAATAAACATTTTATTGAACAGATCAGTGGGCAAACCATCTGGCCCGGCAGCTTTACCCTTCTCCATTGCTTCAATTGCTTTCAATATCTCAGTTTCTGATATTTCATAATCATAATCAAAATTATGACACTCTTCACACGTTTCAGAACTGTGATCTTTTAATGTATCTGAAATTTCTTGTTCAAAATCTTCATCATGGACATTTTGTTCGGGTGACAGTAAGTTTTTGAAATATTCATACCATTTGGCTGGTGTGATTGCATTTGATCCTTTTGAATTGATGGCTGTAAGTGACTTTTATTTTTTGCCAAAACGATTTAGAGTTTGGGTCTGCGCATGCTTCGTTTAATTCATCTATGATACGTTTGTCTCTTTCTTCTTTTTTCGATTTACAAAGCAACTTGAATGCTTTTTTGTGGTCAAGATAGCTTTCTAAGTTCTTTCTGCCATTAGTATGTCTGAATATACGTAGATCCATGTATTTCTTTTGTTTAGCTATGTCACATTCCTTGTCCCACCAAGGTGGTTGATTATACGAACATTGCTTTTTTGGTCTTCGACTGCATTTGTTCTGCTGCCTTTTGCATGAGAATGACAACACATTCTGTGCCTTCATCAACACTTTTGAGTTAGTGCTTCTATGAAATGTGCTAGTTCGTGGGTTACATTGGTTTGAAGATAATCAGTAAAGGCTTCTAGACTTTGACTTCTTACTTTAAGATTTAACTTGTATTCCATACTAACAATATTGTCATCTTCAGTTTCTTCGTAGCTTTCACGCAGATTATCATTGAGAAGCAAAACAACAGGAAAATGGTCTGATTCAGATCTGTCTGCTACAAACATGTCAGAAATAAAATCATACATGGATTGTGAACAAATGCAGTAATCAACAACATTCATCCCTCGATTAGCTGTATAAGTAATCTCGCCCTGTTTATCTTGCTCTGTTCTCCCATTTACAATGAACATGTTGTTTTCTTTTAAAAGGTCAACGAGTTTTAGGCCAGTTATTTATAGCATGGTCTTTTGATTTGCGTTCAATTTGAGGCATATCATTCAATAATTCATCCATTTCATTTAACAGGTGTGCATGTCTATTTTCATGGACAAAATCAATGTCTTGTAACTCACCAGTACGGGCGTCGAAATCCCCACATAATACAAAAGGCAAGTCAGGATATTCACGCATGATCTCGGTTATATTGTTAGCTAGTATATCAATACCAATGGGGTTGTCTTCACTGTAAATGACTGAATACTTAGGGGTTGCATACACAAAGCCAAAAATCACGCCAAAAGAATAATTCAGAACTGACTTACACCATCTTAGAAGAATGCATTCTTCCACTGATGTCATTAACTGTTCAACATATCCAGAAACTGTCTTTTTCACACAGACAGCTACACCCCTTTTTATGCGCTGAGAGCGAGGGGAAAAGAAAACTGTGAAATTGGGAAAGGCTTTTTCAATGTCCTCTTGTTTACAAGACCAGATCTCAGAAAAAGCAAAAATTTGAAACTGTTCACAATATCTTTTGAAGGAAAAGGTTGTAAGCTTGTTTTTTCAACCTTGAATATTCCATACCATCACATTGAAAAAACAACAATTCTTACCCGTACAATGGCATAATTGAGGTATAGATTCTATATTTCTGGAATACTTACCAGACGTATGAAAATCATTACCTTCATCGTTCTTTTCATTCTGAGAAAGGTTTCCATTACATGCATCATCATACCGTTTGTTTGTTGTGCTATTTCTCTGATCATTGCTAGGGGGAGTGTGGGGTGAGGCACGGAAATCATAGGCCTAAAGTCTTGTTGTGTTGCCGAGTTTGTCGTAGCCTGAGGGGCGGGGAGGGGGGGGGGTAGGTACGGAAGAGGTCCATGGTCGTGATGCCGGCCTCCCTTTCATCTTGTATCGCGGCGCTCCTCAAGGTGCTGGGTGCCTTCATTGTACCAGTAGCTCTTGCCTTCAGTAAAGAGCGAGTCAAATCGGAGAAAGGCCTTTTTGTTTTCGGTTTTTGCGTCCTTCAGGACGGGGAGTGAAGTCTTCAGATACAAACACATCAGTACCTTTCAGTTTCCGAAGTTCTGACAGAACCTTGTTCATCTGCTTGAAGCGACCGAAGGAGGCAATGATGGGTTGTGGTGTCTTGCCACCTCGGAGACGGTGTGCGCGTTCGATTTCAACATCTTCTTCAATCCCCATCTTGTCTTTGATGACTTTCTTCACTGCTTCCTCACAGTCAGCCCAAGTTTCACTGCGATCTTTTGGAGACGGAATTATGTGGAAAAGCAGGTTGCTACGCCTGCTTCTGCCCTCTAAGTCGTCTTGTCTGTTTTCCAGCCGTTGAACTTTGTTTTTGAGTTGTTTGTTTCTTTCATCACAGAATCCAGCTGTCTTTGCATTTTGTCATTCAGTGTGTCGATTTTGCTGTCCATTTTGTTCATTTGGGATGACATGTCTTTTAGCACGTTCATAACATCAGCAGTAGACTTTTGTTTGTTGCTTGCAGGTTCTTCGTTGATGCTGAGGTTGTTGCTGTTCAATCTGGTCTGTTTTGTTTTGTCTTGTTTGGGGGGCCCAGGGTTCGGTTTGATGTCTGAACGGAGGAGCAGAGCCGTGATAATACACAGCAAGGTGAACTTCATGGCAGCTGTTGTGCTGCGAAGTTTTCTGGGTCTTTCTCTTGCTTTCTTTGCTTTCAGATACAGTATCTTTGCCAACACAAAAGCAAACGATCCCACCGATGCCCGGTAGTACTCGACTGAACAAGTCATTTGCTAAACCAGTCAGCTTGAAAAAAGTCTAAGTTCTTTTTTTGAAAATACAGGACGGTTTCCTCACAGCTCGTGCAAACACGTCTGATCACAGAGTTGAAGTGAAAGTCGTGTGTTGGTGTGTGTGTGTGTGTGTGTGTGTGTGTGTGTGTGTGTGTGTGTGTGTGTGTGTGTGTGTGTGTGTGTGTGTGTGTGTGTGTGTGTGTGTGTGTCGAATACGTATGTGTGTGCATAGGGATTTATAGACATCAGTACCCGTGTGTGTGTGTTTCGAATACGTATGTGTGTGCATACGGATTTATAGACATCAGTACGCGTGTGTGTAGACATGTGTGTGCGTGTTTATGCATGAGTGTTGATATCTGACTGCATGCATGAGAGTCTGCAGGATTGAAACCAATCCAATATTAAAGAAAAGTTACTGTCTGTGTTTGTGCTTTAAATTAATGATTCACAGTTGATCTTTTTACACTTCATCGTTGGTAAATCTGTCATACCTAACTTCACAGTTTTTCAGAATTTGACATAATTTGATATAAATATATAGTTGTATACTGTATCTGTATGTAATTTGTACTTTTACACGTGTTTGTATTGGGGTTTTTTTTTCAGACCATCAGATATATTTTATAAACGTACATGTCATTAAACAATTCATTATATATCATAGTGTGTAGACAAGGGATTTCACTTGTTGTACTATAAAATACTGTGCTGAAACCGCTTGGAATAGTTTGCTGAAAATAATGAAAACTGCCAATGATTGGTAGCATCACAATTGCCTCTTTAAATTGTCAGGATTTGGGGGATATACTAAAACGAAGAGATGTGTTCCATTACCTCAAACAGAAAAAAAAATATTCGATATACTGTCTCCAAGACACACATTTTAATAAGAGATCAGAGCAATATGTAACTTCAGAATGGAGATACAAATGCTTTTTTTGCATCATATCGGTCAAATTCTAGAGGAGTTGCTGTTTTGTTTTCAAACAAATTTGAATTCAATGTAACAAACGTTAAACGAGACCAAAATGGCTACTATATCATCTTCATTCTCCTCAGTTGAAAAGGATTTTCTCTCAGTGAATGTTTATGGTCCCAATAAAGACAACCCGATGTTGTATACCACATTAAAAGAAGCAATTTAAGGTAATAAAAATAGCAATATCATCGCTGTGGTTGATTGGAACGCTGCTGTGGATCTAAACATGGACTATTTTAGCTATGTGCGCATTAACAACCCAAAAGCCAAATAAGCGCTCGAAAATATGACAAGAGAACTTAATCTGACAGATATCTGGAGAGAGAACAATCCTGAATGTAGACGGTATTACATGGAGAAAGCCGACACCACTTAATTAAACAAAGCCGACTCGACTATTGTCTAATGTCTGACTAGTTGTACTGGTATTTTGAAAGTATAGATATTCTTTCAGCCTACCATTCATATCATTCAATGGTAACACTTCGCTTACGATTCCACAAAACCGAAAAGACCAGATGTCTATGGAAATTCAGTTATCTTTTCTAAAGGATGAACAATATGTGAAAGAAAGAAATGAAGAAAATTTCTGATGTAATAAACGACTATCATTAAAATAAATCAATTTTAGACAACATGGCAAAACTGACATTGAACTAAAAATATTCGTGACAAACTCTTTTTAATTCAAAACAAGTGTGACTGCCCGCATTCAAGCAAACAGGAACCAGAAAAAAAAAAACTCGAAAAAAAGAATAAGAACGCGTATTTAATACAACCAGACAAGACAGGCTCAAATTTTCGGCCAACTGGCCTTTGTCAAGCGTAAGATCACAAACAAACACCAGATACAAAAATTAGGAGGAAAAGACTGAAACTTCCTTGCTGCTCCGTCCAGTGTGAGAAAAGGAATACATTGACTAAAATGACATCATGTGTTTTTGAGTAAATATGATGTCAGAGCGGAAGTGAGATGAATTCTGCAATTTGAAAAGCGATCATGCCATATTAGTATTGTTTTATCCCGAACAGGGTCCAGGGCTAAAATCAAAACTATGATGCACTAGCTAAGAGTAGTGTTTGGAATGTAAAGGATCCTACTATTAAATAATGCGTAAGAGAAAATATAAGCATATGATCGACTGAATGGAAAAATATATAAGCAAGAGGTATGGCTGATGTAAATGGATCGTGCCTAGTGCAACGAATCTGGTTTGACCTTGGAATAGGACGAAAAACATCCTAAACCAACAGCCAAGGGGCTGAAGGGAAAACCGGAGTCCCCAGAGAAAAATCCTTTAGTCAGACTCTTTTTAGATTTCCTAGTCAAAAATCAAAGCGTACACCACGATGAAAAATAAGAAGACAAAAGAGAAAGAAAGCAGTCTTTTAGAAGATATAAAAAGCACTTAAAAGGGTTGAAAATGAAACAGAAAATGAGATAAGAGAACTTTCGAGAAAGTAATCAAGAACGTCAGACAATTCAGGACAAAGAATTGAGTTGCACATGGGGAAATTTTTGTAAATATTTTTGCCATCTTGAAAAAAAGGAATGACATGAGTAAACAGATGACAAAATTAGTGGAGAAGATGGTGCATCTTTAGAAAACCTGCACGGCTCACCTTAGATTGTGAAATAGAAAACCTTATCGGAGCGATTCCCAAATCATCAAACGAAGAAAAACGATTGTTGGATGGTGAAATACCTCTAAATGAAGCAAACATAGCACTGAAAAACATGAAAACTGGGAAAAACCAGGGTACAGACGGATTTAGCGCAGAATTTTTCAATTTTTGTTTTTGGAAATAAATGGGACCATTTGTTGTGATATCATTGAATGAAGCCTACAGAGATGGGGAACTTTCCTCAACACAGTAAGAAGGATCTCAAAAGGTGACAAACCTAAAGAAATTATTAAAGAAATTGGCGTCCTTTTTATTTCCTTTACGTTGTGTATAAAGTAGGCTCGGCATGCATTTCGAACAGAATCAAAAAGGGTTTACCAATGCTTATCAATGAATATCAGACCGATTTTATGGGAGCCAATATAAGATCAATATATGATTTGATAAATTATTCAAATGTAAATAACATGTCGGATTTGTTACTCTGTATTGATTTTGAAGAAGCTTTTGATTCGCATGATTGGGGTTTTATGCCAAAGTTTTGAGAGCATATGGCTTTTGAATTGGTGTTAAATTCAACTGTTATTATAAACGGTCAAACTACAGAACGGTTTTGTACTAAGATCCAGTCTCGCCCTACCTTTCTTTTCTTTGTGCCGAGAATTTAGCGTAATGATAAGTGAGGATGACCCAATAAAAGGAATGCAGGTTCATGGTGTAGAAAACAAAATTGCCCGGTTTGCTGATGATACTCAGTTGATAAATATAGGAACTAAAACCTCTTTTGACAGATCTGTTCGTATACTTGATATATACGGCACAGCTTCAGGCCTGTTTAAGAACAGCGAAAAAACGCAAGTAATATGGCTAGGGAGTGAGAAGAAATCACAAATAATGTACTGTTCCCATTTAACTGATATGAAACCCTCCTAAGCTTAAAATAGTATTTTAACTGGTTCATTCATGATCTAAGAAACTGCGAAATCATCAGTTGTAATGACAAATTTTTCAGAAGTAAAAATGTTATTCAAAACTGGATACAAAGAACCATTACCCCGATTGGTAAAGTCACAATTCTAAAGTCTCTTGTATTATCTAAACTTATACACTTGTGGATATTGTTGCCATATCCACCAGATCATTTCATACAACAGCTACAGAAGTTATGTTTTCAGTTTGTATGGAATAGTTAACAGAATAAAATCAGCAGAAAGACTACTGCTAAAAGCCTAAAGCAAGGAGGGTTGAGTATACAGGATTTACGAGCATATATGCTCACAAACTTCCATGGATAAGAAAATGTAAAACTTCAAACCATAAATGGAAACATTTTGCAGCTGAACTGTGTCAGTTTCTTAACAACTTTAAATACTATGGACCAGTAATTGTTTCATATTTCATGAACAGTATGTTTTGGGCTGATACATTTAAGGCCTGTATGACATTTTGTAGTCACATAACACCTAAAAATTCAAGTAAATTGTTAGCTGAACCTGTCTTCTGTAACGAAAAAAAAAGGTGGATAACAAAACAATCGAGGATAATAAACTGATAGAGAAAGGAATATACTCCATCAAAATTTTCCTAAAGAAAACATGTTTTTTGGTCTATGAAGAATTTACAGCTCACTGATCGCCGTATTAATTTCATCACTTATACGAGATGGATGGATGTCTTCAATCAAACAATATTTAAGAACAACCAGAATTCAAATGAACAACAGCATGATCAGTATTTTGAATATGTGTAGTGACTAGAAATGAGTACATAAACGGTAGCAAAACTTTGTTATGAAAACAATTAAATTGGATGATAGCAAACCAAATTATACATTAACGTCTCGTGGGAAAGGGTTTTTCTAAATATTCATAAATTCAATGATGTTGAACTAAAATCATTGCAACTAAGAATAGTTCATCGGATTATTGCCACCAATATGATATTAAACACAATGGGTGTAACAACTGCGATAAATTGTACGTGGTGCAATAATACAAGAGACTCTATTGAACATTTTCTGTAGAACTTTACAGAAAAACTAATCAACGAAAAATGCGAAAATACCTTCAACATGAAAATAACACGACACCTAGTGTTGTTCGGTGTTGGTCAAAATAAAATAAAAAATCTCCCGATCGAGCCCCTGTGACATACTCCTTCCACTTGCTCCTGTCCAACATGGCTGTCTTGATCTCATCGATGTTTTCGAGGCCAGTGTCCCTTTTGAGAAGATCAATGAAGTCTGTTGTCTTCCTTCCCCTGTTTGCTCTCCCTCCATTTGGCTGCCACAGTACAAGTTGTGAAGCAACTTCCTCTGGATGTCGCATACAATGACCGGCTAGGCGAAGCCTACTTGTTCTTATCTTGTCACTAACTTTAGGGAGGTATCCATATAGCTCTTCGTTAGTCATGTGCTGCTTCCAAGAGACATTTAATGCTATCCTCAACATGCGAGTATACGTCCCATCAAGACTCTTCTCCATCTGCTTTGTTAAGGTCCATGTTTCGAGTTGTAGAGCAACACAGACTTGACAGTGGATATAAAGAGACGAATCTTTAGTTCCTTTTTCAAGTTAAAAGTCCATATCATCTTCAGCTTGTGCCATGCAGGGCTTTTCGAACAGATATCTTTCTGACTGCTCTCCATCCATCCGCCCAGATACTTGAAATTGGTGATTTGCTCGATGTCTCCCCCATTGATAGATTTCATATCGTTTTCACTACTTTCGTTGTACATCATCACTTTCGTTTTCTTAGCATTGCAGTGCAGTCCAACTTTAGCTGCTTCAACTTCAACCTGTTCCAGTAGCCTCTTAAAGTCATCTCCCCTGACGGCGAAACAGAATACTTTAAAATCTCAGCAAGGGAACTTCAAGGAGACACACTTGCACCTTATCTGTTTGTTGTAGTCGTGGACTATGATGAGAAAGGCTATAGCTGGAAAAGAAGATTTTGGTTTTACTTTGCAGCCCAGAAGTCGACGGTATCCTGCTGACAGCTTGACAGATCTCGACTTTGCTGACGACATAGCACTGCTATCCAATGAAAAATAAATAGAAAGGAAAAGAATGCGGGTGATGTTCGTAAGCGGTTAAGCACCTGTGTCTGATTACAGTATGTAAGCGCTATATTCGCATTGTTCCCTTTGTTAAAAAAAACCCCCACCAACTATGACCCCCTCCCCCTTCACAAAAACACAATACTGATCAAGCGAGCACTTGAGCTATCAGCTGTCTGTGACATTAGTGGAAACAACTCGGGCATACATATGATAATGTCTGCTCCTTTCCCTCACCATTGTTGAAGAACAGACAAAATCAAACTGAATAACGCGAGTGCTGATTAAATTGTATATATAGGCAAAATCAATCTAAATAATGGGAGTACTGACTGAACTGTGTATAGACAGAATCAAACTATAATGCAAAATTGCCGACTGAACTATGGGCAGACAAAAATCACACTGTATAGTTTGTGCTGATTGAATTGTTAACAGACAAAAATCACACTGTATAGTTTGTGTTGACTGAATTGTTAACAGACAAAAATCACACTGTATAGTTTGTGCTGACTGAATTGTTAACAGACAAAAATCACACTGTATAGTTTGTGCTGACTGAATTGTTAACAGACAAAAATCACACTGTATGGTTTGTGTTGACTGAATTGTTAACAGACAAAAATCACACTGTATGGTTTGTGCTGACTGAATTGTTAACAGACAAAAATCACACTGTATGGTTTGTGCTGACTGAATTGTTAACAGACAAAAATCACACTGTATGGTTTGTGCTGACTGAATTATTAACAGACAAAAATCACACTGTATAGTTTGTGTTGACTGAATTGTTAACAGACAAAAATCACACTGTATAGTTTGTGTTGACTGAATTATTAACAGACAAAAATCACACTGTATAGTTTGTGTTGACTGAATTATTAACAGACAAAAATCACACTGTATGGTTTGTGTTGACTGAATTGTTAACAGACAAAAATCACGCTGTATAGTTTGTGCTGACTGAATTGTTAACAGACAAAAATCACACTGTATGGTTTGTGCTGACTGAATTGTTAACAGACAAAAATCACGCTGTACAGTTTGTGCTGACTGAATTGTTAACAGACAAAAATCACACTGTATAGTTTGTGCTGACTGAACTGTGCGCATATAAAAATCACGCTGTATAGTTTGTGCTGACTCAACTGTGAGCAGATAAAGATCACACTGTATAGTTTGTGCTGACTCAACTGTGAGCAGATAAAGATCACACTGTATAGTTTGTGCTGACTCAACTGTGAGCAGATAAAGATCACACTGTATAGTTTGTGCTGACTCAACTGTGAGCAGATAAAGATCACGCTGTATAGTTTGTGCTGACTCAACTGTGAGCAGATAAAGATCACGCTGTATAGTTTGTGCTGACTCAACTGTGGACAGATAAAGATCACACTGTATAGTTTGTGCTGACTCAACTGTGGGCAGACGGTGTGCGTGCTGAATCGGTTCCAAGATGATGTGTCGCAGGCTGAGATCCAGCAGATGATGAGAACCCTTCTGGGCGACGTATATTGGACATATGAGGTCAGTGAGCTTCATTTGAATACCACACAGAAGAAAAGGTAAGGTTGTCCCATAAACATGCGGTTCACGGTTTTAAATTTCTTGGGAAACGGCAGACCTCCAAACGTTCTCTGTGCAAGCATAATGAGAGCGGTGGTCATCTCTTTCTGTTGTTGACTCAAAGCAATAATGCCTCACCATTGGTCAACAGTCATCTCCCAGCCCCCGACGCCACACGGTAGTCATTTCTCCAAATAAAGGGAGAACCGCTCAAGTATTAAAACAAAAACATTTACTCAACGCTGATTATAACATACCGCAAATCATTTACTGATTTCAATGT
Source organism: Monoplex corrugatus (assembly GCA_030674185.1). NCBI lineage: Eukaryota > Metazoa > Mollusca > Gastropoda > Littorinimorpha > Ranellidae > Monoplex > Monoplex corrugatus. The sequence goes on along the minus strand of CM060313.1, from coordinate 30,397,584 downwards.
CAACTCCAAGTCAATAAAGAACAAAATCTGTAGTCAGTATCAGAAACAAAGAACATTACACAGCAAACAAAAGCACCAAGTATGTGCTGTATAACAGCTTATCTGAACTTGCACAGAAACAATTCCTCACTAGATTGTACCTGTGTTCTGGAAAACGACGAAAAGATATTGGCATCAGCGAACAGCCTGGAAATGCTTGCTGGAATCGTTGTTTCAAAAGACGTATTCAGGCAGTCTGAATAGTAGTCTCCTTCCGAAAAGGATGTGTGAAGGTGGGCATGGGGTGGCATTCATATTGTTGGGAGTGAAAACGTTCAGATTTTAAAACTCGTATCCTGTTTCCTGATTTCATATAAGTCATCTGATGAAAGTATACATTTGACGTATTCTATCTTGATTTATTTATTCATTAGTCGTTCGGGACGGGACGAAAAAAGAGTCGGACCCATGTGCCTTCTGGCCTGCGCACGCTAAAGAGCCCACGGCAGTTGAACCTCTTGAAGAGCAGTGCATTCACCCGGCTGCCCTGGTATAAAGCATTGGAGAGATAGGTTAATTTCTCAGGTCTCTTCCTTTGAAGGCCTTCTTGCCTTCCTGAAGTCTTTGTAAAAATAATGGTGGCGCTGCACTGCGGCGACGTGCTCTCAAAAGGAGAACAGCCCGAGTTTCACACGGTTAATTTAACCTTTCAGCCCTAAGTACTTCTAGACCTCTGATACCCTCAACCCTGAGTATTTTTAAAGAAATTCTAGCGAAAACCGGTGTCTCAGAATAAATCTTTGTAATGCTTAAAAATTTGCCGGAAAGAAAGTATAGGGTGTGACCGTGTCTGGAATTCGGTAATATAAACAGGATGTGGCAGAGGAGAGTAGGTGCCGGTAGGTCGCATACCGCACGCCAGCACCATACCAGGCCAGGTCAACCAGTCATGTCAGGCCGTTCCTGCGGCCTGCCGGGTCCAGAGCTATTAATCGCACTGGCCGCCGCATCGGCCAGCCAGGTTCAAAGGGTTGACAGAAAGAAATGAATATGAAGTACCTGTGCATTGTTTATTTTTGACCAGGACAAGTCTCACTTGACCAGACCATCCGCCGATCAACTGTCCTCTTTGACAATCCCTCGGGTCCCCACCATGCCTGAACCCCCTCATCCCGCCAGTCTGCCCAGTTCAGTTCCCTCGGTCCACATCCCTACTGTCGCCACTGGAGCAGAGGCCAGCAATCGTCAGCAGAAGCGGCGACTACGACCGTTCACCATGTTCCAGAGAGATCTGTCACAGTCAGTGGAGCATCATTACCGGCGTCACCAAGATTATCTGCGGACTGGGGCATCTCACATGTGATAGACAACATTCTGTCCTCTTTCTCCTTTACTTCCACCATATTTTGATTGGAACCAGAAGAACAAGAAAACCAATGTAAGCGCGCATCTGACAAAACAAGACAAAACAAGCGCAAATTTTCGGCCAACCGGCCTTTGTCAAGCGTTAACGCACGGTCACAAACAGACCACAAACACCAAACAACGGATAATAAAAACAGGACTAAAAACTTCCCTGCTGCCTCGTCCAGTGGATAAAAAGGGACCAAATGGAATGCCCATGTCTTCATGAGCAGTAGTAAGAAGTGGGGAGAGGGGAGGCAACTATGATGTCAAAGGGGAAGTGAGATGAGTTCTGCAATTTTGAGAAGTGGACATGCCATATCAGTACCGCCCTGTTCTGAAGAAGGCACAGGGCAAGAGCCAAGAGGTAAGGAAGTGGATTGTGCCCAGTGCCAAGAATCTGGTAGGCCTGGGAACAGGAAGAAACATGAAATGGCATTTCTGAATTCTGTTGCGCAATGGATTACTTATGGTTTGTCATTAAGACCATATGGTTTGCGTGTTCCAAGTTTATTTATGAGATGGGATTCTCTGTCTTTCCTGTCTATGGTGCTGTTATTGTATAGAAGCCACAGACCTTTCACTCGGATGTCATTGATTGAGTGGTCTGATTGGTTGAAATGATTGGGGATAGTTTTATCCCTTTGGTGGCGGATATGAGCCAAGTGTTCTTTGAAACGTGTATCAAGGGTGCGTCCAGTTTCACCAGTATACAGTTGGGAACATTTAGAGCAGTAGACAATGTTATAAGTTTGACAGTTGAAATGTTTTGTAATTCTCATATGAGATTTGTGGCCTTTGACTGTGGTGGCTGTGCACAAGAAAGGACATGTCCTGCATTTAGGTTTGTTACATGGAGAGGTTCCTGGAGGTTGGCTCACTGGTTTGCTGAGATTTGAACGCACCAGCAAGTCACGGAGATTTGTGTCTCTCTTGTAGACGATCAAAGGGCGCTGGTCAAAGGTTTCACCTGTAGTGGGACTGGATTGCAGAATGTCCCAGTTGGACAAGATGATCCTTTTCACGAGGTACATGGACGGGTGGTAAACTAGACTGAGGACTGGACGATCCTCTGTGGCAGCTTTGGGCCTCAAATTTGTCCCTTTGAAACCATCTGCCAACAAATACCAAATGATGAACAGCTGCCAACGATTTTTCAGATCTCTACGTTGGATGGCAGTACTGGGACATCCTCCCAAACAAAAATTGAATCCAGATGCTGACTTACTTACAAAACTTTTCCATAAGCCTGCTCATCGGGAACCTCCTCGCAACACCTTTCCCGAAGTTGAACATTACATCAACAAATGCCACCAAGAAATAAGCTGTCTCAACATGCGACCCAGGAAATATTCCAACATCACCAAAGAAGAAAGTGACGCACTACACTCCCTCAAAAACAGAGACGACATTGTCATCAAACCAGCAGACAATGGTGGTGCGATCGTTGTCTGGGACAGACATCTGTATATAAAGGAAGCCCAGAAACAACTCCATCATCACGCTTTCTACAAAGTTGGACAAACCTGCACACATGACCAATCATGCCAAGATATCCAAACTTATCAACAATCTCATAACCTCTAAGCAGCTGCCCCCCACTGCCAGACTACTCATCAAACAACTTCCAGTCCAATCACTTTTTTATTTACTTCCCAAAATACATAAAGCCAACAATCCTGGCCGTCCTATCGTGTCAGCTTGCAACTGCCCAACTGAAAATATTTCTCAGTTTCTTGACCACATTTTGCAACCTTTTGTCCAGTCTTTGCCTACCTTCATCAAAGACACTAGCCACACGTTGAATCTGATTCAATTGATAAATGAAGACCACATCTTCAAACCCCAATACTTGTTCACTTTGGATGTGACCTCTTTGTATACCAGCATACCCCACTCTGACGGGTTAAAAGCTCTCCGGCATTTTCTAGACAAACGACCTGATCAAACATTGTCAACTTCAACCCTCGTCCGACTTGTGGAGCTGGTCCTGACAATGAATACATTTTCGTTTGGTGATGAGACGTTCTCGCAAGTTAGCGGAGTCGCAATGGGTACAAAGATGGGCCCCAGCTATGCCTGCCTGTTCATGGGATATTTGGAGGAACAAATCCTACAACAATACAAGAAACCCAAACCTGAAGTTTACAAAAGATACATTGATGACTGCATTGGCATGACATCCCTCGATCATGACCAACTCTTACAATTCATCCATTACGTCCAAACGTTTCACCCATCCATCAAGTTCACATATGAAATTTCAAACATATCCATATGCTTTCTGGACATCGAAGTTTCTCTTCAATCTGAACAACTAGTCACTACAGTCCACTACAAACCTACAGACTCACATTCCTATCTGGACTATCGATCATCTCACACTTCCAACACCAGAAACAGCATTCCCTACTCGCAGTTCTTGAGACTACAACGCCTCTGCTCAGATGAAGACGATTTCCAGGACAAAGCAGATGAAATGACTAGATTTTTCCTGCGCAGACATTATCCACTCGGGGTCATCAATGAAGCCCGGAAAAAAGTCAACTCTGTCTCTCGGCCAAAGGCCCTCCATTCTAAGCCCAAAGCTGCCGCAGAGGATCGGCCAGTCCTCAGTCTAGTTTACCACCCGTCCATGTACCTCGTGAAAAGGATCATCTTGTCCAACTGGGACATTCTGCAATCCAGTCCCACTACAGGTGAAACCTTTGACCAGCGCCCTTTGATCGTCTACAAGAGAGACACAAATCTCCGTGACTTGCTGGTGCGTTCAAATCTCAGCAAACCAGTGAGCCAACCTCCAGGAACCTCTCCATGTAACAAACCTAAATGCAAGACATGTCCTTTCTTGTGCACAGCCACCACAGTCAAAGGCCACAAATCTCATATGAGAATTACAAAACATTTCAACTGTCAAACTTATAACATTGTCTACTGCTCTAAATGTTCCCAACTGTATACTGGTGAAACTGGACGCACCCTTGATACACGTTTCAAAGAACACTTGGCTCATATCCGTCATCAAAGGGATAAAACTATCCCCAATCATTTCAACCAATCAGACCACTCAATCATTGACATCCGAGTGAAAGGCTTCTATACAATAACAGCACCATAGACAGGAAAGACAGAGAATCCCATCTCATAAATAAACTTGGAACACGCAAACCACATGGTCTTAATGACAAACCATAAGTAATCCATTGCGCAACAGAATTCAGAAATGCCATTTCATGTTTCTTCCTGTTCCCAGGCCTACCAGATTCTTGGCACTGGGCACAATCCACTTCCTTACCTCTTGGCTCTTGCCCTGTGCCTTCTTCAGAACAGGGCGATACTGATATGGCATGTCCACTTCTCAAAATTGCAGAACTCATCTCACTTCCCCTTTGACATCATAGTTGCCTCCCCTCTCCCCACTTCTTACTACTGCTCATGAAGACATGGGCATTCCATTTGGTCCCTTTTTATCCACTGGACGAGGCAGCAGGGAAGTTTTTAGTCCTGTTTTTATTATCCGTTGTTTGGTGTTTGTGGTCTGTTTGTGACCGTGCGTTAACGCTTGACAAAGGCCGGTTGGCCGAAAATTTGCGCTTGTTTTGTCTTGTTTTGTCAGATGCGCATACATGGTTTTCTTGTTCTTCTGGTTCCTGTTTGCTTGGGCGCGGGCAGTCGCACTTGTTTTGGATCTCATATTTTGATTGTATTACCAATTGTCTCCAGATTCGTCCACCCCATTCTTCCAGTTACCCGCCGTTAGTTTTCATGAACCAGCTTCCGCAGTGTTCACCTACTTTATAGATGATGTGCACATGTAGGCTACCAATGTCCAGCTGCTCTCCACCTCTCTGTTAGTATCTACACATACACTTTAGAAAGAGAGCTTTCTTCCTCATCTCTCACACCCTAAACCTAATTTCCAAGAACACTGCAACTGTTATCTAGAAACAAGTCGAGGTCAGATTGTTTAACAACGTACTGATAAGATTATTTTCAGAAGTCAAGGTCCATAAGTACAAAAAATAGAGGTCGGATTTCCTTTCTGAGAATAGGGGTTAAATTCCTTGACAAAGACGATAGCTTCTACGAGTAATTATGAAAATAGTGTCCTCAGATCATCGATCAACAGTCTCACCATCGATACTGAACACTTACCTTTTCTTGTTCCAGTGTCATATTATGTTTATGTCACAGATTTCTGGCAGATTTACATCTTTATGTATCCATTTTCTGGAAAGTGTAAAGCGCATTTCATCATTGTCATGAAGATGATGATGATGATGATTAATGTCATAATCATCATCATCAACATTAAATGAAAAATTATTTTCTTTGTTGAAATATTTCAGTTTGTTGTTGTTGTTGTTGTTGCTGCTGCTGTTGTTGTCGTTGTTCTGGTTGTTTTTGTTGTTGAAACGCTTACAGTTTTAGTGATATGTAGGAAACGAAAACCGTGCACTTTTGCAAAACGTATGTGAAACCAAAACCGTGCACTTTTACAAAATGTATGTTAATGGTTATATATATATATATATATATATATATATATATATATATATATATATAATATATATATATATATACACACACATATATTGTGTGTTGTGGGGCTTTTTGGTATATAATTATATATATATGTATATAATATATATATATATTGTGTGTAGTGGGATTTTTTTGGTTGTTTTTTTTTTTTTTTTTTTTTTTTTTTTTTTGGTAATAGTACTGAAATATTTCAAGAACTATGAAAAATGTGAAATAGTTAACTAATGCATTAGATTTAAAGCAAGCTTCGAGTGTACACGATTCAGTAACAGAATTGTTTTTCTTGACATGTTACTGTTCTTTCTTTTTTCTTTCTTTCTTTTTTTTATATTATAAATTATTTATTTATTCTTTGAAAAAAAATGTAAGCATTCTATAGCTTTCGGGGTCATTTTGATAATGCCTCCTTGCATCATGTTATAATCTTACCCATATTATCTCTGATTGGTCTTACTTCTTTTCATTAATTACTCTAGCCTCCGAGTCATTCTAAATACAAATCCACCACCACCACTCCTCTCATCCACCAAGACTCAATGCTTAAATGGATAGTGGGACACATGAGGCGAGAGACAGTTGGGGAAACCAGCTGAACTGAAATTGTTGACTTCTATCCTGTTCTTTCGTTTGCTCCAAATCTGACAAAGAGTGTGGCCGGTTTTATCCAATTCCTGCTGACTACCACGGTGAAGGACAAATCGTTGCGTGTCGGCTATGAATCAATCAGAAATATCTCTAACTAACGGGAATCTACATTGCTCATGTTTACCATAGAGTAAAATCTCAAACATTGCTTTTAGTTAGCAATGAATAACCACGGAATCAAACATTTCATTTCATTAATTTGTGTGTGAGCACACGACCAAAGAACCTTTCATTTCAGTAATTTTTGTGTGAACACAGGACCAAAGAACATTTTGGACATGTTTATGAAACGAGACTGTAAGGCTAGAGGGATTAATAGTGATCAGCTACGGTTAAACACGTTGTAGGCCCTGTACATTAGTCGTTAGCCACATAGTGTATCAGATATACCAAGGTTACATACATTAAACCTGGTGAACAGGTGTCTCATTATTTTGACAGATTTGTGTTATAACATTTGTGCCCTAACAGCGTATTTAACATGCAAAATTCACGACAAATTGATTTATTATTACTCCTTAGTTAAACATCTCCAAGCAGTTGTTGACCTCATGTGGTTGTCAAGTTAATGATAGCACACATATCAAGAAGATATGCTGAAAGAATAGGCAGCGCTGATCTAGAAAGAAATAATACCTCATATAAGCTACCGAGCATAAAACAGCAACAACAAAAACAAACAAACAAACAAACAATCACACTTTCCCCACGAATTGAGAAGATACACTTTCCTAGAAAGATGGCATTACAATAAAGACGTACAGACGTTCTCTCGTCGTTTGTAAATGATGTCGATATCAAACAGGGATGTAGAGCTGCTCATTCCATGGTTACATTAGAACTTGGATTTGGAAAAGATCTATACAAAATTGAGTTTGGAAATTTAGTAGTTCACTTTTAAAAGAATAAAATCGGTAAGATAATGAAGGTTTCGTTGTTTCAGATCAGCTTTTTTAGGTGTGCTTTTGATAAAAATAGATCCAAAACTACTTCTCGTGCACCGATGTTATGACGTAACAAGAAGAAAAAGAACAGAAGTTATTAAATAAGAATCTTCAGGATGTAGAAGCTAAACAACATTTGTCAGAAGAAGAAAACAACACGAAGCTGTAGAACTGTGACAGAATCGACTTCATCATGTGTGTGTTAGCCATTTTCATTAGTCCATAATCTTAGAGAAATTACTTATTAGAGAGAAATTGTTGACCGACAGGAAGGCATGCATACCTATCAGGTGAAGTCAGAGAGATAAATATACCAACGGTTGGGTCGACCGATTCCACGCTACCATCACGTAGCTACGTGGACAACACGCACTCCTTAAATGGAGAACAGTCAGAAAAGAGAGCTGCAAGCTGGTTGAAAGAAATAGACTTGAATCCTGGCGATCAGACAGAGGGAAAATGCGAGCCGGACAGTTAGTAAAACAGTTAGCCAGAAGACAGCAGAGAGCCAGGGGCCTGCAAGACAACAGTTTAGTTAGGAGCTAGCAGAAGAAAGATAGTAGACGAAGCCTGAGAGAATAAGGGCTGTCTTTGTTGAGTGTGAGCATTACACTATCGTTTAGTTAGAGATTCGAATCTTAGATATAAAAAACAGTGGGTCCGCGCTTGGGAACCCATACTTTCTGTGCATATAGAATGTGAGAGTGGAGCACTGGCGTTCACGCAGTGCACATTATGGTCTTGGTGAAGTGTTGAATGTTACAAGTTGTGTACGGTGGTACAACGCTGTCTTTTCCCCTTGTATTTTGGATCAAGTAAGTTGTCTTTGATTATTGGGTTATGGATAGAGTTTATCAGACAATAAGTTAAGATGTGTGACGTACAGTGATTGGAGGAGCCATGTTCTGTCTTTGTTAATAAAACTGTATTCTCCAAAATTTGGAATGGGCTATTGATTGGTTTGATTGTACCTAGTGTGGGCGATCCTGTCCTCTCGTCTATCCTTGCGAGTTGACATCCCTAACCCCGTGACACTTGATAGAGATGACAGTTTGTAGGGGGACTCAAACCCATACTGCCATAATTGGTGGACATGCCACACCAACCTTCCCTTTGACAGAATGTTAAACAACAGTCAATGGAACTAAGAGACAAAAAGATGCAGTGAGTTCTACTTCGATCTAAAGCGAGATGGGCTACGGATGGGGAAAAATTCATTAACTACTTCTGCAGCTTCGAAAAAAGAAAGTTTACAGCAAACAAAACAACAAATTTACACTTGGTAATGGCAATGAAGTATGTGAAACAGGTGACATTATCAAAACCGTAAAAGCATTTTATGAGAATTTGTATGATAAGAGAAAGGTTCAGGATCGAGAAACCTTTGATACATTAAGAATACTACAACAATCTTAACAGCTGAAGGCAAAAAGCATATATCAAGGAAAAACTACTTTGGATGAAACCAGCAACCTGTAGTTTCTCGCACAGCTGGTACTGAGTTGGTTACTATCTTCTTGAAGCTGGGACCTATCATTGTCCAGCATGGCCTTGGTCATCAGCGAATAAAAGCTCAGTCAGTGCTTTTCGTCTGGTTTCGCTTCCTTGCTGATATGGTCCATGTAAATAAATAAAGAGCAATGGGGAACAGCACACATCCCTGTCTTACACCTGATGTTACGGGAAACTAATTGGTTATTTTGCTTGGGATGCACACGGCGCTCTTGCTGTTGCCTTAAATAGATCTCACATTATCTAGGAGTTGACATGCGATGCCATATAGCTTCAAGATTTCCCATAACTTGTTTTTGGTCAACCCAGTTGAAGGCTTTTTCCAGATCGACAAATGTGAGATGGAGTGCTCTGTCGTACTCTATAACCCTTTCACTTAACTGTCAGAGTGCGAAGATGGCATCTGTATAGTGTCCTCTGGGAACTGCTTGGAAAAAAGTGCAGTGGTATGCTGTTCGAGTATCTTCTTGTACATTTTTCGGACATATCTTAGGAGCAATACTCAATGCTTTTTCATCTGGTCTCCTTTTTACTTCCTTTCACTTTCCGAAGTGACAAAACAAAATCTTTCTGGCAATCGTCAGGCACTTTCTTCTCTTTCCACGCCTTCTGAAAAATGACAGTGAGCCGCTTGATCCCTATCACTCCACAGGCGAGTATGGCATCTGTTGTTACCCCATCTGTGCCTGCTGACTTGTTTTAACTGCCATTCTCACCTCGCTCTTAAGAATGTAAGATTCATGGTAGTCTGAGGGGCAAACTCGGACTGAATGTCAAGACTTCCTCCACACGTGGAGGTTACTAGTTCTTTCAAGTATTTTCCTAACTCTCAATTATTTCATCATCACCATTCTTTCAAGTATTTTTGCCTATCTCTGGACTACTTCATCATCATACAACGGTTGCCCGTTTGCATCGTTTATCACTGTAGTGGGGTCTAAAGGTTCATCACGGACTCTGTGGCTTTCACAATCTCATAGAATTCTCTTGGGGATCGCTTGCATAGTTTACTCAGTTCTACTCCATATTTCTTCCACGAAGCCTCCTTCGCTCGTTTGTCATTCTCTTGCTTTTTCTTCTGGTGAGTCTTGTAGTTGACGAAGTCTTGTAGAGTTTCTTCTTGTCCTCGTTGGCCTCTTTGATGTCCCCATTGTGTTTTACTCATCTCTTGTAGAGTTTCTTCTTTTCTTGTTGGCTTCTTTGATGTCCCAGTTCCGCCACGTTGTTGCCTTGTCTGTTTCTTGTCTTCTTGCTACCACGCGTCTCCTGCAGTGTGCCTAAGAGGCTTTTTCAGATGTATTCCAGGCTTCTTCAACTTTCATTTTTGTGGTATCCACTTGCTCCAGTTTCCCTCTAATGATTTCAAGGGTTTTATTTTGGACTTCATCCTCCTGGAGCTTCTTTATATTGATTGGGTTTTTTTTTCTTTTTTTAAAATTTTTTTTTTATTTGGTTGTGCGATTGAGTACAACTGGTCGTCGATTTATGTCGGGCCCTGAGTTTGGGATGGCTCTTGTGTCTGTGATACAACTTCTCGTGCGAGTTATTTTCGGGATGAAATCTCACAGACAGTGGGATCCTTCCATTTTTACCAGGTGTAAAGTTGCCTCGCTCTATGCTTGAAGAGGGTGTTGGTAATTACAAGCTCATGCTCAGCGCATAGTTCCAGTACATGGCTGCCGTTATAGTTGCATGTGGTTTTGTTGTCACTGTGTGGTCCAAGATGCTCCATCTGCAATGCTTTCCTTTCCCCCATTTGCTATTGAAAGCATCCATGACAAGTAGATCTTTTGAGTCCGGTATGCTGTTGACGGTGTCTGAGAGTTCCTTAAGTTTCTCAAAGAATTCGTCCATTTCATTGTCTGGATGTGATCTTCTGGATATGGTGTATAAATCTGGATGTAGTTTACGACCCTCTGACCATATCGCACTTTTATCGTAACCATCTTCTCTGGCATGTATTCTGTGCTCAGAAGAGTCTTTGCTTTTTCACGATGAAATACAAAGCCTACTCCATACTTCGCTATCTGATCTCCACTCACTCCATTCCATATTAGTACATAGTTGGAAACCATTTCCTTCATCCCTGTTCATTTTCTTCTGGTGTCTCTGATGCTTTAAACTGATATCTTCCTCTGGGCCATGAGTTCAACAATTTCTGGTTCCTTGTCCCTCAGTCCACAGATATTCCATGTGCTACACTTTTCGCTGTCCTTTTCGTCCTTTACAATAGCCAGTCCGTTTTCCAAAATAGTATGTTCGTTTGTATCTTCTGTTTGTGTCTTGAGCAAGTTTTATTTCCACTGCTGGTTTGCTGGCTTGTCGCAGCTTGACCAGAGCCGTGAGAGCCAGCACGTTTCGAGGTGACCCAAATCGATCTCCACGGCTAGCGCAGCATCAACGTGACATAAAGCCACACCGTACTTCGCCTAGACTGAACAGTCCCCTATTTTGACTGTTACCATCTCCCAGAACGTGGACCAGGAGTTGTACCGGTGACTGATGTTCCCAATCTCAGAAAGGGTTCATAAAAGTGTTATGCTTCCCTCGCATGACTCAATGACCTCTTCAACTCTCAACAAATTGTTGGTTTTATTTTTCAGAGAATCGTAGCTGGATTTCACCAAAATGGCGACACCATAATTGTATTGCGATTGAGCAAATGTCCGACATTTGACAGCGCTTGACGTGTTTGAACAAATTATGACTGACTGTACATGTACGATGATTCAGAAGACAATTCTGACGAAGAAGAGACAGACAACAGTTGTTATTATCCGCTGCTGGTGAGATTCATGCGTCGTACAGAGCAGACGCTGAAAGTCGATATGCACACAGCCCCCCTCCCCTCCTGTGGGAATGCCAGCAGAAATTTCCCTTTTTCCGTCACTTTCTTTGTTTCTGCCTTGTTCCTTTGCTTTCTGTCATTTCTTCCCATCATTTTCTGCATTGCTGGTCGATGAAGTCTTACGTACTTTCTCTTAGGATTGATAATTCAGTACATGTATTAGGTGCATTTTTGGCTCGAGGGAAATCAGATGTGCGAAAGCAATTTTAGGTAATTTAGGCTCGTTTTTATGTATGTTTTAGTGATCTTAGTTATGTTCAAATTTGTATCCAGGTATGTTTCTTAAATCCCTTGAGTGATAAATTGGACGGAGTGGTCAAAGCCAGAAGCATCTCCTTAGATTATTGCGCGAATGCATTGATATGTGTACTTAATTGTCTTTTTATATTTTTTCCTGTTGAAGTCTTGTGTTTGTTTTGAAACGGATACAGCTGGCCTTTAAACAAAAAATAACAATAACAATGCACACAGCCCATTCACGAAGGGTTTGTGGCCATAGTGGATTCTGGCAATTAGCCAACACTATCAAAATATGTAATAAACAGTCTCGTTAAGTCATAGCACCAGTAGAGAAAACCGCTCACTGACAGGCAGGTGTATTTGAAGAACGAAGGGTGGATTAGGACTTGATGACGGTGGAGGTGTGGTGGCAGGAAAGGGGGGGGGGGGCGTCACCCTCTCAAGCTCTTCTGTGCACTGGCTCTAAGTCTAGCACAGCTGTCCACGGTCATTAACGTAGTATTATGAACGCTTTCAAAATAAACTTTAGTTGTCAGGAGGGCCATATCTCCTTTTATTTTGTTTCAGTAGTGACCACTTGCGCGTTTTTTTATGGGAATATTCACGAGAGTGTAAAGACAAATTACTCTAAACAGACAGTCATGATGCAACTCTTTTGCTTGGCATACGGGAAACATGATCTCAAAAACTGTTGGAAGTCAAGGAGGTATTGTATTTTCGAATTTTTAACATCGAGGACAACCAGATTTCATTACATACACTATTGAAGGGTGCGAGGTAAAGAGTTATTTGCGTAAGGAGTGGATAAGTATTGATTGCAGTGCATCTATAAATGGTTCAGACATACTTAACTGCATTTGCGCTGTAAATGACGGGGTTCAGTTATGTTACAGAACACTAACTGAAGATGAAAGCAGGAAGAAGAGTGGCAGAACGGGTCAGACGTTCGTCTGCCAATAACTAAACTCAAGGTTCCGGGATTCGTTCCCCGTTGAGACCTTGACTTTTCTCCTTAGTTTGACCTGAAAATCAGACTGAACACTTAATCCTTCGGCAGAGGACTAAAAACAAGTCGGACCCGTGTGCCTTCTGGATGCGCGCGCTAAAGATTCCAGGGCAGTAGAAGATCGTGAAGAGCAGGGGATTTGCGTGGCTGCCTTGGTATAAAGCAATGGAGAGATAGGTTCATTTTCAAGGTCTATCTTCTTGAGGGCCAATTCACCTTCTTGTCTTTCTAAAAGTCTTGATTTAAAAAGAAAAATCGGGTGCGACGCGCTCTCAACAGGAAGAGCTGCCCGAGTTTCAGATGATAAATCCATAGTGTCAAAAAGCAACGAATATGAATATGAATAAATGCTATGGCAAATGAGAGATGATCTCCAACAAAAATATTAAAGGAAGAAAACATTTCACAAAATTAAAAACACTTAGGAAATAAAATAAGATTAACACAGCGTTTATGGGCAACAAATGTTTGGATGAAAGTGGGTGTCAGAAATGATACTGTATGTTCTTTTTGAAAAAGCGAACAAGATACCCGGCGACGCATTTTGGGAATGTACAGTGCTGCAGGCGTTTTAGAAACATCTCAGGACAGTTCTAAATAATGTTTGCTCCAATGTAACCTCTTTATACATTACCGAGGTAATTGCATTATTTGCATCTGAGTCTTACATCAAGTCAGATAATATCTTAGACTCAATTTTGTTGTACGCAAAAATAATTATAAATATAAATGCAAAGAGACTACACAACTATCCGTTTATTCATAAGGTAATTTAAACAATTTTGATGCAGAAAAACACATTCCATCACTGAATATGACATCATCATTATCATCATCATCAGGTGCCTTGCCGCATGGCGTTCGCGATCTGTCTCTATCACTTGTTGCCTCAAGCATCTCTTCCACCCTCTTTGTCCCAGCCCTCTGCAAGTCCGTCTAGTATCTTCTCCCTGGGTCTACCCGGTGCTATCTTTCCCTCCAGCTTTTCTGTTATGACCAGGTGCTCCAATTCCCCTTTCCTCATAAAATGGCCTATAAATATTGCCTGTCTTTTCCTAATCTTCCTTATGAATGATCTACTTGTGTCTGCCTCCATCAAGACTGTCTCGTATGTTTTCTTTGCTGTCCATGGAACTCTCAACATTCTTCTTAGAAACCACATCTCGGCTGCCTCAATCTTGTTCTGGCTTTGTTGACTGTCCACGCCTCGTAGCCGTACAACAGTATTGGTTCAATATAACATTCAAGAACTCTCTTCCTGATGTTACTTGATAGGCATTTGTTGGTAAGAATGTTTTTCATCTTCTTGAATGCTGTTTTGGCTTGGCCGATTCTGCTGGCTATTTCTGATGTGCATCTGCCATTTGGTGAAATGATCGTTCCCAGGTATTTAAACGTATCAACCTGTCTCAAGGGTGTGCCGTTTACTGTTATTTTGCATGAGGGGATTTCATGTTTTTTACTGATCACCATGACTTCAGTCTTCCTGTTGTTTAGTTTCAACCCTTACCTTTGCTTTCTATTTCTAGTATATTCACAAGGTTTTGTAGGTCCCTTTCACTTTCTGCAATTAGCACGGTGTCATCTGCGTATCAAATGTTTATCATATTCCTCCAACCTTTAATCCTGGGTCTTCCTCTAGGTTTCTCATGATGTTTTTGCTGTAAAGTGAAAACGGATCTGGTGACAAAATACAACCCTGTTTGACTCCTCTTTTGATGTTTTGGAAAGAGCTTATATCGTTTTTTATTCTCATTGCAGCTGTTTGTTCCCAACACATATTTCTGATTATTCGTAGATCTTTTCCATCAATATTGAGTCTTTCTAGTTGGTTGATCAATTCTTCATGTCTTACCCGATCGAAAGCCTTGGTGTATTAAACAGAGCATAGATATAAATCCTTGTTCATCTCGATTGACCTCTCTATGATAGTTCTTAGGAATATGACATATGATAAATTAAAAATGACTTGCTCTCCCACAAAGCACAAGTTGTCACTAGTAATTATGTAGAATGTTGAAATGTTCATGATTTATTGTCTTACTGAAGCTGATCCTAATCCATTGAAATGTATCTTGTGAAACTTGCAATGAGTTACATCATTATTGTTAACACGCCTCATAACACGTGATATGTATGAACGTGTGATGAACGTGAACGTGTTGTTCGTTCTATAAAAAAAAGGACAAAAATAGAAAAAATGGCGAAAGCATTAACACACACACACACACACATACACACACACACACACACACACACACACACACACCACACACACACACACACACACACACACACACACACACACACGAAAATAAAAGGAAACAAAAACAACAAACATTCAATGAAGGTCTGGATAAAGAAGGAATTTGGGAAACATACTTTAAATGAAGAAAAATGTGCAGTCTGCGATAGCAGTTACTTGTATTCAAAATAATAGGATTGTTTATTGATTAATAAGAAGAGGGAATGGTAAGGGGTCAAGAAATAATAATTCCTAAAAGTCTATCCTTTTGTAAAACAAGGTTTCCTTAAAAGTTTGAAATTTGAAGTTTATTGAAGGGCGATTTGTCGCACTCGGACAATTCCATATATACTCCATCCAACCTGCCGTCTCTTAACCAGCACACTGCAAAACATGCGCTGGCAAGGTCTTGAACTGGAAGGGGGAGAGTAAGGTGGAGGGGGAGAATAGAAACAGAGCTGTGAAACACTAAACTTACACCACCAGAATGATTGGAACAATAAGGTCAGCAAACAAGCCATTTTTACGTCGAGAGCAAGGACTGAACTTGAGACACGAGATATTGAGTCCACGGCTCTATTACAAGTGCCAGCCAGTGCGCAAGTAACCCACCCCGAGGGTTGAACCTACAGCTCTAAGAACTGGGGTAATGGTGGGTGAGGCTGGGGGTGGGGGAATGTTCTCATTAGAAACAAGCAGACCAGACTTAATACTTCACAAGTCTGTCATACCAGTGTGGTGCTCGTTTTCACCAGAGATCTTTTTTTGGGGGGTGGGGTGTGTTTTGTTTTTGACATTTATAGGCCATTTTATGAGGAAAGGGGAATTGGAGCACTTGGTCACAACGGGAAAGCTGGAGGGAAAGAGAGCACCGGATAGACCCAAGGAGAAGATACTAGATCTATAGACGGACTTGCAGAGTGGCTGGGGACAAGGAGGGTGGAAGAGATGCTTGAGGCAACAAGTGATAGAGATAGATGGAAGTCCATGATCGCCAACGCCATGCGGCAAGGCACCTGCTGATGATGATGATGATGTTTTTGATACTAAGCTCGTACTTAACCTCTCTTTGGTGGTCCTCGTCTAGAAGAATAAACAGCCTCTGGCAATCATTATCTGCAATCCCAATGTTCACAGCATTTTTGGATAGACATTTCTCTCCAAAGTTTTGACTCCCCTTCAATGAGGACAAGGTTGACTCTTTATGGGTGAAATAAGGAAAGGAAGCATTCCCTGTAAGTTTTCGAACTGCTTGCGGTCAATGCAACGCGGAGCCGCAATCGGTGTTGTGAAATTCTGTGCTGATCAGTTAGTCCTGCCATCAGAGGCCACGCAGTCGATCGTGCGTTTGGTATATTGGGCGGACGGAGTTGCTTTTGCCATCGCTCACACACACAAAGCTCTCGATACTTGACGTCTCAGATATAGCTCCCTCCACCTCCACTCAAATTTGCTGAGATTTGAAATGTTACTGTCGATTTGTCATGGCATTTCAAATAAATGCAACTTAACGTACAGTAAGACGTTGGAAGATACAGGTGGCTACTATTCTTCCAGACCTAAAGCCGAGTTGTGACATCTGCTTCGAGTTCTTTGAGAAAACATGCAGGGATGCGATGTACGGATTCTAAACTAAGCTAAGCTTTATTCCTTTGACTCTCGCACCCTATCTACCAACTGCAAAAACGTAACCCTTTGACTCATCCTATCCACCAGCTTCCTGCAGGGTAATGCTTTTGCTTTGCTAGTATGATTGATAAGTAGACAAGGTGCGGGAGTCAAAGGGTTAAGCTGTGTGTGTGTGTGTGTGTGTGTGTGTGTGTGTGTGTGTGTGTGTGTGTGTGTTATCAAGCAACGCCTGTACATCTAACAGATAGATCAAAAGTGTGATGCCTACAAGTTTTCCCTGCAGCCACATACACGCAGTATGTCTTCGGATCTAACAAATGCATCGTTCATTTCCTATGAGTGCCTGCGAAAGCGCACCCATGTGTTTAAGTGTACACGGGATGGGGAGAAAAATTATCGAAAAATGAAAAAAAAAAAATGATGGAAAACCACAACCGACATCAAGCCACAGTGCCAAGGTCATCCACACTGATGATTCAGACAGACTCTCGATGCTGAAGGCCAGAAACTCAACATGCCGCCCTCAAGTGGAGTCTGGAGTTTGTTCAGAGATTCATCACACTCGAAAATTCCATATTTCTTCCACCCAAATTGGCAACAATTATTTAACGGACTTCTTGAGCCTGCGCAAAACCCTATGCGCTGGCAAGGTCTTGAAATGGTGAAGGGGGTGAAAAGACATGAGAGACTACACCGACACCACCAGAATGATAAAAACATCAAGACGGGCAGCGAACAGACCAGTTTTTAATGTTGCGGGCTGGGACTTAGATCTTGAGTCCGTGGTTTTACCAGCTAGCTCCCAAATGGAAAAGAGGGATGGATGCGGCTACCTAAAGAAATAGTCCACAAACTCAATGCAGATGGCGGAAAACAGGAGGGGAAAATATGATTTTGAAGATATAACTGAAAGTTGCCCCACAATTTGAGAAGCAAGGATTGGAGAAACTATGCAAAAATGGAATGATGATGATGATGATGATGTATAAGAAATGTTCCAAGTATCCTTCAGTGGCTCCACAAATTGGAAAGGTTAATATGGAGGAACCTGAAGATCAGCAGCCAATGGCTGATGGCTGATGGGGTGTACATTTCTAAAAGAACAGCATTCATGTGACATTCACCAGTTAGACCAATATCACTTGTGAACGTCGAAAGGAAAATCTTTTCTGTCATGGCAGCAAGGCTGACTAAGTACCGTGGGGAAAATGAATACCTGGATATATCAGTCCAGAAAGGAGGCATCCTGGGAGTGTCTGGCTGTGCACACCATGCCTGGATGATTTGTGCACACCATGCCTGGATGATTTGGGAAGAAATCCAAAGAGCAAAAGCAGAGAAGAGGGATCTCGATGTGGTGTGCTCGATCTGGCAAATGCGCCTGGATCAGTCCTGCTCATGATGATTGTCACACGTAAAGATGTATGTAACTGGCAGTTTATGCAGGTTCGTGAAGATCTAGCAGTCGATCGTTCTTCTCAGAGACAAGATACACCAGTCCAGGTTAAACGAAAATGATCCTTTATTTGAAGAACGAATGAAACACAACAGGAACTGGGTAAAAACTTCACACATCCAATGCACCATTCCTGCTTTGCAGAATTAATTTTCTTCAGCCCTCAAATCTACATGCAGCAACTCCACAACTCTACAGCGACTTCTCTATCTCTGACAGCAGGCTTACACATTAACTCTTCCAATCGCTCTGTCTCTCTCTCTCAGTCACGCTTTATTTATATGGAAAGTTCCACAATATTCTCGGCTTTTCAGCCAATCATAGCCACATTCTCGAACCTTCCCTTTCTGGAATATTCTGTAGTTCTAGCCAATCATCGTACAGATTAAACTTCTAGCCAATCATTGTACAGATTAAATTTGTTTACAATTTCCGGAACATTCTAGAAAGATCTAAGGTATTCTGCGTTTTTCTTGTCATTTCTAGATTTTCCAAAGGATTCTACATATTATTTCCATACAACGAAATTGAACTTAAACATATATTTTCAGTGTTAGCATAAACCAAAACAAATATTCTCGATTCATTATCCAGTGAATCACAAAACAATCTTCAAGAACGAACAGCGGACAGTAGCTAAATCGACAGGCACATTTTGACGTCACACTTCTCTTATCGCATTGGCACTTTCACATCGAGTTTCTCTTTTTTTTTTTTTTAAATGTAACAATGATTCAGTTGTCTCTCGAGATGTACCATGTCCCAGAGAACATCTGAGAAATGCTGAAGACGTATTTTCATGGCTTATCAATGTGGTTCTCCACAAAGAAATACACGAGAGACTGGATCGGTTTGGAGATGAGCGTAGCAATGGGTTGTGCAATTTCTCCAACACTGTTCGTGTTTCAGTGGAGGTCATCTTGAAAGCAACAGTAAGCCGATGACGTTCAGCTGACCTTGAAAATGGATACCAAATGCTTCCTCTAAAGGCCTTCCGAACTGAACGTTACAGTGGCGCTTTCCGTAAAAGAAAACAAAATCCTGAAGCAGTTAGGCGAGTTAGTCGCCTCATCCAGGATAAGTTTCAAACCACAGAAATTACAGTCTCTCACTGAGGAAAGGTAAAAATAGCCGAAACTATTGTTTATTGTCGCCAACCGAGCCATTCCAACAGTGACAGAACGATCAGTCAAGAGCCTTGGGAGATAGTATTAGGACCCCCTTACAGAAACAAAAAAGGATAAGGAAACCAAGCAAATGATAGAAGAAAACCTGCAAGTAATAGACCGATGTGGCCTCCTTAGCATATACAAAGTCTAATGCCTGCAGTTCATGCTGATTCCACAACTCCTCCGACATCAACTAATATATAGTATCAGCACTATGTAATCATTGGAAGCAAAAATGAAAATTACTAAAAGAAATAGCTTAGAGTCCTGCCTGGGCACAGGCTGATGTTGCGTTCTACTGTCGGTGAAGTTACCCATCGTCGAGAAGTACAAGGTGGGAAAGGTCAGGATTCTTAGCATGCTTGAAGACTTGGGAGATAAGGTGAGATCAGTCCTACCCAAGCTGAGGATTGACAGAAAATGGAAAGTCTGGGAGGCAGTTGACACAGCGAGGGAAAACATCAAGGCTACAGAAATGATAGGTCATACGTAAGCCAGTAGGCAGGGACTGGGATCAACAGATATGAAATGGTGGTCAAAGGCCAAAGAAAAGGCAAAAACAGATATGATAACACAAGAGATTAAGACAAAAGAGGATGCTAAAACAATCCAGAAGGCGCCCAACAAGGTCAACAGGAGTAATGGACAACGTTGGAAAGTACACTCCAAAGAAGACTAAACTGGAATGACATGTGCGATATGGCCCCTCTCGGATTCAGTTTTATTCTCATATCTATGTATGACCTCCTGCTCTCGAATACAAATCTGTTAAAATAGGGGAAATTGGATGACCCTGCCCGCTCTGCCAGGGCTAACAAAGAATGGAACATGTCCTGAGGTCATGCAAAGTAGAGCTAACCCAGGGAGGGTACACATAGAGGCACAGTCGAATGCTTCAAGAGATCGTGCAAGCGATCAGTACTGCCCTGGGAAAAAACGTGTCAGTAGAAGTCCGGCGACCTTCTACACGGGAGGAAGCAGCAAACTGTGGCCTGGAAAAGATATGACGTCCGGAGCATGGAAGCAGGGTCTACTGGATAGAGCGGACGACTGGAGGTGCACAGCAGATGTTCCACAGTCAAAAAAAAAAATAAAAAAGATAAAACCAACAGAAATCATCCACATTAGACTGAATGTAGTTCTCCACTCCAGTTCATCTAAACAAATGATTCTGATCAAATTCGTTGTGCTGTATCTACAAGCCTGAAAATACGCCAGTCTAGCGCAATTTGAGGAAATCAGGCTTTCAAGTCAAAGTCCTCACCACAGAGGTTGGAAGAAAACAGCTCTCAGCTTTTGGGAAGGAGATAACCAGAGCCCTAAAGGCAATGACAGAAGCAGCCCAGTAACCTTCATGAGGTCTAAAATGTCCTATGTTGCTGGTATCTGTAGCTGAGTGGTTAGACATCCATCACAAGGTTGACTTGGCCTGGCGATGCCGATGTGCGGATTCGAACCCAGGTGGAGGATTAATTCTATTAAAAACAGGAAAAAAATGCTGTTCAGTTCTACCCAGTTTCTTGATGTTCTCACTAGTGAAGAAAATTATGCCTACGTTGTGTCAGTTTATTGCATTTTGGTTTCTGAATATACGCTATGTTAGTATTATTATTGTTAATTTTGTTAATCTCAATACTTGATGCTTTTACAATTATGATATACTTTTTCGTAATGATATACAGGTGCGAAATGTGCATTCATTCAAGTGCAGAATGTACCTGTATTAATAGATTGCACGTTATTGTTTAGTCTCCCTTTAAGAAGGGAAATTATCCTGTTTTATATTGACCGGAGAGAGGTGTGTGTCTGTTCATCTGTACATCAGTCGGAATGTGTGTGTGTGTGTGTGTGTGTGTGTGTGTGTGTGTGTGTGTGTGTGTGTGTGTGTGTGTGTGTGTGTTATTTGTGTTATGTGTGTGTGTTTTGTGTGTGTATGTATTAGTGTGTGTGTGTGTGTGTGCTTGCGTGCGTGCGTGCGTGTGTGTGTGTGTGTTGTGTGTGTGTGTGTGTGTGTGTGTATGTGGATACAGTTTTCTTAGCTGTTTCCGTGTGGATTTTTACCAATTTTTTGTCTAAGTGTGGACCTTTGAAGAGCTGCGAATACTTAAGTGTGTGACGATTGGAGGGGGAAAGTCCTAAAGTCAGCAATGTATAGAAAGGTCTAAATCGCACTTTGTCACGAATCAGTTTTTACTGTTGTGACAGTCTACTAGTGTCCTCGATGTGTATAAACTTGTTTCATATGAAGCTTTTTCAGGGTTATTTTACCTTCATGACTACACTATCTGAAACAGATGGCACCCGTGCTAATTGCAGAAAATGAAAGGGACCTACAAAACCTTGTGAATATACTAGAAATAGAAAGCAAAGGAAAGGGGTTGAAACTAAACAGCAGGAAGACTGATAGTCATGGTGATCAGTAAAAAACATGAAATCCCCTCATGCAAAATAACAGCAAACGGCACAACCTTGACACAGGTTGATAAGTTTAATAAATACCTGGGATCGATCATTTCACCAGACGGCAGATGAACATCAGAAATAGCCAGCGGAATCGGCCAGGCCAAAACAGCATTCAAGAAGATGAAAAGCATTTTTACCAACAAATGCCTATCAAGTAACATAAGGAAGGGAGTTCTTGAATGTTAGATAGAACCAATACTGCTATACGGTTGTGAGGCGTGGACAGTCAACAAGCAAAGCCAGAACAAGATTGAGGCAGCCGACGTGAGGTTTCTAAGAAGAATGTTGACGGTTCCATGGACAGCAAAGAAAACATACGAGACAGTCTTGATGGAGGCAGACACAAGTAGATCATTCATAAGGAAGATTAGGAAAAGACAGGCAACGTTTATAGGCCATTTTATGAGGAAAGGGGAATTGGAGCACCTTGTCACAACGGGAAAGCTGGAGGGAAAGAGAACACCAGGTAGACCCAGGGAGAAGTTACTAGACGGACTTGCAGAGTGCCTGAAGACAAAGAGGGTAGAAGAGATGCTTGAGGCAACAAGAGATGGAGACAACGCCAACGCCATGAGTCAGGGCACCCGATGATGATGATATCAGTACTGCGTCACTGGCTGCGCGCTGTCTGGTTCTATTTATAACGCCTTTGGCTCGAACTCAGACCCTTCCAGTTGGATGTCTGCCATTCTTACAACTTGGCTCTCCAACTGGTTACAGAATGTCCCTAGAAAATGTCTGTCTGCCTTTCCTACAGATGCATGGACAGCAGTTGTGTATGTATTCCCTATAATGTCGGGAGCTTTAAAGACTTTTGTATTTGTATGTGTTTATTTCGTACGTAGTCTTCGTTTCCTTCCCGTGCCATGTGTGCGTTCTGAGTGTGGGAGTGGACTTGGATGAGTGGAGGCTTATTTCGTGTTGCTATCTTTCAAATTTTTCTTTATTTTTTCTTTCTTTCTTTCTTTATTTTATAATCAATAAGGTTCACTTCAGAATCAGTTTTTGCCAAAGTCTTCGTATAAACGGACTTATTTTCATGCATCTCTTACTCTTTAAAACACACACACACACAACACACACACACACACACACACACACACACACACACACACACACACACACACACACACACACACACACACACACCACACACACACACACACACACACCTTTTATAATATAACCTCACAACGACAAAAACAACGTAATTACACATGTACACGTCAATCAGTGAAACCATTATGCCCCCCCCCCCCCTCTCTAAAAACAAACAAAAACCTCCATTAAATTTGGATCCACGAACCTAACATCATAAAAGACTACATCAAAGATTTTTACAGAGGAAATGTACAAAACAATGATAACTTTCTCTGTGTCTTTATCTGAGAGGAACCTTACACATGTAGCCTACATCTGCAAGTAATTCAGGTAGGATAGGCCTACATCGCGTAAGATATCGCACCTTACCGCCAGTTCAAAGAATGACCAATTTTGTTTGTTGACATCATTTTCATTCCATTCACACTTAGGTCAATCTCGCTCACATCCTCGCCTGAACTCTCCTCCCTATGGTATTCCCTTACCACCACATGCCAAATTAAATGAATGTAAATTTATATACACACATGCACATTCATACATATGTACACATATAATCAGATTCTATAAGAATAGTAGCAGTAGGCCTCCCTCGGTCATGGCTGACCATGGACAAAGTACATGTACATCCGTTCTAATGTCTAGATGGGCTGTCTGCTTGGTCCAAGCAGCGTCGCCTGTGACTGTACGAGACAATGCGAGAGAGGCAGTCTCCTTCGCAGCGGTCGCATGTGTATGCCGATGCTGGCCTGTCATCCCTTTTCTGCGAACTCGCTTTTCTGCTGCAGCAGCTGACAGTTTGTCCTCACCAATCCGCAGCTGTTTCTTGAGAGTGGTTCTCCAGCTGTTGCGGTCGTCTGCGAGATCCTCCCAGGACTCAGTGTCGATCTCAAGCGCCTTCATGTCACGTTTGCAAACGTCTTTGTATCTCAGCTGTGGGCGGCCAATGTTTCTCTGCCCTGTGGCAAGCTCACCATAATGGATGTCTTTTGGGATGCGACCATCTTCCATGCGGCGAACGTGGCCCAACCAGCGCAGCCGACGCTGTCTCAGCATGGTATGCATGGTTGGGAGGCCAGCGCGGGTCAGGACTTCGGTGTTGGTCGCCTTGTCTTGCCAGGAAATGCCGAGTATGCGCCGTAGGCTTCTCAGGTGGAAGGTATTGAGCCTTTTCTCCTGATGAGCACGCGTGGTCCACGCCTCGCTGCCATACAGCAAGGTCAGCACAGGCGTTGTGTGCAGCCATCTTTGTCTTCATGGCCAGCTTGGGATTTGTCCACACTCTTTGTGTGAGGCGGGCTAATGTTGTGGCTGCCTTCCCGATCCTGTTGTCGATCTCTGTGTCAAGGGAGAGGTTATCGGTGATGGTGGACCCAAGATATGTGAATTGATGGATGGCTTCAAGCTCGTAGTCATCAATGGTGATGGCTGGTGGAGATGGCGTGTCTTGGCCCAGGACGTTTGTCTTCTTAAGACTGATGGTCAGACCAAAATCTTTGCAGGCCTGGGAGAAGCGGTCCATTAGTGACTGCAAGTCCGCTGAGTATGGGTCACAACTGCGGCATCGTCGGCAAATAGCATGTCTCTGATGAGGGCTTCACGGACCTTTGTCCTTGCTCTGAGGCGGGCGAGGTTGAAGAGCCTGCCGTCTGATCTGGTCCGCAGGTGGATCCCTTCTTGCGCTGTGTTGAACGCATGCCTCAGGAGGAGAGCGAAGAAGATTCCAAAGAGGGTTGGGGCCAGGACGCAGCCTTGTTTCACACCGCTGTGTATGTCGAAGGACTTGGAGAGGTTTCCGTTGAACTGCACCGTCCCTTTCATGTTGGAGTGGAAGGACTCAATTAAGCTGTGCAGTTTGGGGGGGGCAGCCGATTTTTCGGAGAGCCCTGAAAAGGCCATCTCTGCTGACTAGGTCAAAGGCCTTGGTGAGGTGAATGAATGCCACATACAGGGGCATCCGCTGCTCTCTGCACTTCTCCTGGATTTGGCGAAGGGAAAAGACTATGTCTACCGTGGATCTCTCTGCTCGAAAACCACACTGTGATTCCGGGTAGACGCGTTTAGCCAGTTTCTGCAGACGGATTAGGAGGACCCGAGCGTAGACTTTGCCAACAATGCTGAGGAGCGAGATACCTCTGTAGTTGTTGCAGTCGCTCCTTTCGCCCTTGTTTTTGTACAGGGTGACGATCTTGATGTCCCTCGTGTCCTGCGGTACAGCTCCCTCATTCCAACACTGACAGAGGACTGCGTGCAAAGGGTGCAGAAGAGAAGTCTTGTAGTGCTTGATGAGGTTTGGGGGAATTCCGTCGTTGCCAGGTGCCTTGCCTGATGCCAGGCTATCAATGGCCTTGCCGAGTTCGTCCACAGTTGGCTCTGCGTCAAGTTCTTCCATTACCGGCATGCACTTGATGGCATCGAGGGCTGAGGGGGACACCATGTTCTGTGTGGAGTAGAGGTCGGAGTAGTGTTCCGCCCATCTTTCCATCTGTTGGCTAGGATCGCTGATTACTTCCCCAGTGGAGGATTTGAGGGGGGCGATCTTGCTCTGTGTTGGTTCCAGTGCCTTCTTGATGCCTTCATACATTCCTCGGATGTTGCCTCTTTCAGCAGCACTCTGTATCTCTTCGCTGAGTTCTGTCCAGTGCTCGTTTGCACAGCGCCTGGCGTTAAGCTGAACCTTACTCCTGGCAGCCCTGAGGATTTGCAGGTTCTTCTCACTGACCGCTTATACTCGGTGAGTGCGGCGCGCTTGGCCTCAACAGTGGGAGTCATCTCTGATGATTTGGCCTCAAACCAGTCGTGGGACTTCACAGTTTTCTTCCCAAAGGTGGCCATAGCAATGCGGTGCATGGTGTCTCGTAGCGTTTCCCATCTCTCAGTGGCAGATCTCTGGGCTGCAATGCATCGTATTCTCTCTCAAAGGCCTCTGCGAACTGTTCTACAAGATCTGGCTGAGACATCTTGCTGACGTCAATGCGAGGGTTCCCTTGTTTCTTTGAGCAGTGGAACTTCTTTGGTTGCAGCCTGATCTTGCAACATACCAGAGAGTGGTCTGTGTCGCAGTGTGCGCTGTGATAAGAGCGAGTGTCGAGAACGTTTTTGATAGCGGCATGTCTTACTAGGATCAAATCCAGTTGGTGCCAATGTTTTGAGTGCGGGTGCCTCCAGGAGACTTTGTGTTGAGGCTTCGTCTTGAAGAAGGAGTTGGCGATGCACAGTTCATGGCAGGCGCAAAACTCAAGCAGTCGCTGTCCATTCTCATTCATTTTCCCCACTCCAAAGGAACCGAGGCAGGAGGGCCATGAGTCATTGTCTACACCCACTCTGGCGTTGAAGTCGCCCAGGAGAACAAGTTGTTCTGTCCTGGGGATGTTCCTTATGGTTGGTGCAAGATTTTCGTAGAACTCATCCTTGGCGTCTGGAGAGGCGGACAGAGTTGGGGCATAAACGCTGATGAGAGTGACATAGCCTTCGGTGGTGTTGAGGCGGAGAGTCAAGAGTCGTTCTGAACCGCCGCTGCCTGGTTCAATCATGTTCAGCAGGCTGTTCCTTACTGCAAAGCCTACTCCGTACTCTCTTGGGGCATCAGAACTCTTTCCTTGCCAGAAGAAGGTGTAGTCCTTTTCCTTTAGTGTTCCTGAGTCAGCCAGCCGTGTTTCCTGCAGAGTGACAATGTCCACATTGAGCCTCTTTAGCTCGCTGTTTATGACGGCGGTCTTTCTGGCGTCGCTGATGTCTTGCAGATCTTGGGAGAGCCCAGGCATCATTGTTCGGACATTCCAGCAGCCCAGTTTCACTACTGATCCTTTTCCTGATCCGTTTCCTGAATTTGAATTTTTCTTTTTGCCTGGTGCGGTAGTTAACGACCTGCTTGTCAGATTTTCTCCTAATCTTCATGCACCCAATGAAGACGGCAGATCGTGGCGAGACAGCACCTGATTGGCTGGGGACTGCCCAGCTTAGGCGGGCGGTAGCTGTCCAGTAAGACACGAAGGTCTCTCCCACCGTCAAAGGCAACCCCTGGCGTCAGCTCTACGCCAGTTGAGCAATGAATTATCACCGGTATCTGTTGCTTCCCGTGTTGTGCCGACACTAGTGTTAGTAGCGAGGCTGGAGTGTCCTCTCCAGGTCGTAGGTGCAGAGAGTTTGTGGATGAATGGACGGATGTAAGCTTGGGCAGTGTAATATGGCTGTTGCCCATGCAACTTGTCCCCCCTCTCCACCTCGCTGGCAGATCCAAAGGAACAGCAGGGTTGTTACGTTTTGGTGCCAACGCGGCCGCAGGAGCTGCCGGAAAGTGACAAAGTTTGCCATCCAACCGCCTTAGGGGCCCCACACCGGATTTACTGTCAGGGTTTACTCCCTTAGCTAGATGGCCGCGGGTAGCTCTTCAAAGCTGGCGCCCTTTGATGGATCTAATTTATTTCCACCAGGGTTTCTAGCCACCCTACTCACCATCCTCCTGAGAGGACTGGTGGAGGTGCTGGTTTAGTCGCCAGCAATTCGACCCTGTGACAGGTAGTACTGGGTTCCAGGTTGCCAGTAGCGGATACATCTATCCGACCTGACATCCATAAGAATAGTAGAACGCCATCATTCATGCCTGTCTACCCTCACCTAAACAACTCCCATATTTCGTTTCCCTCCCTATTCCAATTTTTCACCCATTCGTTCTTTTCTCTATTTTCTACCTACTTCAATATCCTCCCCCAGCATCTGCTCTCCAACCCAACCCCACCAAATTCCCTGTACATGTATTTCAAAAGTTCCCGCTAGCTCTCCCCTCTGCTCGTGGCCAGTTTAACGCCTGCAGTGTACTAGTAAACAAACCACGCTGTGTAATGCCGCGCATACCTAACACGATCCCAATGACAAATGTCGTTGTCTTGACACTTCTCAGGAAAGTTTTTCTTTGACAGCCTTATTTTACTTCAGAAAAAATACATGTTTTCAATATGCCACTTTGAACATCTTTTTAACATAAAGTCATGGGTCTTTGATATCGATTTACAGCCTCTTTGAGCTATTTTAAACGAATACATCACAAAATGTTTTTCATAGGAAAATAATATTTTTTGTTAGCAGTACAAATAAAGTGGGGTTTTTTGTACGCACAACTATTACTACAAACCACACCTAGAAAACAAAGTATACTCCCATCATCAGCATCCCCCCCCCCCTAAAAAAAAGGTTTGTAATTATAACCCTCACACGATGCCTCAAAATATTACATAACATTTACACAGCGATAATGAATTTTTATCGATTTCATTGCCTATCTTTCTCTCAGAAAGGCATTTTAACTCATCAGAAACACACACACACGCGCACACAGACACAAACACACACACACACACACGCACACACACACACACACACAACACAACACAACACAACACAACACAACACAACACACACACACACACACACACACACACACACACACACCCCGTTAGAGTAGGATGGCCCTGTCTTCAAGAACCTTGCTCTTCAGGTACGTCTGATATCAATCCACAATAAAGTGAATAATAATAAAACTGATGACAGAAGAAAAGCAATCTTCTGTGAGCCACACATAAGGTCATCAAGTGATCATTGATATCATGGGATAAGGTTTCCAGAGTCCTGTGAACGTGGTTTGTTAGACGAATTTAATATCAGATACCGGAGGTTCTGCGTTCATCCTTGGGTTTTCCAGTGCACTAGAAGGTTGTCGCCTCTTGCGGCTTCTTCGAGCTGGTTTTCGCCTGCAGATCTGATCTCATGGCAGCTATGTCAATCTGACAGCGATCCAACATGTTGGTGATCGAGACTTTGTGCCGTTCTAATCTCTCGTCTTTGTATACAAGGGTTTGGACATTCCACGGATCAAAGTGTAGAGTTTTTTTTTCTTTAATCGTTTGTACTGTTTGACTACCGACCTAGATGACCAGGCAGACGCTGCTACCAGCCAGATAATGTTTAAAATGAGAGCCGCTTTGTCTATGGTTCCTTTCAGACCCCCCCCCCCACCTCCCCATTTGGAGAGAGCAGTGCTGTCCTTGGAAAGGGCTGCTCTGTGGGAGGATAGAACATCAATATCTGCCTCATGTCTACGGTGGATGACCATCACCGCCTATGTTTCAGTCATAGCTGGAGGCTTCGAACAGCATTCCTTTCCTGTCCCCATACCAATTCTCCTTCAGGACTTAACACAACTGGTGATTAAATTTCTCATTGTTCCCGCTTGCTTCTGATCTGATCAGCACAGGGTATTTTTGAAGTGTGAAGGGGATGTGCAACCCTCTGTCTGCTCACTCTCTCTTCTATTGACACTCGTAGTTCCATAGATGAAGTGACTGCCACGTATGTAGCTTTACGTGTGCAGCTTTACTGTCGCAGTATCCACTCTTCCCAAAGTCTGTAGGTTTGAAAATAAAGTTGCACATCTTGACTGCCTTAACCGGGCCAGCGACCTCCATCTACCCGGGTTGGATCTTTATCCTTTATGTAAGCTTAGTGCAGACTTAGTGACGCCGGCCTCCTTTCCAAGGACAAGCGCTGAAAGTCCCCTGGAGGGGGACTGTGGAGAAGGGAAATCTTACCAGTTGTCTTAAGAAATTACAGGGGTTCGAACTTGGGTGTTCTCTCCTTCTCACCTCCTAAGACAGGTGCTTTACCCTTTAGACCACTGTCCCCCCTTTAATTAATAAAGTGCTCAAGAGGAAAGGGCTCTGTACCGCTGAAAATTTGTCAAATCAATCGTCGATTTTTCCGTAGCAGACTTTTCAGGCAAAATATCACCACTACAGAGCCTTGGGAGTTGACATAAAATGGAGAAAAGTCTCACCATGTCTCAGCACAACTGGTTTATTGCCATTAATGCTCACCCACATTTGATTAGACCGTAAAAAAAACTATCGCCTAGTATCATCGCGCATTATCAAACCTGCATTTCTGTTGAAGATCATTGAGAAAATTATTTTGCTAAAACGTTTTGCTCATCTGACAACCAGTGTTCCTACCAGTCCGCCTACCGCCTACATCATAGCGCTGAGACGACACTCCTCAGGGTAGTCTGTTTGCCTTTGGTGTGTTCTTCTGCATATATCACAAATACTTAGTGTGTTTTAAGTTCAGCACTTGCATGGTTTCAAGCTTATTTTAGTGACAGAAAACAGTCTGTCATCAGCAGATGGTACACGACTGTAGGATACAAGACTTAGTGGAACGTAGAGAATGTCCTTATCTGATAATGACTGGAGTTGTCTAGAAGGTGTACAAGAGTGAAGAATAAAAGAATACAGAGTGGTTTCGGAGAAAAAGTTTAAACAGAGATTTGAGTGCTCAGAGTCTATCCAGGCAATGAAGTTCCATACAAGACTTTTGTTGCACCATAGGAAAGTTGCTTATCAGAATTGAAGCGAAGATTCAGAATCAGAGTACAGATTTGTATCTCAGATATAAAAACTGGATTACAGAGAGCAAACTTTTACACAGAATGATGAAAAAATAGAAGCCCTCCTCATTAGGTTATGAAGAATGTTTTCCGTTCTTGGAAAGACTACTTCCATGTGTGTTGGCAGTGCCAAAATTGTATTGATAATTATAGCGTACATTTGTAGTGCGCCTAACAATGCTCTTTTGAAGGCCAATTTTTACATACTTCATTGCCTGGATAGACTCTGAGCACTCAAATCTCTGTTTAAACTTTTTCTCCGAAACCACTCTGTATTCTTTTATTCTTCACTCTTGTACACCTTCTAGACAACTCCAGTCATTATCAGATAAGGACATTCTCTACGTTCCACTAAGATTTTCGCCCATTGTTCATTCTTTTTCTTTGCACGGCAACAGAGGAACGCCTTCCCATAGATATTCATCATTTGCAATGTTTCTTCTCTCTTAAGAAAGCTTTAAAATTCAAACAAAACAAAGTGCCGGCGTGACAAACTAAGCTACGCACAAAAAGTTAAGGATCACTATGAGAAAACAGGTGCGTAATAAACTCAGTTCGCTACTGTTATTTATTTCTCAGTCCAGCCAAATTGCTATGAATTCTTGTTCAGCTGTAAGTGGGCGATGTTGTGTTAGTGCGAAAATTGCATGGGATTCTCTACTACTGAGCTTGGCCGCAAACGGAAAAGCGGAAACTTGCGAAAAAGGACCTTGTTTTGGACCGTTCTGCCTGAACACATTGCACAAGCCAGATGGAAAAACCATTATGCACGTGCAAGCACTGCTGTTTATGTGTGAGATGCTGTCTCTTGCTTGGCTTTATAAGAAGACATTCCACCAGTAGTAGGCCTGATCTGACAATGCCTCCACGACGAAAATTGAGCGAGTTTGAGAGGGGACGAGCTGTTGCATGGTTCCAAGATGGTGTTCCCAAGCGAGAAGTGGCCAGGCGACTTCAGGTGTCCATCTCGGTCATTGTCAGACTGATTCAACGCTTCACAGCCACTGGGAGGGTCCATGAAAGACGCAGATCTGGTCGACCGAAGAAGACAAACCCACGTGAAGATCGTCTCACTGAACGACAAGCCCTGCAGACAAGAACAGCCTCTTCCAGCATCATTCGAAGGCAGCTGAGGGTGGCTACTAACATCAACATCAGCCAGCAGACCATACGGAACCGCCTTCATGGGTTTAACCTCCGTTCTCGTCGCCCAGCTGTACGGCCACGCTTAACTCCAGCCCATAGGACAGCACGCCGCGCCTTCTGCAGACGTCACGTGAGGTGGACACGTCAGCAATGGTCCCAGGTCCTGTTCAGTGATGAATCACGCTTCACCATGAACCACAACGACAGCCGACTGAGGGTCTGGAGGCGCCCAGGGCAACGCTTTATTGACACCACTGTCCAAGAAAAGGTGGCCTTTGGTGGAGGTTCTGTAATGGTCTGGGGGGCCTTCAGCCTTCACCACAGAACACCCTTGTATCATGTACAGGGTAACCTGACTGGCCTCCGATACCGGGATGAGATCCTTCGACCGCTGGCTGTGCCTACACTGCAGCAGATGGGACCGACGGCTGTCTACCAGGATGACAACGCTCGCCCCCACAGGGCAAGGGTGGTCAACGACTTCCTGCAGCAGTCTGGAGTCAACAGAATGGAGTGGCCAGCATGCAGTCCCGATCTCAACCCGATTGAGAACCTCTGGGATGAGCTGGATCGCAAAGTGAGGAGCAACCACCCCCTTCCCAGGGATGCCCAACACCTCTACCAGATGCTGCAGGCTGAGTGGCAGGCGCTTCCACAGAGGATCTTCATCAACCTGGTCAACTCAATGAGGACTCGCTGCGTCGAGTGCCAGAACAGCCATGGCGGTTACACGCATTACTGAACTTTTGGGAGCATCAGAATGCCCTGTCTTGTGATTTCAATGACTTTGGGAAATCAAATTTCGATACGTACCCACTTTGATCAAATGTACACACCAAACGATTGCTCGAAATTGAAGGCAATTGTGTATCGTTATCACTAAAGCATGGAATTAAATGTTTGCCAAACTTCAACGCATTGGCTTTCTTATTTTGAAAGTTATGACTTTTTGTGCAAGTGATCCTTAACTTTTTGTGCATAGTATATTTTCAGCCTCTGTATCTGTCACAACCAGGACATTAAAAAAAATGTTGATCAAGATTGGCGAAAAATGAAGATTAGGAGATCATGCTGTTTTTTTCACAATAAAATATGGGGAAGTATGTGAATGTCTGTATGCGTACATGTGTCGATGTGCGTGTGCGTATATATGTGTGAAGAGAGAGAGAGAGAGAGAGAGAGAGAGAGAGAGAGAGAGAGAGAGACAAGGAAGAGGAGAAGGAAAGAGAGTGAGAGAGACAGAGTTCAGACCAGATAATTTATTCACATAAACCACAGCGCTTTAGAAGGGAGATGCACACAACTGTGCATTCTCATAATCATATATACATTAATAGGGAGTAACAATATTTCTAATCTTAAATGTTTTGTACAAGTACTACATAACAGGTAAGTGGAAAGAACATAAAATACAGACATTCTAATCATATTCAAAGCTTGGGTTCCTTGCCAAGAATTAATTCTAAAAATGATTAAAGAAATTACAGTATCTCTAAATTTAAACGCTTTGTATAGAAATAAAGCTAAATTTCGAAAAATTCAAGTGCCAGTTGATGACATTAACAAGGTGATTTTAATATATGAGGGTTCTCTATATTCTTTTGGACGCATGTATTTCTGGCGAATAGAATGGAGAACTGGACAACATAATTCGAAATGCACTTCATCTTCTTCTGACATTTTGCACAATGGCGTAACAGATCGTTATCACTATACATGTATGCTCTGTGTATGAAATAATGAACTGTGACTTCTGTTGTACCTAATTCAAAATCGTGTCATTGTATCTTTCAGATGCCTGTCCATATCTGTCTCTAAATGTGGATTCAGTAGTGCATATTAGAAAAAGTGCTGAATCTGATACCCTTCACTATTTTGAATATGTTCGCAACATTTCTGCCACCTGCAATCAGATAAACGCGAATGAAATGAATCCATCTGCCAACATCCTGACACAGCCTTATGACACCAAACCCATATTTAAACAATCAAATATTTATTTTGGATAAGCGATTCTGCTTACTTGTCTAAATCATGTAATAGGTATGCTTTTCGTGGAATTATATGGTCTTTCATGTGCAACAATTTAAACCAGTAACGAACACAACTAATAGCAGAGTTTATATATATGGAATGGCGATTTCTTTCACTGTACATAAGATCATTAGATGTTCGCACAGTAATTCCTAAAAATTTATTCAAAGCAAACGTATGAACTGTTTCACAATGAATTGCAGCTTTACTTAATCCTCATAACTGAGACCGATATTGCGCGATACGTTGTACATGAGAATCAAATAATTTAACAAACACATCGAAAGAATTATTATTAAGAAGGTACAACTTCTGCATGATGAAAATCAAAGCATTCTCAGCTCTGCTAGATAAATTCTTACATGCCACAGCAAAACTCAGAAAAGTAGAGAACAATATTCCACGGTACTTATATACACTGACCACAGGCATTACATTTCCGCCATACATCCATCCTTCTGTTGTACCCAAGTACCCACCCTTTCGAAATACTATGTTACTGCTCTTAGACACATTAAGAATAGCACTATGCACTGGATTGCATAGATCACCTTGTTCTACTCCTGCAGCGCAGTTAAAATAGTGCGTAAGGTAATCCCAAGTTTGTACCACATCGAACCCTGGACGTTACCAGATCATACATGCTTCTGATACATCGATAAGTTAACATTTTGTATTTACTTTAAGAAGAATGGGCCGAGGTATATTTCTGCTGATAGAGTCAAACGCTTTTTCAAAATCAATAAATGCCACGAATACTTTCTGATTATTAGCAAACTGTTCCTGCACAAGAGCTAACGAAGTAAGTTTATGGTCAATATTTGAGTATCCCTTTAAAAACCATTTTGTTGGTTATCTTTGACGTTATGTTTTGCTATAAGTTCTTGCATTGTTGATTATTATGTCACTTATCGAGATTCCTCTATAATTATTGAGATTATTAATATCTTTTTTTAACAAGTGATAAAACAGTAGGTTTAGTTCAGTTTTTGGGAAATTCTCCATTATAAAACAAAGGATTGGATAACTTTAAGAAAAGCTGCATTACCTGTTCGCATGAAGTCTTAAAAAGCTCGCATATGATGCCATCCAGACCAGCAGCTTTCCCGTTTTTCAGTTTTCTAACGGCAAAATGTACTTCCTCTATTGATATTAGGTGGTTCATATAGCCCTCACCCTCATCAACAAAGTACATCTTCATTCTGTTTGTTATCAATATCAATAACAGTTTCGAATAAAGCTT
Organism: Monoplex corrugatus; assembly: GCA_030674185.1. Taxonomy (NCBI): domain Eukaryota; kingdom Metazoa; phylum Mollusca; class Gastropoda; order Littorinimorpha; family Ranellidae; genus Monoplex; species Monoplex corrugatus. The sequence goes on along the minus strand of CM060313.1, from coordinate 30,362,537 downwards.
TAAATTGTTGGAACTACATATCCATTAACCAGAAGAACAAGAAAACCAATGTAAGCGCGTATCCAACGAGACAAAACAAAACAAGCGCAAATTTTCGGCCAACTAGCCTTTGTCAAGCGCGAACGCACGGTCACAAACAGATCACAGACACCAAACAATGGATAATAAAAACGGAACTAAAAACTTCCCTGCCGCCTCGTCCAGTGGGTAAGAAATGGAATGCCCATGTTGTCATGAGCAGTAGTAAGAAGTGGGAGAGGGGAGGCAACTGTGATGTCAAAAGGGAAGTGAGATGAGTTCTGCAATTTTGAGAAGTGGCCATGCTATATCGGTATAGCCCTGTTCTGAAGAAGGCACAGGGCAAGAGCCAAGAGATAAGGGAGTAGATTGTGCCCAGTGTCAAGAATCTGGTAGGCCTGGGAACAGGAAGAAACATGAAACGGCATGTCTGAATTCTGTTGCGCAATGGATTACTTATGGTTTGTCATTAAGACCATATGGTTCGCGTGTTCCAAGTTTATTTATGAGGTGGGATTCTCTGTCTTTCCTGTCTATGGTGCTGTTATTGTATAGAAGCCACAGACCTTTCACTCTGATGTTATTGATTGAGTGGTCTGATTGGTTGAAGTGATTGGGGATAGTTTTATCCCTTTGGTGGCGGATATCAGCCAAGTGTTCTTTGAAACGTGTGTCAAGGGTGTGTCCAGTTTCACCAATATACAGTTGGGAACATTTAGAGCAGCTGATCAAATAGACAATGTTATAAGTTTGACAGTTGAAATGTTTTGTAATTCTCATATGAGATTTGGGGCCTTTGACTGTGGTGGCTGAGCTCAAGAAAGGACAAGTCTTGCATTTAGGTTTGTTGCATGGAGAGGTTCCTGGAGGTTGGCTGACTGGTTTGCTGAGATTTGAATGCACCAGCAAGTTGCGGAGATTTGTGTCTCTCTTGTAGACGATCAAAGGGCGCTTGTCAAAGGTTTCACCTGTAGTGGGACTGGATCGCAAAATGTTCCAGTTGGACAAGATGATCCTTTTTACGAGGTGCATGGACGGGTGGTAAACTGGCCGATCCTCTGTGGCAGCTTTGGGCTTCGAATGGAGGGCATTTGGCCGAGAGACAGAGTTGACTTTTTTCCTGGCTTCATTGATGACCTCGAGTGGGTAATGTCTGCGCAGGAAAAATCTAGTCATTTCAACTGCTTTGTCCTGGAAATCGTCTTCGTCTGAGCAGAGGCGTCGTAGTCTCAAGAACTGCGAGTAGGGAATGCTGTTTCTGGTGTTGGAAGTGTGAGATGATTGATAGTCCAGGTAGGAATGTGAGTCTGTAGGTTTGTAGTGGACTGTAGTGACTAGTTGTTCAGATTGAAGGGAAACTTCGATATCCATTGTAATGTTACTTGTAGGTTGTTTTCATCTTAGAGTAAATTTATGAATTGTATTCCAGAATTCCTTTTGACATTTAACAGACAGAACAAGTTTATTAACTACTGCCTTATCAAACTGCTCTTTCCTTCTCTTTTGTAAATTTTTATATTCACGTCTAGCATTTGCATAGTTATTTTGATCTTCAAGTGTTTTCAGAAGCAACTTGTTTTTCATAATATCCTAACATTTCTCCTAACACTCACCCATTCCTGATCAAATCAGTCACCGGGTACCCTCTTATTGTTTTAAGAGTACACGTTTCTTCATACACTCAGCACTTTCTTTAATGCAGTCATTAAATAGAGTCAGTACCATCTTGACGTTTATATCTATCATGCTTATTGCATCATCAAGTTTTCTACTGTTTTCATCTTAACCTAATGCATCACGATATAAGTGTATGTATTGATCATTCCAAACGATTCTTTCGATGAACTTGTTATGTGTTTCATGATCTATATTTGAAGTATTTTCATTTGGAAAACAGATACGAGCTGTGACAGGCAAATGTTGTTCAACAAAAGACTATAAAATAATACATGGACACCGTCCTTCAAGGCAATTTTAACATATACCATTCAAAATGCACAGTCCTAAAGCAGTACACAAATTCAGCAGTAATTTTCCATAGTTAGTTGTATGTCTGTCTTCTGAAAATAGGTTAGAATTAATTAAGCTACCGGATGTTGTGTGTTGATACACACAACATCCGGTAGCTTAATTCTAAACACATGTTAGTCAAACATCCTTCACGTAAGCTTATGCCATTATCGAAATCAAAATGAACGTAGTAAGGAAAGCACTCTGCAGGTGCATAACAACAAACATACAATGTATTCTTTTCTGTTCCAAACAACTTTTATCGATATGAAACACAAAAGGTTTTCTTTTTTTAATTTTTTTTTTTTGGGGGGGGGGGGGGAATCATCGCACTCACGAAGGTTACCTTTGAGCTCATCTTTGTTTTTGTTTTTGTTTTGTTTTGTTTTTCGTCCCAGACCACAGAAGCTGGCACAGTTTTTATTTTTTTTATTTTTTATTTTTACAATGAGATGACGATGGTGTCGATGAGGATGATAATAATGATGCTATGGAGTTCCGTCTAGGATTGAGACTACGTGACAGGGCTGTACTCTGCGCTTACTATCAGCATATATCCTGGCATCAACCAGGCCTGAGAAATACAGACACCTGCGGTGCTGGTCAGAAGATTTGAGCAACACCGTCAATGACGCATCCGTGAAGTAGATGAGACTCGACTGGTTCCAGTCTTCCCAATGAGCCCATAGCACGCCCAACTCTGGGTTGGAGCCAGTTAGAGCCGAAAACCCCCACAATGATATATTCTGTTGCATTGACCACTACACCACGGCGACTGGTTGAAACACAGAAGTTACTGTAATTAATATCAATGCCTTTACAAGGGCAAAAATTCATTCTTTACCAAATCACCCCTCCCGATCATCTCCCTTGCTTAGATAATTTTGAATCCATCAAATGCGTTTGACTGACAATCTTCCATAAAAGTTTCAAACAGACAAATGAAATTAAACTAGAGACGAACAAAACATAATTAGGATCTAGAATTTTCGAAAATAAGTCATCGACATTCCACAACAAAAATACGAATGGATGCTCCTTGTTTACACTACATTCACGGCTTGTCTTTCACGTGGTCGCTCGGTCGCTCGTGCCCATAACTGACAAGTCGGCACCATTGATGGAGATAGGCGAATGCACAATTGGTGCATGGTTATGATGACAAAGGAGAGACATTATTTTTGAAGGCAAGCCTGTCAACACCCTATCTGCTTTCCTTCAAACCGTCCTTTTATCTTGATGTTAAGGACGGTTTTACCATCGATTATCAGATAGTCGAAGACTAATGTTGCTCTTTTTCCATCCTTGCATGCTGTTTAGATGGGATGTAAGTTTACGTCTAATTTGCCTTACATGTAGAAAAGTATTCTCCAGCAAAGACGTCGGACCCTTCAAATTTCCTTTACATTTCAAAATTTGCTCTTTGTAGAAACGACACTGTGCAATTATGCATTCAATCTGTGAACTCGATCAAATTGTATATCGCCTGTTATCTCCAATTTGTCAGTGATGAGGTCCTATAATTACCTTCACTTTGTTCATTTGATTCATTCTGCCCTCTGTTTATTCCAGAAAATTGAGATTATTCCTTTTTGATTCGCCCTCTCCATTTCATCAACTTTTGCCAGCAACACAGAACTAGTTTTCATTAATTCTTGATTTTCATTTTTCAGATATCCAATCTCCTCCCTCAGATCTTAAACCTCATTCTGTAGTGTAGCATACTGTTTGCCAAGTTAGTCATAAAAACTTACTGTTTGTATTGGTGTTCATTCGTTCACTTGGGGATGGGTGGGGGTCAGGGCGCTGAACCACTTGGGGATGGGTGGGGGTCAGAGCGCTGAACCCCTTGGGGATGGGTGGGAGTCAGAGCGCTGAACATCCACACCACATCAGCCTGGGTTGATTCCTGAGAAGGAGGGGAAAGAGGAGTCGCTGGCCGTCCATAAAAGTTCTTCATGCTGGTCTGGCGTCTACGCTAGTCAGCCTGGTCTGCCGTGCACTGTCCGTTCTGGAAGGTGCAGGATCGGGATTTCTCCCCAGAACATCAGAGAAAGGAGCAATCCTAGTATGACACGTCTATTCGGCTGTTTGGTGTCATGCTGGCAACCCTCATGGCGACTTTCTCGTTAGCCCTCTTCAACATAAATGACTCGTATACTGAATTCAAAGTGGCACATGCCACTCTGAAAACCAGCTGCGCCCCACGGTGCCTCTTGTTGAGTATTTTGATGTCACTTTCTCTCGGTCCGACACGGAGACGATCTGATGCGTGTCTCTCATCCATCGACATTCGGTTCCGCCCCCAAGAGAAGGAGAGAGAGGGGGGGGGATAGAGAGGGAAGAAGGGAGGAGGTAGAGAGAGAGAGAGAGAATAAGTTGCCGGTATTTACATACGTTTGAATAATCATTGTAACCAACATACCTCGCCCAACTGAAACAATTCGTGGTTTGATTTAGATTACAACGGCACAAGAGTAGAAAAATAAAACCAGTAAACTGTGTAAGAAATAACTTATTTTGTAATATTTCGATACATTAACTCAGATCAGCCGCATATACAGCTTTTCTATTCCTTATGTGAAATGGCAACTATCAAGTGCAGTTGTACAAAGAATCCCTTTTCATACCCGACACACAGTTCTGATCTTATAGTGCGTTGGTGAATCAGTGACTCCGTAGATCCCCTTTAACCCTTTGACTCCCGCACCCTATCCAACAACTGCAAAAACATAACCCTTTGACTCCCTCACCCTATCTACCAACTTCCTGCATCCAGAGTGAGGGCATTCGAAGGATTAAGTTTTTGCTTTGCTAGCATAGTTGACAATGCAGGATGTTGGTGGACAGGGTGAGAGAGTCAAAGGGTTAATGGTGCCAACATGTCAGGTTCTGATGGTAGGAAGCGGAAGTTCTGAATAAGAGTAGTCAGGTACAGAGACATACAGTGGGCCAGTGACTCTTCCAGACACATTCGACGTCCTGAATATGAAATACTCCTCTTTTTATAGACACACGATTGCTTAGATATAATGCGACTATAATAGTTGCTAGTAATATCACAGCATCCCCCTCAGACCATATTGTTAGACGGCCCTCAGATCGTATTGTTAGACTGCCCTCAGACCGTATTGTTAGACGGGTAAGTAAGGTTTGCGTAATGATCACGCCATCCATGAATTAATTGGTTACTCAGCGTGTTCCACCGAGCAAGATCTAACGCTCACATTGGTCTTATCCAACTGTAGAGGGTAGGTTATCTAGTACACAAAAGGTTTCAGCAAATACCAACGTCCTAGCAAAAAGTCCAGGGCCGCCAGGAGCCAAAGATTGCTTGGTTATTCAAATTTCAATGTCCAATGAAAGACAGGTTAGTTATTCAAATTTCGATGTCCAATGAAAGACAGATGGGAAGGTTTTGTGACAGAAACAACAGAAACGCACTGTATAAAAGCCAGAAAGTCAATCACTATAGAATTCACCCATTCGATTGCCACCCAGCCAGAGACCTTCCTGTTGTGTTTGGATGGCAAGTGTTAGAGGGCGTACAGACAGATCAGATAGCACACAATTTCACAGAGACAAGGGAGACGCCATTGAGTTGATAACCGAAGTGTATTCTGGGAATGACTCGTTTACCAAGTGGTCTAAGGGATACAACCCAATACACAACACCTTCCCCTTTAAGTTGAATACTATTAATATTACTATTATTCTTACTATACTATACTGCGTAGCGTCTTTTCCTTGAAACCAAATAAGATGACTGCATAGCGTCTTTTCCTTGAAACCAAATAAGATGACTGCATAGCGTCTTTCACACCTTACTTCACTCGTCTCAACCACACGCATACCTTAACTACACCAGGTATGCCACATTCACTCTAGCCTAAATGGCTATTCTGCAATCACCCGCACCTAACACGTATTCAGGTGTATTTCTACCTGAACCTTCGGAAATCACTGAGCACAATCGCGGAACCGGGTCGGCCTGGTCACGTGTCGACCCGAGCGAGTGGTGTAGCCAGTGTCCGGTGGTCGGTCCTGGAGCGGCCCCCGTAGCGGATCCGATGGATCTGGTGGATCAGCCGATGCCTTCGCCTCCGTCGCCACAGGAAGCTGGATCACTGCCTCGGGCCTCGTTGACTGGGCTGGAACGGTGGACTTCTCGGCCGCTGGTGGTGCTGCCGCTGCATTGTTTGGCTGGGACCGGATGGTGTCTCACCTCAGGTGTTGCCGGTTACGCCTCCTCTCCCCGTCACTGGTCTGGACAAGGTAGGACCGAGGCGCACACTGACTCGAGACTACCCCTGGACGCTGCCATGCCTTATCCTCGTTCAGCAGAACGGGATCTCCAGGCTGCAGCTCCGGTAGGAGTCGTGCACCAGGTGTGTCGTGGTAGGCCTTGGTCTTCGCCTTATACACACTGTCTCTGCTCTCCACTGTGTCTGGGTCAACAGTGTGCGGCTGAAGCTTGGCTGGGGCCATAGGTAGGGTTGTTCTCAACTGCCTACCCAGTGCCAACTGTGCTGGGCTCACTCCCAGTGATGGTAGTGGTGTTGCTCTGTATGACAACAGTGCTAGTTTGTAGTCCTTCTGAGACAACATCTCTTTGGCCGTACGCACAGCTCTCTCGGCTTCTCCATTACTTTGGTGATAGTGAGGGCTGGAGGTTGTGTGTATGAAGTTCCAGTCCTTGGCGAATTTCTGGAATTCTGCGTTCTTGAACTGGGGACCATTATCACTGATCAGCTCTTCTGGAATACCAGAACTGGTGAAACTGGTTTTAAGCTTGTCAATGACAGCTGCCGCGGTGACTTTCCCTGAGATAGGGTGGATATCAATCCATCTTGAGTGGTAGTCGACGTACACAAGATAGTTCTTGCCTTTCCTTTGGCACAGATCTGTTGCAACTTTCTGGAAGGGTCTAGCAGGCAGTTCTGTGGTCAACAGTGGTTGTTGGCTTTGCTGAGGTTGCTTCTCAACACAGTGTTTGCAGGCTGCCACCGTATTGAGAATGTCCCTAGTGATGCCTGGCCACCAAACTGCTTGTCGCGCCCTCTCTTTGCACTTGACGATCCCCATGTGACCGTCGTGGATCTTGCCAAGAATGTACTGTCTCATGCTGTAGGGAACAGCGATCCTGTCTCCTTTCAGTAGAATGCCATCTACTACGCTCAACTCGCCACGAATAGCAAACAGGTCTCTGGCTGCAAGTTGTACATCTTCCTTGAACTTGGGCCAGCCTTCCAATGTGTTCATGATGGCTGTTCTCAGGTTGACGTCTTTTTGTGATTCAGTGCGAATGTCGTTGATCACTCTGTCAGAAACAGGCCATGACGTTGTCACCATGTTGACGTGTAGGGCTACGTCAGACTCAAGCAGTTGAGGTTCACTACTGTCCGTAGGGCTGCGAGAGAGAGTGTCTGATGTCAGCATAGTCTTTCCCGGCTGGAAGACGGCTTCTGCGTTGTAGCGCATCAGGCGCATCAGCATTCGCTGGCATCGTAGTGGCGTGTCAGACAGATCCTTTGTGTTCAGCAATGGGACCAGAGGCTTGTGGTCAGTGAACAGCTGAAATTTCTCCATGCCGACAAGGTATTGGTCAAAACGCTCGCATGCGTACACCTGCGCCAAGCACTCCTTTTCAATTTGTGCGTATCGCTTCTCAGCGTCTGTCAGAGTTCTTGAGCAGTAGGCAACGGGACGGAGCTCACCATCTGTTTCTTGGAGCAGCACTCCTCCCAGGCCATAGCTGCTGGAGTCGGCTTCGACGACAGTCGGCTTCTTTGGATCATAGTAGGCCAAAGTCGGAGCGGTTGTCAGCATGCCTTTTAATCTCTCAAACGCTTTCTTCTGCTCAGGACCCCATGTCCATGCGTTCTCCTTCGCCAACAGTTCATTCATGGGCTTCAGCACTGTCGACAGGTGTGATAAATACCTGCCAAGGTAGTTCACCATCCCCAAGTATCTGCGCAACTCAGCCTGATCTTGAGGTTCCTGGAGTGAGATGATGGACTCGATCTTCGAGGGGTCTGGTCTCACGCCTTTGGCACTGATGATTTGGCCCAAGAAGTTGATTTCATCTTTGAGATACTCGCACTTCTCTTCATTGAGCTGGAGACTGACTTCTTGGAGTCTCTCTTGCACTCTCTTGAGGAGGATCTTGTGTTCAGGCACGTTCTTGGTGTGGAGGAGTATGTTGTCAAAGTAGATTATGACACCGTCTATGCCTTGAAGTATCTCCATCATGGTTCTCTGAAAGATCTCTGGCGCGCTTGAGATGCCAAATGGTAGCCTCTTCATGTAGTATCTCCCAAAGGGCGTTATGAAGGTGGTCAACTTCGATGACTCTGGGTCGAGGGGAAGCTGCCAAAACCCCGCCTGAGCATCAAGTTGGGAGAAAACAGCAGAACCTCGCAGCTGGTGGATGATGTCATCAACAGTGGGGATAACATACTTTTCCCTCTGAACTGCTTGATTCAGTTTCTTCAGATCTATGCAGATGCGCACGGATCCGTTTGGCTTTAGGACAGGTACTATGGGCGACACCCACTCGGTGACGTCACAGTCTTTCATGCGCTGCAACTCTGTTCTCACTTTTTCGTGCAGAGGAATCGGGACACGCCTCGCAGTGGTAACACTGTAAGGGACAGTTCCTTCTTTGAGCTTTATCTTGACTGGCTGACATTTGACTGCACTGAATGTTGCTGTAGCTGAGTCTATTCTTTGAACTAAGTTCAGCTTGACTGACATCTCTCTGCTGAGAAGATTGTCGACGGCACTGTCAACTACGTACACTACAGTCGAAATGTTCTGGATACTTGTTGGGAAGTAGCCTAACATCCTGACTTCTCCTCCTGGGCTGTGGAGTGTGACTTTCTGGCTTGATGAAAGTCTGGGTTTGCCTATTCTGTTCCAAACTTTCTTGCTAACGATGCTCACATCAGCTCCAGTGTCAATTTTCCAGTCAACTTTCTTGCCACACAAGTCTAGGTCTACTCTCCAAGGTTTGTTTTGCCCTGTCCCTGCTGAGTCAATGAAGAAAACTTGATTTTCTTTCTTCTTAGTTGGTTCTTCTCCTTCTGTTTTGACCTCAGCCTCTTGCCTGACGAAAACTTCTTCGTTCTTGAGCTTGGTCTTACACATTTTTGCAAAATGTCCGTTCTTGCCGCATTTCTTACACTTCTGTCTGTATGCGGGACAGCTCCTCTTGCCGTGTGAATAACCACATCTGCCACAGTTCCTAACTTCTTCTCTCTGTTCTCTGTGACCGTGTGCCGCTTTGCCAGGTTTGTTTCTGTGTACTCTGTCTACACTTTCACTAGTGCCTCTTTGCTGAGTCAGTTCTGCTTTAACGGCTTCATGGCGTCTTGCTTTTTGTATTGCTTTCTGAAGCGTCAGTTCCCCGTCTTCAATCTGAAGTTTCTCAGATAGTTCTTTGTCCAGGATGCCTATGACCATTCGATCTCGGATGGTTTCTTCCTTTTTGTCGAAGTTCGCATGTTCAGCTAACTCATAGAGAGCTCGTACATATTCTTCGATGCTTTCCCCTTCCTTCTGGTCTCTGCGGTGGAATGTTGCTCTTTGATGGATAACGTTTCTCTGAGGGATGAAATAATCATCGAACTTGCCCAACACTGTATTGTAGCGCTTACTTTGATCTTCCGTCAAGTTGAACTGGGTGAAAATCTTGTCAGCTTCAGCACCCATCGTGTAGAGAAGAGAGCTAACTTGAACTTCTTCATCCTCTTTGTGGAGTTTAGAGGCTAGTCTAAACCTTGAAAACCGGTCTTTCCACGCCGGCCACTTGCTCGGCTCGTGGAAGGCGAACGATTCCGGTGGTTTGTACGACATAATGACGACAACGCTAAATATTTCAAAGAAACGTTACTTACAGTTCTTTCGAGTTCACTCTGACACCATGTTGTGTTTGGATGGCGAGTGTTAGAGGGCGTACAGACAGATCAGATAGCACACAATTTCACAGAGACAAGGGAGACGCCATTGAGTTGATAACCGAAGTGTATTCTGGGAATGACTCGTTTACCAAGTGGTCTAAGGGATACAGCCCAATACACAACACTTCCAACCTATCTTAGAGGTATGTTATCCCACGTCTCATTTTATACTTTAGTTAGGGTAGGGATAGAAGTAGGTAGTATGTTTGATTTTCCACAAAGCAAAGAATAGAGTAGGACATAAGAAAGTGTTCAGCATTCTAGTGATATGCAAGTTCTGATAATTTGCAGTGCATCTTAGGATTTTAGGAATATTAGGACCCAGGATAGTAGGAATGGTGAATCACGTTTATGCTGAAGTTGACTGCTTAAATAAATACGTCGTAGTTATTAATCTATGTGCGGACTGCTCATGAGAATCATGTCTTGCATTTCTTCTCGTCACTCTCCTTCTTTGTTGTGTGTGTGGCTTCTAAGTAGAGAAACAACTCCTTTATATACAACCCCAACACATCTACCTGTTATAGACAACTACAACCCAAACATCCTTCCTGTTATACATGGTGGAGATTGCGATCGATCCCCCTCACCTACTCGTTAGCATGAATAGAGTTAAAACAAATCTAAAACAACATGTGGATTGACCCTAAATGTTAACAGAAATAACGAAAATGAGTCACACACAACGAGAAAAGTAGAGAAACCATTCTTCATATACATCCCCAATTCACCTTCCTATTACATATGACTCCACCCAAATAACCTTCCTGCGATACAAGGGACAACACACAACCCAAACTTCTTCCCACAACCCAACTATACTTCCAGCGATACAAACATTCCTTCCCGCGATACATGGTGCAGATGCGGCCTTTCCCCTTTACCTCAAAATCGCAGCCTTCGAGTATTCCCCATTCAAAAAAAAATTCTAGATAGAATCTTAGTGAAAGTTGGAGTGTAAGTCAAAGATGGCCGTGCACCTAGATGTATTAGTGTTCCGCATTCAACTTTGGGCACTGCCACTCAACACAAGTTGATAGCCAAGCGTAAGCTGCTGCCTGATCGGAGTTAACATAGATATAAATAGTGAAGCAGCACATAGATTAGCTGCGTAGTGAGTTCATCTTCTATGTTCACTTCCGTACTGAGTCATTTCTCGTAGGTGGGTTGACGCCTTTATACATCCATATAATGTTGAAGCAAGTTACCAGATGGCTCCTGGATAATATTTCGTTGGTAAAGCGAAATAACCATGTTACAGAGTGCGGTAGATTTTGTTGCTCGTCTTCAATACAGCGAGCCTATCTTCAAGTTAGGGCCTACCTTCACCGTAGCGTGTTACGCCTACTGCTCCCCCTCCATCCCTCCGTCCCCACCCTCCCGCCCTTGTCTCTCTAACTGGAGTGGAGGGTACGACACACGCAATACTCTGACCGTACGGTCGGTGTGTGTCCACATGCGGCCGTTGAGTCACTTGACCAGGATTGCCGTCGCTCGAGTTCGTCAGTTTTCAATGGGGCAATTAGCCAGTGCTCATTGAGATGGTCTCACTCGCCTTCTCCCCGTCCTCTCGGCCGCCGGTCGCCCCGTTACGTCTGCTACGGCTGATAGACTACAATGGGAACAGCCTATTATTATTCATCGTTATCGCTCTCCCGTCTCTTCAAGTCAGTGTAACAGAGAATTCGCGGCCATTCCTCAATTGTCCAGTATTTTAAACAATCGTTACTTCCCTCCGTGTACAACGACATTGTATTCCTGTTTATTGTCCATGTTTTGTCTTACAGATCTGTACTCTAACTGAACGCGTTGTGGTCCTGATACTTCTGATAATGTTTTTGTTCAACCATTTGCCTGCCTAGTTTGTCTTGTGTACACGTCATCTGACAACTCGGAACAGTTTATACATTGTGGTTGCTATGCAATTGATCCTTTGTGGTTCTTTTTGACTTTCGAGTTACAATGTCATTGATGCAAAACCATGAATCCCTTGTGTCCAAAAAGAACCAGTTCATTGTGTCTACTGTATCTTCCTATAATGACCAACAGTCTTCTTGGGATTGTCACAGTACCTCAGATACTTGTCTTGATAATAAGTATTGCGTATCACTTATGATTATGTGTCTTCGTTTTGTCGTGTACGTTTCCGTCCTATTGTGTTCCCTTAGTTTCCAGTGACAGTCTCTCGATTTTCAAGGTGAAGTAGTGACTCATAGTTAGCACATTACATACATCCTGTGACATTGTAACTCGACAATCCATTTATGCCTTGTTTTGATAAACGTTACGATGGCTTATGTAGTCTCCTTCTTTCAGTGGATGATGAAGAATACTTGATCAACTGATGCATTACTTCTTACTTCTACTGCTTTTACCAGTTACTTATTATGTCCGGTGCCAGTTACTATTGTTCATACCACCTTGTGCTTCATGCTACATGGCATACCACCATAAGGACTTAAACGCATGTTGGTGCCGCCCTCGGTATTGCCCAACTTTTTTTTCATACCACCATAGGGACTTAAACGCACGTTGGTGCCGCCCTCGGTATTGCCCAACTTTTTTTCCATTTTATTTTGGTGTGTGTATTGAGTGACACTCGTCACAAGGTGCCGTGCTTAAGGACCTTACAGTGCATATGTGTAGATCCTTCGTTCAGAGGATTTCTTTCAATTCACATGATATGGCACACATAATCAAAGACTGATAAAAGTATGTACAGTGACGTGAATGATTACCACTGAGAAAACGACACTATGATTATACATGTACACAAAGCCGTTTTTTTCTTGTGCTCCTTAACTGTGATTCAATTTATCGAGTAGGATATGTGGTATTAGCAATACTACTTTTACAGCTCAAAGGACATGTTCTCAACATACCTATGTATTAAAGTTATTAATGAACATTACATTTTAGGACCTACCTTCTTATGTGTTGTGTATGTTTTGGTACTAACGTGTTTGTTTTGTTGCAGGCAAGTATTCTTCACAATACAGGAACCATCACGTTGTTACATTCGGTTGTATGACGGCTATCGATCCTGTCGTTCTTACAGCCTTAAACTCCGGACCGTCAATCGTTCGTGATTAAATGTTCCGAGATATTTAATCAACCGTTACATGGTATTTTCAACGTTTCCCTACCGTTCTGAGCAATATCGCGATGGAAACCCATTACTGATTGCTAGGGCCAGTGCCCTACTGCCCGTATCGTCCCCCCTTGCGTTATTCTTATTCGTTACGTTACACAGTCGTTACTACATGTATGGCCACACCGTCCTCAGGATGACTGCTGGCATGCTACAGCCCATTTATTTTGTGTGCACACTTTCCCATACCTTTGCATAATTTCATTATCATGCTCACATACGTTCATCTGCAGACTGCGTACCCTGCGTTCATCCACGCTCTCCAATCCTGCGTTCATTACACGTTCGTCAGCATCAATTATACCTGTGTTCAGTAGATGTTCACCACGTTACTCTTTTACTCATTTATGTTCATGCAACCCCGGGGTATATCATTGTATACCATATGTCGTCCTCTCATACATCATACGTTATCATCGTGTATCATTGTGTATCATTGCACATCAGTGCGTATCACTGGGTATCATTTTTATCATTGCGTATGTTGTCCTCTCATCCTCTGGTATCAGTACGTGTCGTATGTTATAATCTAATCATACAGCATCATCTTGTACCATTTCGTATCGCATCGTATTATCTTTTATCCAAGGTATCAGTTCATGTTATTTCACGTCATACGGCACCATATCATTGTTGTCTCCATGTTTTTTTTCTTATGCTTCTGAGAACTACACTGGTGTCTACTGTGTACAACAACACATGTGTTTAATTTTTTTCCTAATCCGTACTAATCCTACTAACGATTGTTGTTCAGTTGATTTTGAGTTTTAGCTTCATAAGACCAACATGTTCTGTTTCATTATCATTCATTTGCTGATCATGTAATTATATGCGATTAAAAACAATTGGTACGATGCACCTCATTTGAGCTCTGTTACAAGTTTGCAAGACTTCTTATACCCTATCCCGTACCAAGGAGACATGCCACTTTAGGTTACTTCATTTTTTTCTCAAGATACTTCGAACATATGTATTCAAGTGCTATAAGCTAATTATTGTGTGTACACCATTTCTGATGATCTTCACAATTTGCAAAAGGAACATTGGCAACATGAAACATTGAGTCGCAGCTTCTTCCTGTGTGATGAACATTATACGTGCTACAGGTGCACTCACTTCTTCGCCCTTGTTTATTCATGAGACTCAACAATGTGTATTCGTGCTTCTTTTGATAGTTAATGTGGCACTTCTCTTTGATGAAAGCTTTTCACTTCCTTGCAATGACTTTAAATTGTCATAATTACTTCATAGTGCAGTGCAGCTTACCACTGCTTGTCTTGCAATCTTGTAAGGATATCAAGTATCAGCCTGTCAATGATCTATTGCTGCATGTCATTTATTCTTCTGAAATGATTATTATGGTTGCTTACATGTATGATGTGGTTTTCAGGTATTGGTCATTTACATGATTACGTTTCTTTTTCAGCCTACATGTCTGTGTGTATCTTGTGTTTCCAGGACACTTCTCCATACATGCATTGTGTTTTCAAACTACATTGTTTTTTTTCTGGAATAGCATTTTCCTTGTATTCTTATTTTGCATTTTTCATGCCATGCTTCTTTTATGCCTTCTTTTATGCGTTACATATCCTTATTCTATAGTACGACATAGTATGACCTTGTATGCTACGACAGAAAACTTCCGTTATATTGTAGTTGTGGTTTCTTTTCATATACTTTGCCAAGTCAACTTATTCTTGACATGGATGACAAGCGATTGCTTAATTTGAACGCTATGTTTTCCCATCCCATTCCCTAAAAGTCCCATGAATCAGAACACATTGTGCAAGAAGCTACTGGTCTTTAATATTGGGAGGATTCCACGCAACTACTTCTGCTCATCATTCCAGTGTCCTGCGGCTGGTCTCTGCTCCAGTCATCTCAGTTCAACAACTGAAGCCATCCTTCATTTGACTCCAACGTAAGTGGACTCCTTTCACACACCTTCATCTTCACTGTGGTATTCACCGCTTCATCCACAGTTTGCATACGAGACACATTTCTTTGCCACATGTATCGCCAACTTCACGTCTTCCGTCATCAGGCAGTCTGCGTTCTTCTTTGTCTTCAGCCTGACTGCTTGCTGAAAAACCAGTTCACCTCCCTCATTCACGTTTCTATGGACGTCCTTCTGCATACGTCATATGGACATGAACTATGTGTGCATGGTGTTTCTCGAGGTGCAAATACGACATATGTACACGTGTGAGAGTCTTGACTGTGTAAACCGAACTTTGCCTACCA
Source organism: Monoplex corrugatus (assembly GCA_030674185.1). Classification (NCBI taxonomy): domain Eukaryota; kingdom Metazoa; phylum Mollusca; class Gastropoda; order Littorinimorpha; family Ranellidae; genus Monoplex; species Monoplex corrugatus. The sequence continues at coordinate 30,347,153 of CM060313.1, read as the reverse complement.
CAACTGGTGAATGACATCTTCCTGGAAACTGACCTGCCCAGCCCGGCTGCTACAGTGCTGCCGCCAGAATGCACATGGGTGTTCGGATTCATCCCATTTCCCATAAATCTTCTTTGATAAATTCCCTTATTCCCAAACCTTCCTATCGCCTGTCAATCATGTACGAGAATATGTGTTGCATTGTACCTTATTTCATTACGTTCCCATTCCCCCTATACTGTTACAAAAAAAAAACCAAAAAAAAATGAGGACATTTTTTGCGGGGGAGGGGACATATTATCACAGCGTCCCCCTCAGACCGTATTGTTAGACGGCCCTCAGACCGTATTGTTAGACGGGTAAGTAAGGTTTGCGTAATGATCACGCCATCCATGAATTAATTGGTTACTCGGCGTGTTCCACCGAGCAGGATCTAACGATCACATTGGTCTTATCCAACTATAGAGGGTAGGTTATCTAGTACACAAAAGGTTTCAGCAAATACCAACGTCCAAGCGAAAAGTCCAGGGCCGCCAGGTGCCAAAGATTGCTTGGTTATTCAAATTTCGATGTCCAATGAAAGACAGGTTAATTATTCAAATTTCGATGTCCAATGAAAGACAGATGGGAAGGTTTTGTGACAGAAACAACAGAAACGCACTGTATAAAAGCCAGAAAGTCAGTCACTATAGAATTCACCCATTCGATTGCCACCCAGCCAGAGACCTTCCAACCTATCTTAGAGGTATGTAATCCCATGTCTCATTTTATACTTTAGTTAGGGTAGGGATAGAAGTAGGTAGTATGTTTGATTTTCCACAAAGCAAAAAATAGAGTAGGACATAAGAAAGTGTTCAGCATTCTAGTGATATGCAAGTTCTGATGATTTGTAGTGCATCTTAGGATTTTAGGAATATTAGGACCCAGGACAGTAGGAATGGTGAATCACGTTTATGCTGAAGTTGACTGCTTAAATAAATACGTCGTAGTTATTAATCTATGTGCGGACTGCTCATGAGAATCATGTCTTGCATTTCTTCTCGTCACTCTCCTTCTTTGTTGTGTGTGTGGCTTCTAAGTAGAGAAACAACTCCTTTATATACAACCCCAACACATCTACCTGTTATAGACAACTACAACCCAAACATCCTTCCTGTTATACATGGTGGAGATTGCAATCGATCCCCCTCACCTACTCGTTAGCATGAATAGAGTTAAAACAAATCTAAAACAACATGTGGATTGACCCTAAATGTTAACAGAAATAACGAAAATGAGACACACAAACGAGAAAAGTAGAGAAACCATTCTTCATATACATCCCCAATTCACCTTCCTATTACATATGACTCCACCCAAATAACCTTCCTGTGATACAAGGGACAACACACAACCCAAACTTCTTCCCACAACCCAACTATACTTCCAGCGATACAAACATTCCATCCTGCGATAGTAATATAGAGGAGTAGTAACTGTTGTTGTTGTTGTTGTTGTTGTTGTTAGTAACTGTTGTTGTTGTTGTTGTTGTTGTTGTTGTTGTTGTTGTGGTGGTGGTGGTGGTGGTGGTGGCGGTGGTGGTGATGACAGCCTTCATATGACCCTCAGTACCATATGCATTCTGTTAGTCTTGCAGAACTTAGCACACATACACGCGCGCGCGCGCCCGCACACACACACGCACGCACGTACGCACTCACACACACGCATATGTGAATGGTGGCGGGTCACCCTCAATAATGTGGAAGACCTCCGATAACCGTCCAAAGATGTGCCGTGTAGGAGCCCCGTGCATGAGAGAGATGCTAAGTAAGATTGCCACTACACAGCGACAAAGTCACTAATATACGCATATTTACGATAGATATGTATATACACTTGGGAGCTGCTGCTAGTATGCAACAATAACACATAAGGTTACGTTTATAGTCACCTGATGAAATAATAATTTTTGTGTTTGTAAGAAATAATTCACCAACACGACTATCACCGGAATGTAACAATGCCAAATGTTGAGTTAAGTTTATCATACGTTATCCTAGCGGTATTCTTGTATTTTGTATCTTGGTTCTAAGTTTAATATGTATTTCAACGCAAAAACAGTTATCACATCAACCTATCGTATTAAACGTATATTGAGATCAGAGAAAAACATCTATTATCATCCATTTTAGTATTCTTTTCAATAACATTGAAAACATCGTATTTACTGCAATTTTAATGTTGACGCATTTGCACACTGTTTTAATTGATTCTTTCTAGGTTCAGCAAAAATCTTGTTATAGCTACATGCAATTAGCAAACGATTGCTAAAAGAAAATGTTCCATTCCTTTGTCCTCCAATTTTGTTAAGAATTATAAATAATATCTGATGCTCGATTTTCACCTTATGAAATTTCTTGAATGACTTTGTCAGAAAATCATCTAGAGCGTTTTGCATTACTGCACTTTGAGTGCGCAACTTCTTCAGACTTTTCATTTTCTGGTTTCGCTGTAGAGTGAAAATCGATAGGTTGTACGCTCCTGTACACTAGCCTAGTATTCATGTAACAAGTATGGAAAAGAAGACTTATAGATGTAACAGAGACAGATCCTTCTTTTTTCCACTATCCATACACCCATGCACGTGAAACAATCGCCAACATTTTCCAGGATATTCCAGTGTTTCCTTTAAGATTTAGCTAAGCAATTGTTGCTAGTTTCTGACTGCTATTCACCTTTCCCCCATATGATTTAACATGCTTTATCATCATTATCTTGTGTTTCGTATATTGACACTGCAGCAGTAGTTGTTTGTCGTCATCGTCATAATATGATCCATCATCACTAGGTAGGCCTATATGAATGTGATGCTATAGTAATCGTGCAATTACGACGGAAAGGCTGAAGTTATCACAAAGAGTTGTTACATACTACACTTAGTTTGACACAAGCTCACACGTCTATTTGCGTGCCTGAATTCGCTACGCGTCTTTGGATATCGAATCATTGATATTTCATTGTTTTATTTGTGAACTTTGGATCGAGTGGATATCCGCAGATGAGCACTTAAGACTACACCCAATAGCATGAATATTAAAGCACAGATAATTTTCTACTGAGAACATCAACAAGAAACACTTAAAAGCAGTCAAGTATGACCAAAAAATCCCTTTTCCATCAATGTTCAACTTTGGAAAAGTGTGACGCTCAGAATGGGCCTGATCGATTTAAACTTCTGATCGTGACATATCTATCACATTACATGTGTACACATTTATTACAAGTCTGAAGTTTGTTAGCATCCAATTAGAATGAACTGAAAAAGTCTTGGTATGTACTTTTGTGCGTACGCTCACACACACAGAAACACATGTACATGCTGTGCGCGCTGTCACACACAAGCGCATACATTAAATCAATCTCACAGCTTGTAAAAGAATGATAAACCTAGACAGAAATGCAAGACACGTTGGCATTATTCCTCCTGCTTATATTTGCCAAGAACTTATTGTTTTTGAGGATGCAAGAAACTAGAACCTTGATTTTGATGTCTAAAAACTAGAATATTGTTTGTGACTGTCTAAAAATAAAACATCGTTTTGATACTATCTGAAAATAGATTTGTACTTATCTTTTTGATAATGTTAGCAAGATGAACAGCGTTTTTGATTATTTGAAAATAGATTTGATACTATCTCTAGTTTGGGGTTTATTACCGTCTCAACCGAAACGACCGAATAACATATGCGTTAGGAAGCTGCCGCATCCAAGTCTACAGTGTGCATGCTGAATATCTGAGTATTTATTTGATAACTCATCAATACCAAATGAAATGAACTCGCCTACTTTAGTCAGCTTTCTATCACGACCAATAAATGTGGGCGGAAATTTTCTGGATCACCCCAGATCTCTGGATCATGTAGTGCAGTGGTGATAAAGGGTAAGATCGCTGCGTCTTTGGGGATGACATAATCTCGGAGACTGAAGGCATGTGGCGTAGCATGCTGAACGGAAAAGTGGGCGATATCAGCCCATCGAGGAACATCACTGATGGGAACCTCCAGATACGCCATGTTTACCCTGTCACGAATATTGGGCAGACGATTGGTGCCAATGACTTCACAGATCTCCATATAGCACTTATCTTGGACGTGGGGGTGATGGAGGAACAAGAACAGTGCCCAGTCCACTACAGCAGACGTTGATATTGTGCCAGCGATGAACAGGTCCCTTAATATTTTTAGGAGTTGTGCTTCTGTAGAAAGACACAAATCTTTCGTTTATAATACCGAAACGAAAGATTTGTAGCGAATGGGGCAGAGGCAGTTAATGTCTCTGAGAAGGAGCAGTAAAGACAAAGCCTCATCTCTTGTATATTTTGAGCAGTGGCACATGTTTTACTAATTTTGTCGATTTGTTAGGACTTTTTGGGAGAATTAGGGGTGAGGTGGGTGGGCCAGTGGTTGAGTGAGTAAGCAGGCAGGAGGACATGTAAGTACTGCACAATCAGTAACAGCAATTAAAATAATCTCTCAACTCTCTTGAGTCTCTATTCCCTCCCTTGCCTGATCATGCCTGCGTTGCACATTCAATCTGATGAACTCTCGCGTTCTCTCGCCTGATCCCATCCTGACTTCATACTAGTCTGCAAAACCCAAGTCAAACGTCACAAGGTGAGTTCGTTTGATTGAGGAATTGTGTTACGCGTGTGTTACACACACATATATGTATGCACATTCTCTCTCTTTCTCTCTCGCATGTCAACGGCGGATGTGATGCGTCTAGTGTGACGGCTAGCCTAGTGACTGCGTGCTTATCTCCTTCTAGGTTTCTCATGATGTTTTCGCTGTAAAGTGAAAACAGATCAACTGACAAAACACAACCCTGTCTTGACTCCTCTTTTGATGTTTTGGAAAGAGCTTATATTGTTTTCTAGTCACATTGTAATATATATTTGTATATAATATGCTCTCTATAATTTTCCATTGCTTTTATTCTTTTTCCCCATTTAGAGCCATGTGTAAGTGTGTGTGTGCGTGTGTGTGCGCGCGTGCGTAAGTGTATGTTCAGCGCTTAGATTTGATTTTTATCGAGATTTTGCGCTATATAAATATTGTAATTATTAATTATTATTATTATAGTCTCATTGCAGCTAGCTGTTTGTACCCAGTACATATTTCTGATTATTCGTAGATCTTTTCCATCAACATTGAGTCTCTCCAGTTGGTTGATCAATTCTTCATGTCGTACCCGATCGAAAGCCTTGGTATAGTCAACAAAGCATAAATACAAATCCTTATTCATCTCAATTGACCTCTCTATGATAGTTCTTAGGATGTATATGGCATTAATAGTTCCTTTCCCTTCCACAAATCCACACTGTTCTTCTGCTATTTCTCTTTTGATTCTATTCCTTGTCCTCATCATGACTATTCTTAACAGGATTTTTGTTACATGACTCATCAAACTGATTGTGGGATGGAGTTCGCATTCTATAGCCCCTGTTTTCTTTGGAAGTGCAATGAAAATTGATTTTGACATATCTTTGGGGATTTTTCCAGTGTCGTAAATTTCATTTAGGAGGGCTGTTATTTTTTCTATGCCAAATTCCTCCAGGGCTTCAATTATCTCTGTAGTAATATTGTCTGGTCCTGGGGCTTTTTCTAGATTCATCTTTTTCAGTGCCGCTCTAACTTCATCTTTCATTATGGGTGGCCCTTCAAAGTTCTTTTTTATAATGTGTTCTTCGTTTCTGTCATCCTCAAAAAGGTCTTTAATGTACTCTCCCCATCTGTCTAATATTTTGTCTTTTTCCATGATAAGCGTGCCATCTTTCGATTTTAAGCAACCAGTTGATGTGCATGTATTTTTCCTGTGGACAATTTCTTCAATTCGTCTGTACATACCCTGAAGATCCGTTTTGTGTCGGTCTTCTAGTTCTTTGCATTTTGTTTTCAGACAAGCTTCCTTAGCTTCATTGCACCTATTCCCGATTTCTTTGTTTATCTTCCTGTAGATCTCCTCGTTTCTCTTTGCCTTCCTCCTTTCCTCCATCAAGCCCAAAATTTCATTAGTCATCCAACTCCTTTTTGCTTTTCTATCTGCCTTAGGGATTTCTTCACAAGCTTCATTTATCGAATTTCTCAACTTTGTCCATTGTTCCTCACTGTCACCAACGTCTTCCAGAGCACTGAATTTGTTTTGAACATGTAGCCTACATTAAATTTTTTACGTATCACTTCATCTGTCTTTAAGAGTCCAAGATTTAGTTTGATGTTGCTTTTGGTCTGTTTCCTTTTCTTTAATTTCAGCCTAAATCTTCCCACTACAGGATTGTGGTCACTGTTGCAGTCTGCGTCTGGTAGTGTTTTTGCTGACAGTAAAGATTTCTAAACCTTTGTTGATCAGGATGTAATCAATATGATTTTTGGTATTATCTCCTGGACTCATTCAAGTCCGTTTTCTTCTATTAGGCTGCTCAAACCAGGTGTTTCCTACTATGAACTCATTCATCTGTGCCCATTCTACAAGTTTCCCTCCTCTTTCATTTTGTGTACCAAGGCCATGAGGTTAAACTATATCCTCCACCCTATCCTGTCCCACTTTAGCATTAAAATCTCCAATTATGATTGTAACTTCTTGTGATTTGTTGGCCATCTCTAATACTTCGTAGAAGTTGTCAATGTCTTCCTGAGTACTTGTGGATGTTGGTGCATACACCTGAATGATGTTGATATCAAATGGTTTGCCTCCCAATTTGACCAGCAAAACTCTGTCGGACACAGCCCAGTATCCCTTAACTGCTTTTGATTATCTTTGTCCATTATGATGCCTATTCCTCTTTCATGTGAATTACCACCAGAGTATATCACTGTGTATTCTCCTGATGTTATCATGCCTGCCCCCTTTCATCTCACTTCCCCTAGTCCTAAAATACTAATGTTAAGCCTTTCCATCCCCATTTTGATGTTGTCTAATTTTCCCTTCTGCAACAGTGTCCTGATGTTCCATGTTGCTATTTTGGTGTTTCTGAGTTTGAGTTTGCGTTTGGGTTTGGTCGCAGTAGCTGGCTGATAGTCTGGTGTCACCTGCACCGCATGACAGTCCCTATCGGACGAAGGTGCTCCACAGGAGCACCTATTTACATAGTTATCTTCGATTTCCTTTTGTTTGTCCATCCATAATTGTCCTGGGGAAATCACGATGGTGGTTTCCCGTTGCTTTCCATCGGTTTTTTTTTTTCAGGGTTAACTCCCTTAGCCTTATTCTCCCCCGAGATGTCCACAAGGCAGTGGAGCTATTTACCCATAGCTTGAGGATCTGGTTCGTGGGCACCAGGGCATATCCACACGCCGGTGCGCCTGCATGCCACACGTCTGGGGGCCAGACCTCCTCCAAGTCCCTCGAGATATATCCTGAGTCCGTGAGGTGCTCAGTTACCACATGTCGCCAATGAGGACGCATAACGTAGGGCTTGCCGATGGAGAGGCTATGTACTGACAGGAAGACACTTACGCATTCTGCTCTTCTTTTCGCATAGCTGCAAGCAGCAGTGCTAGCCAGTGGTGCAGGCTGAAAGTGAGAGGTGATAAGCACGCAGTCACTAGCCGTCACACTAGACGCATCACATCCGCCGTTGACATGCGAGAGAGAAAGAGAGAGAATGTGCATACATATATGTGTGTGTAACACACGCGTAACACAATTCCTCAATCAAACGAACTCACCTTGTGACGTTTGACTTGGGTTTTGCAGACTAGTATGAAGTCAGGATGGGATCAGGCGAGAGATTTGATTTTGTCAAGATTTTGCGCTATATAAATAAAATATATTATTATTATTATTATTATTATTAGAACGCGAGAGTTCATCAGATTGAATGTGCAACGCAGGCATGATCAGGCAAGGGAGGGAATAGAGACTCAAGAGAGTTGAGAGATTCTATTCTGTTTGAAAACAGGGACAGATTCATTGAGATTAAGGGAGAGGCGCCTGATCCCATCCCAACTTCATACTGGTTTACAAGACCCCCAAGTAAATGTCACAGGGTGAGTTCCATTGATTGTGGAGTTTTGCCTCCCTGATTTCATTCAGGTGTCTGGATCAAGCGAGATTTGAGATAACTGCGTCTATTTGCCTTTATTTCCTTGAAGGACAGCTTTGCTAAAAAGGCCCTGTGTGTGTATAGGTATGTGGTAATATGCAGCGAAAGTACTTTCATGTTTCCAGTCAGCCATTTTCAGGACAGTTTTAAATGGAACATTTCCTACCGCTTTTGATGTGGCCGCAAAGTGGGTAGAGTGTGGTGTCTCGGGAGATGTCTTTATGAGGGTCCTGCCAGGTGATGAAAAGTTTAGTTTCAGAGCCTCGTAATGCTTTTGAGTGCTTGACGTATGCTTGTAGGTACGAAACTGGGCAAATTCGTTTGTAGGGTGGATAGACTGTGAAAGTTCCAAATGAGATCATGTAGATGTTAAGGTTTTGAGCAAGTCTCCAATCCTACATCTAACTTCTCTTTTATTCCAAGATATGTTACAGATAGATATCCATCAGCCAGTGAGTCTGGTCCCGTTGACCCGATATCAACAAACATAGCATCACTACCTTCAATAATAACAAGGGAAATGACAAGCACACAGCAGGAGACCATTTCCTAGGAAAACCAAGAACTGTCACTACATCCCAGGTAACCCCGGTGTGGTGTAAGGTAGGCTTCTGATTAAGGACTTCTTGAAAGAATTTGCAGACTAAAGGCTGGGATCCTACAGACTGTTCATCATTCAAAGTGAGATGGATCGAGCGGTTAAGGGGGGGGGGGGGGTAAGGTGATGGTGATGATGATGGTCGACGTGGTGGTGATTGTATCCAGAGCAGAAAGGGAAGTCTCAATCAAAAGACAAGTCACAGGAAGGAAGACAAAGAAGACAGTGCTACAGTAACGCCGTGAAGTTGATCACCTGCTCTGAGACCAAGAGTGGTGGCAGGAAAGGGCACCTCTGGTGAGACTGAGAGTGGCGGTGGAAAAGCACACGCTATGATGCGCCTTGTTAATTTGTACTCTGGGAACAGAGCATGATGGTCATATTTTCAAATTTCAAACCTTTCAGATGGCAAGGTCTGATTGGTTTTTTCTCACCTAATTAATCAATCAACACTTGGGGCGTGGCGAAAAGTCAACTCTGTTTGAAATTAATGGAGGTCTAATTAATGGAGGTCTTACATAAGTGCAGTGCCTCGGTACACACAACCGGCATACTCGTCTGGTGGTTTTGTTGGTGGCTATTGGCTATTACGCCACAAACACCGAAGGGCGGCATGAAACAAAGACAGTCCGCCCGGGGCTCCATACAACCGCAACATAACCTGCGGTCATTGTACGTGGGTTTCCGCGGGTCACGCAATGGCTATTATGACGGTGGTTGTATTACAATTGGCTGGATGCGGCATAGATTAAAGACCGTCTCCTCTACAGAACGTTGGACGACAACGTAATACTGACTGGAGATGACGACAAAATCTTGTAGTAGGCCCGCTTCAGAATACATGTACACATTGTAGATCTGCTCATTGTTTAGCAGTGTGTTATCTATATGCGTCATGTATTGGTTAGATCTTTGGAATGTTCAATGCATCGCTAGGGGTAGGCAGAGGCTGTGACCAAGGCGTTTTTGATCTAGGCAAGCACGCTACACGGTGTTACCTTTGAGCGTTGTAGGTAAATGGGGAAAGATCGTAACAGAGCAAGGCACAATGTTACAAAAGAAAACATAGAAACAGCACTCCTAGCAACATTTAAGGAGTTATAACCTTTGCCTTCTTGGAAAAGAGCAATGAGGAAAATCAGTAATTCTGATGGAGAGGAAGACAAGGGATTTTTATCTCGCTCAGAACGAAAAAGTAACCATCTTTTGATGTAAGTGTTTTAACATTTCTTTGTCCCTTGTCTCCAAGCTGACATGATGATTGCTGCAGTTTCTGTTGGAAGTCCCTGTGTCTACAAAGCTTGCCTGGTAGTCTGCAGGCCATCAACCTTATTTTGTTCCGGAGCTGATGGAGTTCGCCAGTTGGTGGGTTGATCGGTAGGTCTGGTTTTCGAGATAGAAGCACTGGGGGTGAAGGGTCTTGGTGATCAGTAGGTCTGGTTTTCGAGATAGAAGCACTGGGTAAACTGTCAGAGGGTGAAGGGTCTCGGTATACCAAAACTGAGTTGGCCACACCGGGGTGATGAGGATGCACTCGGCCTTTTATAGTTCAGTTGTTGTAAAATCTTTGGGATGAGGCTGAAAGGAGGAAAGCAAAAGCTCAACAGTTCCCAATTTAGGCTAAACGCATCCACAGCCCATGCTTCTGGGTCTGGCTTCCAAGATACATATTTTTTGTATTTTAGCATTTAATCCGAATGCGAACAGGTCGATTGAGCATTCTTTCTTCTGTATCTTCAGGGTGTGGTGGAGTTGGTGTTGTGGCTGATTTGGTCGGCCTGGTCTTCTGAAGCTGTGATATCTTGCTCCTCGTCATGTGAGGGGTCGGGTGGACTATGTGTTCCATTCCCTCCATGGTTCTATAGAGTTTTTGTGCCTTGTTGGTCTCCTCTATCCTTTTTATGCTGTCATCACATAAAAGGTTGTTTGTTGACTGGACAACTGAACATTTTTTTGAGTGGGTGAGAGGCCGCATGTCTTATGGTAGCGCCGGACCTAGCGCGTCTCGGCGGGCTTGTAACATGTCCTCATGGCAAGAGATGAGCAGACGTGACACATTCGCCAATTTATGAAAAAATCTCTGTACAGGGCTGGTTCTGTTTTGATCTGCTTCTGTTTTAGATAATCCATGCGATTTGCAACAAGCCTTAGGCTTCCCGTTACTAGATCATGTACACTGGCTAGACAGTTGTCACGTTTCTATGAAAAGGTGTCTAGGTGACCTAATCCCTGATTCAGTTTTGGTGTTCTTATGAATGGAATATTCTTTGGGCTAGAACAACACTGCAGCAACTCCTTGATATTTTGTTGTTGTTGTATGTCTCGTTTTTTGAGTCTTGTATCAAAAGTTGATGTAAATGCGTCATCCACATAGGGTCCTTGTTCGATGCACGTTTGTACGATTCAAAGCCAAAATACGAATCGCCGTCAATGTCTGGTGTTTTGTCAGTGTCATCGTCGTCCATGATGTTGTCAAAGTCAAAACTACTGGTATCAGAAGCTTTCCTCTTTCTCGGATTGCTCGGGCTCGGATCGTTTCCGTGTTCCATCTTTCTCTCGCCCATCCCAGTCACAGCATTTTCTTTTTTTTCTGTCTTCCATGCTGATTATGTGAGAGATCCAAGTCTGTTTGTAGTTGACTGAAGTTCGGCCAATTTAGATGTTAGTGAGGATATAACATCTAGAATTTTGCCAACAGTAGTCTGTGAGTCTTCATCATCTTTTTTCCCCATTTAAATTGTCCTTACTTTGAAGTGGGATTGGATTTTGTCTTTAACTTGTCTTCTTTCTGTATCTTGACTGGTTCATTTTCCGTCGTCTTGACCGTAACAGAGACAGACGAAATAGTATCATTCAACCAAACGATGGTAGAACTACCGTGCACTGTAAAGCAGTATTTGGGATTGTAGACAGCCAAATGGGACTACGCAAGTAACCAATGGGCTTGGCAAGAAGCCAAATGAAACTATAAAGTAGCCAGTTTGGGCCATGCAGTGGCCGGCAAGCATTCAAGAAGATGAAAAGCATTCTTACCAACAAATGCCTATCAATTAACATCAGGAAGAGAGTTCCTGAATGTTGTATAGAACCGATAATGTTATACGGTTGTGAGGCGTGGACAGTCAACAAACAAAGCCAGAACAAGATTGAGGCAGCCAAGATGTGATTTCTAAGAAGAATGCTGAGAGTTCCATGAACAGCAAAGAAAACAAACGAGGCAGACGCAGATGGAGGCAGACACAAGATCATTCATACGGAAGATTCGGAAAAGACAGGCAACATTTATAGGCCATTTTATGAGGAAAGGGGAATTAGAGCACCTGGCCACAACAGGAAAGCTAGAGGGAAAGACCGCTAGGTAGACCCAGGGAAAAAATATTGGACGGACTTGCAGAGTGGCTGAAGACAGAGAGGGTGGAAGATGTGCCTGCGGCAACAAGGTATAGATACGTATGGAGGGCCATAATCGCCAACGTCATGTGGCAAGACACTTGATGATGATGATGATGATGATATGGCATTAATAGTTCCTTTCCCTTCCACAAATCCACACTGTTCTTCTGCTCTTTCTCTTTTGATTCTATTCCTTGTCTTCATCATGATTATTCTTTATAGGATTTTTGTTACATGACTCATCAAGCTGATTGCGCAATGGAGTCCACATTCTATAGCCCGTTTTCTTTGGAAGTGCAATGAAAATTGATTTTGATGTATCTTTGGGGATTTTTCCAGTGTCATAAATTTCATTGAGGAGTTGTTTTTTTTCAATACCAAATTCCTCCAGGGCTTCCATCATTTCTGTAGCACTATTGTCTGGTCCTGGGGCTTTTCCTGGTGTCATCTTTTTCAATGATGCTCTAACTTCATCTTTCATTATGGGTGGTCCTTCAATATTCTTTCTTATCATGTGTTCTTCGTTTCTGTCATCTTCAAAAACATCTTTAATTAATGTACTCTCCCCATCTATCTAATATTTTGTCTTTTTCCATGATATGCGTATCATCTTTTGATTTTAAGCAACCAGTTGATGTGCATGTCTTTTTCCTGTGGGAAGTTTCTTCAATTCTTCTGTGCGTACCCTGAGGATTTGTTTTGCGTCAATCTTCTATTTCTTTGCACTTTCAGCCAAGCTTCCTTAACTTCATTGTACCTATTCCAGATTTCTTTGTTTATCTTTCTGTATCTTTCCTCCTTTCCCTTTGCTTTCCTCCGTTCTTTCATCAAGCCTAGAATTTCTTTTGTCATCCACTTGTTGTTTGCTTTTCTATCTACCACCATCCAAAAGAAAATTTAAAAAAGGGAAGTTTCTGCTAACTCCTTGTTACACTAGTATACGTACCATGTCAAACTGATGCTAACCTAGGTCAATAGCTTTGCTTTGTTGGCCGGGAACGTTTGCAGCTAACAGCAGTCTTAATTAAAGTTTCGACTCTCGCGCCCTTCCACCAATATCCTGTATTGTCAACCATGCTATCAAAGCATAAACTTAACCCTTTGGTTCCCTCACCCTATCCACCAGCTTCTTGCAGGAAGCTGGTGGATAGAGTGAGAGAATCAAATAGTTAAGTTTTGCAGTTGCTGGATAGGGTGCGGGAGTCAAAGGGTTAAGACAGATTCAGGCACTCGTCGTCTGCTAGACAAACTGCACTTTTTCCTCCTTTTACTAGTTTTCGTGGTTTGTGTTGGCACAGGTCCCCACTTTCATGGTTCTAAATTGATCCCAAGAGAACCACAGCAACTGGAAGCAGGGACAGAAGGACGGGCCTAAGAACTTGACATGGTTAGGATACTAGCCTTGCAGGGAATTAGGAGAAACGCCCCATTTTGGTGTCATATACTGTACCATGTCAAAGTGGTGCAGGATTTAGAGCTAAAGGAAAAGGGCATTCACTTGGGTGTCCCTTGTCACTGAGATGGCCTTGTTAACCAAGATAAAAACAAAAGAAAAAAAAACAAAAATCCCTGGAACTATCAGCCTTGTGATTCTGAAATCTCTAATGTTATGGGAGATGAAGGGGTTTGCAGAAAGCCAGGGGGCTGCGTCCAGGGTCTCCATATTGAATCTGGCTATCTGGAAGTAATGGTTGAGGGGCGATAAGTCCATGATTGGCCATCAAACCCCAGACGCTTCTGGCATCACAGAACCCTGGACCTGGGTTCCGGTGCTCGGAGATTGCCCTTTCTTCTGGTTTTGGGTAATCTATACTCCAGGACCTGATTCCAGCACAGATACAATTCGGTCATTAAGCCCAGCTCGTGCCAATGTGTGGTGTGCCTTGAAAGGCTGACAGCCTGAACGGGCTGAAACCTAGAGGTGCTGGATTGAGGCAATGTCATTAGGGCTGCTGCCTGCAGAATTGCACTCACTCTCCTCCCAGCCTCTGACCTCCATCATTTCACTTTTTGGCTTCTTGGCCTGGGGGAAGAGGAATTGGCCCTTTCCCCACTGGTGGGGGGTGCTGGGCCTGCAGGGAGTGTGCTGGATAGGAGGGAGTGTTCCTGCGCAGGGATACATCTTAAAAAGGCCACCTCATCAGAGGGCAAAAACAGAGTGGCGCAGAACAGCATCTCTTCTAGCCCAAAAAGTTAAAATGGAGGTTGATAGTGGTTTCAACAAATGCTGTGAGTCCTGCTGCCACCCTGTTGCAGAAGGCCTTGAAGTGGGAGTCATCAGACTCTCTGGGCACTGCGTACTCTCCTCATGCTCCAAGCCCTTGTCCCACAGACCTCTTGGGTGTGCATGGCTCAGAAAGAAAGTGATGACTGCAGACGTCTCTAAAATCAGTCTCGGGGAGCAATGTGGTACTACTCATCCAGAGTTCTCAAGGAAAGGGCCACCTAAATCGGAAAGGATGCGATTGGGGCACGAGCATCCGGTCCTGTGCAGACAGCTCAGCCATTCTGTAAGCTGGATGTTCAGCAGGGTAGAGAGACCAGCCGCCCCCTTCAACATCTTTGATAAATTTCCCTGGAGGCAGGGCCCAGGAGATGTCATTGATTTTTTTTATTCCCGGCCAGGTGGAAGGGATAGCTCTGATTCCCCTGGAAGTGAAAAGTGATCTACCAAACACAATCTGCGTGGAGTCTGAGACACTGAATTTCAGGGAGACCAGGGCATGGAGTGACTTTCTGTGGAGCTCCTCCATCGGCTCATATGAGGCCGAAAGGGCCAAAGTGGCCTGGGTGACCCTGTCGTGCAGGCTGCAGGGACCCGCAGATCTCCTCCAGGTCTGAGGAGAAGTCCACTGGTGTCCATGGGCTCCTGTGCCGTGGAGTCAGGGAAATTCTCCACCGTTAGAGATGAAGGAGGGAAGGCCTCCCCACCTCATCCAGTTCTTCTGAGTCCATGACGTATGGTTGCATGGGATGGGGTAGTTATATCTCCTAATGGGACTGCGTCCCCTGATATGCACAAGTGCCAGCTATCTGAGCCCAGTGCTGAAAGGGGAGGGGGGGGGGGGCACTGACCGGGAGGCGAACTGGTTCTGGTGGGGGTCAAACCTGAAATCCCACCAGGACCTGGATTGGGAACGCCAAACACACTGTCCTATGTAAACTGGGATATGGCCGGAACCTATGACCTTGGGCTGGGCATGAATACCTCGTCCCCTTTCAATGGCTCAAAATCCTGGGTACCAGGACCTGCCCTGATTTGGAAAATCCTGCCAGAGAGGCTCTAGTCATTGTGGCAGAGACCCACAGGGGCTGCCCAACTCTTCCTGGTGTCTTTGACCCCCTTGCAAGTAGGGACAGAGGGGTCCAGGCCTCGTGGGGCATCACATCATGGGAGAGGTCCAGCCTGGTTGGTAAAGGATTTTGCACGGCCAGCTCATGGGTTGGGATTGGTGCAGGCATCCTTTCCCCTCTGGGGAGGGGAATAGGGCCAGGCTACACTGTAGGGAGGGAAGGCCTGGGGCTGTTGCCACCTAGTGGGACTGTGCTGGATGCTAGGGAAGGGTGGTGAAGCCATCCCCTTGCCTTGAGGGCTCGCTGAAAGCACCTGATTTATATGTGCCAGGTGTGTCCATGCGGCCAGAGGGCACTCACACTCCTGTCCTGGGGGCCACCTTGCCTCGTGTGTTGTTGGCAAGCACAGAGTTAGTCAGGGATCTGTTATGGCACCTGCGAGGTGGGTTGAGCCAAACTTGACCCCCCTTTGCGATGCCTCGATCATGTCATCAGATTTAATGGTGGAGCGATTCAGTGCTGTATTGGAGGGGTTTCAAACCAACCAGGGTTTACCAAGTCCCCGAACAACGTAGGAGGCATTCCTTTTGGGGAAAGCAATGGGGACTCGTGCCTTTTTTACTGCACACCCTCCTCCAAGCCCTGCCATCCAACTCAAGGGACAGACCTAGTGGGTTGATCACTACTTGAACCTGCAGTCCATGCGGAGGTCACTGATTCGCGAATCACTTCAAGACCAGAATCACATGTCTGACGATCGGCCGAGTTGCATGGCATACCTTACCCACCAAGGCAGTGCAAGAAGAGAAACTGACAAGGGAGAAAAGCAGGTCGAGTGATTGGAGAAAAATAGAATAAGAGAAAAAAAATGTAAGAAAACACGAAATAATGGAGATCAAACACAGAATAATGGAGATCAACCAATAAAATCACTGTGGTCTGGGGTGACTGTTATTGTTATTTTTGTTTAAAGGCCAGCCAACTGTACAGTCATATCAGGACTATAACCCGTTTCAAAACATACTACTTCAATAAGGAAAAACAGAAAAGAAAAATAAGTACATAATCAATGCATTCGCTGTATAATCTAAAGAAATGCTCCAGGCGTTGACCATTCCGTCCAATTCATCGCATAGGGGATTTAAAAAACATACCTGAATACAAATTTAAACACAACTAAGGATACTAAAACATACATAAAAACGGCCTAAATTACCTAAAATTGCTTCTGTATATCTCAATTCCCTAGAGCCAAAAATGCACTTAAATACATGTACCCAATTATCAATCCTAAGAGAAAGTATGTAAGTATCGAACACATACAGGTGAATGGACCAGCATGGCAGAAATGATAGAAAGAAATGACAGAAAGCAAAGGAACGAGACAAAAACATAGTGAGTGACAGAAAAGACGACATTTCTTGCACAGAATATCCAGAAGGTGAGAATCTAATACTGAGGGTCCCCGGCATCCCCACTGGGGGTGGGGGTATGTCACACAAAAGTGAGAGAAAGCATACCAAACAAGTACCATGACAGACAAAAGGATGAAAGCTAGATAGAATGAAGCGAGTCTGAGTCCATTTCCGATACAGCTGGCTACAGAAGTGAGGAATTACACCAACACAAAACGCAAAAAGGAAGGAAGAGTGTCATTTGGCTGGCAGACAACCGAGTCTGTCTTAGGACTGCTGTTACCCATTAAAGTTTAGAGCCAGCGAGGGCAACCTTCTGGTCTAGTTTGTGTTACCCGGTAGTTTGACAAGGTACACAGTATATGACGCCAAAAATAATTTACGTTAAGTTTGTTTCATTTGTCTCTTGTCCCATCCTTCCTAAAAGATCAAACTCTTTCTTTATCTTTATACAGGTTTACTTCACTTACGAACTAAAAGAAGAAAACATTCAGTGAAACCAAATCTACAAATGACATTATCTAACAAACAAATGAACAAATGAAACGTTTATTACAGCAATCAAACAAATGATCAAAGAAAACTACATAAATGATTATCCTATAGAAATTACATAATAATGATTATCCTATAACAATAAGATGAACGAAGTGAGCAAAGCTGAAGAGCCCTTACTACTCTCAAACCAGCTTCATGCCGGTCGTATTCTGACTCACCAGTTTATCTCCCCAACCTTAACACAGGCCCGCACCTATCTACAACTAGATGGAGTGGAGCCTGCCCCATTTAGGATAAATAAAAAAGAAACCATAAGCGATAATACTGTATTCTGACACAGTAACAAATACATGCACCACAATGTACATGATCAACAATGAAACCAAAATAGCAATGACAAACACAGATTATTTTATTTGACTCAAAACAATCTCATCAAGGGAAATATCAATAATTTCAAAGCTATTCCACAATGTTTTACACAAAAAAGCACTAAGGAATTACAATTTTGACATATGACAAAAATACCACCAGTTTCTGTACATTTTGTTCTTGATCTCAGTCACTAAAAATAAAAAGTAGACGGAAATACATGGGGAAAAAAATGAATGTGCTTCATTTATATACCAAATCACTTTTTTTTAAAACTTGGAATACATCATATCCATTGAATAACTGTGATCAGTAAATACACATTATTTCATTGAATTTCAAACTGTACAAATCACCAAGAACAGTGAATATTAATGTGGTAAAACCAAGTAGGCCTACCTAACAAAACCAGACAAAAACAAATACACACACTAGAACAGAAATGGACTTTTTCCAAAAAGTCAGGTTCAGTTTTGCCTCTTCCATTAATGCCCAATAAGCTTACCTTTAACATGCTCTTTCTGTAACAATTATCAAAACAAATCATCAAAGAGAAAATAGAAGAAGGAAAACAAATCATAAGAGAAAAAAGAAACACACATGAAAAGAAAGTAATGAAAGAGAGAGAGAGAGAGAGAGAGAGAGAGAGAGAGAGAGAGAGAGAGAGAGAGAGAGATAACAGAGGGAGAGATGAAACCAAAACATCTGAATGAGTAATTATCATGAAGTCATGTTTTCTTCCCTTCCATGACAAACCTATATTTTCCAAAAAGAAGCAAAGAAAGAAAAGAAAGATACTGATCAAAGTGATTGATTGAAAAAGAAAGACTGATCAAACTGACTGACTGAAACTTTACAGGGTGAAGACTTGGGCACAGAAAAGCCATTTTTCAAATGACAGGAACAAGTGAAAATAAAAAGACAAAATGCCAAAAACAATGAAAAATATTATTTTATTAATACTTTGCCGCCCCTATGATTATGCAAAAATCGTGAAATGTGTGTGTGTGTGTGTGTGTGTGTGTGTGTGTGTGTGTGTGTGTTGTGTGTGTGTGTGTGTGTGTGTGAGACAGACAGACAGAAAGTCTTTTTTCATGAGAGAGTAAGGGGGGGAAAAAGGGTTTGAATGAGTAGGCCTACCTGAAAAAGCCTTTTTCTCTTTTGTGACAAATCTAATGCTACTTTCTAGCTTACATCCCCATGATACTTATGAAAGCTAAAAATTACTGAAAAAAGGCATAAACAGATAAAGCTGAAATGTGTGTTTATTTTCGCTGAAGCTCCTACTAGGCACAACCATTGTAACATACTTGATGCACGACAAAGCTACCAATTTTATTACTTTTCCCATGCTCAGTACTGATATCATGTATATCGCACATATGGTAATTAAAGGCATATCAGTAGACAAAACTCTTTCTACTTTGCTGCAAGTATATTTTCTTTTTGTGTGTGACAGCGAAAGATTCTGGCCTAGAATAACACAGAACATCCCAAACCTGGTAAGACCATTTTTTCAGAAGCATCAACTTTGCAATTTGAGCTGATCAATAAATTTGCGTCAATCAATCTGAGGCAAATTCAATCAAAACGTTTTTGTTATCAACGGAAAGCTAAACTCATGGACTATAATACACTTATATGAATAAACTTGATATTCTAATTTTAGGAAACAAAATGCTGCATTTAAAACCAAGTCTAATTTGGATGCTCCACAAAATCTTAAAGCAAAGTATTTAATGCCTGGGGTGCACCATTGACATACATCCTGATGTCATGATCACCAGTGTGTTGTTGACATACACCGTACATCTAAATAAAAACTTTGTGAATGACCCGTCCTCAGAACTCTACTGTTGGAAGCTATGGCAGAGTGAAAACAAACGTTTACACTTGCTTATACTGCAGAGAGTTTTCATGATGCCATATATATGCAAATCACAATTTGTGTCACACCATAGTAACATACCCTTCATACCTAGTATCCCGCCAAAGAGCGTAGCAAAGACAAAAACATAATTTTCTTTTAAACACAGTTACTGATGTTCTCTATATTCATTAGATACCAAAGGTCTCTACTGTGCCTGGATAGAGGGAGATTTGGACAATATTCAAATACAACACCATCTGCAAATTTACAACATGAGTTTTCTGCTGCTGTGTGGAAACGTTTTTTATTTTTGACGCAATTTTCTGATTTAGCAGTGTTTTGTTTGTAAGCCATAGTACTCTGAAAACTATGAAAAATTGTAGGATTTATGGTAAACCGTACAACTTGTTACTTGATATGTATATGATGCTAAAAACTGTCACAAAGATTTATGGTAAACTGTACAACTTCTTACTTGTTATGTATATGATGCTAAAAACTGTCACAAAGATTTATGGTAAACTGTACAACTTGTTACTTGTTATGTATATGATGCTAAAAACTGTCACAAAGATTTATGGTAAACTGTACAACTTGTTACTTGTTATGTATATGATGCTAAAAACTGTCACAAAGATTTATGGTCAACTGTACAACTTGTTACTTGTTATGTATATGATGCTAAAAACTGTCACAAAGATTTTGGTCCTGACAGAATCAAACTTTGTGAAAAAAGGTTGATGCCACCAATCCATTTCTTCTTATGGAACTTCTGGATGCTGATGAATATAATCACTTCTGCCAGATGCTTGTACTTTGAGTGTCATTGCTGGTATTGTTGGTGGTAAATTTTTCCTTGCTATCCCTATGATTACGCAAAAAAGGTGACATGCGTTGTGTTGCTATCACATTCTTGTCATTAAAGGGAACTGCGCATTCGTTTACAATTGAACGACTGAGTTTATTTTAACAAATATGGTAGGCCTACATAGGACTTCTCATGAGTGGTTCCCTTTAACAATGAGAATGTGGCAGTGACATAACAGACGTGCATTTGTGGGTGTGTCAATGTTTGTAGTTTTTCTCTTTTTGCACCATCTCTCTCACCATAGTGTGTGTGCATGCGTGTGCGTACATGCACGCATGCGTGTGTGTGTGTGTGTGTGTGTGAGAGAGAGAGAGAGAGAGAGAGGCTCTTCTTTTCCCTTTATCCAGGAAGTTTGTGCAACATTTGGTTCAATATTTGCATAATACTATCTGTTACAAAAAAATCTTTGTGCATTTCTGATTACTTCATGCTATTATCTTCAATATTTTTTGTTTGTTTGTAGGATACGAGTATGGGTAAATTTTTGAGTTTTTCTGAATTTTTCTCAGCCTACTCTGTAGGGAAAAAAGCATTACCAGCAAAGGGGTTAAAGAGGTATGTAGATAAACTGGGAAGCATGTCTCTTGGATTGCCTGTGGAGTTGCTGAATGCTAAACTTACTGCAGTTGAAAATGAAACCAGCGTTACACATAATCATCATGGAATGAGGCAAGACCCTTGCAGTAACAGGTTTGACTTATGGACTAAAAGCTGTGTTTAGATCTTTCTTGTTTCTTGGCAACCTACTGAAGGAGAAAATGATGCAGCTTGGGTTTCTTTCAGTCTCAATATTCATTGGTGAGATACAACAATAAAGCAATACACATTTTGGTGTACATTAAGTGAATTTCATCTGCTGAAAATGTGTATTTGTTCAAAGAAATGCAAGCAAGAATGGTAATTCAGGATATTTAGCCAATACCACCTCCAGGCAGAAATGGAACATTTTATTTGCTTGTTCATTTTGTACACACATTTTGTAAAAAAAAAAAAATCACACTCATGGTGTTAGATTTAAATCCTTGCAGCTTTTGAAAATGTTTTTAAATTCAGAAGCATAAATTGTATATAATATGTAGAAACATAAATTCTACAGGTGTATGTGGGAGTGCGCATGTGTGTAAGTGAGTGCATACGTAAGTTTGTGTGTGCAATGTGCATGTTTGTACATTTAATATCTATTTCACGGTATAACAATCAACAGAATGTTTTAGACAAGATCTTTCCACAATCAGTGTATTCATTCATGTATTTATTTGTTCATTTACATTAAAATGATGTTTGTGAGTGTATTAGGGAGGTTAACTTGATTTATCAAAACAAGATGAATGTATAGGGTTTGGACATCTTAACTATGGCAAATCTCACAAAGATTTGCGCTTGGTAGCTAACAAGAAACTGAAAAGTACACTCACAATTTTTAACATTTATGTGCACATGTATGCAAACATTGTAAGAGTAGATGTATATTGAAGAGAACTACGTTAACAACAAAAATATATATGAGCTCGTATCAACTACAAAACAAATATATACAAGTTCACTTAAAGTACTTTAAAAGGAAAAACAGATTTAACAGTATACTGCATGTTGAAAACATATGAACCATTCATACTTCCATCCTCCAAAAACAATGATAACATCAACATGTACTAACTCACACACACATGTACTAACTCACACATGCAAACACATATGCATGCACGAACACACTGTCAGTTCATATGTACCCATTTGGGCAAGAGTTGACAGATTACTCTCATGATTCATGAACGGTACAGATTAATATTTTGGAATTAGAAAATAAAATCTGTGACAACAAAACAATCAGCAAACCTTTCCAAACATACAGATTCATATGTTTCTGTAAACAGACACTCGTGCATCTGCATACACTCCTCTCCTCTTATTCCTCTACTCACAGTCTGAATTTCCAACCAACCTTTTAGACAAAAACACACACAAACTTGCTCAAGCTACAAATGTCAATTACTTAGTTAATTACCAGTCTCTGTTTTCTGAATAATGTGCAGTACAAGTTTAAAGAGTTCAGGATCAGGGACTACATGCTATTTTGACATCAAGACTCATGTTCTTTTTTAACTCACTAATTACTGAGTTTTCTCCCCACTTTTCCCGACAGCCTGAGCATTTGTATGGGTTAGTAATAAAATTAGAAAAAAATTAGGCATTCAAAGTTAGGTAATGAATTCTTTGGAACTGATCAAAAACACTTGGACTAGTTTGTGACATAGTATGAAACTTTATTACTGAAAACTGGATGTTCTGGGCTTAGGCTAAAAATATCCATATTTTTAGTTCCGAAATAAAGCACACTTACTTTTCTTCTGAAGCCCAAAAGCCACACTGAACTGCTTTGGAAAGGTCATTGTGTACAGAAAACAACCAAAGAAATGTCTGAACCTCACTGTACACAGACAAAAAACATGACATTATGTGCATATATTCATAACAGTTCCAGGTAAACACGATTATGGAAGAAGTTATGATCAATGTTTGTTGGAAAATGACACTTAGAAATAATTGTCACAATGCATGTCTTTTTTTTTTTTTATATTATTCTCATTATTAGCAATATCACTGGGCTATCATTATTGCTGGTATTATTATCATGATTAGGCCTAGGCTTATACGGTTTTTAGTCAATAATGATGTTTCCTGTTCTAATTCTATTTTCATTCATTTATTATTTATCCTGCACATATAATAATGAATGATAAATAAAAGCAGGCATCCCTAGCCTAATGGCCTAGACTTGACCTCTGTCAAGAAGTTGTTTCTTCTGCTACAGTGAAAATAATGTGGGTGTGGCATGTACAACCAAGGTGCTCTAGCAAAAGGCACCCTAGCAGGAAAAAAACGTAAGTCCTGATGCCAGTCACAGAGCACAATATAAATAAAAACTTCTTCTGTCATGTGCATGGTACTTTGGATATGTTTTTCTCTCTGAACTGCACCACGACCATTACATTTGTGTTCATCACACTTGCAGTTGCCTGAAACAGCGACGACGAAGTGTGGTGTTCAAAGTCGGCTGACTGATCGCTCCCCTAACCAGAAAAAATCATTGCTGTCATCCTCAACTGTCTCTTGAATGTCTAAATCTGCAGTCTGTTGCATTTTCAGAACTTTGGCAATGGTAAAATGTTTCTGTCGTCGACTTCTTTTTGAGTGTTGTGACTGCGAAGTACTAGTGAGAGATGTTATCTTTGTCCAACTGAGGTTAGTGGGTGGGGACATCCAGAGGAGAGAATTAATCTTTTTCAGGTGTAACCTGTGAGTGAGTGTGGTAAAGCACGTGTGTGTGTGTGCATAAGTGTGTGTGCGTGTTTAAATGAGTGGGTCTTTCAATAAGTATGTTTATGCATATGTTAATGCATGTATGCATTTGTTTCTTCGCTCTGTGTGTGTGTGTGTGTGTGTGTGTGTGTGTGTGTTGTGTGTGTGTGTGTGTGTGTGTGTGTGTGTGTGTGTGTGTTTGTGTTGTGAGAGGGATGTATTGCTTTTTATTGTTTAGTTTTGTTTTGTTATTGCACGACCCATTGCAATGAAGTGCATATTTCATAATAATTCATTTTCTTATTGCTTTTTAACACTGAATTTAGTTCATGTGTTTTCAGTAGGGTTTGACATGTTTGTTTTACATGTGCCTGCCTTTGTCTCTTATGGTTTTGTCAAGTGTTTGGGGCTCTTGTGAGATGAAGCACTGTACAAGTAGTCATCATCATCATCACCATCATTAACTGAGGTTTGAAGTAAATTCTTTTTCTTTCAGTTTGAAAATGGACTTACAATTAGTGGCAAAAGTCACCATCTCTGCATTTTGTCTAATGATGAAATTCAAAGAAGACTGAAATGTGTTCGCCATAGCAGTAGCTATAAGTAAAAAAAACTTCAGTGACCTTACACAGTGCTGATTGTTTGTTGCTTTGTTGGTGGAGTTCATACATTCTTTCCTCTTTTAAACATCATCATTATGACAGGAGGAAATGAAATGTCCTAACTGTGGAGGGTTGTATGGGTTTCTCTCTCCTGCACTCTGGTAATAAAGTGCTCAAGTTCCCAAGTGCTGTGGGTTGTTTCCTGAGGGGGAAAACCCTGAGAATCAGGCTGAGGAATATCTGAGGGGCTAAACGATCTGGTTCTCATAGCCATGTCAAATGTTTCTGAAAGTAATCCAAAAAGTTCATATGATTACCTCCATACAAATTTCAGAAGGCTATCTGTGTCAATCTCTCCAGTCACACTGTAAGGTTGGGTAGAAGACAGAGAAACAGATGTATTGCTAGAAACATGAATTTCAGAAACCAAGTGTTTGACAAGGGTCAAACTGCATCTAAGGCCAACTGGTTTGTGTTTGAGGTGCTGGTGGGCATGCAATCTCCACAACTGTCCAACTGATGAAATCAGACTTGGGAGCAAATGCGATCAGAGTGTCCGAATTGGTTGAACTGTTCCCACTCAAATGTTCCAGAATTTTTAGAGGTTCATGTGGTTGTGAAGAAGATGAAGTTGAATTTTTTTTTTTTTTTCAAATTCGATGAACAAGTGAACTCATCACCTGAGGGGGAATTGAAAAATTCAAACAACTTGGGATTGGTGCAAAGTCCGAAACTGGTTGAGATGTAATGTTGAGATATGAAGGTTAAAAACATTACTGTTTTTCTTGGAGAAATTTTCATGACTGCTGTTTAATCACTCATAATCAAGGAGAAGACAGCCGGTGAATAGAATAATGAAAGATCAACCAACAAAAGAACAGGCATGGTTTAACAGACAGATGAAAACAGAAAAAATCAGGTGTCTGCACAATGCAAAGTGTGGCCAGGGAATGAAACAAAGAAACTCAGCTGGGAGCTTACTGGGCAGGAAGGATGCTCACTGGCTCTACCACCAGAACAAGGCCCAAGGGAATCACTACCTGAAATTCTGACCAAGACAAGAGAAATGAGCTAGCTAGGATAACAGAAGTGATAACTGTGGATGAGGATAGAACCAGTCTCAATAAATCATTTACAAGATATTTAGTATGCCTATATCTCTTAGCAAAACAGGTCTGAAAATGTTTTCTTGAAACAGTGGGACAAATAGAAGTAATGGTTCAGGAAAAGATGAACTGAAAAAAAGATGATGATGATAAATGGAGAAAATTACGAAAAAAGAAAATAAAAACAAAAAACCAAAAACCCTCACAAAATATTACAACACCACCACCTCCCTCCCACCTCCACCCCCGAACAAAAAAATAGACCCCAAGAATGGAAAGTACTAGTCTTTTGTTGATATAACTATGGATGATTATTAAGGATGACCATACAATAATGATATATATTCTTGTGTTGAATGATATGACCGCTAAAATACACAATTATTTACCATGAAAATTCATGAAGATCAGTGTGCAACAAAACCCTTAATATCAGAAATCAAATTTTGTTACAGTCGATTCATAATTCTCAAAGGTTTAAAATTAAGTCAATCTGCACGGGCTGATTACTTCCCTTACTTCTCCCAGAAACTGGCTGATTGTATCTTTCAAAAAATCGTTAAGATAAATGAAGAGACACAGACTTCTAAACTTTTGTAATTATTCTAACAAGTGACTGATATACAGTGATAAAAAAAAAGGCAGTAAAATGAAGAAGTCCTTTGCCTCATTATCTGTTGGTGCGGTGCAAGCGAAAAAAAGTTCTGTGAGTCATGTGAAAATAAAGGTTGTGTACACCCTATGAACAAAGTTTTCACACCAAGTGATTCCATGCATTGAAATCATGTCCACATATCAAAAATTGAATACAGATTAGACCATATACGTCATTATAGTACCAGACACAGTACTTTTTCAGCAGTTGCGGTTTCTACTCAGAATGTCAGTAAAAGATCTGATCACACTGCCTTCCTTATTTGAACCCAAAACGGGCGATTGTCCATCTGTTTGCAAGCTAGTTGGCTGGCAAAGTCAAAGTTATTGCATGCCTGCCTTCTTGAGAGTAGAAGTCAACTATACCAATCAGTTTCGTACAAGTGGTTCTGCCATCTAGTAAAAAAAATTTCTAAGTCATGGGCTGCACAAGCGGCCCTTAATAAAGGTTGTGCAAGGATGGGCTGGAAAGCAGGCTTCAATAGCTCAGTTGGCTGAGTGTCGGATTCATATGCTAATGATTGTGGGTTCGAATCCTGGGGTGCGCTATATTAAAACTGGCCTTCTCACTGACCCATCTTAACATCATTGTTGTTCTGGTGGTATCAATATAGGATTAGATAAGTCTCCCTTCCCCCACTTCCCTGGGATGGTTATCCTTGTCGGCCATATCACCTGAGGTGGGTGCTGACATAAAAACTGAACCAAATCAATCAATCAAATACGGCCATTAGTAAAGAAAGTGTTTAAGATCAAAATTATCATATTACAATTGGTTACAAAAAAACAAAAAAAAACAAAAAAAAGAAAGGCTGTTTGCTTTTGCATCTAAGAACAAGGGTTTTTATTACTTCCAAGATCACTGTACCTTGAAAAATCTTGTCATGAAACTATAGGAATTTTGTGTCATACCACATGTCCTTGTGATTAGGGCATTAATTGCATGGTTTCATAAAGGTAGATTTTTAGCAACACAGAGAGAAAGGGCAATTATATGCTTTCAAAAAGAAGATAAGCTGAGAGAATTCATACAAAACTCGGGACTAATTACACTCATAAACGTGATTTATAAAACAGATCAACCAGCATGGCTAATCAAAATAAGAAGTATTGCCATTTTCAATGTTTTCCCAACAATGTATGCACACATGTATGGCATGCTGAGCTCCGCAGACAATGGGGCACACTCATATCTGTACGCATGTGAGGCTTACTGTTTGCAACGTTACACACAAATTTGAACGCAGTTTTGGACAAAAGCAACACCTTTTCACCAATTGTCTAAGGGAAGAAACACACAGAATTCAATTTTTCAATCTTTCACATGATGTCCGTTGATCCAAGTTGGTTCTGACTGGTTAAAATTTGTGCTTAAAACAAAACACCAAAACAGACAAAAAAGAAAAAAAAACCCTGTGGCCGATCATTTCAACTGAGATTGACTGAACAGAAGTTGCTGAACGATTCGTTTTAATAATATTAGAATATCAAATCCAGTGAAATTTTGTAAAACTAGATCGTCTGTGATAGTGAAATATATCTTAAATACAACAGTATAAGGTGAGCACTGTTTTTGAATCAGTTTGCACGCTATGATTGAATAATGAATTCTGTCTGAACTGGGTATTTTTGTGCAAGTGTTTTTGTTTTTTTTTCTTTTTGGTAACCTGATATACTGGTGTCTTATTTCATTGGACAATCTCTGAAAGAATGTTGCTCTAACAAACTTTCATTTTGTCTTTTCAATCATGCCAAACATGATGCCACCACTGATCAAATACAACACATAAAATACATTAGAAAAATGCCAAAATCGCTACATAGGAAGGGAGGTTAGCATGTGGAAGCCACCAAACATACTGAGAGGGTTGAAAAATGAAGATCAGATAAGTACTCTAAAGAATAGATTTATTGCTGATAATATTAGATTGCTTTATGATATTTGGAAAAGAGAAAATTACCTATATGAAGGTATTTGAAAAAGAGAAAATAACCGAATTATTATTTAATACTGACTGTGAAAGCCTTTGATTCCATGAACTCAGAAGACATGTTTGTAGTTTTGAAAGCAGATGGTATTGTAAGCATATAATTTGAAATGGATACAATTGTTCTACAATAATGTAAGATCAACTGCCATCACGAATGGACTTCTCCTTAGTTCTTTACTTATAGAGACAGGGAGACCCAATTTCCCCATATTTACTTTGAGTCTTGAATTATTAGCTCCCAGGATAAGAAAGATACCAAGGGCAATTACTATATATAGTGTAGAACATCGCATCTCACAGTATGTGTATGATACAGAATAATTATTGTTACTGTTATTTCTGTTTAAAGCCCAGCTGACTGCGTAGAGCCATATCAGGGCTATAACTGTTTCAAAATATACACACAATATTTCAGGAAAAAAAAAATAAAGGAAAAGAAAATTAAGTACATAATCAATGCATTCATGCACATAATCTAAGGAGATGCCCCTAGTGTTGACCAACTTCATCCAATTTATTACATAGAGATTTGAAAAACATATCTGAATACAAATTTAAACATATCTAAAGACACCAAAACATATGTAAAAACGGGCCTAAATTATCTAAAATTGTTTCTGCATATCTCATTTCTCTTGAGCCAAAAATGCCCTTAACACATGTACCCAATTATCAATCCTAAGAAAAAGTATGTAAGACTTTATTGAATATATACAGGTAAATGGACCAGTATGGCAGAAAATGATAGGAAGAAATGACAGAAAGCAAAGGAAACAAGCCAGACAGAAAGCGAGTGACAAAAAAGGAAATTTCTGGCACAGAATTTCCAGAAGGTGGGGATACTATTTATACTGAAAGAGCCCTCAGCAGCCCCACTGGGGACACAGAATTCATGATAGACGGTAGTCAAATATTACCTCGAACATGCATGGATGTATTTAGTAGTGCTGGAAGATGGAGGCTGTTATTGAATGCATATCAAACTGGTGCAATTTTTCTTGGAAGCAGCACATAATAGCACTTTGGAACCTGCCAAAATTTAAGATGCTGGAAATGGGCTCACCAACAATGTGAAAGAATATGAAAACTTAATGCAAACGAATGCGAAAAATTAATCAGAAAAATTAAATGATATTAATAATTGTTATTTAAACTATGGATGAAAAGCCATATTACGACTTTTGGTAGAAACACTCATTTGTCACCCATCAGTATCATCAAGTTCAATGTTAGCTGCAGCAGCAGACTCAATGAATCTACTTCAAAAAGTGCAAAATGGAGTCAGAACCCCAGAGGGGCACACAGTATCGACCTAAAAAATCTCACATGGGTCTACTGTCCTGGACACGCTGGTGTTAAGTGAAATGAACGTGCCGATAAACTTGCAAGCAATGCGACTACAACAAAAATTCTCCATCTGGAAAAGTCTGAGGTCCTTAGACGCTTAAATTTATACCTTCACAAACAAATTGCGAGTCATCATACCATCGAACGTCTCACCCAAAAATGGATAGATAGAGCAAGTGGCCCAAAATTTACTATGAAAGGAAAAACAAGAGCTATCATTAATCAGACTAACATTGGTACCCTCTCAAAAGTAACACAGCTCACACTCTTACAGTGTGGAATGGAAAGTGTTTTGGTTTTCCTGAAACAGAGATAAAGGAAAAGTCAAGAAAAGGAAAAGACAATTGGAGAACGGCCAAGTTTGTCAAACTTTCTGTGTATGTGTTTGAGGTCTGTTTAGTGTTTGTTAATTGTTGTCTTTATCTCTTAAATTTGTCATATTTGTCTACCTCTTGCTTTGTTTTATCATCTGCTGCTGGTTGGTGTACATGTGAGCGCTTGTCTATGTGCGTTTCCTTTTCGCTGTTGTTGTTCTTGTTGTTGGCCATCATGCTGTATGGATATGAGCGTGTATGTATGAATGTGTGTGTGTGTCTATGCGTGGGCGTGTGTATATGCATATTTACTGCTGTTTGCTAATTCTCATTTCTTACTTGTTTATTTATCTACATGTACATACTCCTTTATCATCTTTTATTTATTTATTTACATACATGTACTTACTTATTTATCTACTTCCTCTTTTCTTTCCTTGGAAGAGGAAGACAAGACTGGCAGGGCTATGATTAAGGAAATATTGTCATCACCTAGTTGATAGACAGCTGAGGCTTTGGGCATTGACTGAGGGGGAGAGGGGGCTTTTTGTGATGTGACACAAGTTTATATTGAGTGGTTAGTTGTGCTGTGATTCAAACCTTCAATTATCTATTTATTCATGTATCTGTTCTTTTCTTTGAAGATAAGATAAACAGATACACAATGTCATTAACATGTAACCAAGTTTGTTGCTATGACAGACTGATACAACACTAGTACAAAAAATATAGACTAGGTGAAACACAGGCTTGGTAGGACCTCAAGACCTGGCCAGCTCATGGGTTTATGTGCAGGCTTACGACTTGTACCATGATCACCATACACATGGTACCTGTGATGTTAGTGCATATGGAATTCATTCTGAGTGTGGAGACATCATCTTGAGAAACTGAAACTACTGATGCTACAACACATCTCCTCTGTTTATTCCAGTCTTGACTTCTCTGAGCTACTTAGTAGACTCTCAACCCACTGATTTTAGTGATGTTGTTTATAATACAGGCAGAACTGCTGCCATCAGTTGTATCAGGGTTGTGGGTTGTATAGCCAATGTATCTCATTTTTCTTTTGTTGATTTTTTGCCAGCAGTTGGCGTTGCACTGTGAGTTCATTCAAGACACTTTCATTTGATCTTTTATCAGTCCGTTTGACTCTAGGAAGCCGCCTGTAGAACTACATCTCTGCTGCTTCGACCTTATTTTCATCTGCTTTTCTACATGTCCAGATTTCACAGCCATACAGCATTACTGGCCAGATCGAACATTTCAACATTATCTTAAGTGCTGTTGGTATGTTTCTGTCTTTCCAAATGGTACTAAGTTGGATCATGTTCTGGTTTGCCATTCCTACTCTTATTGTACGGTTGCAAGGCGTGGACAGTCAACAAGCAAAGCCAGAACAAGATTGAGGCAGCCGAGATGTGGTTCCATTCTACAAAAAGAATATGTATCATCATTTTTCAAGCCCATTTTTGAGAAAAACAACATTTTTTGCCAGTATGTGTTGTGTTCAGTTTATTTGAAGCTGCCTGATATTTATTTCCCTTCTTTTTTTAAATTTCATTAAACATTTTACTCAACTTAATTTCTTTGCTAAGAATCATCTCCTGTTTGTCACAGCACTTAGGTCTGATTTCACTGTCAGTTAATACTCTATGATACATTTGAACTTACAGCACAAATGCACGCAAGTGTTTCTGAACTGTGCATTGATACCCCCTTTTTAAATGTATGCTGGCTTTTCACAAATAACACTTCACAGCTTGAACAACACCTATGCATGTAAAAACACCCCTTTTCATTCTGCATCTATTTTTGAAAAATTAAGATTCATAAAGGTACTATCTGTTTTTATTACATTCCTAACAAAATGTACAATACCCCTTCTCTGCCCAGTTCTCATAAAGTAATGTCTTTCGCCTATTTTCTGTTTTTGTTATAAAACAGTGGCTCTTCTGAAGTTGCTGGCGGTATTTCCTCTTCAAATCCCTTACAGGCTTCTAGGAAATTTTTTCCAGAACACATTTGTCACACAAAAGTTGATGTAATGGGTCATGGGAACCCATTGCCCTCTGATGAGTCAATTTTTTGTAGGCCTATAAAGTTAAGAGCATGTTCTTCCAGTTGTGACTGTTTTCTTATTTTCTCATCCAAAAAAGTTTCAATGAGTTAATACTTGTTTCAACTGGGTGTTCTAATGTCTCCATTTTCAATGCATTTAGTGCTATCTTTCCGTTACTTCTTTTTTCTTGTTCTGCACAAACACAAATAATGATTTTTGCAAGGTATCTGTTAGGGTCTCTGGTAGGTTTGGTTGTAAGATCCACACACACACACATAAATCAACAACAACAACAAACAAAAACAACAACAACAAAACCAATTAACCATGCAATTTGGAAAGTAAGTAACTTCAGAACTGTGGCTCTACCAAGAGGTGCAGTTTGTATGCTTTGCATAATGCCATTATTTCCGAAAACTTTTCATAAAGATATATTTCACAGTCTTGCAAGTCACTGGTGAGCCTCATTTCTAATGTTTTAAATCTTGGTGGATTCCATTCTATGTGCAAATGTTGCATATATTTCACAGGTGAATTCTCTTCTCTGCCAAGCCTTATAGCACCAGTTTTCCAAGCGTTCAATGTAAGTCCAGACTTTTCCCCCAAAAATTATCAACTGGGCTGATGGCTTCTTGAAATGATCTTTCCTCATCATTTAACACGAGTTTGGTTTATCAGCATATTGCGAAATTTTGTCTTGTATCCTTATTCCTTCAATGATCTCATTTCCTGTTATCATTAGGGTAAGGATTTCTATGCATGATACAGAGATTTGGTGACAGTGGATCTCCCTTTCTGCAACCTCTTTAAATAGGGAACCATTCTGACACCTGACCATCAACCAAAATTGTTCATTTCGTTTTCTCATAAAAGACCATAATCCACCGGCAAACCTCTGGACCAAATCCAAAAACAAACAGCACCTTGAACATAAATCCCCAATCCACTGAATTAAAGACTTTTTCAAAATCTACACATAAAAGAAGTCCACTGATATCCTTGTTGTTTAGACAGCTTAATATATATCATAGACTGAAAGAAAACTGTCACCAACAGACCTGCCTGAAACGAAACCAGTTTGGTCTTCATTTATCAAGAATTAAAAACTGATTTTAGTCTGTTTGCAAAGCAAGCCACACCTATTTTGCATACAACATTCAGAAGTGTGATATGTCTCCAGATTTCAATAGATCTTTTTGTTCAGCTCCTTTTGGAAAACAAAAATACAGTTGGTGGTGATATTAAAGGAAGTCCATTGTACTCAATATACAAAGATACTAAACTTTATTATGATGTTCTTCATAACAGCAGTCAAAAGCCTAAATACTGTGATAAGCAGGACACTAAATTTATTAAATCAAACAACTGGAATGTATGTTTCTTTCAGGTACAAAGAGTACAAGAAATAAGCTTAAAGTGGTTCCAAACCAGAATTGTGAGTAGAATCATTCCAACAAATATAATCCTAAAACTTTGTAAAAGAAATGAAGATAGTAAACAATGAAAAATGTACATTCTATGATATACAGAAAGAAAACACTGAACATTATTTCAAAGTAATAGACTTCAGCATTTAAAAAAAAAACAAATTGGAAAGCCTTATCAACAAATGTGAAACTGCATGTTATCTAAAGCTCACCAAAAAGTTTGGTTTTGTTTGGAGATGAATATGGCATAAAAACAGACGTGTCGTTGATTTCAAAATACTACTTCCTAAATATTACATTAACATGTTGTAATCATATTTAGATCAATGCTATTAAGCAATGTAGTTTAGAAGAATACAGTACCAGATTAGCCATGATGCAAACAACAATTGCTGTTAAATGGCACTACTCTTATTAACTCGAAAAACAACCAACCAACCCCCCCCCCCCCCCTGAAAGAACGTTTTATATATATATACAAACACACACACATATATATATATATATATACACACACACACATATCAATATTTGCTCCTGAGCCACTGACAATGTATATTAGAAGCATTATTTTGCAATGGGTACAACCATATCTTTTTCTCAGTTTATCTCCACAATCAAATGGACTCACCTTCTGATGTTTGAATGGGGTTTTGCAAAAGTCAGGACAGGATCAGGCGAGAGAACAAGAGATTTCGTCAGACTGAACGTGCAAATGGCGCAGGCAGGATCAGGGAGGGAAAGTAGAGACTTGGAAGTGAGGAGACAATCTGACTGTTCCATACTCTGCTACTGATCAAGGGCGAAGTGCCTGATCCTATCCTGATTTCATACTGGTCTGCAAAACCACTCTAAAACATCACAAGGTGAGTTTGATTGACAGTGGAGTTTTGCTTCCCGAAATTCTGTCTGGCATCTGGATCATGCGAGATTTGAGAGACCTGCGTCTATTTACTTCCATTTCCTTGAAGAGCAGCTTTGTCAAAATAACCCTATGTGAGTACACGCTTGTGGCAATATGCGGCTGAAGTCCTTCACATTCCAGACAACCGTTTACAGAATTGTCTTTAAGGGGACATTGCCTCAATCTTTGATGTAGCTGTTGACCTGATAGAATGTGTGAAAACAATCATGTCTGTGCCAGCTTTGGACAAGCAATAAGATCTTCTTCCATCATCTTAAACATGAATTTCATATGCGCTATGCTGTAGCAATGCATTATCTAGATGTAGATGATGTAGCATGTCCCCACTGATAAAGATGTCTTGGGACCAGTTTCAAGATCTCTGTGAAATTTCTTGAAGAATCATGAAATCCTGGGGGGGAGGGGGGAGGATAGTTTTGAATTTCTAAGAACTGTGTTTTGGATTATATTTCTATGTCAATGTTGACAGAATTGTTGGCATCCTTGAGGTCAAAAGATGTAAATTTAGGATTTGTTTCATTAGACTGACAACTTGGTGATGAAGATGTGGATAGTAACCCAGATTTTGATGTGCCGCTCGCTTTGCTGCAGAACATGGCAGCCAGCTTTGCAGCCTTCAACTGTGACTGAATTCTGTGAGGAGACGCAGCCGGCACATGCACTGGCTGATAGTGCGACACCACTTTATTATTTCTTTTTGTTTTTGCCTCTTGCATATTTTAAAACAGCTGCAGAAGAAATGAACAGGCATGTCCAACAAAAACAAACAGCCAAGAGCACACCTGACCCTTTGGACAGACAAAACACCTAAACAATGACAGCCTACATATCTGTCTTAATTATGATGGGGTGAAATGTCCTCTGTGTTTGTGGTGCTACTGGTCTATAGCTCCCTGATCCAATGATTCCTGAATCAGTAGTGTGATGCCCAAGATCAGGTTTTTCAAATTAAATCAGTACTTCCATCTTCGTGATTCATCACTAGTAACTGCCTGTGATCACCCTGTTTAGGACCCCTTGTACAAGGTGAGAGATTTCATCAACCTAATTCTCCCCTTGTTCAAGACCAATTATAAGCCTGTGCATGATCTCAGCATAAATGAAGCTATGACAGACTACAAGGGAAGAATATTTTTCAAACAAGACACGCCAGCAAAGCCAACCAAATGGGGGACAAAGGTGTGGGAAATGTGTGATGCAAAAACTGGCAATTGCATCATATTTCACACCTACATGGGCCGTGCTAGTCATCAAAATACCAATGTTAGTCTGGGACATGAAGCTGTCGACAAACTGGCATCGCCATATTAAAACCAAGGGCAGCACCTGTACTTTGATCGATTTTTCACCAGTGTCCCCTTGATGACACACCTGTGCCAGAATGGGACATATGCCTATGCAACAGTCAACTCCAACTGAAAGGGGTTTCCAGAAGGGGTGAAGACTGCCAAACTGAGGAAGAAGGGGGAGTTGTTGCAAATGAAGAGGGGCCCAGTCATGGTCTACAAAGACAATCATCAAATCTACCTGCTGAGCACCAACCAGCTACCTAGTATGACAACTGTGGAGGGCAAAGCCGTGCAGACTGTTATTGCCAACTACAGCAAGTACATTGGTGGTGTTGACAAATTGGACAAGCACTGAGCCTACTACCCAGTGGGTCATCAAAACAAAGTGGTGGCAGTACATTTTTCACTTGATGATGAACTTCTGCATCGTGCAAGCTTTCCTCACCTGGGAGAAGTCACCTCACAACCCTATCCTCAACAAGGACTATGATCACCTGTGGTTTCAAGTTGACATCGCTGACCAACTTCAGGCAGGACACACATCTAGAAAACAGAAAGCTGAACGAAGTATGGCAGCTCCACTCGCTCTCGCAATCATCAACCACCACAATGTTGTGAAGGTTGACAGAAGGCCAAAGGTGTGTCATCAATGTGTCAAAGTGGGCTGGTTGATGACAAGTGGTGACCTCTTTCAGATGTTTGTTTTATCAGGTGACCCTCTGTTGTACAAAAAAAACGGTTTCCAGGACTACCACTCTCAAAACATAGCATGACAGTAATGAGGGAGCCCCCAGTACACCTGTGTACTTGTATGTATGTGACAATTGTGACTGTAACACACATTACGAAGATGACACTTTGTGTAGTTAGCAACACTATGTGAACAAACATAGTATATATAGTGCTGTAAATATCCATCCAGAAGATCAGAAACAATGTAGTATGTGTAGTGTAGTTTGTGGTTTTCTTATAAAGCGATTTCAATGTGACATTGTACATTGTGCTACAACTGTGGGACATTCCATGGGATTAGTACTGTTGGGCTAGAGAAAAATCTTATCAGGAAGGACAAATCTTGTATTGTATTATATTGTACTGTATTGTATTGTACTGTATTGCATTGTAGTTTGGTGACAATTTGGGGGCAATGACATGACTGTTCACCTCGAGACAGACATCATGGACCTCAGGTCACAAAACAAGGTTTTGTCAGCTCACATGCCAAGTTTCATTGCCATAGGGTGTCAAATATTGCGCAGATGAGCCACGGCTGCATTTTCCCAGCCATTTTGACTCCCTTTAGTTGATGATACCTTACTGCCAGCCAGCATTGCCTGTGAGTGCTGTTTTTAGCCAGGCAGGTTTAACCAAAGTCCATCACTGAAGCGGGTCTTGTGCTACAGCACTACTGATAAAGAAGGAAGCTGAGTGCGGTTTTCAGTATGTTTTGTGAATTTGTGTTAATGATCAGGAATTTTTCATTGCTTTACCTGAGTGCATTATGTGTTGTGAATACTCATTGTTATGAAGAAGTGATCGTTACTTTGATGCATCACCATGTCTTTGAGTTTTAGTAGAAATTACTAATTAGATGATCGACTGACATCTCCAGGTTGTTCCTTCTTCAATATACAATCTTCACATATTTTTCTCAATTTTGGCAAGGTCAGATTTGTGGTCTTCAGTGCTTTAACTTTCTAAAATTAAAAAAAAATTGCAGTAAGCTCTTTGTTTTCATTCTTTTTTAGAGGCTTACATTTGGCTAAAATCTAGAGTTAGCTGTTGCCTGGCTGAGGGTACGCCGCCGGCTGTGAACTAGGCCACGCATGTGTGTGTGTGTGTGTTTGTGTTGTGTTGTGTGTTGTGTTGTGTTGTGTTGTGTTGTGTTGTGTTGGGGTTGTGTTGTGTTGTGTGTGTGTGTGCGTGTGCGTGTGCGTGTGCGTGTGCGTGCGTGCGGGGTGTGTGTGTGGTGTGTGTGTGTGCAACTGATGCGTTCTTCCAAGAGTCTTAGAGGGACTAAATGTAGAAAATGACTGAGATCACCACTGAGTATTGGAATCTAGGTCAATCTGTAGGTCTAAACTTCCACGTGTGCCTGTGCCTCGCTTCTTTGCAGTGGGACGGATGAAAGTGGTATGGAGAGTGGAAAGGAAGGAGAAAGATGCACGCTATTTAACAGTTGGCAGGGCATAACCAGAAAGTGGCCAATTAAAATATCTTGGACTTGTATGACATGGAGCTGACAATCACACCAATCCATTTTGAAAGTAAAAAGCTGAAATAATTTGAAAACTAGAAGTTTTGGTTCTTAGAATCCAAACATGGGTGGGATAAAGTGTGTATATTCACCGTTTCACATCTTACTTTGATCAAGTGTATACATATCTGGGATGACAAAACACATCTGTTATTGTGTATTTGTAAATCACTTCTCCATAAGCTATCGTGAAGTCAGAGAGACATTAACAAGAAATGTAACCACCATTCAAACCTCAAAGATGGTGTGCTGTAAACAACAACAAAAACAGTCAATTGAAAAGGATATATAAAATGTTGACATGCCTGACAGAAGCTCAAAAAAACAGAATGTGCCTTGCAGTTTTCCTTTCCACAATGACATAAAGTCCAAAAGTAGTTTTTTAAAACAAAGGTGGTTATGATGATGTGGAATGATGTCTCTGTATAGCATAATTTTATGATGACTGCTAGTTCTCTTCATGACATGAAAAAAAAAAATGCACACACACACACACAAAAACAAAAACAAAAAACACACACAAACACATCACATGAGCATGCAAAAACACATCTACACATGCAGTGTTTACAGATTTAAAAAATTTAACTCAAATAACAACATACAACAGCAATATCAATTAACCAATGGCCAAACTTGTAATCCAGCCAATGAACAGATTCCCTTGAATATCCGGACGATAACATCCATGATCCTTTTATCAGCACAGAACAAAGCAAACAAACAAACAAACCAAAAACAACAATGAACAATTCTGTTAGTGACCAGTTACACACAGATACCCATCTACAACACTTCATGTGAACAACACCACACTGATAGATGCATATATTTACACTTACGTGAATAGCGCATATTTACATTAATATTATTTCATCAAAATATTGCACACTCTGTCAAAAATATGACTGCCTTAGCTACAAAATGCAGTCTGCAAATAAATGATCGCAAGCATCAGCCTACAGTCTTCAATGTTTTGTGAATTAAATGCATGTTCCCATTCCATTTTTGTGTTTTTGGTTTCAGTGTCAGCATTAAAAGCATTCTATATCAGCCAAAAACTGGTATTTTAAACATCAGAATATGTATAGAATACTAGCTACAACTCACAGTAAGCCTAATCTCTTTCAAGAGACACTGTCAAATTCAATTACAACCAAACTCTCATTAAAAGTTTCATTATTGATTTCACTTACCATTGAATTCACGAAAACTTAAGATTTTTTTAAAATTCAAGTCCTGACATTAATTTTTTCAGTAAAACTCAGTTTAATTTTACACACAATTCAGCATAATATTCAACCTTCACTGAAGATATACTGCCAGTCAAGTCAATTTATTATTGTTCTACATTTAGGAAGCCCTGATACGACTGACCCTTATTTATTGGCAGAACTATAAACAATATGAACCAAAACACATGAATGAACAAAGAGTGCAATATCTACAAGTTTATGGCAGGGCACTGCAGCTATGACATTATCTTTACAATTCGTGTAGCACTGAAAGAGATGAAGATTTCTATGTAAGTACTATGAACTAAAATAAAACACAAAGGAGTTTGATGTATAGGGTGAAATGTAATTTTTTTGTCATACTTTTTTTTTTTTACTTGCAAACATAATTAGTTATCATCCTGCTAAAAGTCTGAGGAGTGACTGGTGTGACCGACTCACACTATGTTAAGAGTTTTATAAACTTAGTCTTCTGGCCTTCCATTAAAAACTTAAATAAAACGATATTAACTGGTCTGATCATACATGTACTGAAATACATAAACTTTACTCTGTTACACAATATCATAATGTATGACTATGAGCTTTCAGTATTCATATTTTCCTTATTTTCCTGTTCCTCAAAACAACTGTTTGTATCATCTTATGTGACACAGCTTCCTACCAGAAATGAAGGAGATGAAACCATTCCAACCTTTTCCTTACATTTTATGCCAAGATTTTTTTTTCTTGCAAAGCAATTTGAACCAATCTATCAGACTAAGGCTGTTCTGTATTTCTCACTTCATTTCATGGAAAGTAGTATTTGGAGCTGTCATTAAAAATTCAACCAGAACAAACAAATAAAACACAAAACAAATCTGATGTCTCACACGATCTGCAGTTATTATGGATTATTTCAGCCTGCATCTCATAACCTTTCAGATTCTGTGTTACAAATGATGAGATAACAATTTTTGATGAATACATGCTATTTTTACATAGTGCATTTTCCTTTGAAAATCATCAATATTACAATCTCCCTGAAGTATGCCGCAAGTGCTAAGTGGATGTTATAAGCTTGAATCAAATCAAGTTTCATCTGCACCAAACTGATAAAAGGAAACGCTATAATGTTATCACTATAATAACATTTTTCAGTTTATCTTAAAATTTGGATGTGCCTGTTCCCATTCTGTTACAAAAAAAATATCAACATGAGACAATTCCCCAAGCATCTATATTCGCAAAAAAAGAAAACTACACATCCACCAAAACAAACACAAAACCGCAACACATGTACATACATGCTAACTTGAATAATCTTTATTTAAAGATAAATATGCTAACTTAAATAAACTTTATTCAATAACATATATGTCTGAAATTAGCCTATTCGTGTGATTTTGTCATTAACTTTTAACAACATATGAGAGACATAATATCATCCTTAAAAACAAACATAAACCCAAAGAGACTAAAATTTTTTACGAAAAAAACAAACAAAAACCCAAACATACCCTAAGACTATCTTTTATGAAAACATGCATACAACCCACACACACCAAGCCCCAAACCTAAAAAGCTTTGAAGACAAGTAAATCCGATTTGGGGATTTAGATTTAAATGTTGTTCAGGTAAACCCCCAAGTCCTGACTTAACTCAAATCATGCTCAGCAATCCTTCATTACCTATTTTTCCTGTTTCCTTTTTTTTTTCCCCCCCGAATGGCATAAAACAACTCAAGTGCAAAAATGTTCCTTATTTGTTTTGAAGACATTTCTTGGAGTCTCAGTGAGACTAAAACATTGGGCCATGCCTTTTCGTCTTTTCTAATAAACTGACAGATTATGACTATTTTCATAGTGAACTTAAAACTAGACTTTGATTAAAATCATAAAAACAAAGAACCAAACACTTCCCCCCAAATAAACGCCATGGCCAACAGCCGTTTTACTGTGAGCTAATGAGACCCTCTGCCTACCAAAATAGGCCACATCAGGTCAAACTTGCACATATATTTATAACTTACCCACTATCATTGGTAAAAATCCATCCATAAACAACTTCCAAATCTCTGATAGTACATTTTCGTAATCAAGCCTATAAAGACTGACAAACAAGACTTTACAAGCTCTGATTTGAAGCAACATTAAAAAGAATTAAAAAAAAAAAAACAGTAGAAAAGAAAAAGTGTGTAATCCATCAGTTGATAAGAAACAGTTGTCCCCATCCTTAATGGTGATGTTGGAGGAATCCAGGGCGAGGTGGGAGATATAAAGAAAGGGGGCAAATATGAAAAACAAACAAAACAAAATATGAAAAACAAACAAAACAAAATATGAAAAACAAACAAAACAAAACAAAAAAAAAAAACCCAGATGACAGAAGGAGCATGGTATCCAAGGAAAATGAGAATGTAGTAAAACCGGCAGATTAAGTTAAAAAGGAAACCAGGCGGGATCTCTACCCAACACACACGCACGCACGCACGCACACACACACACTAATAACATAGAAGCAGAAGACAAAAGCATCGCTCCTAATGCAAGTTACCATGGGCAACCCATAAACAATGGCACATGAAATGTAACCACGTGGCTTGTATTACTGTTCTCATGATCAATTTTACACACAAAATCACTGACTTTAATAGCATTTAGTGCATGTACAAACAACCCCTCTCTTTTTTCTACAAGTGGCACAATATAAGAAAAGACCAACAAAACAAAAACAGAAACAAAGCAAAAAAGAGAAATACAGTGGAGGATATCAATCAAAAAAGAAAGAGATACAAGAATAGGCAAAATGTGAAGAAAACAAATCTACCCAAAGATAAAATATTACACTATGACAGCCTCTCTCATGTGTGCGTATGTACACACCATGTCCATGCGCGCACACACACACACACAATGAAATACCATATCCAACTTCAACTGGTTATCAATTTAACAATCCATCTAAAGATATAATTCCTCCAAACTTCACTGATTACCTAATAGTATGGTGATTCTTTTCTCTCCATACAACATTTCTTGTGGAAAGAGACACTGGAACACTGTGCAAATACAATAATATTTTTTACATACACATGTACCAGATTAGGTGATATGAATACTTTCAAACATATACAGATGGAAAAAAACTGAGAAACAACCAGGACAGTGAGACTGATGAATCATAAAAGAAGCATGAAAAAAACAAAAAAGAAAGCCAACATGAATGAAACTTGTAGTGGAGCCGAGATGGGGGAGATAATGTTGGAAAGTGAACTTATATGAGGACCACACCTTGCATCCATTTGTAAACACAAACAAAACAAACAAACAAACAAAACAAACAAACAAACAAAAACCTACAAAAATCAGACAGCTCTCTGACAATGTTCAACGCTGACAGGCATTTAGACCTTTTTGCAGAATCCATTAACAAGCACCATTTTCTTTATCTGCAAGTCACACCAAAATCGTTTGTTTTTTTTTTATAATCTTTTTTTTCAATATACACTCCATTCAAATTAGTCACAAGACCATTACTTTCATCATAAGCCTAATTCAACTCACCTGATAGATCAGCATAAAAACTGCTGAAATAGTTTTATGTGTGAACATATGTACATATGTGAATTTTTCTTCTCATATGTAAAAAAAATCTTCACTGCAAAATCTAAAGCTCCTTGTAATAAACCTGCGCACTATATAACATTATACAAAAATGTTATGAAGCCATATTCAGCCAAATTTGTTCTTTGCCTCCCTCTTCCACTCCCCAACATTACAGACACTTATGCACAGATGTTGTTTTGGATCATATTACTCATTTGATTAACATACACACACAGTTTTCAAACTTACTTCCAGTATGCGAAGCTCATCATGTTTGAAAATAAGCCTTTACATACAAATGCAGTACAAAATTGTTTTTAAATTAAAAAGAAAAAAGAATCAGTCCTCATTTCAATTCAACCTCTGTCTTGCCATGCAATATGGTTTCTTGCTTGTGGAATGTTATTCTTCAGAAAACTTACTGGGCAAGAACTGTTACAGCAGAAAACAAGCTACACAATTAAACAAGCCCAAAGCAATCTATGCAAAATCAGATGCATTCAGAGCTAAGGAACAGGTCTAACCGTGATTGCTGATCATTTCTGTATAACATAAAGATGCTGGGACATCTGTGCAGAGATATCTCATATGATGAAAATCATTTCAGTTCACTGTCATTTATTTGTCCCCCTTCTCCAATTAAAGAAAGATTACAGAATGATCAGTACTGTGTGTATTTTTTGACACAATGATTAAAACAGTAACTAATTCCTTGATAAGGTCATTAATGATGTCTAATTTTCTAGATTGCTAGACCAGTTACCCTGGCATGGCTGTGTCATAACATAACCACACACACACACACACACAAATATATGTTCAATGTTATTTTTCTCCCCAAAAAACTTTAAAATGTGTGCAGAATTGATTCTTGTTTAGCCACAATGTTGATGATATTATTCAATGACTTGTGGTTCATATCACATTCCCAATCAAATTCCTCAGTTCAAAACATCTTGTGTCAAATTGATTTGAGTCACATCAATCAACAATCAAAC
Source organism: Monoplex corrugatus (assembly GCA_030674185.1). Classification (NCBI taxonomy): domain Eukaryota; kingdom Metazoa; phylum Mollusca; class Gastropoda; order Littorinimorpha; family Ranellidae; genus Monoplex; species Monoplex corrugatus. The sequence goes on along the minus strand of CM060313.1, from coordinate 30,303,686 downwards.
TGATTCCATCACATCTTCCAATCAAATATGAAAATAAGAAGGATTAGAGGGTGGGAGACTGAGGGTGGAAGATTGCTTTCATGAAAACTTTTTCATCACTCAAGTCCAGATAATATAAATTGACACAGACACAATCTACCATCAATAAGGCAATGATACATTGTGCCATTTCTGTGTGCACAAACTATGTCCCTTTATAAAGAAGGAATCGCGCTGTCTTTAATCATAAGACAGGAGATCATTCTGCCATCCTAGTAAATGCTTCCCATTCATAACATAATAAGGCAGTGACAAAGTTGTGCACTATATTTTGTTGTTGTCGCACAAACTATGTGCCTCAGAAAGAGGGGGTCACACCATCTTCAATCGTAAGGCAGAAGACCATTCTGCCATAACAGTAAATCTTTTTCAGTCTTTACATCTTCAAGGGATGAACTTCTGATCTGAACTCCACTCTCTGGCAATTTTTCCAAAAGCAGTGCTGCTGTTTGCTAATGGTCGTGACCTTTTTTTTTTCCAGTCCAAGGTGATGGAAAATTTTCTGCCATAGTAACTAAACAGTATTTCAGTTCTGAGGAAACAGCTTTCTGACCTACCACTTAAGACAAAGAAAAGTAGTAGCCTTGCAAGAATATTCTCTCGCTTAAGACAGACCTGAAGATGGCTTTATGATAAAATTAAAAGCCAAAACCTTGTAATAAGAGAACAGATCCATTGCAAAGCAATTACTTTTCTTCAGAATTACTTGACTAGTTATTCAGTGATGACAATGCTTCTTATCTGTCAGATCAATGCTGCCTTAGGCCATTAACTCCTGTTTTGGTTATTGACAAAAATGACTCAAAGGCTATCACTGAAAAGGACTCCAAAACAAAGTAACACTTCTTATCACCAATCTTATCCAGAGTTGCTGATGACCACATTTCAACCACAGTGTTCATAATTTTAGACACATTTCCACTGTTAGAAAATACATCAATGCCTAAATGATATCACTGCTAAATCAACAAATGTCTGAGACCAATCTGTCAGTGTATTGTGCCATGAGGGATAAATTGCATAGAGATGGTCCTGACCAGGAGTCGACAGTGGCAACATTCACAGATGGTGGGCAGGGTGCTGTCATACCTCGCTGACACTGGGCTCAGGGTCTGCATAATACTTGCCTATCACATAAAAACAGATCATAAAAGCTCAGTCTTATACCCCTTTTAAACCCTTTATTCCCTTACACTATACACCAGCTTTCAGAGAACATGAATGAATGCACATGTGTAAATCAGAGAGTTGTGCATGTGTGTGTGGAAATCTGTGTATGTATTAAATTTATGCTGCATCTCCTACCCAGAGCTGAGTGTGCTACAGGCTCACTAGGAAGACATGGACCTTACTATTTCCATCTCTTGGGCCTGGTTGAAGCCCCAGATATATTATGATATAATTGTAAAGTACAGCTTGTTATATTGTCTCAACCCTAGATGGAACTGCACAGCATCATGATTCTCATCCTCCTCCTCATCATCATCATAGCACGTAGCCACTAATCTGGTGCAAAAAATGAGACGGGAGAAAAAAGTGAGAACAAATGAAACTAAGGGCAATGATCCATTTGAAAAAAATCATGTGTATAAGAAAGTAAACAAGTCATCATCATCATCATCAGGTGCCCTGCCGCATGGCGTTGGCGACCATGGACTTCCAACCATCTCTATCTCTCGTTGCCCCCAGCATCTCCCCCACACTCCTCATCCCCAGCCACTCCGCAAGTCCGTCCAGCATTCTCTCCCTGGGTCTACCTGGTGCTCTCTTTCCCTCCAGCTTTCCCGTTGTGACCAGGTGCTCCAAATCCCCCTTCCTCATAAAATGGCCTATAAATGTTAACACGAACCAGAAGAACAAGAAAACCAATGTAAGCGCGTATCCAACAAGACAAAACAAAACAAGCGCAAATTTTCGGCCAACTAGCCTTTGTCAAGCGTGAACGCACGGTCACAAACAGATCACAGACACCAAACAATGGATCATAAAAACGGAACTAAAAACTTCCCTGCCGCCTCGTCCAGTGGGTAAGAAATGGAATGCCCATGTTGTCATGAGCAGTAGTAAGAAGTGGGGAGAGGGGAGGCAACTATGATGTCAAAAGGGAAGTGAGATGAGTTCTGCAATTTTGAGAAGTGGCCATGCCATATCAGTACCGCCCTGTTCTGAAGAAGGCACAGGGCAAGAGCCAAGAGGTAAGGAAGTGGATTGTGCCCAGTGCCAAGAATCTGGTAGGCCTGGGAACAGGAAGAAACATGAAACGGCATGTCTGAATTCTGTTGCACAATGGATTACTTATGGTTTGTCATTAAGACCATGTGGTTTGCGTGTTCCAAGTTTATTTATGAGATGGGATTCTCTGTCTTTCCTGTCTATTGTGCTGTTATTGTATAGAAGCCACAGACCTTTCACTCGAATGTTGTTGATTGAATGGTCTGATTCGTTGAAGTGATTGGGGATAGTTTTATCCCTTTGGTGGCGGATATCAGCCAAGTGTTCTTTGAAACGTGTGTCAAGGGTGCGTCCAGTTTCACCAATATACAGTTGGGAACATTTAGAGCAGCTGATCAAGTAGACAATGTTATAAGTTTGACAGTTGAAATGTTTTGTAATTCTCATATGAGATTTGGGGCCTTTGACTGTGGTGGCTGAGCACAAGTCTTGCATTTAGGTTTGTTGCATGGAGAGGTTCCTGGAGGTTGGCTGACTGGTTTGCTGAGATTTGAATGCACCAGCAAGTTGCGGAGATTTGTGTCTCTCTTGTAGACGATCAAAGGGCGCTTGTCAAAGGTTTCACCTGTAGTGGGACTAGATCGCAAAATGTTCCAGTTGGACAAGATGATCCTTTTTACGAGGTGCATGGACGGGTGGTAAACTAGACTGAGGACTGGCCGATCCTCTGTGGCAGCTTTGGGCTTCGAATGGAGGGCATTTGGCCGAGAGACAGAGTTGACTTTTTTCCTGGCTTCATTGATGACCTCGAGTGGGTAATGTCTGCGCAGGAAAAATCTAGTCATTTCAACTGCTTTGTCCTGGAAATCGTCTTCGTCTGAGCAGAGGCGTCGAAGTCTCAAGAACTGCGAGTAGGGAATGCTGTTTCTGGTGTTGGAAGTGTGAGATGACTGATAGTCAGACACGATTGTGTTTTGTCACCAGATCTGTCATGGTGTATAAATGTTGCTTGTCTTTTCCTAATCTTCCTTATGAGTGATCTACTTGTGTCTGTCTCTATCAAGACTGTCTCATTTATTTTCTTTGCTGTCCATGGAACTCTCAACATTCTTCTGAGAAACCACATCTCGGCTGCTCTGGCTTTGCTTGCTGACTGTCCACGCCTCGCATCCGTACAACAGTATTGGTTCTATATAACATTCAAGAACTCTCCTCCTGATGTTCATTGATAGGCATTTGTTGGTAAGAATGCTTGTCATCTTCTTGAATGCTGTTTTGGCTTGGCCGATTCTGCCAGCTATTTCCGATGTGCATCTGCCGTCTGATGAAATGACCGTTCCCAGGTATTTGAACTTATTAACCTGTGTCAAGGTTGAGCCATTTGCTGTTATTTTGCAGGAGGGGATTTCATGGTTTTTACTGATCACCATGACTTCAGTCTTCCTGCTGTTTAGTTCCAACCCCTTACCTTTGCTTTCTGTTTCTAGTATATTCACAAGGTTTTGTAGGTCCCTTTCATTTTCTGCAATTAGCACGGTGTCATCTGCGTACCGAATGTTGTTTATCATTTTCCCTCCAACTTTTAATCCAGGGTCTTCTTCTAGGTTTCTCATGATGTTTTCGCTATATAGTGAAAACAGATCTGGTGACAAAACACAACCGTGTCTGACTCCTCTTTTGATGTTTTGAAAAGAGCTTATATTGTTTTCTATTCTCATTGCAGCTGTTTGTTCCCAGTACATATTCCTGATTATTCGTAGATCTTTTCCATCAACATTGAGACTCTCCAGTTGATTGATCAATTCATCATGTCGTACCCGATCGAAAGCCTTGGTATAGTCAACAAAGCATAAATACAAATCCTTATTCATCTCAATTGACCTCTCTATGATAGTTCTTAGGATGTATATGGCATTAATAGTTCCTTTCCCCTCCACAAATCCAAACTGTTCTTTTGCTATTTCTCTTTTGATTCTATTCCTTGTCCTCATCATGATTATTCTTAACAGGATTTTTGTTACATGACTCATCAAACTGATTGTGCGATGGAGTTCACATTCTATAGCCCCTGTCTTCTTTGGAAGAGCAATGAAAATTGATTTTGACATATCTTTGGGGATTTTTCCAGTGTCATAAATTTCATTTCGGAGGACTGTTATTTTTTCTATGCCAAATTCCTCCAGGGCTTCAATCATCTCCGTAGTAATGTTGTCTGGTCCTGGGGCTTTTCCTGGTTTCATCTTTTTCAGTGCTGCTCTAACTTCATCTTTCATTATGGGTGGTCCTTCAAAGTTCTTTTTTATAATGTGTTCTTCGTTTCTGTCATCCTCAAAAAGGTCTTTAATGTATTCTCCCCATCTGTCTAATATTTTGTCTTTTTCCATGATAAGCGTGCCATCTTTCGATTTTAAGCAACCAGTTGATGTGCATGTATTTTTCCTGTGGACAATTTCTTCAATTCGTCTGTACATACCCTGAGGATCCATTTTGTGTCGTTCTTCTATCTCTTTGCATTTTGTGTTCAGCCAAGCTTCCTTAGCTTCATTGCACCTATACCTGATTTCTTTGTTTATCTTCCTGTATATCTCCTCGTTTCTCTTTGCCTTCCTCCTTTCCTCCATCAGGCCCAAAATTTCATTAGTCATCCAACTCCTTTTTGCTTTTCTATTTGCCTTAGGGATTTCTTCACAAGCTTCATTTATCGAACTTCTCAACTTTGTCCATTGTTCCTCACTGTCACCAACGTCTTCCAGAACACTGAATTTGTTTTGAACACGTACATTAAATTTTTGACGTATCATTTCATCTGACTTTAAGAGTCCAAGGTTTAGTTTGATGTCTTTACTGTCAGCAAAAACACTACCAGGCGCAGACTGCAACAGTAAACAAGTAAGTAAATAAAAGTCCTATATGAATATCCAGCATATGTTACAATTCAAAACAGGGAAAGCAGAGTAGGGCCTGTGAAGTTGTGTGACACACATAACCCGTTTCTTAACCTCACATTCCTCTTCCCTCCCAAAAACAACAACGTAACCAGCACTCTTACCAGTGCAGAATCTTTTCTTGGTCAAGGATATCCTGTAGCCAGACCCCACCAATTCAAAATCAGAGCCTGACAGATTGGCCCCCTCTGCCCCAAACTGCAGCATGGTGGTGAGGGGCCTGATGGGGCCATTTGTGACGTCAAACTTGGCCCGGATGAAACCCTGGGTTTCTTGCTCGCTCACCTCTGAGATATCGTTGAGTTTCCATGTTGCCCTTTTCATTTCTGCATCCCTGTATAATAAAGATACTTTCAAATGTTAAGTGTCTGAATCTGGTTATGTGCACAACAAAGATATTCTGCAAAATGTATTGAAAAGCAAAATGACAGTGCTAGTACATTTCTTTACAAACGATCAACACTGTGTTGTTGTTGCTTCTTCCATGCACAATGCATAAAAGTTAACCCCTTGTATAAACAAAATTGAAATACAATCAAAATAATGATATTAATGATAGATTTAGATCTATAGCAAAACATCCTGGAAAGCTAGCTTCTAAGCACAGAAAACAACATATATACATATATAACAATAACACACACAAATATATATGTATCATTTGTTATTTCCTTTCACATCTATTCACATATGTGCTTTTAGATGGATATATATATAACAGGTGTCATCTCAGTACTATGGTATGTATGGTAATCAGACTCGGGAAGAAAAAAAGTTGTTGCAAAACAATTTTCTCGACGATCTTTGACAGAAATGGCAAGATTTGATTTTTTCAGAAGAGGCTTTAACTTTTTTTGCACCAAATTGCAAGGATACTTGCAACATGCAACACACTGCTTAGCCACACACTATAAGAATACTTGCAGCAATTGGTCAGCTAGTATATGCTGCGAGCATATGTAAATGTCTGACTTACATTAAATCCATTCATTAAATTAAATGTTTTTGGTTAACTAGTACACTTACCAAGGTAAAAAAAAAACCCAACAAAAACATAGCTAACGTGACCAGCTTAGCTCTCGGTAATAACCCCAAATAAACGAAGTATGTCCATGAGTCTCATTTGACCTGCATGTGACCTGTCTCAATCAAACAATGGTGCTGTATTCTGTTTTTCGTATTCATTCTCTGGCTCTTGGGAACATCCCTTGAGAGAACCACAGTGATATTAGAGGGGGTAGACGGATGGGAGTCTGGGTTTTTGATTTGCTTCTAGTTAAATGGGAATTTAAGAAAAAAGAAAAATTTTAACGTTGTATACACCAAATAAAAAACTGCAGCTGAATTCGAATAATGGTGAAGGGGCATGTTGCCTATCTGTTTTGAGCTGTACAAACATGGGCAGATATGTCAGTGTTAGCTGCCACAAAAGATACCCTTGTTTCAGGGAGGTATCCCCGAGATAAAACTGATGAAGGGATTTTCTGCACGCCAATATCCTCTTGCCAGGATGTATGTATGCTGGATTGAGTAATGGCTGAAGATGTAGCCAGAGCTCTGAACTTCATGAGCCTGGGGGTTAAGAATGTTCATATTTTTGTCAGTTGTTCTGTAAGTCCCCCCCCCCCCCAAACACCATCCCCCTCCCCCAAAGAGATCCAATGGATACCACTGTCATAGAAATGTCCTTCTGATGTTTCTCACTGAGATAAGGAGACGTTTCTGGTCAATGCGATTGTTAACTCATTCGTAGCAAGTGCATCAAATGACATGCATGCTGTTCATGATGATGCGCATCTCCTGATGTGCACATAATTAGATTTTATCTATGATGTTTGCTGTCTATAGATAATGGGAATTATTTGCTGTCTTGTAGATAATGGGAACTACTTGTTGTCTTGTAGATAATGGGAACTGTTTGCTGTCTTGTAGATAATGGGAACTATTTGTTGTCTTGTAGATAATGGGAACTACTTGTTATCTTGTAGATAATGGGAACTATTTGTTATCTTGTAGATAATGGGAACTGTTTGTTGTCTTGTAGAGAATAGGAACTACTTGCTGTCTTGTAGATAATGGGAACTGTTTGTTGTCTTGTAGAGAATGGGAACTACTTGCTGTCTTGTAGATAATGGGAACTATTTGTTGTCTTGTAGATAATGGGAACTATTTGTTGTCTTGTAGATAATGGGAACTACTTGCTGTCTTGTAGATAATGGGAACTATTTGTTGTCTTGTAGATAATGGGAACTACTTGCTGTCTTGTAGATAATGGGAACTATTTGCTGTCTTGTAGATAATGGGAACTACTTGCTGTCTTGTAGATAATGGGAACTGTTTGTTGTCTTGTAGATAATGGGAACTGTTTGCTGTCTTGTAGATAATGGGAACTGTTTGCTGTCTTGTAGATAATGGGAACTGTTTGCTGTCTTGTAGATAATGGGAACTGTTTGTTGTCTTGTAGATAATGGGAACTGTTTGCTGTCTTGTAGATAATGGGAACTGTTTGTTGTCTTGTAAATAATGGGAACTGTTTGTTGTCTTGTAGATAATGGGAACTACTTGTTGTCTTGTAGATAATGGGAACTGTTTGTTGTCTTGTAGATAATGGGAACTTTTGTTGTCTTGTAGATAATGGGAACTTTTTGCTGTTGATTTTCTTGTAGATAATGGGAACTGTTTGTTGTCTTGTAGATAATGGGAACTATTTGTTGTCTTGTAGATAATGGGAACTATTTGTGTCTTGTAGATAATGGAACTGTTGTTGTCTGTAGATAATGGGAACTATTTGTTGTCTTGTAGATAATGGGAACTGTTTGTGTCTTGTAGATAATGGGAACTGTTTGCTGTCTTGTAATAATGGAACTATTGCTGTCTTGTAGATAATGGGAACTTTTGTTGTCTTGTAGATAATGGAACTGTTGTGTCTTGTAGATAATGGGAACTGTTTGTTGTCTTGTAGATAATGGGAACGTTTGTTGTCTTGTAGATAATGGGAACTGTTTGCTGTCTTGTAGATAATGGGAACTATTGTTGTCTTGTAGATAATGGGAACTGTTTGTGTCTTGTAGATAATGGGAACTGTTTGTTGTCTTGTAGATAATGGGAACTATTGTGTCTTGTAGATAATGGGAACTGTTTTGTCTTGTAGATAATGGGAACTGTTTGTTGTCTTGTAGATAATGGGAACTGTTTGTGTCTTGTAGATAATGGGAACTACTTGCTGTCTTGTAGATAATGGGAACTGTTGCTGTCTTGTAGATAATGGGAACTTTGTGTCTTGTAGATAATGGGAACTGTTTGTTGTCTTGTAGATAATGGGAACTACTTGTTGTCTTGTAGATAATGGGAACTTTGCTGTCTTGTAGATAATGGAACTATTGTGTTTGTAGATAATGGAACTGTTGTTGTCTTGTAGATAATGGGAACTAGTTGTGTCTGTAGATAATGGGAACTACTTGTTGTCTTGTAGATAATGGGAACTTTGTGTCTTGTAGATAATGGGAACTACTTGTGTCTTGTAGATAATGGGAACTGTTTGTGTCTTGTAGATAATGGGAACTTGTTTTGCTTGTAGATAATGGGAACTACTTGTGTCTTGTAGATAATGGGAACTTTGTTGTCTTGTAGATAATGGGAACTGTTTGTTGTCTTGTAGATAATGGGAACTATTGTTGTCTTGTAGATAATGGAACTATTGTGTCTTGTAGATAATGGGAACTTTGTGTCTTGTAATAATGGGAACTTTGTGTTGTAGATAATGGGAACTATTGTGTCTTGTAGATAATGGGAACATTGTTTTGTAGATAATGGGAACTATTGTTGTCTTGTAGATAATGGGAACTATTGTTGTCTTGTAGATAATGGAACTTTTGCTGTCTTGTAGATAATGGGAACTTTGTTGTCTTGTAGATAATGGAACTTTTGCTGTCTTGTAGATAATGGGAACTATTGTGTCTTGTAGATAATGGGAACTGTTTGTTGTCTTGTAGATAATGGAACTATTAGTTGTCTTGTAGATAATGGGAACTTTTGTGTCTTGTAGATAATGGGAACTCTGTCTTGTAGATAATGGAACTATTGTTGTCTGTAGATAATGGGAACTATTTGTGTCTTGTAGATAATGGGAACTGTTTGTGTCTTGTAGATAATGGGAACATGTTTGTTTCTTGTAGATAATGGGAACTATTGTGTCTTGTAGATAATGGGAACTACTTGTGTCTTGTAGATAATGGGAACTTTTGTGTCTTGTAGATAATGGGAACTATTTGTTGTCTTGTAGATAATGGGAACTGTTTGCTGTCTTGTAGATAATGGGAACTGTTTGCTGTCTTGTAGATAATGGGAACTGTTTGTTGTCTTGTAGATAATGGGAACTGTTTGTCTTGTAGATAATGGGAACTGTTGTCTTGTAGATAATGGGAACTGTTTGTTGTCTTGTAGATAATGGGAACTACTTGTTGTCTTGTAGATAATGGGAACTGTTAGCTGTCTTGTAGATAATGGGAACTACTTGCTGTCTTGTAGATAATGGGAACTGTTTGCTGTCTTGTAGATAATGGGAACTACTTGTTGTCTTGTAGATAATGGGAACTACTTGCTGTCTTGTAGATAATGGGAACTACTTGTTGTCTTGTAGATAATGGGAACTACTTGCTGTCTTGTAGATAATGGGAACTACTTGTCTTGTAGATAATGGGAACTACTTGCTGTCTTGTAGATAATGGGAACTGTTTGTTGTCTTGTAGATAATGGGAACTGTTTGTTGTCTTGTAGATAATGGGAACTATTTGCTGTCTTGTAGATAATGGGAACTATTTGCTGTCTTGTAGATAATGGGAACTACTTGTTGTCTTGTAGATAATGGGAACTGTTTGTTGTCTTGTAGATAATGGGAACTACTTGTTGTCTTGTAGATAATGGGAACTGTTTGTTGTCTTGTAGATAATGGGAACTATTTGTTGTGTTGTAGATAATGGGAACTATTTGCTGTCTTGTAGATAATGGGAACTATTTGTTGTCTTGTAGATAATGGGAACTATTTGCTGTCTTGTAGATAATAGGAACTAACTACATGTATGTAAAAGGCATTTTTCTGTAAGTCGAGATACCTCGAGTTTTCCCAAAGAAGCTTGAACAGAAAATCCAAAAATTTCAAACACAAAATAGTGCACCTGTCAAACCAACAGCAACACACAGCAAGTAAAACATTTGCAAAACTTATCATACAAGAAGGATCAGACTATGACATTGCATAAAAATCTGACGAAGAATCCTTCCCTGGATCAGGTCAAGAATTTTTGCCCGCAAAAAATCGATTTTGGAGGTGAAACTGGTGAGAAAAAAGTGAGTGACAGATCATCCTACACTTACTCCAACATAGTGCTATTTTCACTGTCGATGTTATGTGCATGCTTTTTTTTTTTTTACTGTTAGTTGGACTATTGAAAATCTTATCTTTCTAAAAACATACAACTTTGTGCCCATGTGTGAAGTGGCTTGTTGGTGGATTTTTTTTAACTGCCAAAATATTGCATTTTCACATCACCACGAGAAGCTTTTAGGGCACTTCTTCTGTCTTTTAGGGCACTCTGGATGAGTTAATGAGATCCCAGCAGAATCTGAAGCATTGCACAGGACAGAACCAGGATTCCTCAGTTGACTTGTCTACAATGTCAGTAAAGGGATGACTGATAACACAGTTGGCGGAATTGACTCATCTGGCACCCGAGGAGAGTAAAGTACCTGTCAGGTAAGTCAAAATAAAAAAACTACTAGTCTGTTGGGAGAGTGACAATTCTGACCTTTGCAATTATAATTTATTTCCATTTTTCAAACTTTCCAATATGCTGACTGATTTTGTCTGCAACATTCGAGTGAAAACGAGTCTATCTTGGGAAAAGCAAATCTTGCTTCCCGTAGGCCTGTCAGTGAAGGGAGTCGGTGCGATACAATCGAGTGTTTACAGAATGTCACGGCAGTTTTGTTCATCTATTTACCTTTTCCCTTTTCTTCTTGTTTGTTTGGGGGCAGGGATGTGTGGTTAGTTCAGTATGTGTGTATTTTTGCATGCTTTTGCAAGGGGATTGTGAACAGCTCCGTCAACCTGTGTTAGTGGCCTACAATATGTTTTACGTGGGTCTGGTGTGTGTAAATTTTGTGTGTTTTGGGTGCTGTTTTGCGACAGTTTTTTTCTGTCAACTTGTGTTGGCCGGCTAAATTGTGTATTACCTGGTACCCATGTGTATAGATTTTTGCGTGTTTTTTGGGCTGGTTCTGTGAGCTGTAGTTCCGGGAACTTATGTTGGATGAGAGCAAAGAAATAGTTTAGTTGGTGTCGGGCCTCCCTTCTGCACAGACGGTTTGCAGATAGGGGGGTGGGGTCTGGCCAGTTTCTGGTCAGACGAGTTTGTGTTGTTTTTTTTAATGTGTAATAATGTGTAAGCGCACCATCAGCCTCATAAGTCACCCCAGCAAAGTCATGCTGCGAGTCATCCTAAATAGACTAAAACCAGAGGCAGAGAAAATCATTGCCGAAGAGGAAGCCGGTTTCAGGCCAGGTTGCAGCACAACGGAACAAATCTTCAATGTCAGAATTCTTATGGAAAAGTACCTCCAACACCAACAGGAGCTCCTACCATGTGTCTGTTGATTTTAAGAAGGCATTCGACAGAGTCTGGCACGAAGCCTTGTGGGCAACCATGAAGCTGTACAACATCAACGCCAACTTAATCAGAATCATACAGAACCTCTACAATAAAGCCAACATATTCTCCCCTACTCTCTTCAACATCTTCCTAAAAAGAATAATGACGGAGGCACTCGAGGAACATGAAGGAACAGTCAGCATTGGAGGTAGAAACATCACTAACCTACGTTTTGCAGATGACATTGACGGCCTTGCTGGAAAAGAACAAGAGTTAATCAACCTAGTGGACCGTCTTGGAAAGACCTCTGATTATGGCATGGAAATCAGTGCCGAGAAAACGAAAATAATGACCAATCGCAACAACCACTTTACGGCTGATGTAATGGTCAATAACCAAAAACTCCAAAGTGTACCCTGTTTCAAATACCTGGGATCAGTCGTGTCAGATGAGGGATCTAAGCCCGAAATACTCTCCAGAATAGCCCAGACCACAGCCGCAATGACCAAGCTCAGAACCATATGGAACAACAGTAACATCACCACCAGCTCAAAGATCAGACTGATGCATTCCCTGGTCATGTCAGTATTCTTATACGCTTGCGAATCATGGACCTTAACAGTGGATACAGAAAGAAGAATCAGGGCAGTTGAAATGAGATGCTTTCCTAAACTTCTCGGCGTCACGTACAGAGATCGCATCACGAATGACGAATCAAAAGAAGAATTCAAAATGAAATGGGGCCTTACACTGACCTCCCGACCTTAGTAAGACGATGCAAACTAACATGGTATGGACACATCACTCGATCATCCGGCCTTGCCAAGACAATTCTGCAAGGCACAGTCTCGGGAGGAAGGAAAAGAGGCAGACAAAAGAAGAGATGGGAAGATAATATTCGAGAGTGGACGGGCCTGGAGCTGAGGGATACCCTAAGGAAAGCGGAGAGCAGGGAGGAGTGGAGAAAGGTTGTTGTCAAGTCTTTGGAGGCGCCCCGACAGACGGCCAGTCTAAGGGATCGGTGACGGTGACGGTGAGTTTATGTTTTGTAAAGATGTATCAGTTGGTGTTGTGTACCCCTTCTGCTACAGAAGGTTTGCAGATTGGGTGTGATAGGGCCAGTTTCTGGTCGGAGATTTCACTTGTAGTTGGACTTTGTGTCCTAGAAGTGGAAGAGTTTGTGTTTGTGATGAGAGAGTCAAGTTCATGTCGTAAAGAGGTGAGAGTCGAGTTCGTGTCGTAAAGAGCTGAGAGTTGAATTCCTGTTGTAAAGTGGAGAGAGTTGAGTTTCACGTTATAAAGAGTTTGGGGTGTTAGAGTCAGTTGGTGTCAAACTTCCCTTCTGCAACAGATGGTTTGCAGATATGGGGGTGGGGTCTGGTCAGTTTCTTGCGCACCACGATTGAAGATTATGCCGATCAAACCATCTGACATTTTTTCATCCAAGTACAGTCATGCTGACAAACATACTGCCATTCACTTGTTTGAAAGTACAGAAGAAAGATTTTTTGCACACATATACACAAGTGTCCATAGTTTGATTTGCATGTGGTTTTGTGTGTCCTGAATCTAGTGTGCGTGTCCCTGTCACCAAAGATGTCACAGACAGAGGTATTTTTATGGTGACAATACAATGGTTAGCACACAAACAAGCTCTATTGTCTAAAAACAACATTTGTTAGTTGTACACACAACACCTGTCCTACCCGACGCTGTCTCTGCTCCTCCAGTATAGTATCCAATACACAGGCACAACACAAATGTCACAGAAAAGACTTGTCACGATGTCACCAAATGAACATAAACAGAAAGAAACAGAAGTGTTTTACAAAGATATTTTGTACATGGTCGTCTACAGATTTCATTCCCTATACACTATTTACACATATGTCCCTATACAGCAACTTTGCAGCTACTGTGATGATGGTGAGATGTGATTGTCACCGTCATTGTCAGTGGCAGTGTCACCAGTGGTGTCACAAGCGCTGGTTGTAGCCTGTGTCGTGGTGTTTAGCGCATGATAGTCCCGGAAACAGTCCCGGACAGAAAGTTGACCAGTAGCACCATAGACGGGACTGATGTTTTAGCCCCATCGTGATGAGAATAGCCAAGTATGCCCTGATTTCATCAGCTGTCGTCTCTTTCCAAAGTGGGTCAGATTGCCCCTTTGCCGCAATCTTCTGACCAGCGTAGTTGTTGGTCTCTTCAGCAGCACTGATAAAAAATTCTAGTGGCAGAAACAAACAAAAAATAGTCTATTGGTTTCGCATCAGTGGGCAGCAAATGTTTAGGCCCAACAACTTGTGAAAATTCCCTGACTTCACTGCCACGTGTCACCGGTCGCCATGCCTGCACCAGTGCAGCCAGCGGTACATCGTCTATATCACTGTCATTTCCATCTTCACCATCACCACCTACTTCAACATCCGACTCTACATCTTCCTTTTCTTCTTCATCTTCTTCTTCAATTTCTAAACGATCAATTTCTCTAAAAAATTCCTGCAACTCTGCTTCAGTGTAATCCACAAATTCGTCTTGTTCGCTGAAACTCGCCATCTTTCCCACGCTCACAGTTGTGAATGAAAGCACGTAGCACAGCATTAGTAACTAAGTCTTTCAGTAGTGAATGGAAAGTTCCTTCCATCCCAGAATGCTTGTACTATTTCTAGAACATTCAACGCGAGACTGACCAAGATTCTAACCACATGCGCGATAAGACAGCAAGGCCAGTAGTGATGGAAATTCCCCACACGTGTGCCGGAAAAGGTAGGGCGGTCTCAACCGCTATGAACGGATCGGCACATTTTTTTCGCAGGGCGGTTGCGGGCTTGTGAACAGCTAAGGGTTAATGAGAATGTGAAATGTGCACATCTGCGGGCATGCATCTGGAAAGGAGCACTGGATCCTGATCCTCCAAATCTCTGTCCAACGGATTTTGGGTGGCACAAGGCTGACACAACTTTACTGCCGGTCAGATTACCTCCTGGAGTTGAAGCCACACCTGCTGAGGTGCTGCAAATGTTGAAGTGTGGCTGCAGCACAGAGGAACCCTGTTCAACAGCACATTGTGGATGTGCCACTGCACAAATGACATGTAGTCTTTTGTAAATGTTACCTAAATGGGAACTGTCAGAATCCATGGACCAAACGTGCTGATGCCCTTGAAAGAGATGACGATGATGAAGAAGAACCCCACTCCACAAGTACTATGTAGCTGCTTTGCGCGTGATTCAGATCTAAACAAATCAAACATTTTGCCACGTTTTGTGTGTCATAACTGCATTACTCCAAACAAAACAAGTACTGTCATAACACATCATGACTGTGCAGTGTGGTTATGGCTTTTACGTGTCATCCAACTGACATGTCTTTGCTCCTGTTCCTGTGTCCCTGGACAAACTTTCCAATGCTCTGACAGCCTTATTGGGTAACATTCTGTATTGGTGGTTTGTGTTTCTGTGATAGTTTTCTGAATATGTAATGTTAACGCTACTT
Organism: Monoplex corrugatus; assembly: GCA_030674185.1. NCBI lineage: Eukaryota > Metazoa > Mollusca > Gastropoda > Littorinimorpha > Ranellidae > Monoplex > Monoplex corrugatus. Next base: position 30,288,388 of record CM060313.1, on the reverse strand, counting down.
ATTCTGTTTATATTTCATGTAATTTACAGCCAGGTACCATTCTACTTTATTATAAAAGAAATCAGACCCCACCCCTCCCCATTCCTAACCTGTTCAGTGCTGGCGACCGAATATTCGGTCGGCTCTCCGTGTCATCCTCTTTGCCAGCGACCAAATATTCTGAGTCTATTTTTAGCATTTTTCATGGGGAATTACGGTAAGCAGAAGTGACGCAGAACACAGATACACAATCTACAATCCTTCCCCGATAATGAGATACTGCGCAGTTTCTGTGACGTTCCTCCCAAAGTTTGCAAACAAAGCAATTAGCAGGGGACCCCATTTACGTAAACACTCCGACAACGAAAATGGCCAACAACGCCGAGCCGAGCACTTCAAGCAGACGACGCGACTCCATTCCACTTTCCCTTGCTGTTTAACTTGTGCTCCAAAATGATTCTGACATCGAATCAGTTGATTCTTTGGATGATTTTAGCGAGGACAGTGATGTTCATGGCGATGATGCGGCCAGAACAAGTGCACCGTGTGCCTTGACCGACTTCGACGACAGTGATATGTCAGTCAGTCACGACTCGACTGTTGATCCTGCTTTCACAGTGGAGACAGAGGTGAGTGGTGCTGAGACTGAAAGCGATAGTGATGGGGAGGGTGGGAGGGCGCCGGTACTAAGCAGGAAAAGGCGTAGAGTTTCGAGAAGCAGGGGTGCAGGACAAAGAAGAGGAACAGCAGGAAGGGGGGTGGGGCAGGGGAGGGGGCGGGTCCGGGATGTGAGAAGAGGGCGGACAGTGACTGGAACTGCACATTTCGACGGTCAGTTTGTCGATGCGACAAACACAAAACCTGTGTCGTTTGAGTTTACAGGGGATGCGGGCATCAAAGTATCAACTGAGGGCTTTGGAGCTGTAGATTATTTCAAGTTGTTTCTCACACAAGATCTCCTTCAGAGGCTTGTGACTGAGACGAATAGGTACGCGCAGCAGATGATCACAGCTTCCAGCCAGAAGGAGGGGGGAATTTCTAAACATAGCTCACTGAGACAGTGGACAGACTGTTACCAACTCTGTGTGTTGTGTGTGTGTGTGTGTGTGTGTGTTGTGTGTGTGTGTGTGTTGTGTGTATGTGTGTGTGTGTGTGTGTGTGTGTGTGTGTGTGTGTGTGTGTGTGTGTGTGTATGTGATTGTGATAGTGGTGGTGGGTGGTGGTGAGTGTGTGTGTGTGTGTGTGTGCGTGTGCGTGTGTGTGCGTGTGCGTGCGTGTGTGTGTGTGTGTGATGTGTTTGTGTTACTTATTTTGCTTGTTCATTCTGCTTATGGTGCAGTTATGTATTTTGTCACATGTTACTTATTGCTGTGTATGTTTGTGTGTATGATTTCAGGTACCTCTTCAGGCAGACAACAGCTGTTGTGGTACCATCAAAACCAACAGACTGGTGAAGGAGATGACTGACCTTGAGGTCACCAAAAAAGGGGACATGAAGGCACTTCTCCTTGTTTCATGGAGTACCACACAAAACTCAAGTACTGGCTTGAAGATAAGTTTGTGGAGACGCTTGACAGTAGTTGAGTCGGACATTCATAATCTGTAAATAGTTGGGTTTTTTTTTTAACCTTTTCTTATTTCTTCATTTCTTCAGTGATGGGAACTCTTCTCTTTGAATTGGTGTGCCTTCAAAATAACATGGATTTAGGATTGCTTTTTGTTTCACTTTGGAATGTATCATGCCACTGAGTGCAAAATTTCCGCAAATTTGGTGAGTACAAATAAAATACTTCACCAAGAATTCAAATTTTCATTTTTTGTCTTTCTGTGAGTCATTTTGAAGAGAAATCATTTTGCTACAAACTTTATTCAACATGTTATTGTCTATTTTGTCTTCTTTAGCTTCAAGAATTTTTTATGAATTATTACCCCAATTTGCAAAATGCGCCCTGGCAATGGCGATGCACACTTTAATTACATCATCTGGCACTGTAAGGGTTAAGGAACCAAAGAAAGGAATGTTTGATGTCCTCCCGATTAAAAGATTGTCTAAATTTGGCAGCCATTTTTAAGTTATAAACATACAATCAGGCATTATGATATATTTCAAATGTATTGTGTGTGTATCAGAGTCAAACAGGAAATATTTCATGCTGGTATGTTGCAAAAACTATCGACTTGTGTGAAAAACTGAACATGTGCCATTACTTGCTTACTTTCAGCCGCCATATTGGCGGCCATCTTGGAAATGTAAACATACGCACATTTACTAAAACATATTTTTGGGTTTCAAGATCATTTCTGCATAATAAGTTTGGGCAGTCAGTCTAAAAAAATAGTGTTCTGCATTACCAAGAATGTTATATCACTTATCTTAAAAATTCAGGCCGCCATCTTGGTGGCCATGTTGAATTTTTCAAAATGCTCAACAGTGTCAGGGTGGCATCAGTTGGATGTTATATATGGACACTAAAGAGCTCAAAACCACTGAGATCAATTATGAGTACTATATTTTTGGGTCATGCTAAAAATCATCAAATGGCAACCGGACTAATTCCAGGCATCTGTAGGCTGATGCTTGGACCGATGGACCAGGTCCTGGATGCCGGATTCCAGTGCCTCCATGCATAGCTGGAAGCAGGGAACCCGAAATGGGGGGGTGGATTCCAGAAAGTGGGGGTGCTGGGAGTTCTGGAGATCTTCCGATCCGGCAATGGGAGAAAGAGATCTGGGATGACCATGTGGGTTGTGGCAAAAGTCCTTAAATGGGGTGCCATGAAGGGTCTAGTCAAGAGATCCAGCATCTGTACCCTGCTCAGATGCTGGCACCCTGAGAGCGGGTTTCCATGCATTTGACAAGTTGCCAGCTGGTCGTCCTCCCAAAGTAAAATGGTCTGACCTCTATGGGCTGCATATCCTTGCTCTTCTGCTTCCTTGGATCATTACCAGGAAAAGAAAAGTGGAAATACTTTTTACATGACCTGTACCTTGTGAGCAGGGCTTATGTGGCTCCGTCTGAAGGCAATTTTGTATGGCAATCTTGACGACCTCGAGCAGAAACCAGCTAAAAATGGAGCTATAATGTGCTGTAAAGTATTAGCTGGGTATGGTAGAGAGTATGATGCTAGTGACTGTAGAGTGTATGATGCTAGTGACAGACAAGAAAACAAAAAAGGTAATAACAAGACTGTCCCCTAACCCTAAGGCTATAGGAGAGCGAGTTGATAAATCTTTTGACTTTTCTATGGGCCAGTACTATGAGGGTAATGCCCATCTCCTCCCGTTTGCAGCTTCCTAACCCTGAAGAAGGTATGTGCCAAGTCAATACTGGGTGAATTAAAGACTGGTCATACAAAGTTTTACCCTAGTTAGAATTAATTACATACTGTTCAAACAGATGACAGCACCTGTACTTCTATGCCATCACATTTCGAGAAGGGAAGATCAGTGTTTAAGAAAAGGATGTAAAAACTAGTGAACTACAACAAATTTAACTCTTTCACCATCAAATCAGTGTCATCATCATCATCTGCCCTGCTGCACAGCATTGGCAATCATGGCCCTCCATATGAATCTATCCTTTGTTGCTGCAAGTCTTCTCCCACCCTCTCTGTTTTCATCCACTGTGCAGAATTCAATCCAGTCTAATTATTCTTAATTTTCAGTTGCAGTCTAACATAAGCAGTACTGTTAAATTCAGCTACAGAGAACCATAAACCTGAGAGAGAACTGCTTTCAAAATTTCTAAATATCTTCAGCATTCAATTTTCCAAAACTTTCTAGATTGCAACAAAGTACAAAATTACCTGATTATCCACGAATATGTAAGCAGCAGCAGTATCAACAAAAACAACAGCAACAATGAAACAAACCCCTTCTCCTTAAGAAAAAAGGACAAAACACAAAAGAAAATGAAACAAAACCAATCATGCCTTCATTTCCTTCCTTTTTATGTCTGTCTTTACCATCTCAGGTGTCATGGGGAGAAAAGTTTATGGTAAGCAGCAAGCTGGAAGCATGAAGTGGGGAAAAGCTGTGATGTCAAGGTCATTTTCACACCACTGATCCAGACCTTACTTGGTATACCTAAAGCTTTAAATCCTGATATGATTTTCTTATATGCTTGTTGAATCAGGTGATGGGATTGCATTCTAGTCAGATGACCAATTCTCTGTTAATGAATATAAAGATTGACTGTGTTGTTCCCTCCATTTCTTTGATCTTGATATTTCTGATTATGTTGTGTCTGGTCTTGTCGACAGCTCTTTTCAAACAAGACATTACATTGGTCAGGTTTCAGGCCTGGGGCACTAGTATGTTAGGTGGGGATAAAAACTGAACTGATAAGTTTGGCTTTAGTTTCAGTAAGGATATTTGAAAGTTTCAAGCACGGGACAAGTTGCCAGTTCACACTGCTTGCTCTCTGAATAGTGGTTTCAATCTCTCTGCAGAGTCTTCTATGAAATTGCCAACTAGGCATTGAATTCATTTACTTGTTTGAGTTCAGCGCCACTGGTGTTATTGAAAGGTTGCCTGGCATTTTAATGACCTTCAGTGTCTCAGATTTGCAGATATGACAGCATGAAAATAAATATCCACAAAATCAAATCATCTCAAAATCCAATTCCATCAAACCAAACCAAAATAAAGAAACACTCACCATTTTCCAGTGAGAGGGACACTCTGCATCTTTGTAACATTAGCATCTGGAGGCAAGCTGACCAGCACAGAGACGTTTTTGATGGTGGCAGGAGAGGACATAGCTGTAGCGTTATAGCGGTAGTCCAGTCGCCATTCAGAACACTGGTCCTCGCACTTACAGTATACCACTAATGGTAAGGGTGTGCTCTCCACGCCTGGCCTTGCTTTTACCTAGTTGGACAGAGTGAAACACAGCATTTCTCCCAGTGGCTGATAAGACTGTCTTTTAAACGGAAAGGTGAATGCTACCCTATAACCCAAAGTTGTATGGGAGTGACAGGGTACAGAGCTCAACTCATTTTCAAGATAAAACTTCACAAGGATGGTGCCCTCTCCTCTCCCTCACTGCTTTACCTTGCCCAATCATGAACAGGTACACAGCTGAAGGCCAAATGGACATAGCTATATCAAGTTTTCACAAGGTAAATTTAAATTGGTTGTGTAGTCAGACTGGAAGACAGGAGCTCTACATTAATCAGGTGTCAGAAAGTTGCCTACAACTTGTTAACATGAACAGAAATGAGCAAGTGAACAAATGAACACACACACACAAAACCCACCATGGCTTCAGTTTTATTCACTTCCTTCAAATCTAATCTTAACTCACTCAGCACTAACATCCAGATTTGCGGATGGACTCAGAGATGCGCTTCCGCTCTGAGGGCCGGATATGTGGCTCGCACATTAAAAAATTTCCACTGGTGACATAGTGCTGTGTAGTGGAAATTGAAGGGGGTCATGCTAAAGCCTCATTACCAAAGAGTAACCTTTGCACTGCACGTGGCGAGTGACCAATGACCAGTCAGCCATTGAGCTATTTTTGTGCTGACCCCGTTCCTGTTTACCACGTGAGAACAATGGCATCTCAACTGCGAACGAGTTGCGCTCACAGCAATTGAACAAGACATGTTTACACTTTATGTCAGCCAATAAAAGTCATTCTTACCAAGGGTCTGACTCTGAAGATGCAGAACAGTATGAAGAAAGTGGTTTTAGCCCATCAAAAGGGATGGAATTGATGAAAATGTGTCCGACAGAGGTGAAAGGAAGAGAGGGGTGGGTGTGGTGAGTGACACAGACAATGTGTACCCATGGCCTTTGTAGCATGGCACTTATGCAAATAGCCCACCTGCTGATCTGACTGAGGTTGGTTCTGTTGTTTCATGATGCCTGCCTGCCTTGAAGATTTTGTGTGTGTGCGTTTTTTCCTTTCAGATACTCCTCCATACACAGCTAGCCAAACACATAGGCTAAAGCAAACTGTGTGGCATTACAGATCACGCCTCCATTCATTTTTGACCAAATGTTCAGTGACCTGATTATGAAGCATGTGGTTGATGAAACAAAGAGATGCAGTGATCAAAGCCTTCAGTCATAAGGGGAACTAGCAAAATACAGTTTCGAAACGGAACGAAATGCATGTATTTGTATGTATGTTCATTCGTTCGTTATTTCTTTTAACATCTATTCACGTAAGTGCTTTTAGATGAAAAAAAAAAGTGTAGGTGGGGGTTACAGGTATAAAACAATCGGGCTGAATCAAAGAAAATGACCTATGGGACTGAGCAGTAAATGCATAGCAATGTGTAAATACAAAGTGAAATCAGTATGTTTCTATTTTAAATTTGTAAATGATGCAGGGAAATAAGGTCGCATTTGCTGACAACACAAAAGGTGTTTAACTGTTATATAATCATTACAGATACATTTGATGGTTTTACTGAATTTAGTTCGAAGTGAGTTGAGAGATAATCTGTAAGCTAAAGTTGTCTCTACTCTTGTAAAACCCTGGTAATTTACCATGAAGGCGTGAAGGTCACATTGCGCTTTTACTTTGTTTTCTAATTTAGCATTCATTTCATGTTCAGAGAGTGGTAAATCATGTTCAGTACTGCAAGCTCTATTCAATGCTATTCTATCAACCCGATCATTATGAATGATACCACAGTGTGATAGGATCCAACAAAAAGTAACTTGTGTATTGTTTGTTATTAAACATTGAATTAGAAAGTTCAGTTCAAATATTAACGTACTATTTATTTTATATTCACAACTGTTTAGGGACTGTAATGCAGATTCTGAATCTACACAAAATAAGATACTAAACAAAGGTATGGGTAGATCTACTATATATTTGTGTGTGTGTGTGTGTGTGTGTGTGTGTGTGTGTGTGTGTGTGTGTGTGTGTGTGTGTGTGTGTGTGTGTGTGTGTGTTTGTGTGTTTGTGGTGTGTGTGTGGTGTGTGTGTGTGGATATGTGAGTGTGTGTGTTTGTGTGTGTGTGTGTGTGTGTGTGTGTGTGTACACCTGCACTTTTTTATGTGCATGTGGATGTTTGTACTGTGTGTGGATGTTTGTACTGTGTGTGCGCACTCTGTGTATGTGTTGTGTGTGTGTGTGTGTTGTATGTATGAATGTGTTTGTATGGGGTGTGTGTGTGTGTGTGTGTAAGGGTGTGTGTGTCTGTGTTTCTGGGTGTGTGTGTCTGGGTGTGTGTGTCTGTGTTGAGGATATAGTTTTGAAACCTTGTGCTGTGCTTATTTAGTCAAACAATAATCATATGTTACTATTTTAAGAATGTGTGTTTTGTTCATATTTTTTCATGATTTTTCCAATTCTATTCAAGCACTTGGTATACTGAAACTAACTACAAATCACCAAGTAGTCAGCAGCATTTTGCTGTAGAAATCTCAGGTAGCCATTGTTCACTCTCTACTGGGATTTTCAATGTGATTTATGCGAAAAACTGTCCACTTTTCAGGAGCAGTGTGAACTTTACCACTATTCGATTGCAGCCACCCTCAATTTAGTTGTCACAAAAACATATTTTCTCTCATCACCATCTACAAAAAGAGAACTATAAAAGTTACAGCTTTGAAACTCTGTAATGCGCTTATTCAATCAAACAAAAACCATGTGTGAACATTTCAAGAGTGTGTTTCCTCATTATTTTTAAATTATTTTTTTAAACACCTGTACAAACCACCTGTATACAGGAGAATGTGAAATGACAAATCGACAAGTTATCAGTAATATGTTATTGATTTTAGTTTATTTGTAGAGAGTAGAAACTCTCAATTAGTTATTGTTTACTCTCTACTGGTATTTCCAATGTGATTTATGTGGAAAACAGTCCTCTTTTCAAGAACAGTGTGAACTTCCCTTAATTATATGCTCTTGCAATCACCCTCATTTTTATTACCATAAAAATACACCTTGTTTTACAACTGGCAACAAAAAGAGTACCATAAAGGTTACACCTCTGAAACTTTGTAAAATGCTTGTTTAATATAACGATAATCATGATTCAAAATCATAAGAATAAGTGTCTGGCCATAATTTTTTAACGATTTTTTTTAAAAACCTATACAAACGACCAGTACACAGTGGAATGTTAAATTCCAAATCGCCCAGTAGGGAGTGAGTTAAACCGGATCAATTTCAACAGAGAAAGAAAAAGACAGAGAGACAGAGAGAGAGAGAGAGAGAGACAGAGACAGACAGAGAGAGAGAGACAGACAGACAGACAGAGAGAGAGAGAAGGAGGGAGAGAGAGGGAGGGAGGTGTGTGTGTGCATGTGCATGTATGCGTAAATGTGTGGTGTGTATGTGTGCGGTGTGTGTGTGTGTGTGTGTGTGTGTGTGTGTGTGTGTGTGTGTGTGTGTGTGTGTGTGTGTGTGTGTGTGTGTGTGTGTGTGTGTGTGAGTGTGTGTTTAACTGTATGACTGCTTGGACAAGTATGTTTATTGCATATGTTCATTCATCATTAACCTTTTCACAATGCTGCCTCATTACAGCTACTATACCCTGTGCACGCTGGAGGCAGGAAGCAGAAATGCTCTCATCCTGAACAGGCCATAAAAGCTAGCTTATTCATGTTTGAACAACTTTTGCAGATCATTCTTTTATCTCCCTGGTGAAGTAAAAACAATTTCTGTAAAGATTCATTTAGTTAATGTTTTATGCTTTTGCAAATGTCAACATAAGTGTGAAAATCAAAAATCCCAAACAGCCACAGGAGATTCATACAAACTGTTATTTTCAGCATATGATGGCCAAAAACCATAGGAAAAAAGACATAAAAGACAATATTTCAACATTTTAGAAAATAATGGAACATAATGGTGTAGGGTCGGCGATGTCTTGAAAGACAGAAGGTTGCAAACCGCATGTTTCGGCAACTTAGAAAACAGGTACTTGCGGAAATTTCCGAAGATTTTTCACGCAGGTGGTATATCATATTCATCGCCACTGTCGTCACTGGCAGTGTCAACCTCAGTGTCGGCTTCACATTGATCAGGACAACTTATTTCTAGCTAAAAATCTGGCTCCAAGACCGAATGATTTGTTGCCTGAGAACCCGAGTGAAAGATGTCATTGTCAGCGACGCTCACACTTTGTTCATCTGCTTCAACTTTGTCTTCATCCGTTGAATATGCGGGATCGTCGTTGTTTTCTGGCACATCCTCCTCAAAATCTTCCACTTCAGCACTTTAGTTGCTGCTTTCATAATGATCAATGTCTAGATCATCTTCAGAACTGGCCTGCATGATCAATTCTGCTACTTCGGAGGTCATGAAAGTTGTATGCATAGCCATGTTGTTTACTGCTGTCTGAACGACGTGGGTAATTTGAAGAGACAAAGCATTGGGGTTGATTGCTTCCAACACAAATTAACCAATGAAATTGTCCCCTTTCAAGTTGAAAAAATAGTATCAGATGAAGGGTTCCTTTGTGTAGTTTCTACAAGTTGTGAGGGAATTTTCAGTGACATATTGATGCAGTTAATTTTAGAACAGGTGTCATGAGCATTCTCGCTACGTGTCCACAGTGCCATTTCAGCCTTAGCGAACGGGCTCGCTATGTGTCCTCACGGCATAGGCAGGCATAGCGACAATTCTCGTGTCATGTCGTGAAAAGCTTAAAGCTTATGCCCCAGCAATGACAAATCCAGAGGCAAAGCGTGGATTCCCCTTTATTTGGTGAAATGGCCATCACTTGGCACAAAGAGTAGGGAGTATGGAGGTGATTTCTGATGCATGCTGCTCTGGGTCCAACCCAACACCCTCACATGTTTCTGAACCCCTTCAGAGTCAAGTACATCATAGTGTACACCATTTGCCAAATGATTTCTGCTTGGATAGGGCACTAATTCACAAAAAATTTCTGGCATGCAAACTAATGTATGAAAGTAATCATAATCCTGTGTTTCTGAAAAGGAAGTGAACAGAGTATCCATTTATGATAGTTTAAAGTGTATTTGACATGTTGGTTAGCAAAGAATGGCTAAAAAAATTGGCATAAATAATAGTTGGGGCGAGTACATTAAAGACCTTTTTGATAATGACAGAAAGGAAGAAGACATCTTAAGAAAGAACACTGAAGGACCACCCATAATGAAAGATGAAGTTAGAGCAGCACTGAAAAAGATGAAACCGGGAAAAGCCCCAGGACTAGACTTCAGAAATGATTGATAGATGAATTTAGTATTGAAAAAGTAACAGTCCTCCTAAATAAAATTTCTTCCTTCTTCCTTCTTCTTCCTGTCCCTTAACCCTATCCAGGGTCGTGGGGGCTCCACATGGATGAACATCGCACCGTCTGTCTCCACCTCTGTCTGTCATGAGCAAGGGTCTGGGTCATGGCAAAGCTTTTTCCTGTCCATTCGTCAATATTGTCCATCCACTTTTTTCTCTGTCTGCCTCTTTTTCTTCCTCCCTGAACTGTTCCTTGGAGTATTGTTTTTGATAGTCCGTTAGTTCTTGTCACGTGACCATACCACCGAAGTTTCCTTTTTCTTACTGTTGTCAGAAGGTTTTCATAGTTTTTGACATGCTGTGAAATTGTTCTTCGCACTTCCTCATTGGTAATGTGGTCTTTGTATGAGATGCCAAGCACTCTTCTAAAGCATCTCATTTCTACTGCCAGGATCTTCTTTTGCAGTTCTGCTGTTAGTGTCCATGACTCGCACGCGTAGAGAAAGATTGACAGGACCAATGCGTGCATTAGCTTCAGTTTGGAAGTGAGGGCGATGTTTTTGTCCCTCCAGATGGGCTTCAGCTTGGCTAGTGCTGCTGTTGTCTGTGCTGCTCTTGCAAGAACTTCAGTTTTCGATCCCTGTTCACTGATAATGGCTCCGAGATATTTGAACTGAGCCACGGTTTCCAGCTCACTCCCGCTGACTGTAATCTTCTTTTCTATTGGTTTTGTGCTGTTTGTCATCAACTTTGTCTTTTCGGCACTGATCTCCATGCCATATCTGGATGATGTCTCGTCCAGGTGTTTCACCAGGTTGGCAAGTTCGTCTTCACTTCCAGCCAACCCATCGATGTCGTCGGCAAATCTCAAGTTGGTGATTGTCCTTCCTCCAATACTGACTGAACCGTGATGGTTTTCAAGGGCATCCGTCATAATGCGCTCAAGGAAGATGTTGAACAAGGTTGGAGAGAGGAGACAGCCCTGGCGAACTCCAACTGATGTGTGAAACCAGTCCCCCACTGTGCCCTCAACAAGCACTGCGCTGCTCGCTTTTGCGTATAGCTGTGTGATGGTGTCAATAAGCTTCCTTCCCATGTTGTACTTCCTCATGGTGGCCCACAGTGCTTCATGCCATACTCTGTCAAATGCCTTTTTGAAGTCGATAAAAACGTGGTAGATGTCCTGTTGGTGTTGGCTGTATTTTTTTTTTTTTTTTTTTTTTTTTTTTTTTTTCGCATAGGACTCTGAGATTGAATATTTGTTCTGTTGTGCTTCTACCACTGCGAAATCCCGCTTGTTCTTCAGCAATGATCTCCTCTGCCTGTGGTTTCAGTCTGTTCAAAATGACTTTCAGCATCACTTTGCTAGCATGGCTGATAAGGCTGATCGTTCTGTAATTCTGGCATAGTTGTAAATTGCCTTTCTTGGAAAGTGTGATGATTAGTGACTGGGTCCAAGGTGTCGGCCATTCTCCCGTCTGCCAGATTTTGTTGCAGATTTTCCAGAGGATGTCAGTCACTGCCTCCCCTCCATGCCTGATCAGTTCTGCTGGGATGTTGTCCACTCCAGCAGCTTTTCCATCTTTCAGCGATCGTATTGCTGTTTCGACTTCTTCGCGTAGAATAGGGTGGTCATCGTCATTTGTTGATTCCTGGCATGTAAGGACAGTTGAGTCACCCTGTGTCTGGTGGTTGTAGAGTTCAGAGCAGTATTCTGTCCATCTATGGATGATTTCTTTATCTTCTGTCAGGCACTTTCCTTGTTTGTCTTGAATGGTACTGATCCTTGCCTTTCTCTGTGTGGTGAGTTCTTTCACCACTTTGTACGCCTTTATGCTGTTGTTCTTGTTTAGGCTGTCTTCTATTTCTGTGCATTTATTTTGTATCCATCCTTCTTTGGCCTCCCTCATGCCTTTTCTGATTTCTTTGTTGATGTTTCTGTAGGCTAGGGCTCCGTCTGTTGTATTTTTGACTTTCTTGATTTCTCTTCTTTTGTCACACATTTCAAGGATTTCGTCTGTAATCCAGGGTTGGGTTTTCCGGCGTTGTTTTCCTAAGAGGTCATTTTCATGAAATGAAATAAAATTTATGACATTACAAACTCATTAAAGACATGTCAAAATCAATTTTCACTGCATTTCCAAAGAAAACAGGGGCTATAGAATGTGAACTTCATTGTACAATCAGCTTGATGAGTCATGTTACAAAGATTCTATTGCTGCTGTTGCTATTGTTGTTTAAAGCCCAGCCAACTGCGCAGAGCCATATCAGGGCTACAACCGCCTCAAAACATACAAAACTTCAACAGGAAAAAGAAAAAAGAAAATTAAGTACACATATCAATGCATTCGCGCATATAATCTAAGGATGTGCCCCTGGCGTTGACCACTCTGTCCAATTTATTGCACAGGGGATTTAAAAAACACACCTGAATACAAATTTAAGCATACCTAAGGACACCAAAACATACATATATACAAAAACAGGCATAAATTACCTAAAACTGCTTCCGCATACTCACCTCCCACGAGCCAAAAATGCATTTAATACATGTACCCAATTATCAATCCTAAGAAGTAGTATGTAAGACTTTATCAAACACATACAGGTGAATGGGCCAGCAAGGCAGAAAATGATAGGAAGAAATGACAGAAAGCAAAGGAGGAAGAAGGAAACAAAGAGAGTGACAGAAAAGAGAAATTTCTAGCACAGAATATCCAGAAGGTGGGAATACTATTTTTACTGAAAGAGCTCCCGGCATCCCCATGGGGAAAGATTCTATTAAGAAAAATCATGAGAACAGAAACAGCAGAAGAACAATGTGGATTTGTTGAAGGGAAAGGAAGTGTTAATAACATATACATCCTAAGAACTCTCATAGAATGATCGACTGAGTTGAATAAGGATTTATTATAAATTTTGTTGATTATACCATGGCATTTGATCGGATAAGAATTGATCAACCAAATAGAAAGGCTCAATGTTGAAGGAAAAGATCTAAGAATAAATAAGAAAATGTATTGGGAACAAACAGCAGGAATGAGAGTAGAAAATAATATAAGCTCTTTCCAAAATATCAAAAGAGGGGTTAGGCTGGGATGTGTTCTGTCCCCAGATTTGTTTTCACTTTACAGTGAAATCATTATAAGAAACCTAGAAGAATGCCCTGGACCAAAAGTTGAAGGAAAAATGATAAACAATCTTCATTATGCAGACGTTGTTGTTGTTGTTGTTATTGTTTAAAGCCAAGCTGACTGCAAAGCACTATATCAGGGCTATAACTGCTCCAAAACATACAAAACTTCAACAGGCAAAAAAAAAAAAAAAAGTACACATATTAATGCATTTGTGCACATAATCTAAGGACATGCCCCTGGTGTTGACCACTCTGTCCAATTTATCGCACATGGGATTTAACCCCTTGACTGCTGGAAAAATAGCTATTTTTGAACTCCTGTCTGCTGGAGCAAAATTTTGATTTTTACAGTATGTTTACTAAAGTAGCATTGCTCATTCATTTACAGACAGATCTCTGAGTTTTGGCATGTTTTGTTCCTTATATCCCTGTCTATGATGTGATATAACTATGATTTGGTTTTATTTGTAATTAGTATGGAAAAAAAAGTTTTTTTTTCCAAAAAATGAGTTTTGGAAGATAAACATATTTTTATGACCATTGTTTTTGAGAAATTATATAATAGGCACAATCTTATTATAATTTACACATATCACGCCTAAACGAATATTATCCATCAAGGAATTTCACTTACTTTTGTGTGTTAGTGCCTGATCGGTTCAGCGAACCCTCGTCACATCGGTTCAGCGAACCCTCGTCAGAGGGTTCGCTGAACCGATCAGGCCTAACAAAAAGTAAGTGAAATTCCTTGATGGATAATATTCGTTTAGACGTGATATGTGTAAATAATAATAAGATTGTGCCTATTATAATTTCTCAAAAACAATGGTCATAAAACTAAGTAACGCCTATATGGCTGAAACAAGAAAACTCTCAGCATGAACACACATATTACGGAAAATAAAACCAATGAAAACAGTACAAAACTTATTTTACTGAACACTGAATATCAAAGGAAAGTGTCTGGTACTCATTGTACTCCAAGTAGATAAAAGTAGAACTCTCTGCAGCAAGTTCGGTGACATCAAGCTGAAATTTGGGATCATCTTCTTCGTGCAAGAGACCAGACAAAAGAGGATGATGCTGGTTGGTGTCAGTCTCATCTTCATCAAAGTCATCGTCATCTTCTCCCAAAAAGTCCTCTTCATCACTGTCTTGGTCATTTAGGACTTCATCTAAAACTTCCAAAACGGAAAACCGTCGGAAAACTGATCGAACTGGTCGACCAGACGAGCTGCATGAAGCGTTCACCATCTTGGATATGCTAATCGGTTTCTCCGAAAGTCTTAGAAATTCCAAGAAAAAGTACGGCGACTAGCCAATCATTGGCCAACAATCAAAGGGCTACAACCCTGATTTTACCTTCCTAGATAACAGTGAAACAGTGTGTAGTGTTATTTCCCTTATAGTTTTGCCAGGCGAAGCCGACGAAAAATGAACGTGAATTTCACGTTGTTAAGCGCCTGCTACTACCAAAACCACAACGTGAGTTATGTTCTAGGCAGTCAAGGGGTTAAAAAACACACCAGAATACAAATTTAAGTATACCTAAGGACACCAAAACATATATAAAAACAGGCATAAATTACCTAAAATTGCTTCCACATATCTCACCTCCCTAGAGCCAAAAATGCACTTAATACCTGTACCCAGCTATCAATCCTAAGAAAAAGTATGTAAGACTTTATTGAATACATACAGGTGAATGGACCAGCAAGGCAGAAAACGATAGGAAGAAATGACAGAAAGCAAAGGAACAAGGCAGAAACAAAGGGAGTGACAGAAAAGAGGAAATTTCTAGCATGGAATTTCCAGACGGTGGGGATACTATTTATACTTAAAGAAATCCCGGCATCCCCATGGGGGATCATTCTGCAGATGACACCATTCTAATTGCAAAAAATGAAAAAGACCTAAAAAATCTTATGAATATGATAGAAACAGAAATCAGAAATAAAGAGCTGGAGCTAAACAGCAAGAAGACTGAACTCACGGTAATCAGTAGAAAACAAGAAATCCACTCATGCAAAATATCAGCAAATGGCACAACATTCAGACAAGTTGATCAGTTTAAATATCTGGGAACAGTCCTCTCACCAGATGGCAGATGCACATTAGAAATAGCCAACAGAATCAGCCAGGCTAAAACAGCATTCAAGAAAATAAAAAGCGTTCTTACCAACAAATGCCTATCAATTAACATCAGGAAGAGAGTTCTTCAGTGTCATATTAAGTACTGGCAGCCTCTCTTCAGCAATGCGGGAATTGTGTCAGTCAGTGGAAAAATTGTACATGTTTATCAGTCAAATATTCTTGCACAGTTGTTATCATGAAAATAAGATTGTCCTTTCCTCTATTGATTTGCGCTGTTTGTTTCTGTAATAAATGCACCAACATGAAAATCCGCTAAGAAAAACACACTGACTGACGAAGTTTCACCGTGTGTGATGTAATGGTGACTGGCTCAAGGCAGTGCTTGGGGTGACCGGTTAACGGCAACTTATCATGCAAATTAGTACAGTTGACAGGTCCATACCATGTCCTTCATTCCCATATAATTTTTACTTTATAAAATTATTAGTTTGCTACTCTTCTAAAGGCCGGAATATCAGCAAACTTTGAAGAAGAATAGATATCTCTGGGCCTACTTGACCAATCAGACAGACCCGCAGATGCGTAAACAGCTTATTTTTTGCTGAATCCAACCGTATATGGAACTATGAGATGTGATGTACACAGGGTGTGTGCGAGCCAATGAAAGGCGAGTACTGTGACCTGCCATTTTAGCATATGGGAACCTTGAATCATGGTGGCCTTCAAAGCAATCACTGAAAGTCCAGTCAACTTCTACCTTTGATCGTCAAGCTGACGGACAAACTTTGCAACCATTGACTTTTTTTTTAAATGAAAATTAACTTAGAAGTTTGATTCAATTAATTAATTTTTGATATTTCTCTTTATTTACAAGGATTTCAAAAGAAATCAGCGGCAGGTATAACCTGCATAATCATCATCATCATCAGGTGCCCTGCCACATGGCGTTGGTGATCATGGACTTCCATCTGTCTCTATCTCTTGTTGCCTCAAGCATTTCCTCCACCCTCCTCATCTTCAGCCACTCCTTAAGTCCGTCTAGCATTTTCTCCCTGGGTCTACCTGGTGCTCTCTTCCCCTCCAGCTTTCCCATTGTGACCAGGTGCTCCAAATCCCCCCTTCCTCATAAAATGGCCTATAAATGTTGCCTGTCTTTTCCTAATCTTCCTTACCAATGATCTTCTTGTGTCTGCCTCCATCAAGACTCTCGTTTGTTTTCTTTGCTGTCCATGGAACTCTCAATACTCTTCTTAGAAACCACATTCTCGGCTGCCTCAAACTTGTTCTAGCTTTGCTTGTTGACTGTCCATGCCCCACATCCGTACAACAGTACTGGTTCTATATAACATTCAAGAACTCTCCTCCTGATGTCTCCTGATGTTAATTGATAGGCATTTGCTGGTAAGAAGAATGCTTGTCATCTTCTTGAATGCTGTTTTGGCTTGGCCGATTCTGCCGGCTATTTCCGATGTGCATCTGCCGTCTGATGAAATGACCGTTCCCAGGTATTTGAACTTATTAACCTGTGTCAAGGTTGTGCCATTTGCTGTTATTTTGCAGGAGGGGATTTCATGTTTTTTTTACTGATCACCATGACTTCAGTCTTCCTGCTGTTTAGTTCCAACCCCTTAACTTTGCTTTTTATTTCTAGCATATTCACAAGGTTTTGTAGGTCCCTTTCATTTTCTGCAATTAGCACGATGTCATCTGCGTATCGAATGTTGTTTATCATTGTCCCTCCAGCCTTTAATCCAGGGTCTTCTTCTAGATTTCTCATGATGTTTTCGCTATACAGTGAAAACAGATCTGGTGACAAAACACAACCCTGTCTGATTCCTCTTTTGATGTTTTGGAAAGAGCTTATATTGTTTTCTATTCTCAATGCAGCTGTTTGTTCCCAGTACATATTCCTGATTATTCGTAGATCTTTTCCACGAACATTGAGTCTCTCCAGTTGGTTGATCAATTCTTCATGTCTTACCTGGTCGAAAGCCTTGGTATAGTCAACAAAGCATAAATACAAATCCTTATTCATCTCAATTGACCTCTCTACGATAGTTCTTAGGATGTATATGGCATTAATAGTTCCTTTCCCTTCCACAAATCCACACTGTTCTTCTATTTCTCTTTTGATTTTATTCCTTGTCCTCATAATGATTATTCTTAACAGGATTTTTGTTACATGACTCATCAAACTGATTGTGTGATGGAGTTTGCATTCTATAGCCCCTTGTCTTCTTTGGAAATGCAATGAAAACTGATTTTGACATGTCTTTGGGGATTTTTCCAGTGTTGTAAATTTCATTTATGAGGACTGTTATTTTTTCTATGCCAAATTCCTCCAGGGCTTCAATCATTCCTGTAGTAATGTTGTCTGGTCCTGGGGCTTTTCCTGGTTTCATCTTTTTCAGTGCTGCTCTAACTTCATCTTTCATTATGGGTGGTCGTTCAAAGTTCTTTTTTATAATGTGTTCATCGTTTCTGTCAGTCTCAAAAAGGTCTTTAATGCACTCTCCCCATCTGTCTAATATTTTGTCTTTTTTCCATGATAAGCGTGCCATCTTTCGATTTTAAGCAACCAGTTGATGTGCATGTATTTTTCCTGTGGACAATTTCTTCAATTCTTCTGTACATACCCTGAGGATCCATTTTGTGTCGGTCTCTATTCTATTTCTTTGCATTTAACCTGCATAAACAAAGAATAAACAGTACGATCTCTGGTTTGATGTTTTATCACCAAGGGATTTTAGCGAGCTAGAACTAGTAGAAGTAAAACTATGTGAAGCGATCGCTTTCCAAAGGTGTTAACATTGCTAGTATTTAATGATTACAATGGACTTGTGTTTAATACATCGAGATCATCTATTTGTGCTTGTACTTTGCTAGAACTTCAAACCAGAAGTTGGTCGGCGAGTGCCTGTCATCTGTCAGATTGGATTCGAAGATGTTTATCATTGTAAAGAAACAGCAAATAGCGGTTTTGCACACATACATTATCAGAACATGATATAGCAGCAGGCAAACATGGACACATAGCTCCACAAAGTCAAATGAGACTTTCCAATGGCACAGCAAAAGTATACTTTACTCTCAAAAGTAATCAGATAGCTGGCATTTAAAAAAAAATTCATGAGAAAAAATTCTGATTTTCCTTCTATTTGTTTTAAAGACAATGATGATTTTCTGCAGATGAAAGCAACCATCACTGCCTCCAAGACTTCATCAGCAGACACTCACTAATAAACTACTTCGACAGTTAGAACTGTTGAGAACTGAGTGCGGTAAATCGTGGGATGAGAGCAAGGCTTTTGTTTAAAAGATTAGTAACACTGATCCATCACTCCAGGAGCTAAATCTGAAGACAAAAATTGAGAAAGTTTTGAAAGAAGTGGAGAGATTTTCAGTAGATAGACCAGACACTGATGCTTTTTTTGTCTGAGGATATGTTACTGCGAAATAACTGATGAAAATAATTTGCTGATAAACATTAGGAATGAGTATAGAAATGGTTGTAAATCATGTTCTGCATTGCCAGGCATGTATCTTCTGCTCTTACACATTTTAGTTTCATTATGTTCTTGAGAAGGATGTCTTTCTGTGCTAATATGATACAAAGTCATCTGTGAATCACATTATTTCAGACTAAATCAGTACATGCATACAAAATCGTAAAATCTTGTATATTAGCAACATTTGCTTGTAAAGAGTGAAGCTGTAGCTTTGTATCTGATTCACACGTAAAATTTCAGGAGACTCCATCAAGACATAATGTGAGTTATGTCTGTTTTAAGTTGGCCCGACACATGAGCACTCACATTATTTGGGTGCAAATACATATAAAATATCTTACATCTTGAATGCAACTAAGCTTGTAAATAATTTACTTGTAGCTTTCTATTTGATTCACATGCAAAATTTCAAGGAAATCCATCAAAAATTAAGCGAAATATGTGCATTTTAATTTGGTCTGATACGTGAACCGTGCTTTTTCCATGGTTCAAATGAGATATTTTGCCATTTTTGGAGCCATATAACTCATGACTTTGTCACTTTACACTGCCCCCAAAAATTTAAGTTTCATACAATAACATTGTTTCTGAGAAAAAGTAGTCAATTCTGTCATCTTATTTTTGTGTAATGGGGGTGCAAAAATGGCTTGTCATGCAATTTCGAATATTGACAAAATGGGTATATTTATGAAGTTTGCAGCACTGCTGTATAAAAGTATGAACAGATCTGCTTGTATGCTTGCTTTTTTTTATGTAGTTTATGTTGTTAAGAATTAATATCAGGAATGACATTCTCTGTCTGAGGACTTCTGGAAAATTTAGGTTCCTGCAAACTTGCTACATTTCACAATTGGCGAAAACGTATATAAACTGCCGTTTTCAAAGTGTGTTATCTCTGGACCTAATACAGCTAGAGACTTACTTTTCTTTAGCATTGTGTTTATTTTTTCTTGTACTTTTCAAAAATATAAGTGCTGATAACCTTTTCAGTAGTTTATTGTTTGGCTGCCGGTACCTACTAAGATTTCCTGAACTCTGATTCACATGCAAGATCAGTCACTGAGACAGACATCACAAAAGCAGGACAGCGCATTTTTAGTTATATGAATTATTTCACAAAGCATTTCCCAAACACTGAATTATTTCACAAAGCACTTCCCAAACATTGAAATCATTCCCAACCAGCACAGTTTAGAATATCATTGTATTGTTTTCATAAAGATCTGGTATGTTGGATGCACTACACAGACAACAAGGTGGACAAGAGACACACTCTTTCATCAGTGAGCTCAAGATATGTGTTCGGGGAGTAAACAAAGAAGAAAGCCAAATACAACTGATGATGAAAGAGCATTTCAATGATGTCTCTCCAGTTCTCTGATCGGCCATGCCTTTCACACTGAAAAATTGGAAAATCACAAAAACTCAACACAAAGGACAGTTATTCACTCTATTGCGACAGAACCTGTCAATACGAAACAGGCTTCTTTGTTGTATTGGGTTTGTTCCTATACCGAGGAAACAACAGATGTAATGTCAGGGATCTTTTTCTCGTTTCTTGTTTTCAGATGGTGATATGCTTACCAAAGTTTCCGTAAGCTGTAAAATTGGCCTGCAAAGGTCTTTCCTTCTTTTGCTATGGCCTGTTGACAGCAGTTTCCTGCAGCTAGGATGCCAGCTGTGATAAACGGAAATTCCATCCATGTCTGTCTACCTCAATGACACTGTTTAACTTTTTCGCAACGGGGCACGCATATATGTATGCCACTCAGTCTTCCGCTCACAACGAGG
Organism: Monoplex corrugatus; assembly: GCA_030674185.1. Lineage (NCBI taxonomy): Eukaryota > Metazoa > Mollusca > Gastropoda > Littorinimorpha > Ranellidae > Monoplex > Monoplex corrugatus. Next base: position 30,267,701 of record CM060313.1, on the reverse strand, counting down.
CACGCAAATCTGTACGCACTCGGGTTTTACCGTTGGAGACGTTGCACGCACATTTGAACGTCGTGATTTGATAGACAAACAACACGTTGTCACAAGTGGTTTAACTCTCTCTTTGCTATTATGCGACGAGATCGCACCCAATCCCTTGCGACGGTCGGTTACTAACATGCGATCTCGTCGCACCCAACCCAGTGCGACTGTTCCTTACTAATATGCGATCTCGTCGCTGGCAACTTAAAATATTCATAGTTCAAAGTTTGATGGTCATGCGTCAATCAAAGTGGGTCAGGATCAGCAACTGACCATACCTGCGTGCTTTCCTCTGGTTGGCTGGCTATTTTTGGCTTTAGTTTGTCTTTGTGGAAAGGCTGTTGAGAGGCACTGTGGATAAACAGTGCGTGGCAGATTTCGTCTGCTGCGGCAAAATGGTGACTCCGTCTTCATCGGCGAGTACTTCGTCTCAAAATGTGCGTTCATGACGTTTCACGGCTCAAGAAGTTATTGAACAGCTGACAACAAATGAATCTGATGTTGAGGATTACGAAGATGATGCAGAAAGTGATGGGTGGCTACCAGATAGCGATCACGACGACACAAGTGTGGGGCATAGCAGTGATACTGAAGCCAGTGATCATGATTCGGCAGACGAGCCCGTTGCAGTCGGACTGGGTCAAACAGCCGACGCAGATCCGACGGAGGATGAATTTCTGCAATTCCTACTGACAGATTGGAACGAAGATTTTTCTTTTTTTCCAACACTGCCTGCTTATGGGGATGAGAGAAGTGGCCTTCACATCGACCACATGGACAGCCAAGCCCCTTTGGATTTTTTCTCCGAGATGTTTGACAACAATAGTTTGGAGGCAATTGTTGAACAAACAAACAAGTACGCGAGGGAAAACATCGCTGCCAGGGGTGAGCTGAAAGAACACAGTCTGTTCAAACGCTGGCCAGAGCAGGGCATCACAGTGAATGACCTGTTAGGGTTTTTAACAATTTGTGTGCACATGTCTTGTGTACACAAGCCACACATCACCGACTAGTGGTCAACCTGCCCCTTTCGCGATAGTTCTTTTTCCAGAAAAATCATGTCGAGGGACAGATTTCTCCTGTTACTTTCTGCCCTGCATGTCAGTGACAATGACAGCTACATCCCCAGGAACCAGCCCGGGCATGACCCTCTCCACAAGATAAGGCCAGTCTACGAGCACCTTCGCCACAAGTACAGAACTTTGTACACCCCAAAGGAAAACATCTGTGTGGACGAAGCTATGTGTCCATGGAGGGGTAAACTTGGGTTCAGGGTTTACATGAGGGACAAACCTGTGAAGTGGGGTATAAAACTCTATGAGTTGTGCGAGTCAGACACAGCATATGTGTATGACTTTGAAGTCTTTGCTGGTATCCCACAGCTGAGCAATCGGCCTGTTGATGTGGTCTGCCGCCCAGCACAGCCTCTGCTGGGTAAAGGGCGGTCTGTGTACGTGGACAATTATTATTGTTGCCCCGAACTTGCAGACCGCCTTGTTGAGGAGGACACCCACACCGTGGGCACCATCCGTCCTAATCGAAAGGGCTTGCCGTCTCAGCTGAAAACCACAGCCAACCCTCCAAGAGGACAAGTCCAGGCCTATAGACAAGGTGAGATTTTTGGTGTAATAAAAAATCCATATATATATATATATATATATATACAATAAAAACTATATATTGTGCACAGTGATATAAATGTGTATGTGGTGGTGGGGAGCATGTTTGTGCATGCACGCATGCATGTGTGTGTGTATGTGAGTGTGTGTGTACATGTGTGTGTGACTTTACTTGTACTTTACTATGTATGTGTTTTTATGTGTGTAACTGACTGTTTTTGAGTATGTGTATGAATTTGTGTGTACATGTATGTGTACATGTGTGTGTAGTGTGTGTGTTGTGTGCACATGAGTTTGTGTGAATATGTGTGTAAGGTGTGTGTGTGTGTGTGTGGTTGTGTGTGTGTGTGTGTGTGTGTGTGTGTGTGTGTGTGTGTGTGTGTGTGTGTGTGTGTGTGTGTGTGTGTGTGTGTGTGTGTGTGTGTGTGTGTGTTTGTGTGTGTGTTTGTGTGTGTGTGCGTGTGTGTGTGTCTGAGTTATTTCAGTCCTTGAACATCACTTTTGATTGCAGGAGCTGTGTCAGTGCTGAGGTGGATGGACAAAAAGCCGGTCCATCTCCTGACCACCAAGATGGACCCAAGGGAGATGAAGAATGTGGTATCCCGCACCAACCCCAACAACCAGAAAATGAAGCCGGAAGCTGTGCAGAACTACATCAACAACATGGCAGGGGTTGACAAAAGCGATCAGCTCATGGCATACACACCATTTCATCGCAAGACCATGAAATGGTGGAAGAAAATGTTCTTCCATCTTTTCACCCTGACCATGATCCAGGCATCTATTCTTCACAACATCTACCACACAGGGCGTGGGGCAAGAAAGATGCCCCTGAAAGATTTTGTGGTGAAGCTTGGTCTTGCGATGAACGACAAGTACCAGGCTGGTGTTGCTGCTGCCGCTGAAGCTGCTGCCCGAGTTGCTGCCCAAGCTGCTGGCCGCCCTCCTGCTCCTGGTCCTGGTCCTGCTGCCCAAGCTCCTCCTCCCCAGCCCGGTCCTTCTGGTGTGGCCCAAGCAAGGCTCAGTGGAACCGGTCACTTTGCTGAGCAGATTGGCAAAGTTGCTTCAGGCTCTGGCAAAAACAAGTTCAGGGTCTGCCAGGTCTGCTACCACAGATCCAAACGACATGAGGGTGTGACGGTGCGCAAGTCAAACAGCCAGTGCTCCAAGTGTGGTGTCGCATTGTGTCAGAAGCCCTTTCAAGGTGGTGGTGATACAAATATCACATGTTTTCAACTTTTCCACACCATCCAAAACTATGTTGATTATTGAGTGTGTGTGAGTGTATGTGTGTGTGAGTGTGTGTGTGTGTGTGTGAGAGTTGGTGTGTGTGTATATGTGTGAGAGAGTGTGTGTGTGAGTGTGTGTGTGTATATGTGTGGTGAGTGTGTGTGTGTGTGTGTGTGTGTGTGTGTGTGTGTGTGTGTTGTGTGTGTGTGTGTGTGTGTGTGTGTGTGTGTGTGTGTGTGTGTGTGTGTGTGAGGGCTACACCCGGTCAGTGACAGTGAACTATCAGTGAATCTGAATGTGATTGCTTATCATTTCTACAATGTGGCTGTTTCCCATGGACATATGAAATCAACATTATGAAATACTGCAGTGTCAAGTGTGATTGTGTTTATTGGATAAATCACCTTCCACAAACAGCAAAGGAGCAAATTAGTGAGTCATTTTGCACTGATTTTGTCTTTTTAGATTTCTAACCACAGAATTACAAAGTCTCCAATCTGTGTCTTCTAACATCTTTTTTCTTTGTTATTATTACTAACCCTTATAGCAGGCAGTGTGCCTCATTCAAAAGTGTGAGCGAGTGTGAGAATGTGACTTTTCCTATGTCACACCTGACATATAAATGTAAGTGTACACTCTTGTCAGTCTGCATAAACATTTTTCAATGTTATTTCTTGCCATCAGTAATGTTTGTTTTGAGAAAAATCTCTTATCAAATTTTTTTTACTATTTGACCAAAATCTACCCCATTTTTGTGATTTTTGAAAAAAGTGCTTTTTTTAAAAAGCTATCAAAAATCAAACATTAAATTCCATGCATTGAAACTTTGCCTGGCATTAGTTTGGTATGTTGTGCACATTATCTGAAAATGTTACAGTTCTATCTATATAGTTTTTTTTTTACAATTTTTTTTGTAACCTATACAAATGGCCAGTATACAGTGTTTGTGAGGGGAAGAAATTGGCCAGTATAGAGTGTTTGTAAGGGGAAGAAACTTGCCAGTATGGAATGAGTTAAACAAAGAATTGATTAAATTCACTTCTCGAATCTTCCATCTATCTTTAGAGTAACGTCCCTTGATCCAAACCAGATTAAACTTGCCAGCGTCATTGTTTGAAACAAAGAATCCTGTGCTCGATCATTTGACTTGCGTTTCACAATGGCGTCGAATCGACGAAGAATCGTTTCGCTTGAAGAAGTCTTGCGTGAAGTACTTCAAAGTGGTTCAGATGATGAAGGAAGCTATTCAAAAGATCAGTTTGATGATACAGAAGATGAAGAAGATTTGTTTGATGACGTTCCCGACGTTGATCGAACAGAAAACGGTGACGAACATGACGTCGATGAGGAGATGCAGATCAGTCATGTTCACGATTCAGATCAAACGGCAGATCTAGACAGCGACAGCGATACTGATGAATCTATGGTTGTTGATAAACAATCAAATGGGGAAGCAGTCCACAACAACAACAACAACAGCATAGATCAACCTATTGTTGACGCAGAAAGGCAAGAAACGTGGGTGCACAACATTGGTGATTTTCCACATGTTCCAGATTTCACTGGTAAGTTTCAGTTTGTTTACATTTTTACGTTGTCAGAGGCACGACTTTTTTGTGCATTTTCATTACCTACCCATCGAAAGAGACATTGCGTGTGTGTGTTTTAGTGTGTGTTTGTGTGTTTTAGTGTGTGTTTTAGTGTGTATATGGGGAAAGGATGAATGTGTGTGTTAGTCTATCAGTGTGTGTATTTTTTGTACGTGTCAGTTTGGGTAGGCTACTATCCATAGTCAAGTTGTGAATTACAGACAACTGCTGTAGGAACAGAACTTGCGAAATAAGAGTATAGAAAAAATGCATACATGTGAGTTTGAGTCTCTGTGTATGTGTGTGTGTGTGTGTGTGTGTGTGTGTGTGATAAAAAGGATAAAGAAAGGAAAAATGGGATGTATGTTTATTATCATGTTTAGAGCCCTAAATTTCTGCACAGAGCTAAAAGCACAGGCTGAAATGTGTGTGTGTGTTGTGTGTGTGCTGTTGTGTGTGTGCGTGTGTGTGTGTGGTGTGTGTGTGTGTGTGTGTGTGTGTGTGTGTGTGTGTGTGTAGTGTGTGTGTGTGTGTGTGTGTACAGTGTGTGTGTGTGTGTGTGCGTGTGTGTGCGTGTGTGTGTGTGTGTGTGTGTGTGTGTGTGTGTGTGTGTGTGTGTGTGTGTGTGTGTGTGTGTGTGTGTGTGTGTGTGTGTGTGTGTGTGTGTGTGTGTGTGTGTGTGTGTGTGTGTGTGTGTGTGTGTGTGTGTGTGTGTAATGGTGTAATACCGTAGTAATGGTCTTGTGAAATGAAGGCCTCACACACACACACACATATGTATATATACATACATATAAATATATATATATATATATATATATATATATATATATATATATATATATATATATATATATATATATAGAGAGAGAGAGAGAGAGAGAGAGAGAGAGAGAGAGAGAGATGGATAAATCTATGTATAGATACAGAGAGAGAGAGAGACAGAGCGATAGACTTCTTTTTTCTCATAGTTTTACACAAGAAAAGTTAACACAAATTACAATACATTAATATTTTGTCGCAGGTGTACCTGGTTTGAAGGTTGATGTGGGAGAGGATCTGAAGCCCATTGATGTCTATCGGCTCTTCCTAACCGATACCATTCTGCGTCGCATTAGGACAGAAACAAATATTTATGCGGCATCATGTATCAAGGCAGAGGAGGAAAAGGGCCCACTTCCAAGTCCAAGCGTCTTTGCGACTTGGAAGAAGCTGAAAGTAGATGAGCTGAAGTTCCTGGCCATCTGCCTCCATATGGGACTGGTGCGGAAACCCAGGATCACAGACTACTGGACTGTGCATCCTGCCGCACATTCATCTTATGCCACGGGAGCGCTTCACAGCGATAATGAAGTTCCTGCACCTGAACAACAATGCGGACTTCATTCCATACGGCCATGAGTGCCATGACCCCATCCACAAGATCCGACCTTTCCTGTCTCACCTTCAGGAAAAATTTCAGGAGGTGTATTATATTATCCTGAGAGAGATATATGTGTAGATGAGGCCATGTACCCTTTCAAAGGCAGCTCTCGCTTTCGTGTGTACATGAAAGACAAACCCACAAAATGGGATTTTAAATTTTATGAACTATGCGAAAGTGAGAGTGGGTATGTCTACCGGTTGGAAATGTTTTGTGCCCAGCGAGAGATCAGCAACAAGCCCTATGATGTGGTGATGCGGCTGATGGCACCACTTCTGAATAAGGGCCACCACCTTTACATCGATAATTATTATTGTGAGCCGAAGATATGTGCCACTCTCGCGGCATGTTATACTATGGTGTGTGGCACAGTGCGGAAGAACAGAAAGGAGATGCCCCGTGACCTGGCAGACCATCCTGGAAAGAGTCCAGGCCAGGTATGAAAACAAAGAAAAGCCAAAGGCTATAATCAATTACATTCAAAACACGGCAGGGGTGGACCCGAGTGATCAACTCATCGCTTATTTCCCCATGCACCGCAAGACCATGAAGTGATGGAAAAACCCTTCTTCCATCTGTTCACCCTGTGCACCATTCAGACCATGTTCCTGCTGAATAAGCACAGGAAGAGCAGGAACAAGAAGAGAATGCCACTTGAAGATGTCATCAAGTCTCTCCTCCTGGATCTCCCACCCACTGAAATTGTGCCTCTTGTCACTGCTGCTGCTGGACCCAGGCATCCTAATTTGAGGCTGAAGGGCCGACACTTCCCAAAACAGCTTCCACCCACTCCAACACAATCCAAACATGAAAAAACTGCCATGTGTGCTATGCAAAAATGAAAAAGCGTGGTGCCACTGTGAAAGAACTGAAAAACAAACGGCCACTGACCAACTATTGGTGCCCTGATTGTGGTGAGGCATTGTGTGTTGATCCATGTTTTACAGACTATCACACAAAAAAAGACTACACAGAAGACTGATTTTCCTAAACAGTAATCACTTTTCACACACACACACACACACACACACACACACACACACACACAAAAGAGTTATACATTGTGTAACATGTGATTGTAACAAAAAAAATGCAAGATATGTGGGCGTCTTCAGAGAGAAGATCATTTTGTTGTGGAAGTGGCTATGTACTCTCCATCATCTTTATTTGCAGTGAAGTTCATTACACAGAAACTGAAAATATCAAAGTAAAATGGGTTCTTCTTCTGTGAGGAGACAGTTTTGTGCTGGATGAGACAATGTACTTTCCATCATCTTTATGTCGTGAAGTTCAAAACAGAAACTGTGAACACATCAAAGTAAAATGGGTTCACCTTTTGTGAGGAGACAGTTTTGTGCTGGATGAGACAATGTACTTTCCATCATCTTTATCTGCAGTGAACTTCATATCACAGACACTGTGAAAACATTAGAGTAAAATGGGTGCACCTTCTGTGAGGAAACAGTTTTGTGCTGGATGTGAATAAAGTCAACAGTTTTCATCTGGGTTTTGTGTGTTTCTGTGTAAGACACACTAGATCAGCATTCTGCATGGTTGAAGTAAGTGAGAATTTCTCTCATTTTTTATCTTATGTGATGTTTTGAAAAAAAATTGTGCATGTTATATGTTGACTACGACTTTTACTTTTTTCGCATTGGGTACCTCTATATACTTGAGTGGCGGTTCAATAAGAAAAAACAAACAATCCAACAAATACAACAGTGTCATAGGACAAACATTGCTCTTTCTAGTGACACCAAACACTTAAAGTAAACTTCCCAATAACGCCCAGAAATATCAAGTTGAAAAGCACTAAAAAAGCCCGTCTCCAGGCTACAGTCAGCTAGAGAGTGGCCCGCCTCTGGTGAAAACCCGCTCAGCACAGATACGTGGTGAAAGAGTTAATCATGTATTAGGATTATCCTCGACTGGACCGTGGTACTGTTACAAAAGGAAGCAACACTGACCAAGATAGGACCGTGGTAAAGGAAGCGGCATAGTCTAAGATCATGCCATGGATAATGTTGAGGAACGAAACATCTGCATGACATCTTGTTAGTCATTAGAAGCCATTACAAACTCTTGGAAAGTATACACACTTGTGAAGAAAGAAAGAAAGAGACAGAGTCAAAGACAGTCAGATGCAAAATATGGGAAAGTTGTTATTTCATTGTAATTCATTTTTTCAGTTTCTTTAATATTCTATGTATGACAGTTCACCTGTTTTCATCACAGTGAGGGGAGTTGACACGTATTTGTTTTAAATGCATCTGCCTTGGTCTCTCATGCTTTTGTGAGGCTCTTAGAGCTCTGTACAACTGTCATTATTATCATAATTATTATTAACTATAACAAACATGCGAGTGAATAAGATGGATAAATAGAACTATCACTGTCACTTTAAAGGCGACTATTCAATTCAAAATATGACTTTCGTACATATCCAATTTTTGAGAATGAATTCAAACAAGCAACTGTTAAATACTGCATACTACCTGATATCGAAGGATCTCTACATTGTAGTAAGCAGTTTTACTCTGTTCCCCTTGTTTTCGTAAATGCTCCTTCAGAGCAGCCATGTCAAACGTATACACGGAATTCTGTGGTGTGCTTTGTGATGAATCTCTGCAAAACAGTCATCAAGATATATTCTTCTAGACATACAATTCTTGTTTATGAATATTCCTTATTCCTCCCCACACATAAATGTACCATACATGTATACATTCCTATGCATATGCACAGATTGGCAAAATACAACCCCCCTCCCAACTTATAATGAAAAACGTACTTGCTGAAATTTAATCTGACTGTGACTGCTCCAATCTTTTCTTAACTTGGACAAATACACAAACAAAAATGTGAAAAGGTTTTAGTTAGACACAGGCAAGAATAAAAAGCTAGTTTTTATTTTCAAATATGAAAGCTTTCAGACAGGCATACAGACAAGTTTAGAGCTGTGATTTATTAACAAAAACACAAGCAAAAAAAAAACAAAAAAAAACCCACACATGGATAACACCAGTCTAAGACAATCTGAAGCCGTTTTCAGTCTTTGATATGTTATGCAATCAAAACAGAAACAAGACAGTACTGTTACAAATTCCTTCACATTAGCTATTAGCTGGTATACAGTCACTGTGGCAATGTATCTCAATGGAAAAAATATATATATTTATGAGATGATCATAATGGAATTTATAGTGTGTATTATCTTGACAGACCCACATGGTTGTAACAACACAGAAGAGGGAAAGATGATCCACAGTTCCTTGGCGACACCAGCTGACCATAAGGGTTCACAACTGTACATGACTACATTTGACATATTTCAGACAGCCAAAGGCAACTGCAGTTAACCTGGATAATGCAATTTTTCATGTTGCTCTTTTGCATGAGACTGTTATTTTTGTTTTAAGTCCAGCTGACTGCATAGGGCCATATCACGGCTATAACCCTTTCAAAACATACACAATACTTCAATAGGAAAGGAAAAAAAAAAAAAAAGAAAATTAAGTACACATATCAATGCATTTGTGCACATAATCCAAGAAGATACCCCCTGTGTTGACCACTCTGTCCAATTTATTGCACATGGGATTTAAAAAAAACAGACCTGAATACAAATTTAAACACAACTAAGGACACTAAAACATATATAAAAACAGGCCTAAATTACCTAAAATTGCTTTCACATCTCATTTTCCTAGAGCCAAAAAATGCACATAATCATCATCATCATCATCATCAGGTGCCCTGCTGCATGGCGTTGGCGACCATGGGCTTCCATCTATCTCTATCTCTCGTTGCCCCTAGTATCTCCCCCACCCTCCTCATCCCTAGCCACTCTGCAAGTCTGTCCAACATTCTTTCCCTGGGTCTACCTGGTGCTCTCTTTCCCTCCAGCTTTCCTGTTGTGACCAGGTGCTCCAAATCCCCCTTCCTCATAAAATGGCCTATAAATGTTGCCTGCCTTTTCCTAATCTTCCTTATGAGTGATCTACTTGTGTCTGCGCACACAATTCATGTACCCAATTATCAATCCTATGTGAGAATACTTAGGACTTTATTGAACACATACAGGTAAATGGACCAACAATGCAGAAAATGATTGGAAGAAATGACAGAAAGCAAAGGAGAAAAAAACAAATAGAGTGACAGAAAAGAAGAAATTTCTAGCACAGAATTTCCAGAAGGTGGGGGTACTATTTGTACTGAAACAGCCCCCGGCAACTCTATGGGGGAACATGAGAAAGACTGATGACGACATTCAAAAGTTATGACAATTCAATTAATCTGCTTGGGCCGATGAGCCACGATCGTGGCTTAACCAACCAAACATGATAAGCCATGATCATGATTGCATTCGTCTCTCCCAATGAATACTGTCCGATCTATAAAGCGAATATAAATTGATCAATCAGAAGGTTTCTTTTGTGTGTCCTCTGCCTTCTTCCTTTCATCTAGTCGCCATTTTGCTATTCTTCAATTGATTTCTACAACTTTTTGCACAACAATGAATGAGATTGGGACTGACCGTGAGGTTGACAAGTTGAGTCTCTTGTTGACAGTGACTCTGGTGATGATTATGAGGTAACTATGGCATTGTTTTTGGTTCTAAATGAACAAGGTTCGAGCACATGATAAAGGGCACATCAGTCATAGATGGAAAGCGGGTTGTCGTTCAGTTTGGTCTGTTTACATTGTCCTTCTCATCGCACATGCATGCATGTGTTTATTATTCTAACACTCTGTAATTTATCTTTCTCCTGCAAACAGGCGTTTATTTTACTTTCATTGTACAGTTCAGGATTTCTCCTTTCTAGATATGTGTACTTCTCTTGGAAATGTGTACACAAGAACAGCAAAAATTAAAAATAATTAGTACCCGTTGACAAGCTGACTCTCATGTTTATGCCATGGTCTTACAGTACACTTTTGATTATGTATCGTGCCAAGGGGGTTAAGTGTAGCTATTCTGAAGCTGTCCAGTGCTCCACATGCATACGCAGCAAGCAGCTGCACAATAGCAGTTCACAACTAGTACACAGCACTACATCTCACTGGAGTAGCAGAGGTGTAAAAGTTATCACAACAAAGAATAAAAGAAAAACGGTGAAACACCATACTTCACCCCAAAACAACAAATCCCCCCCCCCCCCCCCCCCCCAAAAAAAAAAAAAAAAAATTTCTTTACCATTACTGTTTGGAAAAGTGGGGCATACTCAACAAACACCACAACTCAGTATCCAACAGCAAAAAAAAATCATGTCATTCAAGCTATAATATGATTCTCCTTTCAGTCATAATGTATATCTTAACTGTTACAGATTTCTTCACATGCAGTGGCACAAGTGCGACAAACTACTTGTGTAACACCCCCTCCTTCCTAATTGCTATTACTATGAACTGAAAAGTTGACGAGGAGGTGCAGAAACATAATAAAAGAATCTACTTACTTAGATACCAGGTCACAATGATCAACACTCTGCAACTGTGCGACATTCTTCAGTCTAAAGGTTAAAACAGGAGGACTGGGATTATCTGTGAACACTTTGATGATACCAATGGGAAAAGACATGTGTAGAACTCCTGTCACTCGCACTGTGCACCTGCAACATACATGCTGATTTTAGCAAAAGGATGCATGTGTAGACATCTGGTCCCATAATTATAATATACCTGCACAACACACTCTGACTAAAGCAACAGAACAGGAACTAAGCAGAAATTCCTAACATGCAAACAAACTGCATATTAATTGAAACTCTTCCTCCAAAATCTTGTTGAATTCACACACCACACTGTTTTTCCAAAGTCCTGTTGAAATTGCACACCAACTGATGCATATATAATGCTACCAACACCTATCATTGAAAGAGGCATAATACCTGTTCATAATTTGTGTTCTGCAGCAAACAATACAGAACAAGCATAAATTGTCATACAATGAAATAACCAAATTCAGTTCACATCAGCTTAAAAGCAAGCTTTTGTGAGTGTGTGTGTGTGGTGTGTGTGTGTGTGTGTTTTGGGGGGAGGGGGGAGGGGGTCGTGGGGGCAAAAACTTCATTCAAACATACTATGTACTGAATGACAATGATTAGCTAAGTCTGTACTTGTACAAAAAAAATACCACCCTACAGAAAGCATTAAGTAGAGTACCCTGCAATGCCCACTACAGTCATACAGTATTCCGCCTCGTAAGAGCTGATTATGTCTCTTGCCTTGAAAAAAAGTACTTCGTAACGCAGGAAGGTTGGGCAGGAATTTAGGCGAGATCTGGTAACTATGTTCATTACATGCAATTTTTTAAACAAACAAAGAAACAAACAGACCACAATTTCTGTTTAAAAAAGTTTTGCTTTTAACTACACATACTCACTTAACCTCACATGTACAGATTCGCAATATTAAGGAGGAGGACTTGCCTAATGAAAAAAGACCTGCAGAGGTGTAATTACTGAAGAGAAGCCGAAGGTTGACTGCAAGGTATGTTTCTTAAGTAAAATTCTATGAACATTCTATGAATACAGAAGAAGAGTACCACCATGCAACCATGATTTTTTGTAGGAAGAGAGACTGGTGAAAGCTAGAGAGGAAGCCCATACCCTGACTTCATGTGCCCCAAAAGGTCTAAAACTGAGTGGCTGATCCCAGCAAACGCAAGCCATTTTTGATAATCTCTGTGATCAAACAATTAATGCACTCGCTAAGTATGATTTTACCCCTTCCCATTCCCTGATACGCATTATTTGTATAGATCATGAGAAAAATTCTCATACAAATAAATGAAAACAGAGTTTTGAAATTTGGCGAGTTATATATTAAAAGATTGGTGTACAACATGCTGAAATTTCAACTGTCTAACCCTCATGGTTGCTGAGTAATAGCACAAGTAAAATTAGAGACATTTTCAGGTGAAAAATGCCTTACAAAATACACAGTCAGGTCAATATGTCAGTTCCTACAGTCACATTTTGAATGAAATTTGATACAATCCAATGCGCAGACACTCCACGTGCACTGAAGGAAGAGGTCGTGTTGAACAGCACCAAGTTGTTGAGTACTGTTCAGCCATTTGCTTTTCCATCATCTGCTTCGCTGTGGAGATATTGGGTCATGAACTTTGCAATGACCACTCACCAACTGTGTAGTACAGTGACCTCATGGCCTGAAACAAGGCTAAGAATGACCAGACAATCTATTTCTGGCTATTAGTTTTGGTTAACGGAACTACTGAAAGCCCCGCGAATTTTCAAAACTCGAGTCAGATTTCTCCAACGCTCGTAGACAAGCGTTGTTGAGACATGGTCAATAAATCCTGATGCTCGTAGCGAGACAGTTAATGATGGATATCTTGATTTCCCTCAATATAAAACACAAAAGCCGTCATTAATAAGATATGAAAGAATGGGCTCATCTAACCCTTTCAGCCCCACAGCCCAGATGTCTGGTCAGCTAAAAATACTCTTCTCATTCCCGCCACCGGACATCCGACCGCAGAGAAATCCCCCTTTCCTTCCCACAACCTGAAAAGCTGGGCAGCGGCTGACCCATTTGACACACACATACCTCACATGCTCCTGCCACCTTGTACAGTAGTCTGGCAACGGCCAGTGTTTATCTAACTGTTCTGGGTTTGATGAAAACGGGATGCTATGGTTGGTTTCCCACAGCAGATTTTGTTTGTCAGATAGCAGATTTCCTGTCTGTCAAATGCATAGCATAATCCAAAGAGAGAGGGTGGAAAGTGATTCGAGTGAACACAGCAAATTTTCTGAGGATGAAATTTTAGGTGATGTTGATGGGTTTGATCTGCCGGATTTGACAAAAGAAAAGTGGAGAGAAATTCATGAAGCTGTTGTCGATACACAGGATTCTGATAGAAATGCTATGAATGTTTGTGTTGTAACCCCCCCCCAAAAACTGCTTTTAACTCTATCACACCTTGGCTGATTACAGCCACTAACATACCTGTGCAATATAAGTGCCATAATGATGATGACAAACTGCTTGGGATTTCATCCGACAAGTGTCAGAAATCACTTACTCCCACAAAACATTTAGCTAGTGCTGTGGTTTGTGTGTGTGTGTGTGTGTGTGTGTGTACACATATATATATATACATCTATATTACACATATATATATATATATATGTATATACATATATATATATAATTTCTATATATATATCAATACTGAATGTTTCTGACTGACGGTGTACCCATAAGGACATTTTAGATTGTAAATACTAGTGATGAGAACAATGGGACACTGATACATTGCCTTACAATATAATACACATGTACATGCTGCTCTGACATTTCACAGTACAAGTAAAGGTAGGCAACGCCATATCTTCTTTCTGTTCGCATTTTATTTTGTTTTGTCTATCATGTATGTCATTTCTGGTCCACATCTTACCTGTCACACACCTGCATGTCACCAAATGTGTTGTACTCTTCTTTTGAATATGACAAGGCATATTACATATTCATTCCTGAACACATTCATACATAGGTTATGTACATGCAAGCCATAACTCATCTGCTATATCCATCCAGCATGAAGTCACTGTATCATTCAATACAGATCATCCCAGAAACCCGGGATTGAATGGTTTTCTACAGTTTGGGAAAGGAGGGAAAGGGAAGATAAATGAGGACTAGAAATAAGCAGCTGAAAGGATTAAGACAAAACAGTAATGCTCTAACTGGGCACAAGTAGCAATCCTTGTTGTTGGGAGCTGTGCAAGTTGTTTAAGGTATATCTTTATTTCTGGAGATTGTTTTCCTGACTTTCAGTTCATAGCAAGGAACTTGGGAAGGAGTTTCACTGAATATGAATCATCTGCAAGGCTGGCGAAATCCACATGCTTGGTCACCTGAAGTGAGTAAAAAACCTGTCGGGTGAGTCAAAATCAAAAACTATTAGTCTGTTGGGCGAGTGGCAATTCTGACCCCTGCAGTTATGATTTATTTCGATTCTTTAAACTTTCCGATATGCTGACTGATTTCCGATGAAAATGAGGCTGTCCAGGGAAAGGCAAATCTTGCTTCCCATGGGCCTGTCAGTGCAAGACAATCGAGTATTTACAGACCAGCAACCTTTCACCCAATCTGTCAGATTTGGTCAAACAGTCAGAAACTTCCAATTCAGTACGGAAACCAGAGAAAATAATACAACATATGTCTTATAAAGATCAAGGGATGGGGAGGGGAAAAGAAAGTGTTTGCTATTGGCAAGGAAATTTGAGAGACAAGCAATTTTGATGTATCACTTGATATGATGATATGCCAAAGAAACTAGTTTAGAAGGCATAAACGCTACTTGATGATTTTTCTTGCATTATCTTCACTTGTCTCTCTGGACATAAATTTCAGTTAGGGTGGATTAAATATTTTCAAAGTGTTTTCCCTTCACACTGAACTGCTTAAGTCAAGAAAATGCACGCACACACACACACATACACTCTCTCTCTCTCTAAAGAGACAATACTTATGCAACAAGAAAATTTTGAAAAAAACAAACTAAAAAACAACAAAACAAAATAAACAAACAAACAAAAAACCACACACACACACACACACATCAACCAATCAGCAAAAGCAAACAGATACGTAGTTCAGTACCACTACAGACCTAGCCAACAGATAAGGTGTGGCTGGTGATCCAATGGAAAAATTATTTTCTGTAAAAAGCTGCAAAACTAACCATCTTTGTCTCATCTTGTCTTGTATTAAATACACCCTCCTATTCTTTTTTCATGTTTTTTCTGGTTCATTTTTGTGTGCTAAACTGCCAACTGTTCTGCTAGACTTGCTTTTAATAAACATACCTACCAAGTTTCACCAATGCCAAAATTTCTCACTATTTCTGCTAAACTTGTGTTACAAACACATGTATACTCACACTCTCTCTCTCTCTCTCAGTGGTTTCATACTCTGTCTCTTTCTCTCACAGACACTCACACTTTAAGAGATTAAAATTATGAAAAGGGAAAAGTATTGCAAAGATAACGAAGTAATTTGCAAAACATAACAAATGACCAGTTGGACTAAAATAAACTTTGGCTAAGTAAGCAAAAAGGCAATGATTATAAATATATATTGAATTAAAGAACTCTTACATAGAGAATCCATGTAAACTTTTAGATTCAATTGTCTGCCTTTTCCACCTTCGCATTATCACTAGATCTCCAACTGTTCACCTCCTCCTGCACAGATGAGTCTCCAGAAGGAAGTTTGCCCACCTCCTTTGTTGTAATAATGGCTTATTGTGCTGGATATTATCAGTCATCATAATAAATTTTACTGTTTTTAAAGAGCAACATATCGGACTAGTGAAAATATCTGCATGCTAGTAGATCTTAAAATCCACTAGCCCGGCTGGCCAGTAGAAAATTTTACTCTTCTCCAGGCCTGATTTGTTTTAGTTGCCCTATGTTCTGAAATATCACTTAAGCCATGTATTTTGCTGTTAACTCTTACCAGTTCTTGTGTTTCGGTGGTTTCTCTTTCTGTGTACACTCTTGTGACTTTTAAAGAAATATCACAACCACACAGATACACATACATACACATTCAATACACCACTGGAAAGGTAAGAGATCGTACTTTGTAAAATAGTAAGGCAAGACATAAAAAGTCAATTTCAGGACTTTTAATGAAATTTTGAAATGTAAACAAAAAAATGAGTCATCGATTTTTCTGGTGATTTGTACAATGCTTTCAAAAAAAAAAATTTGGTGAGGTATGAACTATTCATTGCATTAAAATTGTAGAATTATTTCTATTTTACACACTGAAAGTTACTTATTCAAAATTGCTTGGTAACTTTCATAATTATCATAATTCATATGGCAGTACCCAAAGCCTGAAAATTGCCCGTGATACTGTGTTTGTCTGTTGTACATAAAAAGCCACTGTATACCACGACAAAATTCAATGTTTTAAAAAAGCATAAGTCTTTGAATTAAGCATTTTCCTCACTGAAATGCAAACAAATGATTATTATGCACACAAAAAAATCAGTATTTTGAATTAAATTGTAAAATATAAACCAAGGAAAAAAATGCTTATTTGTACAATGCGCTGAAGATTGTGTGTGTGTGTGTGTGTGTGTGTGTGTGTGTGTGTGTGTGTGTGTGTGTGTGTGTGTGTGTGTGTGTGTGTGTGTGTGTGTGTGTGTGTGTTAGGTGAGTTATTGTAGAATTATGTCTACAGTGACAATTACTTTTTCAAAATAGCTTGGTAGCAATTTATTTGGCAGTATCCAACCCATGAAAAGCACCCGAGATACTGTTTTTGCCTGTTGTACATACAAAGTCACTGTATACCATGACAAAGTGTTATAGTTTAAAAAGCATAAGTCAAGCATAAGTCACTGAGTAAAACTTGCTCACACCTCCGCCACCCCCTCCAAGCCCCTTTCCTATCCCTTACCCCCACCATTTTTCCAGGACAAGCAGAAAATTCGAAACACAAATAGTCACTCATGGGACTTCAGCAGACAGTTCCTTTCAGACCTGAAACAATTGTGGTTTCAACAAGTTTCACATATGACATATGTTTTTCCCTCTTTCTTTTCCTTCACATAGCAAATTTACAATTGTGCTGGGCAGAATCAGAAGTTGGGCGTACAGGGTGATGGTCTGATTTCTTCTTTGTTTGAGGAGTCCAGCCTTTGAAGAGAGGTTTCTCAGCACCATGAACAGAAGCATAGTCATTTGTGTACTTGGCAGATTGTTGCCATCATTTCTGCAGTAACGAACAGGGTGAAGACGGATGCAGAGGTCAGGTACTGCCGCACATCACCCCCTGTCCGTACTCCCTTCAAGTGGACTCCAGGCTTGAAAGAAACGGGCGTAGTTTGAGGGCCAGTGTCTTCGTCATCAAAGACTTTCAGCCTGAAAGAAAACAACCAAAACAGTTCCAAAGAGTTAGTAACTGACAAAAAAGTACATGCACTTCAATTATATGCACATACAAATTCAGTGACGGTAGCATATGTATTGACACTTGTCGACAAAAAAATGTAAACAAACCATGATGTCAGAATTAAGCCACGCCCACCTGCTGTCGTGACATATATTTGGCACATAATTCTATACAACGAGACTCTACATCTTCAATACAAGGATGCTGACCAAATTCTAAGGATTGCTAGATCCTCAGTAAATAAGGGAAAAAAGCATTAACCCCAGCCAAATAGTGATAGTTTGACCAAAATATGTAAATGAGCGAACTCACCTTTCTGGGTCACAGTCGGGTTGTGTGTATTTTGGTCGTCGTTTTCATCACATGCAGCTTCATCGTCAGATGAATCACTCCAGACTTCAGAATAATCAGTATCCGAACTGGAGGTGCTGTTTTCTTCATCAGAAGTGCTCATTCTGATGTAAATCAAAGCAAGAAAACAATGAAGAGACGATTTGCTCAAAGTAAGAAAATCAAAGACGGCGGACATTGATCGCGTGTCGTTAGTAATCAAGATTTAAACGGAATAATACATTATATCTGCATTATTATTCATTATGATGTTATATTTAATTTCTGTATGGACGGAAAACTCCATCGTAAACTAGTTTACGATTTTCAAGGGAAAGAACTGGTAAGAGTCAAGGGGAACTGCTCTCATTTGGTTCAGGCAGAATCTGAAGATGCTAGAACAACTGGTTAAGGAAGGAATCCCATCTTGCTAAGACCGATTTGTAACACAAATAGGGAAGGCAGATCAATGTAAGTTTGAACAAACAATGCTGCCTTTTCATCAGGGGGTGGGGTGGGAGTAGTGTCTCATCTTAGGGAAGATTTTTAGTGGTCTTCTCCATGTCAAGCTTTTTGATGAAGCTTCTACAATGGTTTCTCGTCCTCATATAGCTGTTTCCTTCCATTTTAATAAGATTTGCTCCTTTAAGGTTTGTCAAGTGTTTAGGGATGAGTAGGAGATACTCCTGCAGAAGTGGAAGAGATGTTAATGGGAATGAGAATGCGGTAAAAGGACATGCACAAGGATATAGCAATCTTGGCATTTGAAAGAAACTTTCACACTGAACAGGATTTTCAAAAAAATGGGGATTCTACTGTTAGAAGAGTGTGTGTCACTTTTTATTACCTAACAGTCAAGACTCTGCAAGTCTCAAAACTCTGAAGTGAAATTGCCTTTGCAAAGTTTCAGCTTCAGGGTGGACAGGGGAGGAACTAGACCTCTGCAGTCACCACAATCTGGTAGGTACCTCTGCCAGAAGAGTGACAGATTCAGTAAATGATACATGTTCCAAAGTCACTGATGGCAGTCACCTATGAGTCACTGCTTCAGACCTCACTTTTTCTTTTGAATAGAAATGCATGGTCTGGAACATCAAAAGCAGTATCAAGTGCAAGGAGAGACTTGCATGAGACACAATGGGAACATGTCAAGACACTGTGGTAGTCTGTAGAATGGCCATGGACTGAAAGCATTGAGACTGAACAGAAAAAGACCAAGTTAACTCTCTTGGTATGACAGAACGCTATAGCGTTCGTGACGTAAGGCTTGATTTTGGACGACAGAACGCGATAGCCGTTTCGATAATTAAAAAGTTTTCCACGCTTCCCTCGTGACATAGCATGCCAACCGAAGCTACACTGGGCATTGCAGACGTGTCAAGGGTCAAGTGGAAAGTTACTTCGTGAGATTCCGTAGCAATACACTCATCGGGAAACGATTGACTTCGGCACACTACATGACTTGCTAATCTGCATACATATCGAAAATGGCGTTGCAGGCGAGTACGAGTTTTGGAGCAAAGTAGATCATAACAGTGGCGTTTTACTGCTGCTGAAATGATTGAAGTGCTTCAGACTGAAGGATCCGACATGGACGAGTATGATGAAGATAATGGTGAAAGTGTTTCCAGTAATGAAAGCTGCCAGCAAGAAGGTACGGTCAGTGACTCAGTTTCAGATGACAGTGAAGTGGGAGAGGAAGGTGGGCATACACGTCACGTGAAGAGAGCGGTCAGAAGGCCATGTACAGTGAGTCACATGTCTGACAAAGATTTCATTGACTTTCTAATGCGTGACTGGCACGAAGATTTTAGTTTTTTCCCCACTTTGCTGTCGTTCTCTGGCTCTTGTGGCCTGCATGTCCCAGCTGAGTGCCGCGCCCCCATTGATTTCTTCAATCAGTTTGTGACAGAAGACTTTCTAAATTCTACTGTCATAAACAGATATGCATAAGAGAACTTAGAGGCAAGCAGAATGAGCACTTCTCCTGCCCTCAGCCACTCATCCCCAGCGGCAGGAAGTATAGGAAGTGCCATGTGTGTAGTGCTGGCAGCAGGAGACAACTGGAGGTTCAACTGCGGCAAACCCCCAACTGGTGTAAAAAGTGTGGGGTTGCCCTATGTGACAAACTACGCCAGCCCAACAAGACCATCACCTGCTTCTAACTGTATCACTCAGTGCAGAACTACACTGATTATTACGAAAACAGTGCAAAGGGACTGAAGCATCCGGTGCTCCTTTTTTCCCCCCAAATTCCCCTGGGTAACAATTTGTAACATTTATTTACATAATGTCACTATCAATTTTTTTTTACCCTAAGCAAAGTCTACTTTATTCATGTTATTCTGTGCATACAAAGACCTTCTCACCTTTGACTGCATGTTCATGGAGCTGATCAAAGTGTGTGACTGTACAGTGATCCTGACCACAAAATTTGGGGTAATTTCAACATGGCACATGAAGAAGAAATATTCAAGGAAGAACTTCAATATTTTGGCATGAACTAACCCAGCATGTAAATATTCAGATCTGAAAAGTTCATTTTGTTCCTTTGTTTTTTTTAAATTTTTCCCTAACCCTTCAAAATGGGCCGTCTGTGGGGAAAAGCAAGGGGGAAAACACTCTGTCCTGAGTGAGTTAAGAAGTGGTCGGATCTCCCAAAAGAATGAGCTGTCTGATTCAGAGACAGTAAAGTGCTGGAATAGCATAGGTCCAGTGGGTAAAGAGACTGTGCTTGAGCCCAGTGGCTTTAATGATAGTAACAATGAATCATCATGTGTCTTATCACATGGCACCAGCTAGCAATCATGATCCTCCATACGAATCTATCTTCTGTTGCTGCAAGTATATCTCCTGATCTGCAAAAATTGTCTACTATTTTCTCCTTGGGTCTACATGGTGCTCTTTTCCCCTGTAGCTTTCCTGTTGTCATTAGGTGCTCAAGTTTCTCTTGCCTCATAAAATGTCCTAAAATGTTGCTTGTTTTTTCCTAATATTTTTCATTATGTTCTTTTTGTGTTTGCTTCTTTCAAGACAGTCTCATTTGTTTTCTTTGCTGTCCATGGAACTTCTTCTTAGAAACCACATTTCAGCTGCCTCAGCCTTGTTCTGACTTTGCGTGCAGGGCTTTTTGGGGCTGGTCTTGTTTGGTGTAGGTGGGATAAAGTATCAGTAACACAGCATTACCTCTTCATCCAATCTGATTTTTTTTTTTCACTGGCAGCACACAGTCTGGTCACATCCATGAATAAACGAGTTTCTGAACATAAGCATGCACATTAAGAAGAAAAAACACACGCTGCAGAAGACATAACCACAGTTTCCAGAACAGGCTGCATCTTGTTGACTGTATCCTCAATACCGGTGTATACCTTGGAGCTGCCATCAGATTTGCAGCACAAACAATTTTGATGCCAAACCTGGCATGCTTCCATGGAATGCAGAGCAGCAGACTTTCATCCACAGAAACTGCTTGCCTTGGCTTGAACACCTGGAATTCCTCATGCAGGCAGTCCAGTCCAGATCTTGTACAGGTGGTCATATCCAGGATCAATTTAGGTGACAGCATGTTCAAGTTGTCATGGAAATGGAGAAATTGTAAGATGAACTGAAACATACAACTGAGTAACAGTTGATCAGACAGACACACACACACCACACATAAGCACAAATACACATACACACAAACAAGCACAAATGCACACGTATACACACACACCACACAAGCACAAATATACACACACATGCAAACAAGCCTGCATGCACACACACACATACACACTTACGCGCGCACACACACACACACACACACATACACACACACACATGCATGGCAGCATCCACACACAGGGGTACACGTGTACAAACCCCTTCCCCCAAAGCACAAATGCACACGCATATACCCCCCACACATGTATGCACACACACAACCACACACACGCTTACATACACACAAACTATGCACATACACTCACATCATCATCATCATCATCTTCATTATCAATGCTTCTAATGCTGGAAAGAGAATGACAAGAATGCTAAAGACAGAAAGATGAAGGGATGGGTGGGGGTAGAGAGAGAGGAAGGAAAGAAAGAGAGAGATAGTAAGTAAACAAACTTACCTGAAACTGGTTTCTTGTCATCACTGAACTGAAGACTGACATCAGAAAACAGCTCCATGTAACTGACTGGTGTGAAATATACTTTGTGCCAAGACTGGAGTAATGCAATGTCCTCATCTGATGGCAGTGCATTGGCAACTTTCCATTAATTGACAAGGGGGGAATGTTGAAACCATTTCCCTTGCCATGCCTTCTCTCACTTTGTTGTTGTCTGGAGCCCCTACTCCTATCCCTATCTCTACCAAGACCTTTCACAACAGGAGGGGGTGCAGAACTAGCGCTACGAATAGGTTCTGGATCTTCAGCAACATCAGAAACATGTCACTCATCATGTTTCAGTTCAACTGTGGGCAGTTTCGCCAGTCTCAAAATCCAGATAGTCATGTCATCCATTCATTTAGTCCCCCTCAGTCTTCATCACCACTATCTTGATCACTTGGAACCTCCGCAAAAACTTCTAGAAATTTCTGGTGCTTGAAAACAAGCCTATGTGTCCAAGTCTGATGCTGGTCCGCCATCTTGCATTTGATTATCGATCACAGTCAGTTCGGTGAACTGAAGGTGTAGTACACAAAACACAGTAACCATATCAAAGGATGGAGCTGTCCTTTGACCTCCTTTCTAGAACTGAAATATTGTGTAGTGTTATTTCCCTTCTAGTTTTCTGAAATTTCCATGATGAAAATATCTCAGATAGTCATGGTTACAGGCTAGTGACACATGAAAATGACACCATGATGGACATGAGGTGGGCGGTTAACAGGCAAATTATCTGAGATAAGCAGCATTAAGTGTAGTTGCAGTTCAGAAAAAGCTCATGGCCAAGCAACACTCAAGAGTAGTATAAGTGACATAAGGTACCTCATGTTTGTTGCAGCATACAGACTTCTGGTGGCACTATAGTTCCTTGCTTTACTAAATTACTTTTGACTATTGAATACATGTGTATCTGAGTGTACATTTTGATGAAAAATGCACTGAAAACAGCATGTGAGAGACTGGGAGGGAGAGAAAGACAAGACAGACAGAGACAGAAAGAGAGAGAAACAGAGACACAGAGAGAGAGAGACTGAGACTGAGAGAGAGAGAGAGAGAGAGAGGAGAGAAAGAGAGAGAGAGAGAGAGAGAGAGAGAGAGAGAGAGAGAGAGAGAGAGAGAGAAATGTATGCACCATTTATGTCCAACTAATGCATGGGTGAAAGTGAAAAAATCTCTCAATCCTGAAACCTCAAATTTCCAAGTCCTCTAAATGTTCCCAATCCTGAAAACCTGCATCCATTCCTGAAGCAATGGAAACATTGGACATTGCAATCTGTCATACATGGTTTTAATAGCAATACAGTATTTGCACATGTGAAAAATCATGAGCAACAAATCATGTTATCAACATCTTACCTTCGGCAAAATAGAACAGTTTGAGGTTTCTTGGTCTACACACACACAGAGTTCCAGCTGCAGATGGTAAGTCACAGGCATTGTTTTGATAATTATAGTTCACTCTGATCATTTTCAACTTTTCAAAACTAGTTACCAGTAAGCATTATGTACGAAAATGTTCTGTCATTAAGTTCTTGAGTGTCACGGTTCTTCACACTGGGAACAACTCTCTTCATACCGAAATTAAAGTAAGGGAAGTGCCAGCATACAAATCTAAACTAAACCACTTTACAAATCTAAAGTAAACCACTTTAAGTCAATCATACACATCTAAATTTCATTGTGCTTGTATGTATGCACTAGTTTACAGTACACTTAATCAAATAAATCTCAGATTTTCTCTTGAAGAAAGATCTAATGTCTTTCAGCTCTTCTTCAGCTTTTTCTCTTTTTGCCTGGCTTGACATTAGTCTGTCCTGTACTCCCACCACCAGGCCTCCCAATGGCAAATGAAAAAATCTCTGAAAATGTAAAGGAGGGGGGGGGGTTTCTGGGGGCATGCTCCCCCGAAATGTTTTTGAATATAGACGTAAAATAGTGCAATCTGACGCTATCTGGGACAATTTTGGCTTGTTTGTAATCCTTTGTACTGAAGCAAATAATTTATACACAGTGGTGTCAGATTTCAAGAAAACAAAGTTGTGTATTTTTCTAAAGTGTGCTCCAACAACATTAAGTAAAAGACTGAAATCTTCGTGATTCAATCAGTTTTTATCTCATCTGCTACTTATTTGGCTTGAAATGGTCTGAAAGTTTGTGGATGCCTACTCGACTATAGTTAATTGTCTTTGCAGCAGCACAAGACACAGTAGACTATGCCAGCCTCTGCTATTTTTGAAAGCCATGTGTTCATTTCCATGACATCAATTTTTCCTGAAACTCACTCCCAATACCACTTATTTTATTTTGCAGTCTTTGTCAAACGGTTTTGCTGTGGCAGACCACCTCTCTAGAATATCAACTCGAGACATGGTCACGCTCCTCAAAAGTTTTGCAATCGCCTCCAAGGACAAGCTGCACTTCACAGTAAAAAGGAACTCCCAAAGTGATTTTAGCAGAAATTGATATCGGATTTATCCCTCTTCCCGACGTTTCGTCGTCTGCTACGAGATCGACAGTCTGACAAACGACCTACTGTTTCGCAGAAGAAAAAAATAGTCCGTTTTTTTCTCGGAAAGCACACGTTTTTTTTGTCGAAAGCAGCCTGTGGATTTTATCGGATTTCTGAGAAAAATCAGAAAACTGGGTCTTTGCAGATATAGCAGTACTGCTAGTACTAGGGAGGGGGGTCAGCATTGCTAGTACAGGAGAGGGTTGCACATGCGGTGGCTTTGGTAGCAGACCTGAAATAGATCGCCTCTTTCAAACTGCTGCTCACATAAGAGCGGCGTTTCTGGTGTTAAACTGTGCATGCGCGTTAGTGTTATCGCCTCTCTGAATCCATAGGTTCGCCAAGACGCAAGGGAAAATCAATACTTCCTGACACTTTCTGATGGAAAAAAAAAGTTTCAGTTTAGTTGTTATCATCTGCTTTGTGCCAATTAATGAATTCAGGCGTGTTTGGAAACATCTGTCTGACATTGGTTCCAACCCTCTTCCTCTTTTTTCTATTGGGTGGTGGCGGTTGGGGGGGGGGGGGGGGGTTTAGTAATCAGGACGCTGAGCTGCCAATCCAGAAAACTCTGCCTGCCGACGTTTTCAATCCGGAATTCCAAATCATTCCGGATTACTTTCACCCATGCTAATGTTACATGTAAGCCCCCCAAAAATCAGAAAGCACAGATCCCCCTCCCCCCCCCAAAAAAAAATTCAGAAAGCACAGATTCCCATTGTCCGTATTTCCCCATTATACAACAGCTGTTTAAAAATGCTTTGTGTCTGCCCTGCTTTGTAGACACAGTGGAATATGATGACAAGCAAAAAAACAAAAACAAAAGGCACAATCTAATGATAACTGGACACTACTGAAGGCAAACAGTTTGCAACTTATGGCTCAAATGGTAGTCTGCAACTGAGTTATGGACTGAATAAATGGCTTGGAGGCTGAACGTGCGGACAAGCATAGTTTGCCTAAATACGGATTACTGGGTGCTGAGAAGTTGGGAGGCGTAACTCTGAATACAAACAGAATGACCCATGTGTTGTCACTGGAGCTGAAGAGGATGCAGAACAAGAACAAAGAAGATAACACCAGTGATAAGCAGGGGAAAAAAAAAAAAAATGCTGAGTGTCACACAGAACGTCTGGCCTGCTTAATGGAAAAAAAAAAAAGGGGTGGAGGGGGGTGGGTGGGGAGAAACAACTCATGAGACAGGATATCATGTAACTACGGACAGCACTGTGCAGACCCTACTTTTGCTTGAGGCGTCTTTTTGCAAGAGGGGTATCATTTTGTACTGGGACAGGCCTAGATCATCACTGCTGATCAGTGCTTGTGAGACATGACACAGTATGTGTAATTAAAACCACTTTGCTGTTTCTGCTGGGAAATTTTTTCTTACAAATTTTAACAAACAATAATCATGAGATCAATTATTTAACAGAATTGAATGACTCATTATACGCTCTGATGATGAAGCCCATAATTTACATCAACAGGCAAATAAAGCACATATCTCACCTTGTAGCATCTGTGCCTTTGAAGAAAGCATTGACAGTATCTGTGAAGGCCACAGCCAGTGGTATGGTATCGGACATGCCAATAGTCAAGGGACTGGGTCCACGCGACGAACCAATCGGCATGGAGGTCGTGCTAAATGTGGACCCACTGTCAGAACGTGAGATTGGAACCGGGCCATTCTGTGACTTGACTGGCTGTATAGGGGATAAAAGTATCTAAAAAGGCACAGAACATTGCACAAAACAAATGTTAAAGACCAAAAATCATCCAACAAGATCAGTCACACACACACACACATACACACATATACACACACACACTCTCTCTCTCTCTGCAACCTCCATTCCAATGAAATCAAAGTAACAACTGAGTTAAAATAAAGAGAGCATAGACACCATCATCACAAAAGACGATGGTGATGGACTAGGCACATATCCAAAGGATGCAGAATAATTTCACCCGGATTGCCTTTTACTGGACACAAAAGTAAGAAACAGAACAGGAAGACTCAAGAACACTTGGTGATGAGCAAAAGGAAAAAATCTAGGTCAAAATGACCTTGGGTATTGCACAGACTGTCCTATAACAGACAGGAATGGTGCATCTTTGTTGCTGTCTAACATGCCAATGGCATAAATTGTAAAGTAAGTAAATAAGAGTCATGCAAAGAAATCACTAAGAACACAGAGCTGAAGATGAGAAAGAGAGAGATAAATAGAATAAAGGATGCATCATTGTTGTATATCTCTATCAAATACATAAAGTCAACAACAACAAAGAAAACAACACACACGGCAAGCGAAACTAAGTCAGATAAGATACTTTAGTTTCCCTGCCACAGGTGGTAACTCTCACCCCTCCTCACCCCTTCCTGCTACTGTCCGCACTGGCTGGCCGGAATACGGTCACGGCTGGCATTGGAATTCCTCTATTTTCTCTGTTGTGCTGCTGTGGCTGTTGACAATTTTCTCTTGTCTTTGAATCGTTATAACTTCAGTTTGACAGTTTGTATGGCTGTCATGTTTTGGATTTTTACTCTGCTGTATTTGCTTCTGATGTTGTAAGTAAAACTGTAGGGGTTAGATATGTGTGTGAGAAGTAAATGACAGATAACTGCAGAGTGTTCATGACAGTATAGCGTTACAAGAGAATGGATACAGAACAACATTCAGACGTGTCTCATTTTAACAAACTGAATGCACTATGTAGAATTTGCAGAGAAAGATAAGAGGAAGCAGAGAAAGCTGCAAAACTGTGTAAAAAACTATGTGAGTGATCTGGAAAGTTTCATGGTATCACTGTCTGTGAAGAAACTGATGATGTGTATTATTCAAGTACGTTTTGCTCAAAATGCTATCAGAGGTTACTTGCAGTTAATCGTGCATCATAACCCTCAGACCGGACACTTCATGCTGCCCAGGCTGCCATAGAAAAACCCAGTGAAATGTGGACATTTTATGATCCATCCATCAGTAGTTATGACTGTGCTGTATGTAGTTGCTTTGTGAAACACTGCTTTCTCTTTTTTTTTTTCTAACATCAATTAATGCATTGTTTGTTTTGAATGATAAACAATACAAATTTTTAGAGAGAGACAGAGAGAAAAAAAATCGACTCAAATGTCTGTGGAAGTGCATGTACGTGTGTGTACAAACCCTGCCTTGTAAGTTCAGCAGCACCTGTTCTCTGCGTCTACCCCACTCATAGCCGGAACGGATTATTCCTAGTACAGTGGAGTACTTAATGACTTCTTTGTGGCCGGCAGAGGAATCTAATCCAATTTATGGTGAGTGGAAACTGTAGGAGCTAGTCTGCTCTTACCATGGTACTAACTCTTTCCCAGCATAAAACCGGCAGCCACATGACAGAATGTGTGAAAGTACAAGCTTTTTTTGTTGTCAGTGTGTGACTTCCACCGTAGTGTCTGTTGCATGGCATGTAATAACAGTCTACGGCATGTTTATAGTCAATGGAATCTGTAATTTATGGGCTATACAGCGATGCACACCAAAACATGAAGGCTTTTGAACAATGAGTAGAAATAATACAAATCTCAAGTAACTATGGTTTGCCAGTGCTCGGAACTACTGCTGCTGAAGTCACCGCTATCAAGTTACGGCATGCAATGCTGTGGCACTGGGTCCACGATAGCGCATTGTTTGGCGTTAAAACTAAACAAGCCCCTTCTCGCGAGCCGTGCACAAGATAAAACAAAACAAAACAAAACAAAAACAGCGTAGATTCCTTCTCACTCTACAGGAGCAGGTTAAAGACATTTTGCATCTGTCTGCACAGCAAATGTGGGATCCCTCTCCGCACCCAAAAAGGAGAAAAAAAACAACAACAAAACACCCAAACAAACAAAAAAACAAGCAATGAAAATAAATAGTTACCACATGAAATTACAGAAGCAGAAGACAAAATCTGCTTTGCAGTGTGTGTGTGTGTGTGTGTGTGTGTGTGTGTGTGTGTGTGTGTGTGTGTTGTGTGTGTGTGTGTGTGTGTGTGTGTGTGTGTGTGTGCGCGCGCGTGTGTGTGTGTGTGCGCGTGTGTGTGTGTGTGCGTGCGTGCATGCGTGTGCGTGTGCGTGCGTGAGATAAAACTTTCTTGTCTGTTCCTTTTATGAGTCCTATCACCTCCTAACTAGACCAGTCATGACAACTGATCATGGCCAGCAGAAAAACACTTGAAGGGTCACAACAGCAACAAAAAAAGCATGAATATAAGTCATCTTCAATACATATAACCCCCTCCTTTGTCTCCATCAAACAGATGGACACTGTAGTCAAGTGGATAAATGTCAGACTTCCAATCAAAAGGACTTGGGTTCGATCCACACAGACGACTCCATCTGTTAGCTTAGATTTGATTTTATCAAGATTTTGCGCTATATAAATAATAAAAAAAAAAAAAAAAAAAAAAAATATATTATGTTAGGTAAAGGTTGGAAATTTTCCAATCTCCCAGTTCAACATATGTGCAGTCCTGCCAGCACCTAAAACTCCTTACATACATGAAGAATATCTAATATGCATGATGAAGATCCTGTCAGTGCTGGCTTATGAAAACATAAAAAAATCCAGCATGCACGCCCAAAGATGCACACTATGCAACAAAACAGTAGAATGTGGTCAGCTCACCTAAAAGCTTGAGTTTTCTGTGTTCCATTAAAAAAAAATCTGAGAATATGTAATGTGCAGTGAGTCTTTATGAGTTGGGAGAACAACACTACACAAGATCTATGATTTTAATAATACATACACACTTCTTCCCTCATTTTGCTACCTTTAGAAAACAACTTAAAGGTGATAAAACTAACTACCTGTGAAATGGTATGTGGGATCACCCCTCTGTTTCTGGAGGGGGGTCTGACAGTAGCAGGTCCTGGCAGAGCGATGTTGGGGGCAGCAGTGCTCGTAGTGGTGGGAGAGATGACCTGAGTGGAAGGGGGAGTAGGTGTAGGTGTGGGAGTGATGGTGGGGATAGGATTAGAGCTAGACAGAGCCCCATTACTGCTGCCGTTGACTGTGCCAAACAGGTCTGACAAATCTGAAGGAACAGAAATTATGTTTACACTCATTATCTGAAAAAGATTTTAAGTACAGAAAAATAATAAAATCAGGTGGGACAAAATAAATAAATCAGGTGGGACAAAATAAATAAATCAGGTGGGACAAAATAAATAAATCAAGCATTCATATTTTCATTTTGTTTTGTTTTGTTAAATAAAGATAAGCATTCAAATTCAGTTTTGACATGTTCATGTTCTGACAGTTGTGTGGTGGTGAAGACTGAGACAGGAAAGTGTCAAGACTACTCACTGCTAGGTGAGGATACTGGTGGGCAAGGGAGGTGGAGGGCACAGGAGCAGAGGTGAGGTTCAGTTGATCTCTGTGTGGGGGGAAAGGGGGAGGGGGACTGTAGTTAGCCCAGTAGGGGTGGAGGCACTGGAGGAGGAGTTGAACAAATCCAGGTTCAGCAGATCCTGGCTGGGTTTGCTGCAAACAACATCAACACATCAATACACTGATCTCTATAGCAGCCCACTGATTAACTCCTTTGTTGCTGACACATTTTATTACAATGGATGTTTAGAATATTTTCCCAAAAAGTTGAGAAATCATATCTACTCTTTCAGTTTATAATCTCCAAAACAACCAAGGATAACAATATAAAAGTACATATGAATTAAAATAAAACAAAAAGACAATTTTTTTCTGTGATAATATTATTTCAAAACAATTGAAACTGGAAGTAAGTAATGTTTGTATGATGGATGAGAGTTTACAACATATGAAAATGTCAGCACTGCAAGTTAACGGTTTAGGTACTGCTTTACAGAAGTAACAATGTTTCATTACACATACGTGCGCACACACACACTAGCAATGCTGTGTGAACCGAATTGCGACGTGAAATTTATGGTACTAAAAACTGGGGCTGGCCGCATAACTGGGGAGGGTTCTGTTGAATCACTGCCTCTTTAATCAGTGTTTCATTCTTATTTTTTGTCTTATGTGATTCAGAAATGAATAAAGATATGCATCATTGTCTTTTTATTTACTTAGACTGAAAATGGAATTAGTGATTTGATGAGAAAGTCGAAAATCCGCGTTTCGGGTGCAATCGCGGCGACGGTATACGTTCAGAATCAAAGTTTGTTTGGGATGCTTCACTATTTCGGTCGGTACGGCTATATTTGTGAACCAATCACACTGTGATTTTGCAGCCAATGAGAATTAATGTAACAGAATGATATATCCCGACAAGAGCTATGTGTGCCAGTTTCGAACCGAGATCGATGCTTCCAAAGTTTTGCTTTTTTTTTTCATCGGAAAAGTTTGCAGTTAAGTCGCCATTTTTGGTACTTCTCGTTGGCGGGATTCGATTTTACATGCTTTTTTCTATATGCATGTGTAATATAAAATCAATTTGATGTAAAATACGGCCGTACGTCAACTTTTTACAAGAGGATCTGTACCAGATCAGTAGCAAAATGTTGGAATGTGCCGACGCCAGTAGGCCTACTACGCGTAACAGAACGCTGTGCAAGTTTCAGCTCGGCAAGTTTTGCGTTGTCAGACAAAGACTAGCAATCAACAGATCAAGTTCTGTTTTATCTGTAACATTGTATTTTTCAAGAAAAGGACAACTGCGTTTGAACTTGATTCTGAGTTGTCAGCCGAAACTAAGTTCGTCAACCATTTCCTCCCCAAGGTCATGCTAATTTGCATGTCGCTGTGTAGACCTGCTCACCCCGCGATGGGCGAGCTTACTACTAAAAATACTATGTGCTCAATGGGCTTCGCGGAGCTGTGGAAAATGGGTTCGCCCAGAGGGGTGCGCATACCCCCTCCCCAACTCTCTCTCTCTTTCTCAAATAAATGAAAGAATGAATAGGCCTAAATTTTTTTTTTCCAAATCAACAAACAATGCTGTGCAAGTCATTGTGCTTTACTTGACATGAACCTCTCTCTCTCTCTCTGAGAGAACAAGAAATGAATAAATAAGTAAATAGGTCCCAATACATTTGTATCCAAGTCGTTGTTAACAGGCATGATCCTCTCTCTCTCTCTCTGACAACACACACACACACTAACACACACACAGAGATTTAGAATGTCACAAAACAAAATCTTCTGTTCATTGTTATGATATTCTTTATTTAGGTTTTGAAACTGAACTAAGGCTATGAGTTGTATTATTTGTAAAGTAGGCCATCCATTAGCTTGCATAATTGTTAGTTTCAATTTGAAGTCAGTATCTGAAAAGGATAGGCCTATTGTCATTTTAATTTGTTTTAAAGGGAAGATTGCATCTTATTTAGTAGTAGCCTATTGTTATTGATTTGTTTTAAAGGGCAAGATTACTCTGGAAATACTTAGCAGGATTGGTCAGCTATTGTGGATTTATACGAGTAATGTGCTAAAAATCAAAGTTGCGAGTTTGGGCTTAATGTTAAAGTGATATTGATGTGAAGACTATGCATTATGGTTTACTTTCCTTTCCAGTCTCTCAATGAATAGTATATATAATACAGAAATTCATATATTTCTCTATTGCAGGAGTTCAGTGACCTGTTCCTGAATAGCGAGTGGTCCCACACCCTTTCTGAAGTTTTCTTTGGAAGCTGGCTGTGCTCAAGTGTTGTGGGACTTGACTCATCCACAGACAATCTAGTCAATTTTCTAATTACTGATGTATGAAATAAATATCAAACAAAATGTACAAAAATCTGGTCTGTGATGTTTTCCTGAGTGTGTGTGTGTGTGTGTGTGTGTGTGTGTGTGTGTGTGTGTGTGTGTGTGTGTGTGTGTGTGTGTGTGTGTGTGTGTGTGAGTGTGTTTAGTTCTTAGTAGTATTTCGGTCGGATATAATTGATAGACTGCAGCATAAAAGCATGCAGTAATTTTTAATATTTCAATTATTTAAGTGATTCCAAAAGTCACTGATTCTCATATTTCCTTTTATATGTACAGAAACTGACGAAATATTAAAAATTATTCTTAAGACTACTGAAGTAGCGAGTCGTGACTTTTTTGGTTTTAATTTGCAGTAATAAGACACTTTAACGATGTGCAAAATGATTTTATAGCTTTTGCATGAAATGATTATATATCCTTGTTTTGTTTCTTGCTTCATTTTTGTCTGTTATTAATACAATATGGGCATCCGTGATCGGCTTGCAAGCGTTTATAGCAACTGCGCGCAATTTATGGTCCCTGATTTGCCCCCGGACCCCATTGTTTCAATGGTTTTTACCCTCCTCCTGTTTTAAGCCCTGACTAATAGTTCACGAAATATTCCAATTTGAAGCTGAAAAACTGATAAAACATGCCAAATATCACATGTTTCCTGTAATAAGACAAAAATGGCTCGTCAGAGTTCTGATAATGGTTTCATTCAATTTGGCATACAAAAATACATCAACGACCAAAATTTCATGACTTTTAATCATGTCTGCCTCTCACAATTACAAAATGAATGTCATTTCCAGCAAAATCAGCATACCATGCCATTTGATGGGTTTGTTCTGTGACAGCTGGTCCCACGCATCTCTTCTTTGTCCCACTAAAAACGTGGTACCAAAATTGAACAAATTTTTGACACTTCAAATTGGAATATCTTGTGAACTATTAGTCAGGGCTTAAAACAGGAGGAGGGAAAAAACCATTGAAACAAGTGGGTCCGGGGGCAAATTAGGGACCATAACTTGTGCGCAGTTGCTATAAACGCTTGCAAGCCGATCACGGATGCCTTGCTCCTTTCGTTTTTTTTGTTTTTTTGTTACAAACCGAAATCGCGGAATTCTGCCCCGATGCGGAATGTTTTAAGCCCTGATTAGTCCGATTTGAAAATTTTAAACTGCTTTTTACTCAGAACAACAATATCTTCAAAACCATATAAATCCTTCAACTCAAATCCAATTTCAATTTTTCATGCGGCATCGCCACACACACACACACACACACACACAGAGTGATGCTGTGGATTTGTTCAGCTATGAACACCTGATGACAAAAAAGTTTGTGGAAGAAGGCAAAACTGCTAATAAAATGATATATGTGACCCGTTTTAACAAATGAGTCTAAGGTAAAATAACAGATTTTAGGATATTATGATTTTCAAAATATCCAGATTATTACCTTTGTTTTCATGAAATTTATTATTCTACTCCTAAAAATAAGGAAGTTATGGTGTTTGAAGTGTGTAACATAGCAAACAGCCATTTTGAGAAATCAAGTTTTAACATTTTCACCATTTCAGTGAAGTTTTACCTTAGCAGCAGGTATTTCTACTTCACCAATCTTTACCAAATTTTGTACCATGGTAAAACACATCATGCCACAATAGCACACAAAACATGGTGTGAAAATCTACTGTAACTGTCTTGTTATTTAAGTTTATATATCCCTTTTTCTGACACAAAAAGCATGCCGTGAGAGAAAAATAAGTGACTGAAAATACTGGCTAGAATTGATCAGCATGCATACAGGTCAGCTGCAAATTTAAATCAAAGTTACTTCTGGCACACCGTTGTCAACATCCATATCACACTCTACACCTCCTCTTACTTCTTGTACGTGGACTTCATCTTGTGTTGGGAATCGACCGGCAAAATTTCACAGTCATCGTCACTGTCAAGCGTGTCTTCGTCTTCATAATCACTTGCAGCAAAATATTTGGTCACCAGTTTGTGTCTTCGTCTTCATAATAACTTGCAGCAAAATATTTGGTCACCAGTTTGCCCAATTCATCTTGATCTACTGCTGGTAGAGTTGAAGACTGACCAGCACTGAGCAAAAAAGACAGTCTTTCTTTGCAAATCGTGGGTTTCGAAGCCATGTTGTTCGCGTCAAAAGGCATAAACAATGATGGGTCAGCCAATCCGTATGCGCAATGTCCTGACTTTACCATGAAAAGTTCGTAACGCGATCTCTCACTGGTCTATTGGTTCGACCTCCTTCACTTTTTGTTTATGCCAAAGATCTCGAAACAGTATTTCTGATAAGCTGATTTTCATGCAGTGACCACGTGTCAAAGAAAGTAAGAGTTCATGACCTTTCCAACAAGGTACAACATACTGGGGTCCTGTAAAGGGTGCTCTACACGAATGTTGATCAAAATCATGCCTGCTTTTACCGTTTACTGAGGATCATCGCTCCGGGTTATCTGGTTAAAACACATTTTAAATACATTTTCCGACTGAATTATAAAGTGCTGAGTGCATGTACATGTAATTTAAAGATTAAATATTCCATTTTTGACGAAAAGTAAAAATTGACAAAATCGACCCATCACACCTTTTCCGGGCCTCTAAGCTTTTCGCTGCCTGCGAGTTAGGACTCATTTCATGAAAACGGGTCACATATTTGTAATCATACTGTCATTTGTGATCATAATACCTATTCCAAGCAGAAAGAGTCTTGAAGATATACACACAAATCCCCATCTAAATGAAACTGAACAAAAAATAAAATAGAAATGAGATGTTTTTATTAAATACCTGTTTAGCTATATGTACCTACTGTTCATAACATGTGCTGTCCTAGCAGGCTAATTTCTCCTTGTAGGCCAGAATAGACTGATCCACTGTCCTTTCGAACCATCACTTGAGTAGCCCGTGTACAGACTCTTTGGCCAATCGGTGCGCTAAATAATAATGCATGCCCATATACTTATCTCTGCAGACTGGTCCAGCAAGCAGAGCAACTTTTCACATTCCTATGGGTGAAAAAAGCACTTTTGCTTTTAGAACTTTGCCAGTTTCTTCGCTCCTCGTTATACTTGAATAACACTGTTGTTACAGGAAATGTAGATCTGATTCCCAATATCATACATTCTATTTTTCCCATTCCCAAAGTGACTGAAAGTAGGTAGGTCCAGCCTCTCTACACTAATGGCTAACATGCAGCAGAACTGGCAAAAATTGCTGAATTTAAATTGCTTCAGCTCGTCTACCATTCACGATTGGAAGATAAAAAATTATGTCGACACATTCAATGAGCTTTAGGCATGAAACCTGTGTCTTTATTTGTGGTGTGAAAAAAGTATGCTTTGACCCTGAGCGATCTAATATACATACCGAACGCAAAGTTTCCTCACGCGGTTTTCCCCGGACCAATCAACACCAGTTGTTGGAAATGCCGTCGAAATTTTTACAAACGATACGCACAGCAGTGATATTGGTATCAAATTAAAGGGGACAGCCTGAAGAATCCAGTGTAACAAATTTCATCATAATTCCTTTAAAAGAATACTGTTTTATCAGTGCCAAAATACAAACGCATTTTTAAAAAGCACCATAAAGTCAACAATTCTACACGCACAGTGTTGTATTACCATTCATTTTGTAGAGAATTCAACGGTTCTTAAGATCATGCAAATAATATAACACAGGCTGCCACTTGTAAAAGTTCCGAAAGCCAATACAAAAGATAGTGGCACAGCGGACCCGGGTTCAACGACGTCTTCCGAAACTGACGCAATTTCTGAACCCAGGAATGTTCGTTTCAAATGTGGTAGATTTCTGTGTGCTAGAGGTTTGGTTGAACTCTCTTCCTCTGTGTGTGTGTGTGTTGTGTGTGTTGTGTGTGTGTGTGGTGTGCGTGTGCGTGTGCGTGTGTGTGTGTGTGTGTGTGTGAATTTCAGAGGATGACCAGTTCCAACTGCTTGTTAAAAGAACTGGACCAAAGAGGAAGGGTTGGCTCATATTTGCCAAAGATGTACGTGGACAAACAGTTATTGTTTCAACTCTACATGTGAAGACATGAGGGGGCACATAGAATTTATTGACATCTGCAGGCACCAGGCAGAACCTATGTCTCCTCATAATGTAGAGCTGCTGCGAGTGCTGGTCTGCACGTTTTCGTCAATTTTCCAAAACATCATCGTTACATCTACAAGAATTTCTCAATGTTGACAAGAACACTGAATGGATTGGCCCGTTTTCTAAACAGCACCAGGTGTCCAAAGCACTTTTTTTTTTTATCAGACACACCATGTTGCGTAGAGAACCTTGACAACATTCCTGTAGGGTTACGCCTGAAACCAGCAAAAACTGGAAACCAAAAAACTGTCTTTGGGTCAGATATTTGTGTGAACATCTCAACTTTATTAGTGCTGCCCAGGTTAATTAATATGCGTGATGAAGTAAAGAAGAAACAGATCAAATGAAAGAAAACTGGATGGTGAGACCATGGTACAAATTTACACAGATGCTCCCCGTGAATTCAAAAACAATTCAAAACAGGTTCCCTCCCATCAGCCATCCCACTATCCAGAAAGATTTGACATTCCTGTCCTATCATTTATACAGTCAGCACCACCACTACCTCTACTGAATTCTTTACAGTTATATCATCCTATACCTGACCAGGCTGAGTGTCAGTGTTACAGCATAGTCAAATAACTGAAGTGTATCAATTTCAGGCTGGAGGCAGAAATGAATATAGAGAACGC
Organism: Monoplex corrugatus; assembly: GCA_030674185.1. Taxonomy (NCBI): domain Eukaryota; kingdom Metazoa; phylum Mollusca; class Gastropoda; order Littorinimorpha; family Ranellidae; genus Monoplex; species Monoplex corrugatus. The sequence continues at coordinate 30,230,397 of CM060313.1, read as the reverse complement.
AGAAGCAGAAACCCTTAGCTGTCACAGAGAAAAAGCTGAAGATTTTTGCTTTAGAGAAGCATATTGCTGAACAATCGCAAACAATTTTCAAGCTTCATGCAGGTTTGAGAAAATCAAAGTCATCTGAAAAATGCAGAAAACAATACTAGCAGACAAAAGACGAGGATGCTCTTTATTGCATCACAAACACCAATCACAGTACAAATAATAATATAGCAACTAGGGGTGGGACAGGGGAACACCAATCACAGTACAAATAATAATATAGCAACTAGGGGTGGGACAGGGGAACAGGGTGAATTTCAAAACATGTGTAAAGATCATAGGAGATTAGGACTCATTTACAACTTCTGGATATGTATTTAATTTGGAAATCATTTCCCCGAGGAGATGTCAAAGCATTTTAATTTTCCCCTGTGTCAGATTTTATTTAGTTTAATCTAATTATGTACATAAATATAAGGTTGAACTTCTTTTTCACAAGTTTTGTTTTCATATTCAGTGCTGAATCGTTTGATATCTGCATTCTGGATGTAGCATGGCTAGTCCCAGAGTTATGAACCATTGAGCAGCGTAAATGTGTGTTTGCCACAGAGTGACAAGTGGACAAATTGGCATTTTTGCTATTTTTAAAGACAAATAGCACAGAGGAAAATAATTCTAGAGTTCTGAAAAAATAGGCTTAATTTACATATAGAATACAATAACTGTATCAATTTTTGTACATACGAGATGCATACTTCTGAAGAAATGTGGATACAAATATGGCCAATTCACCAAACTGCGAAAAATGCCCATTTTTACAGTATTTCAAACAGCAGTATCTCAAAAACCATTAGAGCTATGAGTGAGATATGTTTGCATTTACATCAACTTTATTGTTACCTTTTACAAAATTTGAAGATTCTGAATATATTTTCAAATTACAAAACTGGCTGGACCTACCTACTGAAAGTCTGTAAAGAGTGGATCAAGGCTTGCAGTCGACCGCATGATCAATTCAACCCCAGCATGATAACCAAATATCACTACGTATATTTCATTGAAAGTAAGAATCACTTTCTTATTCGGTGTAAAAGTCATTAAGAATGCATCTAAATGCCACAGAAACTGATCCCAGTAAGTGACAAACACAACCAACTGTTGTGCACATGTCTGGGTAGATTTGCACTGTTTGAAGAGTGGTGTACATGACTGTGCACCCTTAAGAACACACACACACACACACACACACACCTGTTAATTCTCACGATAACATGCTTCTTACTCTTTGAGTGTGTTTGTGTGGCCCAATGTGTGTGTTCGAATGCGTGTGCATGCGTGCATGTGTGTGTGTGTGTGTGTGTGTGTGTGTGTGTGTGTGTGTGTGTGTGTGTGTGTGTGTGTGTGTGTGTGTGTGTGTGTGTGTGTGTGTGTGTGTTGTTTTCTTTCTCCGACTTTCCCAAGCAAGGGCGATAAATTTAGCGAGGGATTTTTGATATTTTTCATCTTCAGTCATGAGTATTCTGGTATGACCCTTTGACTTGAAATGTCCTCATCAAAGATCATGCATTTTTGTCGTATACTTTCATACGACTTGCTAACAAACAAAAAATGCATTTCATCTTCTGCCTCTGCATCACACATGGGACAAATAGAGTGTGCCGATGAACTTGAGTAAAACCATCTTGTTGTTGCATTTAGCCCTAGGGCTCTTAGTCTAAAACGAGCAAGATTGCTTCTGTGCCATTTATTTGTTACGGCCTTTATATATTTTTCGGTTTGAAATATCCTTTTAAAGGAAAGGAACCAATCATACTTCTCAGATTCTTCCATATGAGCGTGCCAGTTTTGTTTGTACGAATCAACTAGTCTATCCCTAAATTCTGAAATAAATCCTTGTTCATAACCAACTCCCTGGCACATCCACACAATACCAAATCCATGTGTGGTTCACATTTTCTTAACGAAATATGCCCAGTTTTGTTTACCCGAATCTAACTGATTCAGTAACATCTCATAAGCCTGCTTGCACAATCATGACATTGGGAGCTGGGTTAATTTCAACTAGTATTTAATACACTTCATTTGAGTTTTCAAAAACAAAGGATAACGGCCAGAAGAAGAGAAAGAGAGAGAAAGAGAGTGAGTGAGTGAGTAAGAGAGAGAGAGAGCGAGAGAGAGAGAGAGAGAGAGAGAGAGAGAGAGAGAGAGAGAGAAAGAGTGTGTGCGTGCGTGTGCATGCCTGAATGTGTGCATGTCATGTATGTGTACGTGCAACGTGGTGTGTGTATATGTGTGTGTGCATGCGCGTGTGTGGCTCTCTCTATGTTGTGTGTATGTAGATATATATAACATGCCTGTTACGGTGTGTGTGTGTGTGTAACATGGGCATACATAATTCATAATCCAACACAAGTGTGACTGCCCACGTTCAAGCAAACAGGAACGAGAAAAAACACGAAAAAAGAATAAAAACGCGAATTTAATACAAGACAAGACAGGCACAAATTTTCGGCCAACTGGCCTTCGTCAAGCATAAGATCACACACAAACAAACACCAGACACAAAAATTAGGAGAGAAAGATCGAAACTCCCCTGCTGCTCTGTCCCATGTCACACAGCATCACTCATTTCATGATGTTCACAAATTTTCAGACACATAAAGATTACTTTCTTCACACACACAAGAAAGAAAATTCAAAACACATAAAACAGATTTCAAACTGAGCTTGTGGATAGAAGCAATCAGCTTTTAATATGAGCATTTGTGCTCTCATTACTACTTAAGTTTTGGACAGCTGGCAATGATCACTGACAGTGAAGAGGCCAAGTTCAGCCCAGCAGAAAGTGGAAAACGATCAAAGCTACGTTTCCTTTTATACTCTGATATTCTCTTAGCTTCTGCAGCAAACTGTTGCAAACTGACAGACACACACTAAAGATGAAACATGGATAAAATTATCATTAACAGTTTTTGTTCTTAAACTTATGATGAAAGTTGATTCCTTGAATTTTAACAATTTCTGCTGCATACTGTTGCATGCTGCTGCATATTAACATGAACATATACATGACCTTGAATATGAGTCAATGTGACTGAAGAAACTCCAGATGGTGCAGAGAGGTCAATGACAGACACAACAGTGAAACCAGAACTGAAATAATGTCAGACGGAAACTGTAATTTGTTAGAGGTTCCTGAAAAAAAAGTTATTCGCACACATTTTCCTCAGAAAATGCCAATCTTAGGTACTTTTTTGGTCAGTGTGACCTTGACATTAGTGGCCTACCTTCCAGACTTATCCTTTTGCAGCTCCCTAACAGTCCACAATTTGGAACAAAATTTGAAAAAAGATCCACCCATAAAGAACTGAGAAAATCACGTCCATGTATATGTTCCATCACAGACCCCCACACACACACATACTTATATCTCTGTGGTCAATGCGCAAAAGCTTCCCTTAAACCCCTCCTCCCCCCAAAAACAAAAAAAGAGAAAAAGAGAGAGAGAGAGAGAGATTAAAACACAACCAGAAATCATCAGTTAAATTAAAAAACTTACTCTAGTGTATCAGACTCTGACTGTGATCTTTTCATCTTCTTATCAATGGGTGTGTGACTCCGTTTTCTCTGCAACATAATCTGTCATTTTATCATCATTATACTTGACAGAAGTCACAAAAAATGCATAAACATATGTAAACACACTCACACACACACACACACATGAAAGTCATATATGACAGGACAGTACTATTAACTCATGAGGATCTTTAATGGTATCACAAAAGTGGAAGTTTTTCATTCCTTCTTTTGTGCTTTGGACCACAGAGTTCTTGATTTTTGACACCAAGTTTGCGTAACAATTGCAGTTTTCATACTGCAATGAAGAACTACAGCATTCGGATTAGCAGTATACATACAAGGCAATATGATTTTTCAGAACATCTAATGTTGTTTGTGAATAAAGAAGAAAATGTCAAAGAACAAATTAACATAAGAATAAAAGAGACTTGTCAAAACAGCCTAACAACGCAAATAAACTTAAAAATGAAAGAGACTGTGAAAACAGTGTATCGCTGGCTTCCTTACTACTGCAGTGGGTGACAGACTCAAACCCTGGACAGAGGCGCGGATATCCTCAACGTTGCTGGCAGCTGGCGCTGCGTTGGTTGGGCTCAAGGGACGTATGGCAACCTTGATCTTCCGACGACTGTCTTCACCATCTATGAAAAAGAAAAACACCATGTTCATGTGATATGTGGTGAAAAAGAAATGGAATGGTTGTCTTGTAACCCTGAGGTTGTAGAGGAATGAAATGGTTCGACCTCAACTTTTCTTGGGGCCAAACTTTGAGTTACCTTTAGCAAAATTCTGTTGGAAAAAACCTATCTGCATCAAACAACAAAAAAATAAAAAATAAAAAACACGAAAAAAAGAATAAAAACGCATATTAATACAACCAGACAAGACAAATTTTCAGCCCACCAAATACAAAAAATAGGAGAAAAATACTGAAAATTTGCTGTTGCTTTGTCCAGTCTAAAATGACTAAAACAACGTCATATTAAGTTAGTGAGTAAATATGATGTCAGACAATACTGTTTTATCCTGAAGAGAGTCCAGGGCTTAAATTAAAACTATGATGCACTAGCTAAGAGTAGTTTTTGGAATGTAAAGTATCTTACTATTAAATAATGCATAAGAGAAAATATAAGCATATGAACAACTTCATGGAAAAACATATAATCATGAGGTTATAACTGATGTAAATGGATCATGCCTAGTGCAACAAATCTGGTACGACCTTGGAATAGGAACAACAGACTGGTGTGGAAACTGGACAATGACAGCATCTTGGCTAAAGAACAATGTGGTTTTCGCAAGCACCATTCACAGTGGACCATTTAATCCATCTTGAAACGACGATCCGTAATGCATTTCATGCTGTTTGTTCAGAAATGCATTACGGATCGTCGTTTCAAGATGGATTAAATGGTCCACTGTGAATGGTGCTTGCGAAAACCACATTGTTTTTTTCATCACTTTGCAAAGACAACTGCTTAGGACTATTAGATGATAGTTCGAAGGACTGGATAGCTCTTTTCCAGGTTTAGGTACAGGGATGATCAGGGCTTTCCGCCATGGAGGAGGAAACAATCTTAACGTCCATATGTAACTGTACACTTGTAAGAGGTTTTCTAAACCATTTTCTGAGAGATGCTTCAGAAGTTTGTAATGAATTTCATCCAGACCATGAGAAGAGTCAGAGCAAGTCAGAAGAACAACTTTTAATTCAGATAATGTCAGTGGAAGATTAAGTTCATATTGCTTATAGCCAAGCCAACTACTACAGCCATATAAGGGCTAACACCACGTCAAAAATGACAATCCGTTAACCCCTTCAGTGCCAAGTACATTGTCTTGCTAGGTGTGTGCTATTTGCCAAGCTATTTTGGCACGGGTAGGGTAATAATTAACAAAAAATTCTAGCATGAAAATTATTGCATGAAAGTAATCATAACCCTCTTTTTTTCTTGAAAAAGCAATGAAAAGACTATCCATTTATGAAAGCTTTAACTGTATTTGACACTTTCGTTTGCAAACAATGGGCCATAAAATTGACATAAATAGATTTGACAGAATTTAATGTTATACATTATGGAGTCGGAGTCCGTAAGGCAGTTCGTCGTTGTTTACAGTCTCGTTCTGGCAACTCCTGCGTCGCCCCTGGTACCAGACGTACAGGTCTCTGTCTTTCCCCTGGATTCACTCCAGCTTCGCTGGTAACACAGCGTCGACACAACATGGAGAGTAGCAGTTACCGGTTTTAGGCCTAGGCTTTTTTGGCATAGAGCCGGGCACCAGGGGTTACTCTCGATGGTGGAAGGAATCTTTGCATTCCATTGGGTAACTACCGCCTGCCTCAAGCTGGGCAGCCCCAGTCAGTAAGGTATTACCCCAACACAACCTGTTTGCTCCAATGGGTGCTTGGAGCTTAGAGGAAACTTGACAGGCAGGTTGTAAATACCAGGCACCAGGCAACACAAAGAAGAAAAAGATGCCAGCTCTTCTGATATCAAGCTGGAATGTAAGGACAATGTAACATGGTTCTGACAGCGACCTACAGCTGTTAGACGACACACAGAAGACGGCCATGATTGACAGGGAGCTTCAGCGACTCAACGTCGACCTCGCTGCATTACAGGAGACAAGGCTACCTGGGGACGGATCACTGCATGAGAAGAACTACACGTTCTTCTGGCAAGGGAAGAACCCAGAGGAGCCACGTATTCATGAAGTGGGCTTCACTGTAAGAACTCCCTCCTAGCAACCAAAGATCTCCCCATGGGAGGTACGGAGAGACTGCTCACTCTAAAAATGACGACCAGTTCAGGCACAGTCAACTTCATCTGTGCCTATGCCCCAACATTAAGCTCCTCACCTGACATCAAGGATCAGTTCTATGAGGCCCTGGATGCTGTTGTCAGAGGAGTTCCCAGCAAGGAAGGTCTCTTTATATTGGGAGACCTGAACGCATGCGTAGGTGCTGATTGGACATCATGGTGTTGGGAAGCAAAATGAGAACGGTCAAAGACTCCTGGAGCTTTGCTCTTACCACAAGCTGGCCATCACCAACACCTTCTTCAACAATAAGAAGAAGCACAAAGTGTCATGGCGCCACCCCAGATCCCACCACTAGCATCAGCTCGACCTCGTCTTAATTCTTTCAAGATGGCCAGTGTGCACCCCGGCGAGTTCCCAGCTGCCGGGCCATCGGCGTTTGTTTTCTTCCCTGCTGACGCACCATTTTCACTACTTTTCAATTTTATTTTACAGCTACTAAAGTATGATTGATGGCAAAGTATTTGATATTACCAGAAAGCTCAAAACGTGATCTTTGCTAGCATACTATTTTCAAATAAGAACTTCCAACACTTATACGCATCGCTACGACAAGAACAACCTAGGTCACAGAGTATAACCCAGATGCAAGCTCACGTCCCAGTAGTAACTGTATTGTGCTGTACTGAAGTCTAAAGGAACCTTTGAAACCTCTCTCTCTCTCTCTCTTTCCTTCTCTCTCTCTCTTTCTCAAACACACACACACACACACACCACAGAGCAAGAAAGACAGAGTGAGTGTGAGAGATTGAGAGAGAGTGAGAGATTGAGAGAGAGAGAGAGAGAGAGAGAGAGAGAGAGAGAGAGAGAGAGAGAGAGAGAGAGAGAGAGAGAGAGAGAGAGAGAGCAGTCAACTTAGATGGTAAAGTTTAAAATAACTCCTGAATTCCCACGCCCGGTACCCAGCAAACAGTTTATCAAGGAAGATAGTGCAGACCTAACACATGGCATTGGAATTTCCTGGTCAGGGGAATCACTTTATTCCGTTATCAGTCAAAGCATCAACTGTAAAGCTACACCAACTAAACAGACTCTATCCCTTTGCTAAACCTTCTGCTAAAAAGTACTGGCAGTTGTTTTGGATATTCTTTACAGTGAAAGCTGCCAGAATTTTTCAAAACTTGACCGACACTGTATGGTCAGTGCGTCTGTGGGGAACAGACGCCTTACCGGCACGTCGCGAAAAGATTAACAAGGAGGTCGGACCTTAACAACGTCCTCAACACAAGGAGTTTTCACAGCGCTGATTGCGACACGGACCACATCCTGGTACGCAGCAAGGCTGGGGAGTTTGTAGAAACCCTGAATGAAGCGCTCAAGAGTGGTCAGAGATCCAAAACGCTGAGGAAAAGTGGAATCACATGAAGGACACAATCTATCGGTCCACCCTGAGTATATTTGGGAAAAAAGAACGAAAGAATCCCGACTGGTTTGAGGCAAACTGGCAGGAAATGGAACCAGAGGTGGAAGTGAAACGCAAGGCTTTGCTTGCGTATAAAAACAACAATATCCAAACTACTCGTGATTCTTACAGAGCTGCCCGCAGCAAGGCCCAACAAACTGCTCAGCGATGCGCTAACGACTACTGGCTACAGTTAAGCTCAAGTATTCAGCAGTCAGCAGATTCAGGCAACACTGGCAGCATGTACGCTGGCATCAAACAAGCAACTGGTCCAGCTGCCTGCAAGTCAACTCCTCTTAAGTCCAAATCAGGAGAGAGCATTACAGACTCAGCAAAGCAGATGGAGAGATGGGTAGAGCAATGGAGGAGTTGGATGCTGAGCCAAGCCTTGAAGAACTAAGCAAGGTGAATGACGGTTTGGCGATGGGAAAAGCCCCTGGTGAAGACGGAATACCTCCAGAGGTCATCAAGTGCGGGAAGCCTGCTCTTTTCAATGACCTGCATAAACTTTTGTGCATGTGTTGGAAGGAAGGCTTAATTCCAAGAGACATGAGAGATGCCAGGATAGTAACTCTACATAAGAACAAGGGCGACCGCAGTGATTGTAATAATTATCGCAGAATCTCACTCCTCAGCATTGTTGGGAAAGCATTCGCCAGAGTCGTCTTAACCCGTCTTCAGAGGCTGGCAGCTCGCATCTACCCTGAGTCCCAGTGCGGCTTCAGGGCCGGAAGATCGACCACCGACATGATCTTCTCTGTCCGGCAACTACAGGAAAAATGCCGCGAGCAACATATGCCCCTTTGCCTCGCCTTCATTGACCTCACGAAAGCGTTCGACCTGGTCAGTCAGAGTGGTCTTTTCAAGCTTTTGAAAAAAATCGGCTGCCCCCCAAGACTATCAGCTGTCATCGAGTCTTTCCATGAGGACATGCATAGCACTGTGTGCTATAATGGTGCCACATCAGAGCCTTTTAGGATCAGCAGTGGAGTGAAACAGGGATGCGTTTTGGCCCCAACTCTGTTCGGGATCTTCTTTTCGATGCTGCTGACCTATGCCTTCTGCAAATCTGAAGAAGGTGTATATCTTCATACAAGGACCGATGGAAAGCTCTTCAACATTGCCAGGCTTCGTTCCAAAACTAAGGTGGAAAAGAACACCATCAGAGAAGCTCTCTTTGCAGATGCTGCTGCGCTGGCTTCCCACAGTGAACAAGATCTCCAGAGGCTCGTTGATCACTTCGTCCACGCTTGCAGAGAGTTTGGTCTCACAATCAGCCTGAAGAAAACTGAAATCTTAGGCCAAGGCTGTGAAGAGCCACCTTCTCTACACATGAGACTACGACCTCAATACTGTCCACAAATTTCAGTACTTGGGGTCCACCATAAGCAACAACCTCTCACTGGATGCTGAAATCAGCGCCAGAATTGCAAAGGCCTTATCAATCATGGCTAAACTGAACAAGCAGGTCTGGTCCAACAGCAGTCTCACTGCGAACACCAAAATGCAGGTGTACAGAGCATGTGTGTTGAGCACACTTCTCTACTCTAGTGAAGCCTGGACCACATACGCCAGCCAAGGAAAGAGGCTCAACACTTTCCATCTCCGCTGCTTGCGACGTATCCTCGGCATCCGATGGCAAGACAAGGTGACCAACACAGAGGTCCTCCGTCGTGCGGGCCTGCAGACCATTTCTGCCCTAAGCCAACACCGATTACGCTGGCTTGGCCATGTGCGTCAAATGGAGGATGGACGCATACCAAAAGACGTTCTCTACGGCGAACTTGCAAAACGGAAGCTGAACTCCAGGCCGACCACAGCTATGCTTTGTAGATGCATGCAAAAGGGACCTTAGAAGCTCAGGGATTGACCCAGGCTCTTGGGAGACTCTGGCGGAAGACAGGGCGGCATTGAGGACAACCATTCAACAAGGCGTTGTGAATGCAGAGAGGAGGAGAGCAGAAAGCGCAAATGACAAAAGGGCTCTTCGTAAGCGATGTTCCAGAAACCAAACAACAGCGACTCAGTTTGTTTGTAGCAGATGTGACAGAGATTGCCACTCAAGGATTGGCCTGCACAGCCACAGCAGAAAGTGCACGTCATGACCATAACACCTCCTGGTGCAGACTATCATCTCCTGAGATGTAAAGAGGCTGACCACGACATTATGGATTAGTAATATAAAAAACAAAATATTCTAAGCAAATATATGTACAAAAGTATTGGAGGTATGTCTTCAAACCCTATGTGCATATAAAGTACTGAATAGTAACACACATACAAACACCCACACACACACACATACAAACACCCACACACGCTCACGCAGTCTCTCACTGCCACGCCCATTTCTCCCAAACCAGAGAAACACTTCACAGAAGACAGAAAACTCAACGACTTTGATAACCATGTGTTACAATGGACTCTCGAGTTTGAGCTGGCCATGTAAACATGCTATAAGCGAGCTTCACTAACTAAATGTGCTGGTACAATAGCTGACAGCTGTAAACAAAACCTCCACCTCCTCATCACTCCCCCCTCCCCCATTACCCAGTCTGAAGTGTGGGTCAGTCAGAGTTCACCTAAAGCTTGTCTCAGTATGTGCTGTGATGAAACAACTAAAACCTTTGGCAACACACTGTCTGTCTCACAGCACTTGGTCCAGTCGAAGCATCATCGTCAACCATTGTGGAAGAAAGGTCAAAATCTTTGCGGGGTAGGTACAAACGCTGCAGCACAGTGACCATAGCAAAGTGTGATTGGCTGCTGACCTCATGCATAATTCAAGTAGATGGGTAGAGCTTTCTGATTCATGTGAATTGGGATTCCCCAGCTTAAATATGGAGATAGGAAAATTCTTGATGTGATGTGAACGTACATATGTCGTTGGCAAATGACAAACACATTATCTTAACGTATATATAAAAGAGGTTCTTTAACGAGTTCACTGTGTAATGCTTTTGTCTCATATTGTACAAGTCTCAGCAATCAAGGAGGAGGTGTCTGATGCTCAACAGTTCATCACACGATACACACCATGGTGCTTCTTCATTTTCTAAAAGGTGCAAAAAAGTGTAGGAAGTGTGACCGGTGCATAATCTACATAACACTGTCTCTTTCTTACAGATTCCTGCAGCAGATGGGAGAATTTCTTTCAGGCTACGGCAGAATTGGAAAAGTTTATTATCTGTCTGTTCATTCCAATCCTCCTGCCACAGACTTGTCACGTAACTGTGTACTTTCGATTTTACATCTGTGCAAGAAATCATGGATTTAGACATCTTTTCCCTTGTGGCCTTCTTGGTCAGGCAGTCAGTCTTTTCATTGCCTCCAGTACCAACATGGCCAGGAATCCAGACAAAAACAATCCCGTAACCTTCATTTGTAAGAATAGAATACCGTTCGAAGAACTTCACAAGCTCAGGGTGACTAATGTTTCAGCCAGCAATTGCCTGCAAAGTGGAAAGGGAGTCAGAAAAAATGAGAAAATCTTTATGCTTGGCTTTGGACACCATTTTTAGTGTCAAAACCAAAGCAGTCAATTCAGCAGTATAAACGGAACTGTCAGATGGGATATGTTTTGAAAATGCTCGATTGGGAATCGCAGAGCAGAAGGCCACAGCAGCAACACCTTCATCAGACTTGGATCCATCAGTGAAAATTCTGTGGGATGATGGAAATTTGACAGTTCTGCATAAAATGACTTGTATGCCAATGAACTGGTAATGTCTTTACGGAAGGATGCAAGATCGAAACGAACCTTCAGTGTTTTCAAGATCCATGGTGGGCTGTCGGGAAATTGTTAACAACTGCTAAATTTGTACCTATCTTTTCCATATGGGGACAGATACCGATTCCTAAAGGAGGAGTGACTTTCGGATGTTTTTCAAAGTCACTCTGAAATCTGGGGTTGAAGACACAGTCGTAGGCTGGGTTTTCCGGTTCAGAGAACAGTTTCAAACAGAACTTTAAGGTTAGTTTCAGTCTATGGTTGCTCAGGGAGGACTCCCCTACCTCTGTGTACAAACTATAGACAGGAATTGTTCTGAATGCACCAAGACAAAGGCACAGCCTTTGATAGTGAGTGGGATCCGGCGGTTTCAGGTACGATGGTTTTGCAGAGCCATATATTCCGCAGCCATAGTCCAGTTTAGAGCGAATTAAAGCTCTGTACAGGTGAAGTAGCGTTTTCGTTTCAGCATCCTGGTCTGTATGAGCTACAACTTGAAGGATATTCAGAGCTTTTTGGCATGAGGTTTTAAAATGTTGGATATGACAGAAAATTCATCACTTTTCATCAAAGATTAAGCCCAGAAATTCAGCTTCTTTTACAGCTGGATGGACATTCCCAGATGAACTTCTGGATCGCCAAAGAATAGTCACAGGTTATGAAAGTGGATACACTGTGCTTTGGTTGAAGAAAAAGTAAAGCTGTTTGTCTTGCTCACTGCTGGATCCTATATAGCACAGCTGCAGCTGCCATTGAATGCCTGCATAGAAACTTCCATTTGCATAAACTGCAAAACCGTCCACAAACAGGGAACAGTTGGAGCCCTGCTGTACAGACTTGACTACACTGTTGATCTTGACAATGAGCAGCGCAGGAGAGAGAATGCTCCCTTGTGGTACACCCAGCTCTTGCTCATGGATGTCAGGCAGAGTAGTACAAACCTGCACTTGACACCATTGCTTGGCCAAAAAATTCTGGACAAACATAGGTAGGTGACCCCAAAAACCAGTTGGTCTAAATCCATAAGAATTCCTAATTTCCAGGTGGTATCATATGCTTCTCCAGCTCAAAGAAGATAGCCACTACATGCTGTTTCTTCTGAAATGCATTACAGATCGTCATTTCAAGGCGGATATGTCTACTGTGGAATGGTGCTTGTAAAAACAGCATTGTTCTTTAGCTAAGATGCCGTCATTCTCCAGTTTCCATATCAGCCTGCTATTGACCATTTTTTTCCATCACTTTGCAAAGACAACTGGTACGGACTATTGGCCGATAATTGGAAGGATTGGATAGATCTTTTCCAAGCTTAGGTATAGGGATGATCAGGGCTTTCCGCCATGAGGGAGGAAAGAATCCTGTCGCCCATATGCAAGGGTGCAAAAAAGTCAAAAAATGGAAAGGGGTCCAGGGGCCTAATGGCCCCTGGTGGGGCGTAGGGGCAGAGCCCCGTATGGGGGAGCACCTTTGAATTAGGTTAATGTCAGTGGAAGACTGTACTCTTCCGTGTTATCAGAGATGAGGTTACAGGCTCTCTTGTCTCGCAGGGATTTGTATTTACAGAAAAGCGCTGATTTATTGGCTGAGGAAGAGTTCTTTTCAATGGTAGATGCTAACAGGTTAGAAACAGCTTTTTTTGTAAGTAATCAGAAACAGCTTTTTTTGTAAGTAATCAGACACTCTGACAGTTTGTATTCTTCAGCATTATCAGAGACGAAGTTACAGGCTGTCTTTTCTTTCAGGGAGAATCTGACAGTTTGAGATGGTTGACCAAGGGACAAGTGTTTTTCCCTTTAATTTTTTTAACTAATTTTCCGCACTTTCTTCTTTGGAGTTTGAGACATCAGTTTGGAACAGAAGACTGCCATTTACTTGTTTTAAAGACATACCTCGGTTTTACTCTGAGTTTTTGATGAGCTCAAATGATGTCCACTGATAGTGTTTCGAAGACATGACATTGAGCTCTCTCCCAGGCTTCTTTTATTTGTTTACATTCAAAATTAAACCATGTTTTTTTGTTTGTTTGTTTGTTGTTTTTTTTGGGGGGCTATTTAAGGTTTCTTTGACAACGTGGGAATTGCACAATTCAGGCCGACATGTTTGAGTGTCTGCCAGATCATAACTTTGCAGAACTTTGTTTTCCTGTAATACGCTTTGGATGGTCTGTGTGAATAAATCCCAGTCAGCCTTGTGAAAATTTCAAGTGTTTCAGTGATGTTCAATGTTTGTATTTATTAAGACAACAGGAAAATGGAACCAGAAAAAACACGAAAAAAATAATCTGAACGTGTATTTAATACAACCATGACTTCATAGTCCTGTTGGGGGACATTCAGCATAGAGATAGGGGAAAGTCTTAAGAAGGAGTTTTACTCCCTTCCATGGGAGTTTGTACCTCCTCTTAAATTGTCATCAACCATGGGCCAAGTTCCAAGCACTTCCATATGTGGAAATGGAAGCCAGGCTCCTTACCATGCTGCAACCCTCTGCCGGGGGTGAAATTCCTGAGGGAGCTGCTGGGGGCGTAAAGTCCTCAAGGAATCACTGTTTGGCCCTCAGGCTGTCTCGCTGTGGTTTTTGCTGGGCTGGAGTTAAGCACTTCTGAAAAACCTGCTTTTGATGACTGGCACCCTAAGGCTTCTGGGTCCTGGTGACTTAAGCTTAAGCTGATTTTGAGAGTTGCTGGGGTGGCAGATGAAGTAAGAGTGTTTCCTGGGAGGCCTGTGCCTGTGCTGCTAAATCTTGCCTAGCCACAGCATGCTTGGCAAATGGCTGATAAAAGGGGCTGAAAAAGAAGGCTGGTTGGCGAACAATTACCCAAAGAGCAGAAGGTTTAAATGTGCTGAGATGGCGTCCCACAGGAGCAGCATAAACTTAAGGTGAAGTTGGACAGTGTCCTGGTAGAGTCCACGATGGCCCAACAAAACTCTCTGCCTCAGATGCCGACGCTCTTCGGAAGGGTGATGTCTTGGAAGGGCGATGTCAGCACCCTTGGGGGGTGGGGGGGGGGGGGGGGGGGGGGGGAGGGTTGCCACAAGATGAGCATGTGCTTGCTATGAGCCTGCATGGGGCTGAGAACTGGGCTGACCAAGCAGGCCTGTCCATATATGGAGGAGTGAGGAGAAGGGGACAGGCACTGTTGAAGGCGTGGTCTAAAAGAGGAGGACCCTGTTTCATGGTTGACCACTCTGGAGGTTTAACAAGGGGGTGATCCTCCTCAGAATGAGCCCATATGCCACCCCCGGTAAGTCCAGCATTACAAAGGCGACCTGAAGGGTAGACTCCAGGGGCAGAGAGGGAATCGGCTCCAGGTTCTGGAATAAAGGAGGAACCACTCACCATGTTGGTCACATTCTCAGTTAGCATGGATATGACATGAAGGAAACAGAGCTTCACGGAGCTCTTCTTCTCTTTATTGGGCTTGCTGAAGGAGCCGAAGGCACAGTGGGGGTCATTTCAAGGTGGGTGGTGAACAACTACCTCATCATGGAGGACCTCTTGGATTAAATTCATTACTATGGCTGAGTCGTCCCTAGGAGGACAGCCTTTAGGACAAGTCATGAAAGTGTCTGATGCTGGAGAGCTATTCACCCTTCTTCTGAGTGTGAACACAAGG
Organism: Monoplex corrugatus; assembly: GCA_030674185.1. NCBI lineage: Eukaryota > Metazoa > Mollusca > Gastropoda > Littorinimorpha > Ranellidae > Monoplex > Monoplex corrugatus. Next base: position 30,215,262 of record CM060313.1, on the reverse strand, counting down.
ATGGAGAGGAGTGGGCATGCTTGCGCCGTATGTGGTTAGGCACGTGCTTTCTCTCAGCCCCTGGTCAGGCTGTGGACACAGGCTGGAGGAAATGCAGCAACACTCCATCTGTTCAGACCCATGGCAGTGGGCTCTGTGGGAAGCTGGGGAGCAGAAGGCACCGCCCCTTGGGCTGCTAGAGGTGATTGGAGCCTTGCTCAACCCAGCAGTGGCAGTTGCTGGACCAGCCAGTATGGTGCTGGGAAGGGTCTATCCGATTCCAGCTGTCCCTTGGGCATGGTTATTCCCAGCCTCATTCAGGATGTGGGGCAAGGAAGCCAGTCCTTGGGAACCCCGGCTGGAGGGAGGGAAGAGAGCCATTCTGGGCATGATAGGGAGCAGGCACTAATCATGTTGGGGCCAAAGTGGAGGAGCCATTTGCAAGAGGGGATGCAGAATGGTTGCTAGGTTGGAATGTGCCCTCTTGATGCCCAGAGGAACAAAGCTCAACTTAACAGGCGCTGCAGGGGTGGATGGGCATGGTGTTTTGACTGGCGGCAGTGCCCTTGCAGGGCCAGTAATGAAGTAGAGTTGGCTGACTGCAAGTCAGTGGCCTTGAAGGCACCAGAAAGGGTGTAGGTCTCCAGAACAGAAGTTGTGCTTAACCATGGCAGGGCCTCCTGATCCTCTTTTTGTCTACCCTGTCAGGCTGCCATGGAAATACCAGAGGTGCCACCCTCTGACAAGGAAGAAGAAACTGAAAAACTGTTCCACTGAATGCATATGTAAACTATCACAATGATGGGAGCTGCAACCAGTGTCAGGCTTAGCTGGGCTTTTTTTTTTTTTCAGTGACAGATCTTTTTCTGAATGATTTCTTAGAGAAAGAATTGTCAGACTCATGATTAGCTGACTGTGGGCCTGAGGGATCTTCTGTCAATCCCACTGAGAGGACAGCCTACAGCCTACATGAGACCTTGCCTTGGCGGCCATAGTGAAAACCACCAGGAAGAAAAAGGACAAACATGCCCAATGGGCAAAATCTCATCTCATCTCTCTCCCTCACCGTCACAAGTTTTCTCCAGTCAACACAATTAAGACATCTATGGGCAACCTTGTGGATCTCCAGACCACAGACTTCAGTGATGTTACTGAAATAAGAGGTGCGCGGTCATCCCTTTCTTCTCCTCACCTCAACTTTCCTCTGCAGGACTATTGACACCAGATCTGTTTTGATGTTTCTGATCACATGGCCTACGTATTTCAGCTTTCTTTTGTTGATCTCTGTCAGCAGCTGGCACCTGACATTCAGTTCCTTTAACATGTTATTGTTTGTTCTTCTGTCTGTCCATTTGACTCTGAGAAGTCGTCTATACAGCCACATTTCTGCTGCACCGATTTTATTTTCTTCATCTTTTCTTAGTGTTCAGGCTTCTTAGCATCCAGGCTTCACAACCATACATTAAAACAAGCCAAATGAAAATTTTCAGGATTCTTAGTTTTAAACCTTTGGGAAGCTCTGCTTTTCCGTACATTGTTTAACTGGACCATTTTTTTGTTTAGCTATGCCAATTCTTGTTTTCGCATCTTTGATGCAGGAGCCATTATTTGCACTTACAGATCCTAGATACTTGAAATGTTGGACATTTTCTAAGTCTGTTTTATTCATTTGAATGTTTGGATGTTCCTGGCCTCCTTTACTCGCTATGTGCGAGACTTTAGTGGGGTTTTTTTAGCACTCATTTTCAATCTTGCCCTGCAACCTGCTGCATCTACTCAGTAGGAATTCTGTTCATGTTTGTGATGTTATCTGCCGTTAGTGCAGTGTCGTCTGCATATCTCAGGTTGGTGATGTTTCTTCCTCCAATCTTTATTTCCATCTCTTCTAAATCTACCTATGTAATGACCTGCTCTGTATATAAGTTAAAAAGATGGGGGGAAAGGATGCAGCCCTGCCTGATTCCTTTTTTAATGCCAAAATATTTACAGTGTGCACCATTCCATCTGATGGTTGCTTTTTGGTCTTCGTATAATGCTGCTGTAAGTGACCAAGAATGCGCAGAAACGTGTGGGGAAAAAGCATAGTATTGTAGCACGAGGTACCAAGCATTCAAAAAACCTGTGATGGTTGGCTAAAAAAAATTTGAAGCATCGGTTTTGGCAGCCAAAGGAGATCACAGATCACAGGTGGAAAGGAGAGCACTGTGGAAGCACATCTACTTGCTGTAATGTTGTGGTGAAAAAGAGGAAACATATTCTCATTCTCATGCAATCTGGGCTGTTAGGTGGGGTGGAATGCCTCCTGAAGGCACCTTGTGACCAAATTCTCAGTAAAATCTGGGCAAGTTCTGGCCAAAATAGAGTGATCGTGTGCCACTCTGCATTAATTAGATATGACAGAGTGTATGACGCTAAATGCCAAGTTTCAAACGCTTCATGCTTGTATCACTGAGGGTGTTGCTCAAACATCCTTACCCATGGGCGTATCACTGAGGGTGTTGCTGAAACATCCTTACCCAGTATCACAAGCATTTATACCTCTCGAGGCTGGTTAAAACCAGGATGTATTATGAAAAAAGCTCAGATTATAGCACTGCTGATGCTAGGATGTATTATGAACTGAAACAGAGACAATAGCCTGTCACACAGTTTCAATCCAAAATGGATCTGCTTGTATTATTATCCCCATTCCATCATCTAAGCATTTCATCCTCAATTCCAAGGATCCTTCCTGCCCTGCTCTCATGATAACCTCAGCTTTGGCGGGACTGGAAACTGTGTTGGAGAGCTGAAATGATCGGAGGTGGGGTCAGCCCTGCAACAGTAAAGCTTAAAGACAGGGATGAAAATGAAGTGATACAAAAGGGGTGAGGGAGACAGAACAGAAAATCTTACCAGAATCAGAGTCACTGTCGCTTGAGTACCAGCTGTTTTTGTCTCCATTATCTTTATCAACATCAAGGAACAAATAAAATCAAGCATACTTCTGTCCATGAATATTAAATTTGAAGCCAGTTCGAGATCACATGACTGTCACTGCTGGGAAGTATTCTAAGCCGATTTGATACCATATGACTTCATTGCTTGGAAATGTTATCACACTTAATTAAGTATCACCCACTATGAACAACAAAAATCAAATCCCAGGAGAGGAAAACAACTCTATAAGGTTACAATGTGCAACAAAATAGGGAAAGAAAGCAGACATAGGCAAAAACAATATAAAGAGTTGCATCTGACTGAAATGTGGAATTTTCCCTTTTATTTTTTACCACACATTTTTTCCCAAGTACTACCCTAACTGAACTGTCTGGCCAGATTTCAGTCAACAGATGGCCCTAGGTGCACAATATTCCTCAACCAATCAGTGCCTTTCGTGCTCAGCTAGCTTGGTCCTAGATCATAGTCTTTCATTTGATGGCCTTCAGGTATAGTTTTCCAGTGAGTCCCAAACTGAATTGAGTGCGTATCGATGGGCGGGAATTAGGATCTAATGCAGTACTTTAGCTAAACAAGGATTTAAGAAAAATGTCTTCATTTTAGTGTCATATATAAATCACATCGGACAAAATGCTGAATTCAAATGATGAAGGAGGGGAATGTCACCTCCTCGGATCAAATGACAGACACCTAAGAGCAAAGAAGACAGTTTGCCGCCATAAAAAATATTCCCAAGAACCACCAGCACAGATTATATGGAGACCACTAAGATAATAATTGGTAGAAGCATTCCCTGAGAGCCAGTATGGAGGGTGCTGATTGAGTTAGGAACAGCTTCAGCCCAGGTGCATCTACTGACTAAAATCTGGCCACAGAGAGCAGCCTACTGGGTTAGTGTAGCACTTACATGCTACAGTACATGATGCTAAAACCACCACTATGGAGGCAGACCTATGTAAGAGATTATAAACACAACAGAAAATAAGCGAATAAAACACAGTGTAAAGCAACACAGAAACAATGCATTAAAACATATTGCAGTAAAAGACAAGACAAAACAATATAACTGAACTGGACAGATTCGGATTTGATCGTCTTTTAGTCACAAAAAGGACTTTTCCTACATGAAATGTGTGTTGCTCTTCCTGGGGAAATCATATCACCATCATGAAGAGCGACACACTTTTCCCTGTATATATGTACCACTTATCTGCTGTGAAAATCCACAACCAAACGAACTCACCTTGTGACGTTTGAGTGGGTTTTTGCAGACCAGTATGAAGTCAAGATGGGCTCAGGCGAGAGAACGCAAGAGTTCATCAGATTGAACATGCAAACAGCGCAGCAGGATCAGGCAAGGGAGGGAATGGAGACTCAAGAGAGTTGCAAGATTCTACTTTGTTTGAAAAGCAGAAGTATTCATAGAGACTAAGGAAGAGGTGCCTGATCCATCCTGACTTCATATTGGTCTGCAAATCCTCACTCACACGTCACAAGGTGCGTTTGTTTGTGGAGTTTTGCCCCTCAGAATTCCATCAGGATTCTGGATCAAGCAAGATTTGAGAGACCTGCATCTATTTGCCTTTATTTCCTTGAAGGACAGTTTTGCCAAATTGACCCGGTGTGTGTATAGGCTTGTGGTAATATGCAGCGAAAGTACTTTTATGTTTCCAGCCAGCCATTTTCAGGATAATTTTCAATGGGACATTTCTTACCGCTTTTGATTTAGCCGCAGAACGGGTAAAATGTGATGTGCAAACAATCATGTCTATCCCAGCTTTGGACAAGCAAATCTTCATCCAATGTCTTAATGTGTCTGAAGAGATGCCTTTAAAAGGGTCCCGCCAGGTGATAAAGAGTTTAGTTTCAGAGCCTCTAATGCTTCTGAGTGCTTGAGATATGCTTGCAGGTAGGTAACTGGGCAAATGCGTCTGTCGGGTGGATATGCTGAGAATAGTTCCAACTGATGTCGGGTAGACATTGAGGTTTTGAGCAAATCTCCAATCCTTCATCTAACATCTCTTTTATTCCAAGACATGTTATGGATATCCATCAGCCAGAGTCTGGCCCTGCTGACCAGATATCAACAAACATAGCATCACTACCTTCAGTAATAATTGGGGAAAGGACAAGCACTTAGCAGGAGATCATTTCATAAGAAAGTCAAGAACTGTTTCTACATCCCAGGTAATGGTGCAGGGTAAGACAGGCTTCTGATTAAAGACTCCTCGTAAGAATTTGCAGACTAAAGGATGAGATACTACAGACCTGACGTCATGCAAAGAGAACACTGAAACAGAACTCCTAGCAACATTTATGGAGCTATATATAACCTTTGCTGTTTTGGAAAAGAGCAGTGAGGAAAATCAGTAATTCTGATGGAGAGGAATAAAAGGGTTTTTTATCCTGTTCAGAACAGAAAAGTAACCATCTTTTGATGTTGTGACACTTCTTTGTCCATGGTCTCCAAGCTGACATGATTGTTGCAGTTTCTGTAGGAAGTCCCTGCTTTTCCAAAGCTTGCCTGATAATCTGCAGGCTATTATTATTAACCTTATTTTGTTCTGGAGTTGATGAAGTTTGCCAGATGATGAGTTGGTCAGTAGATCTGGTTTTCGATGTAGAAGCACTGGGTAATCTGTCAGAAGGTGAAGGATCCTGGTATACCAGTACGCCAGTAGTGATGGAAATTCCCCACACATGTGCTGGAAAAGGTTGGATGATCTCAACCACTACGAACGGATCGGCACATTCTTCCGCAGGGTGGTTACCGGCTTTGTGAACAGCTAGGGGTTAATCTGGATGTGAACAGGTCAACTGAGCACTGTCTAAGTTGGTGCATAATGCTTGTGAAAACACCATAGTCTAGACGCCATTCCAGTTTATGTTTGTGGGTCCTAGACTAAAAATCAGCATCTATATTCTTAGACCCTGGTAAGTGGGCTGCTGATACAAAATTGTTTGACTGTAGGTACCATGGCCAAATTTCCCTGGTAATCGTGTTACACTCAGGGTTTGTGCTGCTCATTTTATCAATGCAAGTGACTGTGGTACTATTGTCTGACAATACTTTAATGTGGGTATTTTGGGTTTCCTTCAGAGAAACTTGAGAGTGAACAGAGCTGCTTTGAGTTCAAGGCAATTAATGTGATCTCCCTGTTCATCTACTGACCATGTGCCATTTGTCTGTGTGTCATTTCTCACCTCCCCCTCCCCACCCCCCAACCAGATTTGTCATGGCGGCGCCTATGAAACTGATTGCTAAGCAGGCGATAAAATTGTTTCAAGAAACACTGGACGATAGTAATAGCAATAATATCATCAGTGACAGTGATGAGAGTTTTCTGACACTCAAATGATGAGTTGCTTTCTTTGGATGGTGGTGACACTTCAGCAGGGCCTTCATCAAAGAAATGATGACTTTCTGAAACTCACCTGATATCATATGTGACCTGTTCTCACGAATGGAGTCACAACTTAATTTTGGGGGGTATAGAGATATTTATATCACCGGAAAGCAGAAAAAATGCTCTTTCCAATGATGTATAATTCAACCGTCTAACTGGAAAATCGAGCGAGTTACAGTAATTTAAAGGGAGTGGGTGATGGGACGGCCATTTTGAGAAAAGCAGAGTTAAAGAAGGACAACAAAATTCTCTACTTTTTCCTTAGCAACCAGTATTCTATCTTCATCAAGCTTAGTGAAGTGATAGATAAAGTGGTTCTGCACTACATACTAGCTATTTCGCGAGCTGATTCCAACGGTATGCGATATGCTGAGGCCCTGTACGGTTTCATGGCCTAAATTAAAGCTCAAACACACGCATTTTCACGGAAAAAATCTGCACATTCTCGATGGGTTATCACTTTAAAATGTTATTTTAACACTCTTTCAGCCCAAATTTCACTTTACTCTTTGCCATAATTAATAGATTAATGGTCAGACAATGTATAGGAACAAAAATCTCAAATCACCCAGATCAACCCTCACCACCTTTTCAGGTCCGTATCTCAGTTCACATGTTGCGACTTGTGACCCCGTTCGCAAGAACCAGTCACATATGATCAATGAAAAAGTCCACAGATGAGCACACACTTTTTTTTTTAGTGGTTTTTACTTATTTTTGCATCAAGTGAGGGTTCTACACTAGAAAATTTGCTGCCACTATAGAAAAGACAACTCACAAACAAGTTGTGACATTTGTAACAGCTAAAGTGTCTGGATTTTGTCATTTTCGGGGATGTGACCTGAAGTCAATTAGAGGTGAAAAGCATCAAAATAAAGCAACAATGACATTTTTTGTGGTGGTGAACTTATTGCTAGGATGTCAAGGAACATCGTTTTTTCTTTGAATTTGGATGTACAAGGATTACCTGGTCAGCTGTAGTGCTGTCAGTATCAACCATACAACTGTTTTTTGTCTGTGCTGTAAAATGTGTGTCTGTAATTAGCATTTCTAATTATCTCAATATGACAATAATATCAATGTAACATTATTCACAAGACGTACATACCAAAATGTTTGATGTAGGTTGGATACCAAAAAAGTTATCATTTTACTGACCTGACCCCCCTCTTTGACAATTCGCATAGTGCAAAGCCTTCGGCCAGATTTAAAACCCCTAACGGACAATAAGAGTTAACCTTTTCACGACACTGCCTCACTATAGCTACTATTCCCTGAGCAGATATGCCCTGGGGGCACCCTATTTTGGTCATTTTTATTTAATTTTCCTGAGTAGGCTGCAAAAGCTAGCTTATTGATGTTAAAACAACTTTTTAGATCACTCTTTCATCTCCCTAGTGAAGCAAAAATATATTCTGTAAAGATTCATTTAGTTAGTGTTTTGTACTTTTGAAAACGTCAACGTAAGCCACAAAGTCAAAAACCCCAGACAGCCACAGAAGATTCACAGAAAATTGTTATTTTCAGCACATGATGGCCAAAAATGCTGGAAAAAGGACATAAAAGACAATATTTCAACATTTTAGAACATAATGGTAACAAAGTGTAACATAGCAGTTACATAATTAGCAATATCATTATACAAATAGTGTGGATGTACTATTTCAGTCATTTCACATAAGCACATAGCTTCTTCTAAAGCAATGGTTTGTTCATCCATATGATAACAGAATAGCAAATAAAAAGTAAATGATAAAGTGTACATAATTAGGAATTTTAGAAAACCCAAAATGACAAGTTAACACAAAACAAACAAGTAAATTAACATGAACATGTAAACAAACACAGACTCAGGCAGACTGAAAAGATCAATGTGGAAAGGAAGAAAAAATATGGAAAGTATACACCAACCTTTGAATTTGATGATGAAGACATAGCCATGATGATGATGTGATGAATTAATACAGGTTCATGAAAAGAACAAATTTGTCGAAATCACCTTAGCACAAATACACTGAAAAAGCCACAACCACTACACCTAAAACACTTAAAAAGCCACAACCACTACACTTGATACACTGATAAAACCACAACCACTGCACTTGATACACTGAAAAAGCCACACTAACAACTTATATTCACTTCTGCTACTTCGGCGACCTTGAAAGTTGTCCTACTAGCCATGTTTACACTTTCAGAGTGAACGACACGGGTAACACAAAGAGACAAAGAGTTCGGGTTGGTTGCTTTCAGCACAAATTAAACAATGAAATTGCCCTGTTAAGCTGACAACGTGGCATCGTATGATGTAGTAGAGTTTCTTCGTGTACATGTAGTTTCGACACGTTTTGAGGGAATTTTCGGTGATGTACCGACGCATTTAATTTTAGAACAGGCGTCGCAAGCATTCTCGCGACGTGACCACAGCGATCTATTGCCCGTCGCGAGCCCGCTCGCGACGTGTCCTTATGGCATAGGCAGGCGTCGCGACTATTCTCGCGTCATGTCGCGAAAAGGTTAAGTGTGGTCTGTAAGCTGTATGTAACAATCAAAGTTTCCTTTGTTTTCAGTTAGTGTCTCATTTTGCTTTCAAGACATTCATAGAAAACTGGGGCAATCCACACACTGGGCTGGTGGCTACCATTTTACCACTGAGTTCAGCCAGTTGTCTGATAGATACTTTGTCCCTCTGTCTTACTTTGGTACAGGCTTCTGAGTTTTTCAGCTTTCTTTTCAGTGATAGCAATAGCCATGGACACCGAATCCAACTGAAGCCTAGAAATTCAATGCACTGCTTTGGTTTGAACACTGATTTCACAGGGTGAATGGTGAAACCCAACTTGCCCAAGACAAATAGCATCTTTTACTGCATGCATGCAGAGTTCATATGTGTCACCTTGTGACAAATGTGTTATCTACAACAGATAATTACTGTATGTCCTTGCTAATGGAAATAACCATGGACTAGTTTCAAGATCTTTGTGAAAAGTCTCAGGGAAATCATGAAATCCCTGAGGAAGAGCTTCAAATTCATAGAGTTTGTTTTTGGAACTGAATTTTTTAAAACTTGTAAAATGGCCTTTATACTATTAATATGCACAAAATTAAAATAAATCATATCAAGATGATTTGTATAACATCATTGAAAATGTGATGTAACTAACTGTGAGTCAGAAAAATGTATCCTAGCATAATGCTGCTCAGATGCTGTCTTCATAAGGCTCAAACTTGGAGACAGCCTATCTAAATTCATGCTGATTTCATAGTTATGTATGGAGACAAATGCGTGTCATACCACACAGTTTGCTGCTGGACTAATAGTTTCAAATGACGCAAACCAACTTGAAAGACAAAAGCCAATGTGGATGTTCAAGTGAGATCTGGAACAAGCAAACTGTTCAGCTTGTAAACAGAAAAGCAGAGGAGGATCCACATATTTCAGTTTATGAAATAAGCAGAACATATGGTGTTTCATATGGGTCAGTTGAATGGATCCGATGATATCACTTTGAGAGAGAAAAATTATTGTCAGATGGATACCTCCTCTTCTGACACAAGTGCAGAAAAAAAACCCAGAGTGTTAAAAATTCTAAGGAATTGCTTGAAATGTTCAAGCTGGAGGGTCTCAAACACACCAGTGACATGATCACAGGTAAAAATGTAAATCACCTTCTATGGTATCCCAAATAAACAGTCCAATCAAATGCAGGTTGGTGCTAATGACGAAAGACTAGCAGTACAAGACCTGGTTTTCAAAGCCGAAAGAAGACTTTTCTTCAGATTTTCCAGCTACAAAAGCTCTGTAGTGGTCATTATTTGGCTGGTGATTTTATACAGAAAGTGTTTTGCCCTAAGCGTCCATCCAGAGTCTCCAAAGTCCAACCCTTGGTCCATATCCTGGGGGATGGAAACAGGGCAAAGTAGGGGATAGCTGGGTCTGGACAAGTACAGTGAGGCTTTATGTCATCAAGGTGATAATCTGGCTGTGAAGAAGGCCAACTTGGGTCACCCTGAAATCTTGCTGGCCGATGAAACAATAGTCAAACTCTGACTGGCCAAGCAAACTGACAAAAAGTTCCAAGTTCAAGTTCATATTGCTTACAGCCCAGCCAACTACTAGAGCCATATCAGGGCTAACACCACATCAAAAACGACAACGCGGTTAAGATAAAAGACAACAGTTACAAACCATGCACACCGTTAACCTTGCAAATCTAAAATGCAATTAAAGAAAAGCAGACGTGAAATCATATCAGGTGAAATCTATTGATCTCTTGTAAAAAATTAAAAAATTGCATCAGGAGGGACGTCTCAGAAGAGGTTCTTTCAGGAGTCCACCGTGTAGAGCTTTTGTCTCGCATCGTACAAGTCCCAGTAATCAAGGAGGACGTGTCTGATGCTCAACAGCTCATCACACAGTATACACCATGGTGCTTCTTCATTTTTTAAAAGGTATGAATGAGTGTAGGATGTGTGACCTGTGTGTAACCTATGTAACACTGACTCTTTCTTATGGTTCCTGCAGTAGATGGGAGAATTTCTTTCAGGCTACGGTGGATCTGGAAAAGTTTGTTATCTGTTCATTCCGATCCTCCTGCCACAGATTTCTCACGTAACTGTGTACTTTCGATTTTACATCTGTGTAAGGAATCAAGGATTTAGACATCTTTTCCCTTGTGGCATTCTTGGTCAGGCAGTCAGTCTTTTCACTGCCTCCAATACCAACATGGCCAGGAATCCAGACAAAAACAATCCCGTAACCTTCATTTGTAAGAGTAGAATACCGTTCGAAGAATTCACAAGTTCAGGGTGACTAATGTTTCAGCCAGCAATTGCCTGCAAAGTGGAAAGAGTCAGAAAAAATGAGTAAAATCTTTATGCTTAGATTTGGACACCATTTTTAGTGCCAAAACCAGAGCAGTCAGTTCAGCAGTATAAGTGGAACTGTCAGACGGAATATGTTTTGAAAATGCTTGATAGGGAATCGCGGAGCCAAAGTCAGCAGCAGCAATACCTTCATCAGACTTGGATCCATCAGTGAAGATTCTGTGGGATGATGGAAATTTCTGACACAGTTCTGCATAAAACGACTTGTACACCAATGAACTGGTGCTGTCTTTATGGAAGTAAACAAGATCAAAATGAACCTTCGGTGTTTTCAAGGTCCATGGTGGGCTGTTTGGAAATTTCGAGAAGTCGTTAACAACTGCTAAATATATATCTGCCTTTTCCATATGTGGACGGATATGGATTCCTAAAGGAGGAGTGACTTTCGGATGTTTTTCAAAGTCACTTTGAAATCTGGGGTTGAAAACACAGTCATAGGCTGAGTTTTCTGGTTCAGTGAACAGTTTCAAACAGAACTTTAAGGTTAGTTTCAGTCTATGGTTGCTCAGGGAGGGCTCCCCTGCCTCCGCATACAAACTATAGAAAGGAGTTGTTCTAAATGCACCAAGACGATGGTGAATGAGATCCAGTGGTTTTAGGTATGACAGTCTCGCAGAGCCATATACTATGCAGCCATAGTCCAGTTTAGAGCGAATTAAAGCTCTGTACAGGTAAAATTTAACATACCTGTTCAAAACAAATTCAGTGCTCTGGAAGACATTAGTGACAGTGAGGAACAATGGACCAAGTTGAGAAATTCGATAAATGAAGCTTGTGAAGAAATTCCTAGGGCAGATAGAAAAGCAAAAAAGAACCGGATGACAAAAAAATTTTAGGCTTGATGGAGGAACGGAGGAAGGCAAAGAGAAACAAGGATATACAGGAAGATAAAGAAATCAGAAATAGGTGCAATGAAGCTAAGGAAGCTTGGCTGAAAACAAAATGCAAAGAAATAGAAGACCGAAACAAAATGGATCCTCAGGGTATGTACAGATGAACTGAAGAAATTGTCCAAAGGAAAAATACATGCACATCAACTGGTTGCTTAAAATCGAAAGATGGTACGCTTCTCATGGAAAAAAAGGCAAAATATTAGATAGATGGAGAGAGTACATTAAAGACCTTTTTGAAGATGAAAGAAATGAAGAACACATTATAAGAAAGAACTTTGAAGGACCACCCATCACCCATAATGAAAGATGAAGTTAGAGCAGCACTGAAAAAGATGAAACCAGGAAAGGCCCCAGGACCAGACAACATTACTACAGAGATGATTGAAGCCCTGGAGGAATTTGGTATTGAAAAAATGAAAGTCCTCCTAAATGAAATTTATGACACCAGAAAAATCCCCAAAGATATTCAAAATCAATTTTCATTACACTTCCAAAGAAGACAGGGGCTATAGAATGCGAACTCCATCGCACAATCAGCTTGATGAGTCATGTAACAAAAATCCTATTAAGAAGAATCATGATGAGGACAAGGAATAGAATCAAAAGAGAAATAGCAAATGAACAGTGTGGATTTGTGGAAGGGAAAGGAACTATTAATGCCATATACATCCTAAGAACTATCATAGAGAGGTCAATCGAGATGAATAAGGATTTATATTTATGCTTTGTTGATTATACCAAGGCTTTCTTGGGCAGCCTAACAGAAGAAAATGGACTTGGATGAGTCCAGGAGATAATACCAAAAATCAAATTGACTACATCCTGATCAACAAAAGATTTAGAAATTCTTTACTGTCAGCAAAAACACTACCAGGCGCAGACTGTAACAGTGACCACAATCCTGTAGTGGGAAGGTTTAGGCTAAAATTGAGGAAAAGAAAACAGACCAAAAGCAACATCAAACTAAACCTTGGACTCTGAAAGTCAGAGGAAATGATATGTCAAAAATTTAATGTACACGTTCAAAACAAATTCAGTGCTCTGGAAGTCGTTGGTGACAGTGAGGAACAATGGACAAAGTTGAGAAATTCTATAAATGAAGCTTGTGAAGAAATCCTCAAGGCAAATAGAAAAGCAAAAAAGAGCTGGATGACTAATGAAATTTTGGGCCTGATGTAGAAAAACAGGAAGGCAAAGAGAAGCGAGGAGATATACAGGAAGATAAACAAAGAAATCAGGAATAGGTGCAATGAAGCTAAGGAAGCTTGGCTGAACACAAAATGCAAAGAGATAGAAGAACGACACAAAATGGATCCTCAGGGTATGTACAGATGAATTGAAGAAATTGTCCACAGGAAAAATACATGCACATCAACTGGTTGCTTAAAATCGAAAGATGGCACGCTTATCATGGAAAAAGACAAAATATTAGAGAGATGGGGAGAGTACATTAAAGACCTTTTTGAGGATGACAGAAACGAAGAACACATTATAAAAAAGAACTTTGAAGGACCACCCATAATGAAAGATGAAGTTAGAGCAGCACTGAAAAAGATGAAACCAGGAAAGGCCCCACATTATTACAGAGATGATTGAAGCCCTGGAGGAATTTGGCATAGAAAAAATAACAGTCCTCCTAAATGAAATTTATGACACTGGAAAAATCCCCAAAGATATGTCAAAATCAATTTTCATTACACTTCCAAAGAAGACAGGGGCTATAGAATGCGAACTCCATCGCACAATCAGTTTGATGAGTCATGTAACAAAAATCCTGTTAAGAATAATCATGATGAGGACAAGAAATAGAATCAAAAGAGAAATAGCAGAAGAACAGAGTGGATTTGTGGAGGGGAAAGGAAAGGAACTATTAATGCCATATACATCCTAAGAACTATCATAGAGAGGTCAATTGAGATGAATAAGGATTTGTATTTATGCTTTGTTGACTATACCAAGGCTTTCGATCGGGTACGACATGAAGAATTGATCAACCAACTGGAGAGACTCAATGTCGATGGAAAAGATCTACGAATAATCAGGAATATGTACTGGGAACAAACAGCTGCAATGAAAATAGAAAACAATATAAGCTCTTTTCAAAACATCAAAAGAGGAGTCAGACAGGGTTGTGTTTTGTCACCAGATCTGTTTTCACTATATAGCGAAAACATCATGAGAAACCTAGAAGAAGACCCTGGATTAAAGGTTGGAGGGAAAATGATAAAACAAAATTCGGTACGCAGATGACACCGTGCTAATTGCAGAAAATGAAAGGGACCTACAAAACCTTGTGAATATACTAGAAACAGAAAGCAAAGGTAAGGGGTTGGGACTAAACAGCAGGAAGACTGAAGTCATGGTGATCAGTAAAAAACATGAAATCCCCTCATGCAAAATAACAGCAAACAGCACAACCTTGACACAGGTTAATAAGTTCAAATACCTGGGAAAGGTCATTTCATCAGATGGCAGATGCACATCGGAAATAGCTGGCAGAATCGGCCAAGCCAAAACAAAATTCAAGAAGATGACAAGCATTCTTACCAACAAATGCCTATCAATTAACATCAGAAAGAGAGTCCTTCAATGTTACATAGAACCAATACTGTTGTACGGATGCGAGGCATGGACAGTCAGCAAGCAAAGCCAAAGCAGGATCGAGGCAGCCGAGATGTGGTTTCTCAGAAGAATGTTGAGAGTACCATGGACAGCAAAGAAAACAAACGAGACAGTGTTGATAGAGGCAGACACAAGTAGATCACTCATAAGGAAGATCAGGAAAAGACAAGCAACATTTATAGGCCATTTTATGAGGAAGGGGGATTTGGAGCACCTGGTCACAACGGGAAAGCTGGAGGGAAAGAGAGCACCAGGCAGACCCAGGGAGAGAATGCTGGACGGACTTGCAGAGTGGCTGAGGATGAGGAGGGTGGGGGAGATGCTGGGGGCAACGAGAGAGAGAGAGAGATGGTTGGAAGTCCATGGTCGCCAACGCCATGCGGCAGGGCACCTGATGATGATGATGACCAAGGCTTTCGATCGGGTAAGACATGAAGAATTGATCAACCAAATAGAAAGACTCAATATTGATGGAAAAGATCTACAAATAATCATAAATATGTATTGGGAACAAACAGCAGCAATGAGAATAGAAAACAATATAAGCTCTTTCCAAAATATCGAAAGAGGAGTCAGGCAAGGTTGTGTTCTGTCACTAGATTTTGTTATCACTTTACAGCAAAATCATGAGAAACCTAGAAGAATGCCCTGGATTAAAGGATGGAGGAAAAATGACAAACAACATTCGTTATACAGATGACACTGTGCTAACTGCAGAAAATGAAAGGGACCTACAAAACCTTGTGAATATAACAGAAATAGAAAGCAAAGATAAAGGGTTGGAGCTAAATGGCAAGAAGATAGAAGTCATGGTAATCAGTAAAAAACATGAAATCCCCTCATGCAAAATAACAGCAAATGGCACAACTTTGAGACAGGTTGATAAGTTTAAATATCTGGGAACAGTCATCTCACCAGATGGCAGATGCACATCAGAAATAGCCAGCAGAATCGGCCAAGCCAAAACAGCATTCAAGAAGATGAAAAGCATTCTTACCAGCAAATGCCTATGAATTAACTTAAGGAAGAGAGTTCTTGAATGTTGTACAGAACCGATAATGTTCAATGGTTGTGAGGCGGGGACAGTCAACACGCAAAGTCAGAACAAGATTGAGGCAGATGAGATGTTTCTATGAAAAAAGTTGAGAGTTCCATGGATAGCACAGGAAAAAAAAATGAGGCAGACATAAGAAAATCACTGCTAAGGAAGATTAGGGAAAGGCAGGCAACATTTATAGGCCACTTTATGAGGAAAGGGGAATTATATAGCACCTGGTCACAACAAGAAAGCTGGAGGGAAAGAGAGCACCAGGTAGACCCAGAGAGAAAATACTGGATGGACTGGCAGGGTGGCTGAGGACAGAGAGGGTGGAAGATGTGCTTGCGGCAACAAGGGATAGATACATATGGAGGGCTATGACTGCAAATGCCATGCGAAAGGTTCATGATGATGATGATGATGATGATGATGATGACAGGTGAAGTAGCGTTTTCTTGTCGGCACCCCAGTCTGTATGAGCTACAAATCGAAGAATATTCAGAGCTTTCTGGCATGAGGTTTTAAGATGTTGGATACGACTGAGAAAATTCAACTTTTCATCAAAGATCAAGCCCAGAAATTTACTTCTTTTACAGCTGAAATAATGGACTTTCCCAGATGAATTTCTGGATCGGCAAAGAATTGTCGCAGGTTATGAAAGTTGATACACTGTTTTGGTTGCGGAAAAAGTAAAGCCTTTTGTCTCTGCCCACTGCTGGATCCTATTTATGCACAGCTGCAGCCGCTGCTGAATGCCTGCATAGGAACTTTCATTTGCGTAAACTGCAAAACCGTCCACAAACAGGGAACAGTCTGAGCCCTACTGTACAGACTTGACCATATTGTTGATCTTGATAATGAACAGTGCAGGAAAAATGTATGCTTACAAAAGTAAACTCGAAAACAAATCTAATATCAAACACCCCATATTGTTGATCTTGATAATGAACAGTGCAGGAAAAATGTATGCTTACAAAAGTAAACTCGAAAACAAATCTAATATCAAACACCCCATATTGTTGATCTTGATAATGAACAGTGCAGGAAAAATGTATGCTTACAAAAGTAAACTCGAAAACAAATCTAATATCAAACACCCCATATTGTTGATCTTGATAATGAACAGTGCAGGAAAAATGTATGCTTACAAAAGTAAACTCGAAAACAAATCTAATATCAAACACCCCATATTGTTGATCTTGATAATGAACAGTGCAGGAAAAATGTATGCTTACAAAAGTAAACTCGAAAAAAAATCTATCAACCACCATTTCTTTTACTAGATATCTTACCGAAAAATATCCGATAGCAGAATATAATGCCAAACTGAGCTGGAATCCACATGCATGTAGAGAAAAATGATTACCATATCTGTCTCTGGTTTCAGATGGAGGTTGATGTGACTTTCAGATGTAGTTTGATATGACTCTTTGCTTCTTTACGAGATGTATGCATGGTTTCTGTATGACCTGCCTGTCTACATTTTAACTATTTGTCTTATATATAATTCACAGAGACTGTAAATTCATGCACATAGAACCTTTGCTGAAGATGTAGATGTTTTGCATGTATTTCAAACTTTAACCTGTTAACTGCTTCTGACCAAATATTCAGTCGAAAAAACATACACCTCCCGTGCCACTGACCGAATAATCAGTCGGCGACCTTTCCCTATTTTTAGCCAGAAAACCCAAACACTTTCAGTGACGTGTGAAATATCAGCAGACGTTTCAGGATTCCCTCTATAAATAGATGCTAATTATGTATGTGTGCTGTTTTACTGTCTTTTCCGTCTGTGCAATACAGCTGATTACTGTTCAGCTGCTACAACACTGCGCGTCACTCGGGCCTGAAAAACAACTTATACAGCAGACCAAGTTGCAGAAATCATTACTTGTGCAGCTGATTCTGATTTGGAATCTGTTGATTCACTCAATAAGAGTGAAAGTGACGATAATCTGGCTCTTGCAGGCGATATTTTGATGTTGATGTCTGAAGTCGGACTTGACCCAGATAAGAGTCAGAGTGACATTACTAGCACTGGCGATCGTAAAAACGAAAGTACTGTTGCTCCTGGTGTGTTGTAAAGTATACTGAACAAGAAAATATACAGTTTTGTGGGGTTTTCTGGCTGGATGAAGAGATATGAATTTTTTTTTCTTCTAAGTCAAAACATTTAACCTCATAAGTGCCATCAATGTAAAATCTACAGAGCTCTTGGAACCTTCTGTGGTGCCTACAAAGGTAAAATTTACGGAGGTAGTTTGACGCACGTTTCTGCCTAATGTAAATGGGAGAGAAACATTGACTGATGTTGTCAGTCTCAGAGAGGGTTCATAAAAGTGACTGGCTTCCCTTACATGACTTTTTGACCTATGGCACCCTCACCAGATTGGTTTTATTTACCTGAAAAGAGAAACTGGTTTTCAGCAAAATGCTGACACCAGGACTGTCTTGAAATGCTGCATGTTTTCAACCTTTGAAAGCATGTGAGTTGAGTCAAGAACTTGTAAGTGACTGTGGAATGCACAAGAAGTTGAAAACAGCAGTAGTTACTTGCTGTTGGTATGAAATGTGCACCAGACAGATCCAACATGAAAAGTATTGATTTTACAAGCACATGACACTGAGGGTTTGTCCCCCCAGGCAATACTGGCAGCTAGCCAACAACTTCACACCTTCAAACAGATGGAACCGACATTGTAGAATACCACAACACTTTCAGTGAGTAGTGTTAGAAATGGCAAGGGGTGGGAATGGGTGTGGGGGGTGTGGGGGCAGAGGGACTTGACCAGGACAAGCCACTGGGACAAGCCACATAGTGCACTAGTACAATGCAGCTCTTTGTAGCTTGTCAGCTGTCTGATCTGTCAGTAGGAGGTCAGCCAAAATCTGAATACTTTTAGACTTCGTCAGAAGGGTCATATATCTTCTATTTTTCCTTTGGTTTTTTGTTTGTTTGTTTTTGTTGTTTTTTTTCTATCGTGAGCGGCTATGAGTTTTTTATGGGAATTTCCACAAAATATTACGTATGTAGTAATTTCACATAAATCATCTGAAAATACATTTAGTCATGCCTAATGCACCATTCTGTGTAATTTCATGCATAGATTCCCACAAAATTAATATGGAAGCAACAGTTGTTTTAACGTACATGGTTGTGATGCAATGTTTTTCCCCAGCACACGGAAAACACCGGATGTCAAAAAATGTCGGCACTCAAGGGATTAAAATTCCCTGCCACAGGCGATTTATCTCTTTATTTACATTTTGACACTTAAGGGGTTAAGTCTGACACAAATGATCTTGCCTTGCTAATACATTTATCATTAAGTTTTGCTGAAAATGAATACAAATGAATTTAAAACAAACAAACACCAACAACTAAAATCTAAAACTGTACAAGATAAATGACTTTATATTGTTTAAAAAACATATAACAGACAAATCCAAAACAAGTGTGACTGTCCGCATTCAAGCAAACAGGAACCAGAAAAAAACATGAAAAAAGAATAAGAAAGCATATTTATACAAGACAAGAAAAGAAAGGCTGTCTTGTCTTGTAGTATTAAACATGTTTTTTTTTGTTGGTTCATATAACAGACTAGTAGATATGACATAAGTATACGAGTTTTACTTGATCCACTGTATATAAATCTTGTTCTGTTTTGTCAATGATATTGTAATAATTTTCAACAATCATTGTCTTTATATGTGTTTTGTCAAAAAACGAATTAAAAACGAGTTTGAAAAAAAAGTCTATACTGATGCAGCAGAAGAAAAACTAGGAAGAAAAATGAAAGAAACCAAATCCATTTAAAAGTGATGAGGTAATGGAATTAGCCAAAGAAAAAAGTAATGCCCACAAATCAGGCAAAAGAGAAGAAAACTTAAGACTAAAGAGAGAAATCAAAAGCAAAATTTGAAGAGACAAGAAAAACTGGCTGGAACAAGAATGTACAAAGATAAATGAACACAACGAAAAAAGAAAATCAAGAGAACTCTTTCTTTCAGCAGATTAGTCAGTCAAACAAAACAAGTTCCCAGCCAAAAATCAATGTATCAATACCTCAGATGGAACTACTCTAACTGAGCCAGAAGACATTCTAAAAAGACGGCATGAATACAGCAAAACTTTATTCAATGGTCAAGAAGAAACTAAACCTCAAAATGATAAAGAGTTCAATTTTGACACAAACAGCACTGAGTTAGAGCCAGAACCCCTCATCAGTGAAGCTGAAGCAGCCATCGAAGTGCTTAAATGCAGAAAGTCACCAGGCCTCGATAACATTCCAGGAGAACTGTTGAAGCATTTAGGAGAAGGTGGGTGGGCTGAAAGCCGTGCATTGCCTATGTTGCAAAATCTGGATGGCCGGTCAATAACCAACAGACTGGAAGTCAAAAGAATTTGTCATGCTCCATAGGAAAGGAAATGTAAAAGATTGCAATAATTACAGGTCAATAGCCCTTATTTGTCATGCAAGAAAGATTGTAAAAGATTGCAATAATTACTGGACAATAGCCCTTATTTGTCATGCAAGAAAGATTGTAAAAGATTGCAATAATTACTGGACAATAGCCGTTATTTGTCATGCAAGTAAGATCCTGCTGATCATAATCTTAAACAGGATGAAACAAAAAGTAAATTTTGAACTATCAGACTGTCAGGCAGGCTACAGAACAAACAGAGGAACAACAGACATGTTATTTGTGCTTCAAAACATCATGAAGAAAGTGAAAAGTATGAATGAAGAACTTTTTATAACCTTCATAGACTATAGCAAAGCCTTTGACAGCATAATCTACCAGTATCTTTTAGACACAATGCATAAAATGGGCTTTTCAAACCACATCATCTCACTATTTCTTCACTTTATGAAGACCAAAAGGGAACTATCAGATGGGATGATCAAAAATGTGAATTTTTCAAAATTTCGAGAGGAGTCAGGCAAGAATGCATCCTCTCACCTCACCTTTTCAACATATATACAGAGCAAGTAATGAGAGAGTCTGATATTGAAGACATGATAGGTGGTACAAATATAACAAATCTGCACTATGCTGATGATACAGCACTACTAGCTGACAATATCCCTAGCATGAACAGAGTTCTACACAGAGTAGATGAAACAGGAAGAACAGCTGGTCTCAAGCTTAATGCCAAAAAGACAAAAATACTGTATTTTGCTGGAATCAGTTCCCAGAGCATGAAATAAAGATTGATAAACTATTTTAGAAAACGTCAGACTTTAAATATCTCGGCTCAGTCAAAACAAATGATGGAAGATGTACCAAAGACATAAAAACAAGAATAGACATGGCTAAAAGCTGAATGATCCAACCATAAGCAAGAATAGGCATGGCTAAAAGCATAATGATCCAACTATAAACAAGAATAGGCATGGCTACAAGCAGAATGATCCAACTTTAAACAAGAACAGGCATGGCTAAAAGCAGAATGATCTAACTATGAACAAGAATAGACATGGCTAAAAGCAGAATGATCCAACTAAACAACATCTGGGAAGAACGCAACATTCCTCTTCATATGAAAATGAAAATACTGAAATGCCTAGTATGGCCCGTCATGTTATATGGCTGCAAATCCTGGACACAAAGAAAAGATGATGACAAAAGAATTGAAGCAGCTGAGACGTGTTTTTTAAGGAGGCTGCTCAGGGTCAGCTGGACAGATAGAAGAACAAATGAAACAGACTAAACAAATTGGGAACAGCAAGAAAACTTCTAGCATTAAAAAACAAAAGAAAATTAGGATATGTAGGCCATGCGCTACGAAACCAAGAGACTGAACTTATGAAGACTGTCTTTCAAGGCAAAAAGAAGAAGAGGCAGACCACCAACTTCTCTTATCGGTAACATCACCAAATCCAGTGGCATGAGAATCCATGAAGTCAGCAGGGCCAGTGAAGACCGGAACAAATGGAGGTAGATGAGCGATTGGGCCACATTGCTAATTTATCAAATATCTCTGGGATGAACTGTTTCTTTCTTAGTCTTTCTGTTTAGATCGTCCAGCAACTGTTTCATAGGGATTAGACTTGCCGTCACGAAATCTTGTTCACTGGCCAGTTAGTTGTCACTTTCTAGGAAAGTGTCCAGAGAATTTGATTCAGAATGTAGTTCTGGGTTTTATGAATATTTTCATGTTTGGTACATGACTGCAGTAGTGCCTTGGTTCTCAAGTTCCTGTCAGTTTCATTTTGAACCCTGTATGAAACGTCAATTCGAGTCTGTCATCCACACCTGGCCCTTCTCATTTGATGCAGATCTATGAGTGAAATTGATTGTATCATCAGTGTCATTGTCATCCATGATATTGAGACCAAACTATATATGAAGCAATCTTTTTCTTGAAATTGCTTGAGTCCAATTCATTGCACTGTCTTTGTCTTCGTCACCTGTCTCGATTGTGATGCCGTCATCGTTTCAGCTTTCCACGTGGGAATGAAGTTCCTTTGTAGTTGACTAAAGTTTGTCCCTTTTTGTTAATAATTACGATACAGTGTCTAGAAATTTATCAATGTAGCAGGCTGTGAACCTTAACAGTCTCTCCTTTTCGTTTCATTTCGTCCCAATCTGAACTAGTGTTAGATCTGGTTTTAGTTTGTCTTTTGAATATTGACCAGTTCTTCATCTGCCACTTTACCCATGACAATAGCCATAAAAAGCAGTTCCATGCAACCAGATGATGTTAGAACGACCAATCACTGCAAAGCAGTATATGAGACTGTAGCAGACAATCCATTCAAGCAACAATGTTTTTCAAGGAAATGAAATGCTGGGGGTCCAGGGGGCTGCATAGGCCCCCTGGCGGGGTCCAGGGGCAGAACCCCTGGTGGGGGGCTGGGGACAATGACCTAGAAGCTGAAGCATTTCAGTCGAGTAAATGGAAATTTACCCCTTCTGGTGAAAGATAAATCAGGTATTTTAATAAAAGGAAAAAAGGGCACAAGCATTGTTAACAATGAACAAAACATGCAACTTTTTCTCACTCTCTTTTGCCTCACCTGACAAACGAAAATTTTCGTTTGATGTCCTGAGCCTGTCGTTGTGCTGCTTTGCTTTCCTTTCAGGTCATCAACCAGTGCTCATTTACCGCCGGACTTGTAACTGATTTCCGAGCGGCAAAGTCTGCAGTATGCTTTACCATCTTCAGTTTCTCAAGAAACGAGCGAACTTATTGCCGTCATACACTTCCTGCAGCCAGTCCCATTTCCAGCGATTTTTGAGACCTTCATCGATGTCAGTGATGGAAGCATTTAGTGAAACAAAGTCCCTACGTATACTCATATTTCAATGCGTCGATGGAACACAGAGAGTGACACTTGTGAAAGAGGATGCGCAAATCTCGCAGACAGTTGCAAAAGTAAAACCGCGCATGCGCTTACAGCTTGTTTTAAATAGTTTCGGTGATCCCAGTCCCGGTTCTCCTTACTTTCAAGGAATTTTTTTTTTGGTCCCCTTTCGCGGATATCCGCGAATTTGCGGACATTTGGATTGCCTGCTATAGCCAGTGGGCCTACATTAATAGCCAACAACTTATTGAAAAGCTGAGTCTGAGCAACCAGAAGTTGAATAAACTCAAGAGCCACAATGGGGTTGCTGCCAGTTCAAAACTACACCTGCCTGCACAGAATTACCTACACCACCAGTCAACAGTGTAAAAGAAATAACATTAAATCATGTAGCTTACTGGGAAGTCCAGAAAGTCTGAAATGTATGATCACAAATTAAGTCACTAAACACAATAAAAAGATTGCCTAAAAGAGAGTTAATGAAGGATGATTAAAGTTGGGAAAGAAAGATAAGCTCCGATGAAAGCTCTTGCACGAATGATGAACTCTCGCGTTCTCTCGCATGATCCAGATTCCTGACGGAATTTTGGAAAGCAAAACACCACATTAAAAATGACACCAAACTTTAAGTAAAAAGACAACAATTAACAACCAAGCTCTTCATTATCCTTGCAAGTCTTAAATGCATTTACAGAAAAACATTCTTATGCATAAAATCATATCAGATGAAATCTGTAGATCTCTTGTAAAAACTGGAAAATTGTATCCAGTTTGTAATGCTGTGTTGTGTAATGCTGTGTTGTCTGAAGAGGTTCAGGAGTCCAATGTGTAGCGGTTATGTCTCACACTAAGCAAGTCCAAGCATTACAGGTTGATATGTTTGAATATCTGGAATCGTTCATTTCACAAGACGGCAGATGCACATCAGAAATAGCCAGCAGAATCGGCCAAGCCAAAACAGCATTCAAGAAGATGAAAAGCATTCTTACCAACAAATGCCTATCAATTAACATCTGGAAAAGAGTTCTTGAATGTTATATAGAACCGATAATGTTATACGGATGTGAGGCGTGGACAGTCAACAAGCAAAGCCAGAATAAGATTGAGGCAGCCGAGATGTGGTTTCTAAGAAGAACGTTGAGAGTTCCATGGACAGCAAAGAAAACAAACGAGACAATCTTGATGGAGGCAGACACAAGAAGATCATTCATAAGGAAGATTAGGAAAAGACAGGGAACATTTATAGGCCATTTTATGAGGAAAAGGGAATTGGAGCACCTTGTCACAACAGGAAAACTGGAGGGAAAGAGAGCACCAGGTAGACTCAGGGAGAAGATATTGGACGGACTTGCAGAGTGCTGAAAACAGATAGGGTGGAAGAGGTGCTTGAGGCAGCAAGGGATAGAAACAGATGGAAGGCCATGATCGCCAACGCCACGTGGCAAGGCACCTGATGATGATAATAAAGGTACGAATGAATGCATGATGTGTGCCATGAATGTAATCTACATAACATGGTCTCTTTCCTATGGTTTTCCAAAGAAGATGGGAGAATTTCTTTTAGGTTGGGGCACATTGGGAAAAGTTTGTTGTCTGTCTGCTTATTCCAATCCTCCTGTCAGATTTTTCGAATATATGTACTCTGGCTTTCAGGTCTGTGTAAGGAATGAAGGATTTAGACATCTTTTCCCTTGTGGCATTCCTGGCCAGGCAGCCAGCTTTTTCATTGCCACCAATGCCAACATGGCCACAAATACAGGCAAAAACAATGTGGTTTGACTCTTGACTGAGGAGAGAGGAGGGAGTACTTCGAAGGATTGAAGATTTCATGAATGTTAGACTTTCCATTTTTGTTTTGTAAAACGAGTGACAAGACTTTTGGATCAGCCCTTGTATGTTGTTGAACCAGCTGGTGGGGTTGCATTCTGGTCAGATGACCAAACCACTTAATTCTCTGATGTTGAATATAATGAGCGACTAGTACACATCCACATAATATAACATTAATTTGCAATGCAATGCTGTACAATGCAATACAACACAATGCAATGCAATATAATACAATAACACAATACTACACATCAAAGCAACCAGTATTCTGATGCTGAACCACAAGCTGCCAAGAGTCAGTAGACTACAAGACAAAGGATACTGTCCATAGGGTTGTCAGGACGAATGCAGAAACCATCTTCATCCACCTGGGGTGCTTCAGGCCCATCCTAAACAAAACAATTATAAAATATTCAATCCAAAAGAACATCACAAACAATGTGGTAAGTGCTGTTATGAAATGTTTCTGCTTGTCTGAAACACTTAACAAAAAAACAAAACAAAACAAAAAAAACAAAAAACAAAAAACAAAGTCACCAGAAACCACTACCATCTTCTTAAAAATGTGCTCCTATGTTGACTGCCATGTGCTGATACAGTGAAAATATAGTATTACTCAACATGGAAATGATTAAAACAAACACATCATGAATGAAATGTGAGATACATGTTTAAACTGTTAAAATGCAATGGTTGAATGAGAAATAGCAAAATGTATGTTAAGTCTTGACAACAACAGTGATTTAGAACTGTCAGACAGACAGACAGACAGGCAGGCAGGCAGGCACGCAGGCAGGCAGGCACGCAGGCAGGCACGCAGGCATACAGACAGAGACAGACACACTTTCCACAGCAAACCCAAAATTATAAATACACTAATATAATACATCATATAACAAGAAGAAAACAAAAAATACCACATACACACACAGTACAAATTTCAAAATAATCCCACTACAATCCAAAGTCTATAAATAAATACATGGCACAAACACAGTCATTAAAATGGATAATTCCTCAGTTAAAAGATTACCTCATATTATATTTAAAAAAAACAAACATTAAAAAGACCTTTAAGTCTAAGAATCTAATTACATAGTTGAAAATATTACATGAGAATTAAACAGCAATAAAAATGATATTTTGCACTCTCTTTCACAACCACAAAAGATGTACTCAATAAGAAATATACGACATATTAGGAGTTAGAAATGGACAGCTCATATTCAACAACCCTGGCTCCACATGTAAGTTTGACATAAATTCATAATGAAGTGGTGTAATAATTATACTAATACTGATAATAACAATAATGAAAATGATAACATATACAAACACTCATGAATTACAGACATACGCATATAGAATTTTTGTACAAGCTTATAACACTTGCATCAATAAGCAGATCAATTTCATAGTCACAAAAATCCCCCTTAAAAGAGTTCCGGGGGGGGGGGGGGGGGGGTTCAATCGTCATTACTGCAAGCCTGGCCAGGTTCCATCCATTATCCTTACTTGGGATGAAAACACTGGAGAGTGAGAGTGACAGATCATGAGATATATTATCATGAAGCATCTAAAAATGGATGAGTAATGATGAAATCAAATAAAAAGTGCTGAACATCAAGAAACTGATCACACACACAAGTTGGAGAGAGCTTCAAAAATCTGCCTCAACCTATGAATCAAGTACCTAGATGTAGGATCTGGAGGATGAATGCATTTTTTCCAAGGAACAGACAAAATCCCACCTTTGTTTCCAAGGCATATTAAAACAAAAAGTTCTTCTCTCTGTTTCCAAACACAGTTAGGAACACAAAAAAGGCAACAGAACATGTATTTAATACAACAAAACAAGAGAGGTGCAAATTTTAAGCCAACTGGCCTTTGCCTGGCAAATACAAAAGCCAACAGAGAATCATCATCATCATGTTCCCTGCCGCATGGCTTTGGCGATCATGGCCGTCCATATGAATCTATCCCTTGTCCTTGCAAGTACATCTCCCACCCTCTCTGTCCTCAGCCACCCTGTAAGTCCATCCAATATTTTCTCCCTGGGTCTACCTGGTGTTCTCCTTCCCTCCAGCTTTCCTGTTGTGATCAGGTGCTCAAATTTACCTTTCCTCATAAAATGTCTTACAAATGTTGCTTGTCTTTTCCTAATCTTCTTTAATAATGATCTTCTTGATCTTCTTGTGTCTGCCTCCTTTAAGACTTTAATAATGATCTTCTTGTCTCTGCCTCTTTCAAGACTGTCTCATTTGTTTTCTTTGCTGTCCATGGAACTCTCAACATTCTTCTTAGAAACCACATTTCAGTTGCCTCAATTTTGTTCTACAGAACAGAAAATAAATGTACAAAACATAGTGGGAAAAAAACCAGCAGATAATTTCCTTGATGTTTTGATGATCAGGAAAAAATAGCAGATCCCTACTTCGGATGAAAATCATCATCATCATCATCAGTCCCGTAGTCTGGTTGACCATTGGGGCACCACTGAAGATTTTGCAACCAACTTCCTCCACTCCTCACGATCCTCAGCTTTCCGCAGAATGATGTTCCATTCAAGGCCAGTCCACTCTCTGATATTGTCTTCCCATCTTTTTTCTGTGTGCCTCTTCGTCTCCCTCCCTGTACTGTTCCCTGCAAGACGGTCTTGGCCAGTCCAGATGATCGTGTGATGTGCCCATACCACCTCAGTTTGCGTCTTATCACTGAAGCTTCAGGAGGTCTTCATATGGCCCGATGGTTTTCACTTCCTTATTGGTTATATGATCTTTGTACGAGATACCAAGGAGTTTGCGGGAAGCATCTCATCTCCATTGCCTGTATCCTTCTTTCAATGTCTGCTGTTATGGTCCATGTTTCACATGCATACAAAAATACTGACATGACCAGGGAACGCATCAGTCTGATCTTGGAGCCGATAGCGATATTTTTGTCGTTCCAGATGACTTTTATCTTGGTCATTGCAGCTGTGGTCTGGGCAATCCTGGAAAGCACTTCGGGCTTTGATCCTTCATCTGATACTATAGCTCCCAGATATTTAAAGCTATGGACGGTCTCAAGTTTCTTGTTGTCTATGGTAATGTCAGTGCTGATACCACTGATATTATTTGTCATCAACTAGGTTTTCTCTGCACTGATCTGCATGCCATATGCTGTGGAGGTCTCATCAAGATGTTTTATCAAGCTGACCAGCTCTTGCTCTTGCCCAGCTAGTCCGTCAATGTCGCCAGCAAAACGCAAGTTTGTGATTGTTCTACCTCCGGTGCTGACTGTTCCCTCGTGGTCTTCAAGTGCGTCAGCCAATATTCTCTCTAAGAAGATGTTAAAGAGAGTGGGGGAGAGCAGGCATTCTTGGCATACTCCAATTGTGGTTCGGAACCATTCTCCTATGTTATTGTCATGGTAGACTGCACTGGTCGCCTTCGGATGAAAATACTGGCAAGCAAAAAAACTTTGCTTTCTCAGCCCTGATCAGAGATTTCACAGCTGCAGCATATTGGTGTTTAGAGAACCTCTTCTTCAACACTATCTCAGGGATTTCATCTGCCATTTTTTCTTGCTCAATGTAACATTAGGGAAGTTGTCTACTGTTTTTCCATTAATTATTTTTTCTTGGTTGTCTTTTGTACATGTTTGACAAAGGCAGTTGACCAAATCTGCGCCTGTCTTTGTTTTGTTACATGAAATATCCATTCCAATTCTAATTTTTGTATATTTCTAGCTTCTATTTGCTTAAACATCGGAACTTGGAATGCGCAAACATTGCTAGAAATGGGAAAGCTTCATCTCCTGTTGCCGGAGCTTGGAAGAGCAGGTATGAACATCACAGGATTGTGTGAGACCAGATGGAGTGGTGAGGAAAAGTTCACCATTGGCGAGTATACCATCACTTACAGTGGGAAAAAAGGCCTATATGGAGTTGCTATCAAACTGAATAAACAACATGCTGCAGCACTGAAAAGCTATGACACAATCAATGACCGATTGATAACAGTTAAACTGAACACAAAGCCAGTTGCCGTAAACATCATCCAGGCATATGCCCCCACGTCCACCAGCTCAGATGAAGAAATAGAACAATTCTATAATGACCTACAAACTGCCAAACATAAAATACAGAAAAGATAAGTGTGCATAATAGTGGGAGACATGAACGCCAAAGTGGGCCAAGGAGAGGACAGAGAGTGTGGAATAGGATCTTATGGGCTGGGAAAACGCAATGAAAGAGGAGATATGATAGCATCTTTCTGCTAGACCAATGAATTGGACATTGCTAACACCCTCTGTAAACAGTACTATTGTAGAGATATACCTGGAAACTTGAAAAACAGACAACAACAAGAAAACAGAAATCACAAATCAGATAGATTACATCATGATAGACAGGACATGGAGAACTACTGTCCTTAGCACGAAAACAAAACCAGGAGTTGATTGTGACAGCGATCACCACCTAGTCACAACAAAAATTCTTCCACTCAAAGCTTACAAAGAAAACAAAGCCAAGCAGGCCCCTAAGTTTGATTCAGAGAAAATGAAAAATCAAGACATTGCATCTGATTTTGAGATCAAAATCAGTTATCGTTTCAAGGCTCTAATCCAAAACTGGACATTAAACGGCCAGTGTCCAGAAGAAATTTGAAGAAGATCTACACTGAAGTAGCAGAAGAAAAGTTAGACAAGAAAAATAGAAAACCAACTAAGCCCTACATCAGTGAGGATATCTGGAAGAAAAGAAGAATACAAAAAACTCAAAAGAGAAATCAAAAGCAAAATAAGGAGAAGAAAAATTGGCTTGAGGAAGAATGTGCAAAAATAAATGAGCATAATGAATGCAGAAGATCCAAGGATCTATTCCAACAGATAAAGAAAGTTCAACCCACTAAATTCTGGCCCAAAAATGAGTACACCAACAGCAAGGAAGGCACCACACTGACTGAACCAGAGCATATCATGAACAGATGAAATGAATATGGAGCATCACTGTTTAGCAACAACAGCCCTCAAGACACTCTATGCCCTGATCTGAACTGTCCAGAATCAAAACCAGGACCACTTTTAAATGAAACTGAAGCAGCCACCAAGGAGTTAAAAATAAGAAAATCCCCAGGAATTGATACCATGGTGGAAAAGAAGGTCTAAAAGCAATGCACCATTTTTGCTGTAAAATCTGGAATACTCATCAGTGGCCAACAGATTGGAAACTTCAAGAATTTGTGATGCTTTACAAGAGTGGCAATGTCAAAGATTGCAACTACAGAACCACTGCCCTAGTCAGCCATGCCAGTAAGATCCTGCTCATAATTATTCTCAACACATTGAAGCCAAAGACAGAAGACAAAAATATCTGATTGCCAGGCAGGCTACAGATCCAACAGAGGCACAACTGACATGCTCTTTGTGCTACAAACACTCACAGAGAAAATAAAAAGTACTGAAAAAGAAGTTTTTGTCATAGACTACAGCAAAGCATACGACAGCATCATTCATCTCCTCCACTTGTTCAATACAATGGTCACAATGGGCTTTCCCAAACACCTCATTGCATTAATTGCTTTATTATATAAAGACCAAATAGTTCCAGTTGATGGAACAATCAGAAATGTGAACTCTTCAACATCCACAGGGGAGTCAAAGTTGTGTCCTCTCACCGCATCTCTTTGTCATCTACATGGAACAAGTCATGAGAGATACTGATATAGAAGGCATGGGCATGAAGATGGGAGGAAAACATCTTGCAAACTTGCGCTATGCCAAAGATACTGTGCTGTTAGCAGACAACATTACCAGCATAAAAAGAATTCTATACAGGGTATATGTAGCAGGCAAAAAGGCTGATCTAAACTTAAATGCCAAGAAAACAAAAGTGCTACATATCAAAGGCAAAGACACTGAAAACAATCATGACATCTTAATTAACACAGTTCCTCTGGATAATGTTAAGGATTTCAAATATCTTGGCTCTCAAACAGACGATGGAACTTGCTCAAAAGACGACAAAATAAGAATTGGAATGGCAAAGCAAAAAATGGTCTAATATCCACAGGGGGGTCAGACAAGGCTTTATCCTCTCGCCATACCTCTTTAGCACCCACATGGAACAAGTCATGAGAGATGCCGATATAGAAGGCATGGGCATAAAGACGGGAGGGAAATATCTTACAAACTTGCACTATGCCAAAGATACTGCGCTGTTAGCAGACATTACCAGCACAAAAAAGAATTCTACAAAGGGTAGACACAGCAAGCGAAAAGGCCGGTCTAAACTTGAACGCCAAGAAAAACAAAAAAGCTACATATCACAGGCAAAGACACTGAAAACAATCATGACATCTTAATTAACAAAGTTCCTCTGAAAAATGTTAAGGATTTCAAATCTCTTAGCTCTGTAAAAACTGATGATGGAACCTGCTCCAAAGACATCAAAATATGAGTTAGAATAGCAAAGCAAAAAATGGTCCAACTCAACAACATCTGGAAAGACAGAGGCAAACCAAATGGCCTGAAAGTTAGCTTTTAAAATGTTTGATCAGGCCAGTCATGTTTTATGGCTGCTAAGCCTGGCCTCTGAGAAAAACTGATTGCCGAAGAATTGAGGCAGCAGAGATGTAGTTTTATTGGAGACTACTGTGTGTCAAATGGACAGACTTATGAAAGTGTCCTGGAAGAACCTGATACAACCAAAAAACTATTAGCAGACATCAACAAGAGAAGACTAAAATACACTGGCCATGTGTCATGCAAAAAGAACATGGACTTCATGGCAACTATCTTTCAAGGAAAAACAGTGACAAAAAAGAAGAACGGCAGATCTCCAATCTTATACACAGAACAGAACCAAATCAGTGCCTAAATATTTAAGAAATTGTCCACAAAACTCAAGACAGAGCGGCCTGGGGGAGATGGTGGTGTCCAGGTGTGCAGCGGCCAACACCAAACCCGGTGACACTGACAGGTGAGATTTGCTTAGATGCTGGCAGTCACTTTGAATTTACAGTTGGTTAGAATAGTTTATTTCGTAAACCGAGACATAAACGTTACAAAGCAGATTCATAAACATGGCATGATGTAGTGTTTAATACACTATTAAAAATGGACTTAAAAAAGTGTTGTTAGACAATATATTCATTTTTCCTTCAAGAAAAAAAAATATATGTAACAGAGCCCTTTGCTCTGTTACGATCTCTTTCGCATTCACCTACTATGACACTCAAAGGCAACATAAGGTAGTGTCTTTGTCTAGATAAAAAAACACCTAGCGTTTTCTCAGCCAAGTTATACTTTTATTTTACAGTCTCTGCCCATCCATAGCTATGCGCTGAGCATTCAAAAAGCCGAAGTAACACAATGTGCATTTTGGACCCTGTTGTTGTTGTATCGCTTTAAACAATGAACAGTTCTACAGTGAGCACATACCTTCCAAAGATGAGCCAATCAACTTTGTTGTCATTATGGCACTTTTCTTTTCTTCAAGTTGATGTTACATATAGTTCTACATTGTAGTCATATAGAGCTTGGAGCAAACTGTCTTTATTCCAGAGCGCCTACAGTGCATTGTTACTGTTATTGTTGTTTAAAGCCCAGCCGACTGCGTAGATCCATATCAGGGCTATAACCGCTTCAAAACATACCAAACTTCAACAGGAAAAAAAAAAAAGATATTTAAGTACACATATCAATGCATTCACGCACATAATCTAAGGCCATGCCCAGGGTGTTAAACACTCCGTCCAGTTTATTGCACAGGGGATTTAAAAAACACACCTGAATACAAATACAAGCATATCTCATGACACCAAAACATATGTAAAAACAGACATAAATTACCTGAAATTGCTTCCACATATCTCACCTCCCTAGAGCCAAAAATGCACTTAACACATGTACCCAATTATCAATCCTAAGAGAAAGTATGTAAGACTTTATCGAACACATACAGGTGAATGGCCGATTAAGGCAGAAAGTGATAGGTAAAAATGACAGAGAGCAAAGGAACAAGGCAGAAACAATGAGAGTGACAGAATAGAGGAAATTTCTAGCACAGAATTTCCAGAAGGTTGTGATACTATTTATACTGAAAGAGCCCCTGGCATCCCCACGTGGGCCCTACAGTACATGGGCGAACAAATACTGCATAATAGCCAGTATGTAGCAGCCAACCGAAAGTCCCATACAATGGCTTGTACACTAGTTGAATGTGTTGAGGCACTGCGCAACTACTTGGCCGCCCATCCAACGACACAAGGCTAGGCTATGGTTAGAAACAACAAAGAACATGTTACTGTCAAGAATGTTCAAAAGATAGACCATGTGTCAATTTGATTTTATCTATTGTTTTATTAAATAGATCTTATTGCCCACTTAACCCTCTAGAGCCTGAAAGTACTTTTAGACCAGGGAAAATTATTTCTTATGAAAAAACACCATTAGATACAACAAAGAAACACATTTATGGTGTTATTTTTAATTAAAGTGAAAAAATGACAAAGTTAGAAAAATTATCATATATGATAAGAGCGGCTTTTGCGGTACCAAGACCGATCTTATCATATATGATAAATTGTCTCTGGAACAGCAGTTCATTGCAGGTTTATTCAGCTAACTGTTTTCAATTTTCTAATCAGTGCAGTTCATTTCTGTTCAAGCGTTTTTTTGTGCTAGATTTCATAGTTATTTGAGCAGATGGAACTCCACAAAGCAGTTTCTGTCCTTGTTGAAGCAAAGGTTCACTTTGCACTTTGGGCAGAAGACGTAGGTAGTTTCTGTTTTTGCACGATGTTCTGGCGCTGTTCCATTGGGGCAGGTGGGCAACACCATCCAGACGGACATCAGGGGTGGGAACAGACTGTCTGGCAGTCTTGGCTGGAGGTGGTGACGTCACACAGCCGCTCGGGCGACCAACTGCATTCTTCATCAGCACCAGGGCATCAGCAATCTGGCTCTGAAAGATGCTGAGCTTTAATGACTTGAGGTTCAGCAGCGTGCAGTCCCTCTTGTACCACAGCCAGCTGTTAACAACAGCAACTGCGATGGTGTGATAGAAAATGTACATGTAGAAACGCCTCGACTTTAGCGGGAACTTGTGGAGGCTTGTGAGGTCGTCAAGCAGATCCACCCCACCCATAAATTTGTTGTACTCTTTGATGATGGCAGGCTGGGGAACGGTGACTTTCTGTTTCTGCTTTTTGTCGTATTGTGATGCCTCACCTTGAGGTTCCACACCCACATAGTTAGAGACAGTGTCCACAGTCTTGTTGTCAAATCAGCGCACACCTACAACATTCGACATCAGTTCTACCTTGACATCACAGGGTCCCCTTCCTTCCTGCTTCAGCTCTTTCTCAGACTTCTCAGGCTGAGGCCTTTGAACCTATTGGCTCGAAAGGTTCCGACAAAGTAAATGGATTTGGCTTTCAAGGCTTGAATAAGAGGCAAGTTGGAAAAGAAGTTGTCAGCGAAGACTTTGTAGTTTAAATCTCTCTGAAGACCTTGTGTCATCTTCATGACTACTTCCCCTCCAAGACCAAGACCTCCAGGCATTCTTCTCTGTCCATCCACAGATCATTGATAAACCTGAAAGTCATCTCCTGGCCTCCACTCATCTCCACTGCTGTCAGAAGGGTCAAAATCACTCTGATCACCAGCAACAAACCGGCAAACGTTTGTCACTGGAACTCATGTTGTCATGCTGAAAACAGATAAAAGATCCAAACTTTACTGACTTTTCTTTACAGATTACATATAATATGCAACATTCTATGCAACATTCTAACAGACAAACACTAAAAAAATCATTTCTGAATCAAAGGAATCATTCAAAGCAACAATCTGTGTTAGCTTTTCTACAGCTAGAAAAAGGCACTTGCGACCTTTAACGCCTCTCTTATCATTTCTGATAAATGGCGGACGAGTTGTCTTTTCCCGAAGTTTCCACAAAGGCCGATCTTATCACATATGATAAACCGTTTTTATGTCATTTTTATGACTAACATTAATCTGCTTCATACAAAATTATCATATGCTTGAAATCTACATACTACTGTGCATTTATTAAGCCCAATTAAAAATAAATGTGTACTCACGTGTTTGTGTACCAGAGGCTCAAAAACAGAGGACTGTAAGGAACCTGGTAACTGCTAGCGGTCAGTGTAGAAAAGGAAGTGTGAGGAATAACAGACACGGCGCCAGGGTGTGGGGGCATCGTGTTAGTGTAGTCCTTGCCTGTCTGGAACCGGATATTCCAGGCGGATACATGAGGTTATCACTAAAGTTGCGCTACAGACGCTTGATTTTGGATTTATCATATCTGTAGTGGTCGGCGCTAGAGGGTTAAAGTACAATGGTTAGTATCTAATAGATTAATGTGTATGGAGAAGAGCTGTTATTATTCTTATTCTTTTTCTGTCAGATTTAACTTCCAACACATATCAAGTGTTGACTGTGTATGTGATAAGAGCCAATCAGATTTTATCGTTTGAAAACCAGTCGCGCATGCACTGACCTAGATTGTGCCAACAACAAATATGCAAACAAAAACCCCCTTGATCTCACTTTGCTCAGACGCAGGCCCTATGACGCGACAGACAATAACGATCCTGACTGCCACTGTTTATTTGTGGTAAGTTCTGAAGTTAAAGTCTTATTACTTTAATGTTTGATATTCTAACTGATGTCTATGAGTATCGCACTAGATTTGTGAAGTCTACAAACTCCAGCATTCACACAGCGTGAAAGTAAGTCTGTTTTGATCTAAATGACGTGTTGCAGTGAGAGCCACGTGCAGCTAGATATTTACCAGGCTACACAAATTTTGTCCATAACTTAACAGTATCAATTGAGAGATGTTAACTGTTGATTAACAACTCCATAGCTCTTTCAAAGCTCATGAGTTCTTATTGTAATGAGTTATATTCTGATCCGTTGCAACCAACATGCTATTTAATCTGAAACGGCACAACGTATTGAACCACCAGAGTACTTTCGCTTTTGTCTGGGTTCATGTCTGAATGCATTTACTGTTATAATACTAGAGATAATCCACCATCGCACTGACCAATGCTTGTCATTTACCTGGATAAATGACGCAAACAGCAAGTGCCACTTTGTCTTCTTATCAATTGCACATATCTGAGATATTCTGCCTAATTTAATCTTTTAATCTAAATGACTGGAAGACTGTCAAACAAAGGGTCTCCCAAATTCACTAACATGGTGATAGTCATGACGTCACACACTTGTAAACCACATTGGTTGTTATTACATTCTTGCTGTTGAGGACTCAAAAGACAGAGCAATGCTTCTACATCTTTAATGGAACATACTGTCTGAATCTCAACTGACACTTATATACATGTTACCATAAACAGCAATCAGTTACACGATCAGTTCACATTTACACAAATATCATGCCATATGATCCCGTGGAGGCTGATAACAGTTAACACACGTCACATCCCCCTTTCTTTAGGAAAACGATATCAATTATTACATTCAGTAGGACGGCACATGAATATGTGAATACAGCTAGGTAAGTTTGGAGAGAGATCTATAACAATAATAATGAAGTTGCCAAGACTGGGAACATCAACCAACTGTACATCGTCATATCTTTTATGAAGTATACAATATTGTCATTGGGTATGTAAGGCTGCATCACAAATTACAGTCTCAATAGCAAACCTCACATCCCCCATTCTTGAGTTCAATGGACAATGACAGCTGCTGCAAATTAACTGTCAAATCACAAGCCCAGGATGTTTGGTTTCTTCACTTAACGGCCATATCGGATGTATACTGACTTTGGCTTCTGGCAAGATTCTGCACGATCAGACAGACGATACATCAACTGTTGTCGAGGGCTGTTCGGTTTGTGGCGGCGGCTCGGAAGTGTACAGCTCTTCAGGCTCGGCAAAGTCTTTGGGTAAAAGACTGTTCTCATGAGGGTGGTTGATCGACGGCCAAAAAAAAACTTATTATTTGGACTGATAGGACTTGAACTTTGCACAAAATGAATTGCCTGAAATTGAATAAACATACCAGACTAGGGTCCAGCACTACCTACATAAACAATACTTACCCCTTGACTCTCAGCATCTCTGCAAAATCAAACCAGACCAGACATTTAATGATAAGTAGTACAAAGTGCATGTGTATTATCTCGCAGAATTACACAATATACAGTAAGTTGGACGGGATACATAAGAACATTAGCAAAACACATTTTTCTTATATATTTTTTCTTAAATCCCTGTTTAATTAATATAGGCTACTTACAGATCAAAAGATATAAAAATTGCAAATTGGAATGTTAGATCAAAAGTCCAGAAGGAAAAAAAAATATCAAGATAGAAATGAAAAGACTGAACATCATTATCTCACAGAATTACACAATATACAGTAAGTTGGACAGGGTACATAAGAACATTAGCAAAACACATTTTTCTTATAATTTTTTCTTAAATCCCTGTTTAATTCATATACTTACAGATCAAAAGATATAAAAATTGCAAATTGGAATGTTAGATCAAAACTCCAGAAGGAAAAATTTAAAAAAATATCAAGATAGAAATGAAAAGACTGAACATCAATACAGAAGGAAACCAGATTAAAACAGACTTTTGGTGATGTCAAGGTCCATGTTGGGTTGTCTGATTAGGAGAGGTGAGATGTAAGGAAGCAGGCCTGATAACACTGGGAAAGCTTAGGATCATATATTCTGGTGGGGACACACATGAAAGAGGGATATGCATCATAACAGACAATGTTAGTCAAAGTCTATCTATGGACACTGGGCTCTATCAGACCTAAATTTACTAGTTGATTAGAGGGCAAGCATTTTGATATCAACATCATCCAACTATATACACCAACACCCTCAAGCACTCAAGAAAAAACTGACAACTTCTATGTAAAATCTGAGACAGCCAAGGCTTAATGTAAAGTCACAAGACAGTTCAATAATAATGGAAGATTTTAATGCTGAAGTGGGACAGGACAAAGTAGATGATTTAGTTGACTCATGGCCTTGGCATGCGAAATGAAAGGGGAAGAGAAATTTCTGAATGGTTCAAGATCATATTGCTTATAGTACAGCCAACTGCTACAGCCATTGGGCTAACATCACATTAAAAGCAATACCCAAGTTTAAGTAAAAATACAGCAGTTAATACCCAATCTAACAATTATCCTTTCAAGTCTAAAATGCATTTAAAAATGTTTTCTCTTATGTAGAATCACATTAAAAGAAATCTGTTTATCTCTTTTAAAAACTTGAAAACTGCACCAAGAGATTCTTTAGAGTCCTCTGTATTGTGCTTATGTATCACACCCTGCAAGTCCAAGCACACAATAAGGTGTCTGATGCTCAGTGGCTTGTCACATGGTATACATTACAGTGCTTCTTCATTTTTTAAAAGGTTAGAATGAGTGTAAAATGTGTAACCTGTGTGTAACCTACATACCACTGTCTCTTTCCCATGGTTCTCAGGACAGAGGGGATAATTTCTTTAAGATTGGGGCAGATCTGGAAAAGTTTGTCATCTGTCAGCTTGTTCCAATCCTCCTGCCAGAGATTTGTCACATGACTCTATACTGTGACTTTCAAACCCATGTAAGGAATGAAGGCTTCAAATATCTTTCTCTTGTGGCATTCTTCACAAGCCTTTTCATTGCCTTCAATAACAACATGGCCAGGAACCCTTGCAAAATTTAAAACAATGTTAACGTAGAAGAGTTTTCAAAGAATTTCAGAAGTTCTGGGTGACTGATGTTTCAGCCAGCAATTGCCAGCAAAGCGGAAAGGGAATCTCAAAATAAGAAAATTTTTATGTTTGGATTGGGACACCATTTTCAGTGACAAAACCTGAGCAGTCAGTTCAGCAGTGTAAATGGAACTGTCAGAGGAAATACATTTTGAAAACGAATGTCTCAGAGTAGTTGAACAAAAGGCAGCAGCAGCAACACCTTCATCAAGACTTTGGTCCATCAGAGACCATTTTGTGGGATAATAGAAATTTCTGGCAAAGTTCTGCATAAAACGACTTGTACACCAATGAATGTGTACAGTCTTTACAGAAGGAAACCAGATTAAAACAGACTTTTGGTGATGTCAAGGTCCATGTTGGGTTGTCTGAAAATTTGAAGAAGTCTGAAACAACTGCTAAATCTATATCTGCCTTTGCACACGAGGACCAATATGGATTCCAAGAGGAGGAAGGATATTTGGATTTTTTTTTTCAAATCAGGTTTGACATTTGAGGTTGAGAATGCAGTTGTAAGCTGGGTTTTTCAGTTTAGAAACAGATTTAAGCTGAAATTTAAGGTTAGTTTGAGTCTATGGTTGGAGAGGGAGGGCTCCCCTAGCTCTGTGTATAAACTGTATACAACTGTATGCAATACTAATTTGACAATATTGTCAATCTTAATACTGAACAGCACAGGTAAGAGAATGCTCCCCTGTGGTATGCCCAGCTCCTGCTCGTGGATATCAGAGAGAGTAGTAGACTAAGAGAATGTTCCCCTGTGGTATGCCCAGCTCCTGCTCGTGGATATCAGAGAGAGTAGTAGACTAGAAGGTGTCGCTCAGCCAAAAAATTTTGTCTAAAGAGTGGCAGGTGACTGAAAACCCGGTTTGTGTGAACCCATAAGTACTCCTGATTTCCAGATGGTATTATATGCTTCATCTAGATAAAAGAAGATAGCCACTTTTTCGCACAAATAAACGAATTCATAACAGGAAAGGTTTGGTTTGAGAACTTAACAGAAGAAAATGGACATGGATGAATCCAGGAGACAGCACAAAACGTCAAACTGAATACATCCTGATAAGAGATTTAGATTTTTTTTACTGATAGCAAAAACATTACCAGGCACAGACTGCAACAGTGGCCACAATCCTGTGATGGGAAAATTTAGGCTGAAAGTAAAGAGAAGAAAAACCAAAAATCACTTCAAACTATATCTTGGACTCTTAAAAGACAGATAAATCAACTCGTGCAAAATATGTTCAAAACAAATTCAGAACTCTGGAGGACAATGGGGGCAGCGAGGAACAATGGACAAATTTGGAAAACTTGATAAATGAAGCTTGTGAAAAAATCCCTAGAGTTGAAAGAAAAGCAAAGAAGAACTGGATGACAAATGAAATTTTAGGCATGATAGATGAAGGAAGGATGCTACATGGAAAGGAGGAAGAATATTGGCAGATGTGATGCGTCTAGTGTGTCGGCTTCGGCCTGCACCGCTGGCTAGCACTGCTGTGCGAAAAGAAGAGCAAGGCGTAAGTCTCTTCCTGTCAGTACATAGCCTCTCCATCAGCAAGCCCTACGCTGTGCCTCCTCGTGGCGACAGGCGGTAACTGAGCACCTCACGGACTCAGGCTGAATCTCGTAGGACTCGGGGGAGGTCTGGCCCCCAGAAGTGAGGCATGCAGGCCCACTGGCGTGTGGACGCCCTGATGCCCACAAACCAGATCCCCAAACTATGGGTAAGTAACTCCACTGCCTTGTGGACATCTCGGGAGAGAGTAAGGCTAAGGGAGTTAACCCTAAAAAAAAAACCTATGGAAGGCAAGGGGAAACCACAATCGTAGTTTTTCCCCAGGAAAACCATGGACAGGAGAAAGAGAAAGAAGAAAGTTAATGACGTCAATAGGTGCTCCTGCGGAGCACCTTCGTCCGGTAGGGACTGTCATGCGGCGCAGGTGACACCAGACCGTCAGCCAGCTACTGCGACCAAAATTAAATTCAACACCAAAATAGCAACATGGAATATAAGAACAATGCTGCAGAAAGGTAAATTAGACAACATCAAAATGGAGAAGGAAAGGCTTAACATTAGTATTTTAGGACTAGGGGAAGTGAGATGGAAGGGGGCAGGCATGATAACATCAGGGGAATATACAGTGATATACTCTGGTGGTAATTCACATGAAAGAGGAGTAGGCATCATAATGGACAAAGACAAGTCAAAAGCAGTTAAGGGATACTGGGCAGTGTCCAACAGAGTTTTACTGGTCAAATTCGGAGGCAAACCTTTTGATATCAACATCATACAGGTGTATGCACCAACATTTGCAAGTACTCAAGAAGACATCGACAACTTCTCTGAAATTTTAGAGATGGCCAAGGTCCAATGTAAATCACAAGATGTTACAGTCATAATGGGAGATTTTAATGCTAAAGTGGGACAGGATAGGGTGGAGGATATTGTTGGACCTCATGGCCTTGGTACACAAAATGAAAGAGGGGGAAGCTAGTAGAATGGACACAGATGAATGAGTTCATAGTAGGAAACACCTGGTTTGAGCAGCCTAACAGAAGAAAATGGACTTGGATGAGTCCAGGAGATAATACCAAAAATCAAATTGACTACATCCTGATCAACAAAAGATTTAGAAATTCTTTACTGTCAGCAAAAATACTACCAGGCGCAGAGTGCAACAGTGACCACAATCCGGTAGTGGGAAGGTTTAGGCTGAAATTGAGGAAAAGGAAACAGACCAAAAGCAACATCAAACTAAACCTTGGACTCTCAAAGTCAGATGAAATGATACGTCAAAAATTTAATGTACATGTCCAAAACAAATTCAGTGCTCTGGAAGACGTTGGTGACAGTGAGGAACAATGGACAAAGTTGAGAAATTCTATAAATGAAGCTTGTGAAGAAATCCCCAAGGCAAATAGAAAAGCAAAAAGAGTTGGATGACTAATGAAATTTTGGGCCTGATGGAGAAAAGGAGGAAGGCAAAGAGAAACGAGGAGATATACAGGAAGATAAACAAAGAAATCAGGTATAGGTGCAATGAAGCTAAGGAAGCTTGGCTGAACACAAAATGCAAAGAGATAGAAGAACGACACAAAATGGATCCTCAGGGTATGTACAGATGAATTGAAGAAATTGTCCACAGGAAAAATACATGCACATCAACTGGTTGCTTAAAATCGAAAGATGGCACGCTTATCATGGAAAAAGACAAAATATTAGACAGATGAGGAGAGCACATTAAAGACCTTTTTGAGGATGACAGAAATGAAGAACACATTATAAAAAAAGAACTTTGAAGGACCACCTATAATGAAAGATGAAGTTAGAGCAGCACTGAAAAAGATGAAACCAGGAAAAGCCCCAGGACCAGACAACATTACTACAGAGATGATTGAAGCCCTGGAGGAATTTGGCATAGAAAAAATAACAGTCCTCCTAAATGAAATTTACGACACTGGAAAAATCCCCAAAGATATGTCAAAATCAATTTTCACTGCACTTCCAAAGAAGACAGGGGCTATAGAATGTGAACTTCATCGCACAATCAGTTTGACGAGTCATGTAATAAAAATCCTGTTAAGAATAATCATGATGAGGACAAGGAATAGAATCAAAAGAGAAATAGCAGAAGAACAGTGTGGATTTGTGGAAGGGAAAGGAACTATTAATGCCATATACATCCTAAGAACTATCATAGAGAGGTCAATTGAGATGAATAAGGATTTGTATTTATGCTTTGTTGACTATACCAAGGCTTTCGATCGGGTACGACATGATGAATTGATCAACCAACTGGAGAGACTCAATGTCGATGGAAAGATCTACGAATAATCAGGAATATGTACTGGGAACATACAGCTGCAATGAAAATAGAAAACAATATAAGCTCTTTTCAAAACATCAAAAGAGGAGTCAGACAGGGTTGTGTTTTGTCACCAGATCTGTTCTCACTATATAGCAAAAACATCATGAGAAACCTAGAAGAAGACCCTGGATTAAAGGTTGGAGGGAAAATGATAAACAACATTCGGTACGCAGATGACACCGTGCTAATTGCAGAAAATGAAAGGGACCTACAAAACCTTGTGAATATACTAGAAACAGAAAGCAAAGGTAAGGGGTTGGAACTAAACAGCAGGAAGACTGAAGTCATGGTGATCAGTAAAAAACATGAAATCCCCTCCTGCAAAATAACAGCAAATGGCACAACCTTGACACAGGTTAATAAGTTCAAATATCTGGGAACGGTCATTTCATCAGACGGCAGATGCACATCGGAAATAGCTGGCAGAATCGGCCAAGCCAAAACAGCGTTCAAGAAGATGACGAGCATTCTTACCAACAAATGCCTATCAATTAACATCAGAAAGAGAGTCCTTCAATGTTATATAGAACCAATACTGTTGTACGGATGCGAGGCGTGGACAGTCAGCAAGCAAAGCCAGAGCAGGATCAAGGCAGCCGAGATGTGGTTTCTCAGAAGAATGTTGAGAGTTCCATGGACAGCAAAGAAAACAAACGAGACAGTCTTGATGGAGGCAGACACATAAGGAAGATTAGGAAAAGACAAGCAACATTTATAGGCCATTTTATGAGGAAGGGGGATTTGAAGCACCTGGTCACAACAGGAAAGCTGGAGGGAAAGAGAGCACCAGGTAGACCCAGGGAGAGAATGCTGGACGGACTTGCAGAGTGGCTGGGGATGAAGAGGGTGGGGGAGATGCTGGGGGCAACGAGAAATAGAGATGGTTGGAAGTCCATGGTCGCCAATGCCATGCGGCTGGGCACCTGATGATGATGAGATAAGAAAGCAGGAATAAGTGCAGTGAAGCTAAGGAAGCTTGGCTAGGAATACAGTGCAAAGAAACAGAAGACCAGCACAAGTTCATATTGCTTATAGCACAGCTGACTACTAGAGCCATATCAGGACTAGCACAATGTCAAAAACGACAATCTGGTTAAGATAAAAGAGAACAGTGAGAACAGTTAAAAACCATGCTCACCGTTAACCTTGCAATCTAACATGCAATTAAAGAAAAACAGACGTAAAATCATATCAGGCGAAATCTATTATCTCTTGTAAAAACTGGAAAACTGCATCAGAATGGATGTCTCGGAAGAGTTTTCTAAAGGAGTCCACAGCATAGTGCTTTTGTCTCGCATCGTACAAGTCCCAGCAACCAAGAAGGATGTGTCTGATGCTCGTCACATGGTATACACCACGGTGCTTCTTCATTTTTTAAAAGGTATGAATGAGTGTAGGACGTATGACCCATGTGCAACCTACTTAACACTGTCTGTCTTATAGTTCCCTGCAGCAGATGGGAAATTTCTTTCAGGCTATGCGGATTTGGAAAAGTTTGTTATCCATTTATTCCAATCCTCCTGCCGCAGATTTCTCATGTAGCTGTGTAGTTTCGATTTTACGTCTGTGTAAGGAATCAAGGAGAAAAAAGGTTGCAGCAAAAAGGAAGCCCACTTCACAGCCCCCCATTGCCTACCCGACAATAGACCAGCACAAGCTAGTGAAGAGAGATGGCTGCAAGAGAGTCTGCTGTCAATGTGTCATCACTGGGTGATGCACAGCCAAAGGTGGACAGGTGGAGACATCATACACATGCAGTTTCTGTCAAGTTTCCCTGTGCCATCACAAAAGCGACTGCTTCAGGGACTACCACCAACAAAATGGTGGGCCAGCCCAGTCACCGAGACAACACACCCTAACGTGATGACAAGTGAGGTGACAGGTGACAGCTGTGACACTCAGCTTTGACAGTTTACTTGGTGGCTGATGTTGAATAGACACCTGATATTCTTGTACATAGTGTGGGTGTGTAATATGTAAACATATATGTAAATACTGTACATTGTGTGCTATAACTACCACCTGATACAGAAGGATTGAGTAGTTGGTGAAATTCTTTTTGTGACAAGTGTATATATTTGATTGGAGTATTATGACAGTGGATACGATGGAGGACATGTTCAGCTGAGTAGGGCCATATGTGCTGTCTGTGACTCACATATGTCCAAACTGTATGTTATAAGCTAGTTGTGGACTAA
Source organism: Monoplex corrugatus (assembly GCA_030674185.1). Taxonomy (NCBI): domain Eukaryota; kingdom Metazoa; phylum Mollusca; class Gastropoda; order Littorinimorpha; family Ranellidae; genus Monoplex; species Monoplex corrugatus. The sequence continues at coordinate 30,170,513 of CM060313.1, read as the reverse complement.
CAGCATGATGTCATCATGATTTTACCTTGATTTGGTGAAATTACAGGGACAGCAGCATGACACAAGCAGGCAAAACACACATACTGGGGTACATAACAAACTATATCTTATAAACAGTTTGGCCAAGTATGGATACTCTATGATAAATAGTAACCGTGTGGTGCTCTGTCAAACTGAAGAACTGCGTTTTCTTTAAAAACAGGAAAATCTTCGAATACTGGGAAGAGTTTCTGAGTAGAATCTGCAAATGGGAGGATTAACAGGTGAGAGAGATGCTGACTGGCTGTACCAAAATGAGGCCAAGACATGCTGATCAACCGAAATCCCGGTCAAGACAAAAAACTGAGCCCACCAGGAAAGCGCATGTTAGAAACATTTATTTTACATAACACTAAATAGCAACATTTGCATCAGAAAAGACATTCCAGAGGAATTGTCTGCTTGACTGCGAGAGAAATCCATGGAATATGACTGAAGACAGGATTCTCTGAAAGCCAGGCAGTTTCTGCTGCAGGAAATCCAGTAGGCAGGGAGATCTGTTAGTTGGTGGTTCAAGTGCAGTATCCCCTAGCAAGGTTGCCTGAGCAAGTCTTGATAAACCGGAAGTTTCTAAGGAGATTCACGAGAGATCCAGCAACATGATTGGTCCGGCCACTGGGTGGCAATCAGGATCATATGCTTTCATTCTGCAGCCTGGCCTTCAGAAAATCTTGTGACAGGATGATAAAAAGGGAGAAGGCACTCGAAAGTGCATCAACCACATCGGCCTCTTGGTCAGGGACAGGCGATACGAAGGAGACCTTTGCTGAGCTAAGGTTGCCAACAGATTTATATGGGTGCAAAACCATAGGATGCTCTTGTTCAGAGTCCATTCTGTCTGCAAAATACAGTGAGACTTGCTGAGGGAGTTCGCCAGGATGTTCATCTTGCTTGCTAAGTGTCTTGCACACAAGGAGATCTTTTGCTTGTGACACCACAAGGGGAGGGCTTCAGCTGAGACAGAGAGAACTACTGAGCGCATCCCCCTTGTTTGTTCATACAGAAGGCTATTGTGGTGTTGTCAGTGAACACACAAATCACTTTCATCTCCTGGAGCCGATCCTTGAAGGCCAGAGGGCTTTGCTTAGACTTCCAGTACTGATATGAGATGGAATGGTGCAAACTGCGAATATTTTAGCATTAAAAAAGGAGTCAGGCAGGGCTGCATCCTTTCTCCTCATCTTTTTAACTTATATACAGAGCAGGTCATTAGACAGGCAGATTGAAAAGAGATGGGAATAAAGATTGCAGGAAGAAACATCACCAATCCGAGACATGCAGATGACACTGCATTAATGACAGATAACATCACAAGCATGAAGAGAATTCTCTACCGAGTAGATGCAGCAGGTTGCAGGGCAGGACTGAAACTGAATGCCATAAAAACCAAAGTCATACACATAGTGAGAAAAGAAGGATGAACATCCAAATAAATAAAACAGACTTACAAAATGTCCAACACTTCAAGTACTATCTGTAAAAGTAAATGATGGCTCCTGCACCAAAGATGTGAAACAAGAATTGTCATGGCAAAACAAAAAATGGTCCAGTTAAAGAATGTATGGAAAGACAGAGGGCTTCCCAAAGATTTAACCAGTTCAGTGCCTATAAGCCGTCAGCTGACGTTGCACAAAAGGTGTTGCTATATTGCCTAAGAGCCGTCCGCTGACGTTACAGGAGTTTTCCGATTTTTCGTTCACAACTGTGTGAGCCAGTCAGCACACAGGAACGCTGCACACTGAGCTATATGTGTCTACAATATAAAAATAGGATGTAAATTAGGATACGTCATAGGGAAGACACCTTTATTGTCGCTAATGATTTGGTAACTGGACCACGTGAAGTGGAGCACAATGGCGACGCAACCTTCGACAAGCCGAACGGTGGCTCACGTCAGCGGACTTTCACCACTCTAGAGGCCGTTCAAATGATTTTACAGCATGATGACGATTGAGAGAATTTGTTATCTGATGATTCGCTTCAACATGAGGGTGGAGAAAGTAACAGTGACCACGCCGACATTCAACGCTTGCTGGCTGAATCGATGCAAGCAGACGAAAACAAGCACGAGTCAGACTGCGACTGCCGTGGTCAGTGCGAGTGGCGAGCGCGCAGGCCGTGACACTTCGGACTTTGGACCCAACAACAGTGAACGTGATGGTACATGGTGAGATGGGTCACGCACGTGTTCGTGGTGTGGGAAGGGGGGAAGATGAGAAGGGGGAGAGGGACAGGAGAGGTGCAGAGGAGCTGTGCCCCAGTTAGACGGCATGGCAGGGGGCGTGGCGATCAGCGAAGTGTTTCGCTCACTGAAAATCTGTTGGCCTCCAAATGGACAACAGTCAGACAGTCCTCAATTTTTATGAAATCCAGGGTTGAAAGTGGGAACTGGTGACGTGTGCTATGCTTTTTCAAGCTGTTTCTGATTGATGAGCATGAGCTGATTGACTTATTTGAATAAGGATTCTGATTCTGGGCTTATTTTCTCTTGTTTTGGTTGCAGAACCTGAAGAACAGAGAGAACCAATTCATGAGTGTCATGTAGTTTGACTGTTCAGTGTCTGATTACACTGACTGTCATGTAGTTTGACTGTTCAGTGTCTAGTACAATCACTTTTATGTTTACCGAAACCAGGTCTATCATTGATGGGATGGTTACTTACTTATTTGTCTGCATGGGTTTAGTATCGTTTCATGAACATTTTATGATGTCATATGTTTTGTTTTCATTTATGTATGTAAACTGACAACAAACAAGTCATTTTCAGCTGTTTTTTTTGTTTGTGAGTGTGTTGGGTATCAATCTGTAGAGATGGAAACTTACTTTTTAGACAACACAAAAAAATTATTTCCACTTTGGAATGCCTGGACAGGTCTTTGCAATCAAGCTAAGAGAAAAATAAGCCCAGATTCAGAATCCTCGTTCATTTTCCTTCAAAAAACACTTTATGCTTCTTTGTTGTATCTCTTATAGTTTTTGCACTAGAATTTTTTGTTAATTATTACCCTCGAATCCTCAAAATTCCCCGGCAATGGGGAAGCACATGTTTACATTTTTCTCTGGCACTGAAAGGGTTAAAACTAAGCATCTTGAAAATTTTGATTTGGCCTCTTTTAACCCTTTGACTCCAACACCCAATCCACCAATTGTAAAAACTTAACCCTTGACTCCCTCACCCTATTGATCAGCTTCCTGCAGGAGGCTGGTGGATAGGGTGAGAGAGTCAAAGAGTTAAGTTTTTACTTTGCTTACATCGTTGACAACGCAGGCTGCTGCTGGACAGGCTGCAGGAGTCAAAGGTTTAATGTATGGTTGCGAAACCTGGACACTAAGAAAAGATGAAGAAAATAAAATCAATGCAGCAGAAATGTGGCTCCATAGATGACTTCTCAGAGTCAAATGGACAGACAGAAGAACACATGATAGCATGTTAAAGGAACTGAATGTCAGGCACAGGCTGAACACAGAGCTCAACAAAAGAAAAATGAAATACATAGGTCATACGATCAGAAACACTGAAACAGGTCTGATGTCAATAATCCTGCAGGGGAAAATTGGGGTGAAGAGAAGAAAGGGACAACCGCACACCTATTTCAACAACATCGCTGAAGTCTGTAGTCTGGAGATCCAGGAGGTCCCCACAGATGTCTCAGTCGTAAGACCTCGAGAAAATCTGTGACTTCGAGAGTAGCTCTTACCACCGATCCCGGCGAGGGAGAGAGAAGAGGTGAGGTGAGAAGAGGTGAGGTGATATGAGAACATGACTCCTCAGCCGACCATCTCCAGCTGTCCATGCTTCACATCCGTACAACAGTATCAGTTCCAAATAACACTCAAGAACTCTTTCTGATGTTTATTGATAGGCATTTGTTATTAAGAACACTTTTCATTTTCCTGAATGCTGTTTTAGCTTGGCTGATTCTACTGGCTATCTCTGATGTGCATCTGCTGTCTAGTGAGATGACAGTTTCCAGATATTTAAACTTATCAACTTGTCTCAATGTTGTGCCATTTGCTGTTATTTTGCAAGAGGGGATTTCTTGTTTTTTTTATTGATTACCATGGCTTGACAGACAGTGCTGTGGTGCCCACAAACCAGACCCCCAGCTATGGGTAAGCAGCGCCACTGCCTTGTGGGTATCTGGATGGGAGTAAATCCTGACAGAAAAAACACCACTGCCTTGTGGGTATCTGGATGGGAGTAAATCCTGACAGAAAAAACACCACTGCCTTGTGGGTATCTGGATGGGAGTAAATCCTGACAGAAAAAACACCACTGCCTTGTGGGTATCTGGATGGGAGTAAATCCTGACAGAAAAAACACCACTGCCTTGCGGTTATCTTGGGAGAGAATAAGGCTAAGGGAGTAAACCCTGGCAAAAATCACCCCTACAGCCTTGTGGGTAGTCGTGGGAATGACAAAGGCTAGCAGAGAGGTGTACAAAAACCGATGAAGGCAATAGGAAACTAACATCGTATACTCCCAAGATTGTCATGGCTAACCAAAATACGAAAAAGAAAAACAACGTGAATAGGAGCCAGGAGCACCTTCATCAGGTAGGGACCATCATGCTGCGTAGGTGACACCCCACCATCAGCAAGATACTGCGATCATATTAAAAAATATCAAAATTCAAACGTGAAATGTAAGGGCATTGAGGAAAGGGGAAAATTGGAAAATGTCAAGACCAAGCTGGAAAGGCTTAACATCAATATTTTAGGACTTGAGGGAGTGAGATGGAAGGGGCAGGCATGATAACATCAGACAAGCATGGTGGAAACACACATGAAAGAGGAGTAGGCATCATAATGGTAAGGGACTAGTCAAAATTAGTTTAGGGATACTGGGCTGTGTCAGACTGAGTTTTATTAGTTATGTTGGATGGCAAGCCATTTAATATCAACATCATCCATGTATATGCACCAATATCCGCAAATACTCAAGAAGAAATTGACAACTTCTATGAAGTATTAGAGATGGCCAATGTTCAATGCAAATCACAGGATATTACAGTAATAATGAGAGATTTTAATGCTAAAGTGAGACACAAGAGGGTGGAGGACATAGTTGGACCTCATGGCCTTGGCACACAAAATGAAAGGGGAGAGAAACTTGTTGAATGGGCACAGATGAATGAGTTCATAGTAGGAAACATCTGGTTTGAGTAGCCTAACAAGAAAATGGACAAGGATGAGCCCAGGAGATAGTACAAAAAATCAAACTGATTACATCCTGATGCATAAAAAGATTTAGAAATTCTTTACTGATAGCAAAAACACTACCAGGTGCAGACTGCAAAAGTGACCACAATCCTGTAATGCGAAGATTCAGGCTGAACTAAAGAAAAGAAAACAGACCAAAAGTAACATCAAACTAAATCTTGGACTCTTAACCCCTTCCCTGCAACAGTATTTGTGGCCTTTTACATTGCTGTCTGCTGGGACAAAATCTTGCTTTTTTCAGTACGTTCACAAACTTGTTCACTGTTCACTCACTTCGTAAGATATCTTGTCAGTTTTTGGCATGTTTTTTCCTTATACCCTTGGCTATGGTTCGATGTCATGGTTATTTGGTTTAATTGAAAAATAGTATGATTAGAGCTGATATAATGAGCCTTTCTCTAAATAAAAAAATGTTTTTGTATGCAACAGTGTAGCACAGTGGAGGAAGAGACAGAATAGGCAGTTGTTCCCCCATGTTGAATCTCATTATCGAGTTCGCTACTTTCCAATGCTAATAAATTATTAGACTAATATTCAATTCTCTGAATGGTCAAAGGGAAAAAACTCCACTTTGACATCTCCACAAAAGGTTGGCCGAGTGTCTAATGTTATCTCCCATTTTTGCCCCCGAAATTTCGATGACGAAAATCCCTTGTGGCAGACACGGTTACGGGCATACAGACATGTTAAAACAGCCCTGTAGTAGACACGGCATAAGCAGGGAAGAGGTTAAAGACAATATGAAGCGACCCATGAAAAATTTAATGTACATGTTCAAAACAAATTCAGTGCTCTAGAGGATGTTGGTGACAGTGAGGAACAATGGACAAAGTTAAGAAATTCGATAAATGAAGCAAAAAAGAACTGGATGACAAAAGAAATCTTAGGCTTGATGGAAGAACGGAAGAAGGCAAAAGGACAAGAGGACGAATACAAAAAGACAAACAAGGAAATCAGGAAGAGTTGCAATGAAGCTACGGAAGCTTGGTTGGAAACAAAGTGCAAATAACTAGAAGATCGACACAAAACTGATCCTCAAGGTATGTACAGAAACACTGAAAAAATTGCCCACAGGAAAAAGACATGCCAATCAACTGGATGCTTCAAATCGAAAGATGGTCCACTTATCATGGAAAAAGACAAAATATTTGACAGATGGGAAGAGTACATTAAAGACCTTTTTGAAGATGACAGAAACCAAGAACATAATATAAGAAAGAACGTTGAAGGACAACCCATAATGAAAGATGAAGTTAGAGCAGCACTGAAAAAGAAGAAGCCAGGAAAAGTCCCAGGACCAGACAATATTACCACAGAAATGATTGAGGCCCTAGAAGAATTTGGTATTGAAAAAATAACAATCTTCCTAAATGAAATTTATGACACAGAAAAAATCCCCAAAGAGAGAGCAGTGGCTATAGAATGCAAACTCTATTGTACAATCTGCTTGATGAGTCATGTAATAAAAATCCTATTAAGAATAGTCATGATGCTGACATGGAACACAATCAAAAGACAAATAGCAAAATTGCAGAAAACAGTGTGGATTTGTCAAAGGAAAAGGTACTATCAACCCCTTGAGTGCCAACGTTTTTGGACATCCAGTGTTTTCCATGTGCCAGGGAAAAAAATGTTGCATCGCTACCATGAACATTAAAACAAACTGTTGCTTCCATATTTATGGGAATCTATGCATGAAATTACACAGAATGGTATTTCAGATGATTTATGTAGTAATTTTTTTAAATTACTACATATTTGTAATATTTTGTGGAAATTCCCTTTAAAAAAAACTCATAACCGCTCACGATGGAAACCAGAAAAACAAAGGAAAAATAGAAGATATGACCCTCCTGATGAAATCTAAACGTATTCAGACTTAGGCAGACTTCCTACTAAGAGATCACTGACAGCTGACAGTTACAAAGAGCCACAGTGTTGCAAGTACACTGAGTGGCTTGACCAGGTCAAGTGGTCCCCTGAGGCACGCCCCCCACCCCACTCCATCACCCAAGTCTTCCCCGTGCCATTTCTAATACTACTCACTGACAGTGTGGCTTACACAATTCTGCAATGTGGGCCTGCCTGAACCATGTGCAATGTTGGCTAGCTGCCGGTATTGCTGTAGCCACAAGCCCTTTCTGGTGGGGGGGGGGGGGGGGGGATCAATACTTTTCATGTTGGGCCTGTCTGCAGCTCATTTCATACTAACAGGGGGGGGGGGGGGGAATCAATACTTTTCATGTTGGGCCTGTCTGCAGCTCATTTCATACTAACAGCAAGTAACTACTGCTGTTTTGAACCTCTTCTTGTGTCAGACTTGTTCTTGACTCAACTCCCATGCTTTCAAAGGCTGAAAACATGCTGCATTTCAAGCCAGTCCTGGTGTCAACATTTTTTTTGAAAACCAGTTTCTCTTTTCAGATAAATAAAACCAATCTGGTGAGGGTTGCATAGGTCAAAAAGCCTTGTGAGAGAAGCCAGTCACTTTTATGAACCCTCTCTGAGACTGACAACATTAAGTCAGTGCTTCTCTCCTATTTACATTAGGCTGAAACGTGCGTCAAACTACCTCCGTAAATTTCACGTATGGAGGCACCAGAGAAACTTCCGAGAGCTCTGTAAATTTTACCCACAGAGACTCGATGTTGATGGAAAAGATCTACGAATAATCAGAAATATGTACTGGGAACAAACAGCTGCAATGAGAATAGAAAACAATGTAAGCTCTTTCCAAAATATCAAAAGGAGTCAGACAGGGTTGTGTTTTGTCACCACATCTGTTTTCACTTTACAGTGAAAACATCATGAGAAACCTAGAAGAAGACCCTGGATTAAAGGTTGGAGGGAAATTGATAAACAACATTCAATACGTAGATGACACTGTGCTAATTGCAGAAAGTGAAAGAGACCTTCAAAACCTTGTGAATATACTAGAAATAGAAAGTAAAGGTAGGGGGCTGGAACTAAACAGCAGGAAGACTGAAGTCATGGAGATCAGTAAAAAACATGAAATCCCCTCCTGCAAAATAATAGCAAATGGCACAACCTTGACACAAGTTGATAAATTCAAATACCTGGGAACGATCATTTCATCAGACGGCAGATGCACATCAGAAATAGCTGGCAGAATCGGTCAAGCCAAAACAGCATTCAAGAAGATGCCAAGCATTCTTACCAACAAATGCCTGTCAATTAACATCAGGAAGAGAGTTCTTGAATGTTATATAGAACCAATACTGTTGAACGGATGCGAGGCATGGACAGTCAACAAACAAAGCCAGAACAAGATCGAGGCAGCCGAGATGTGGTTTCTAAGAAGAATGTTGAGAGTTCCATGGACAGCAAAAAAAAACCAAACGAAACAGTCTTGATGGAGGCAGACACAAGTAGATCACTCATAAGGAAGATTAGGAAAAGACAGGCAACATTTATAGGCCATTTTATGAGAAGGGGGATTTGGAGCACCTAGTCACAACGGGAAACTGGAGGGAAAGAGAGCACCGGGTAGACCCAGGGAGAAAATGCTGGACGGACTTGCAGAGTAGCTAGGGACGAGGAGGATGGGGGTGATGCAAGGGGCAACGAGAGATAGAGACAGATAGAAGTCCATGATCGCCAACGCCATGCGGCAGGGCACCAGATGATGATGATGATTTCTATTATATTCACAATATCTTGTAGGTCTTTTTCATCATCTGCAATTAAAACGATGTCATCTATGAAACGAAGATTGTTTATCATTTTTCCTTCAACCTTTATCCAAGGGCATTCTTCTAGGTTTCTCATGATGGTTTCGCTGTAAAGTGAAAGCAAATCTGGTGACAGAACAAATCTCTACCTAACCCCTGTTTTGATATTTTGGAAAGAGCTTACATTGTTTTCTATTCTCACTGCTGCTGTTTGTTCCCAACACATATTCCTTATCATTCTTAGATCCTTTCCATCAACACTGAACCTTTCTAGTTGGTTGATCAATTCTTTGTGGTTTACCTGATCAAAAGCCTTGAAATAATGAACAAAGCATAAACATAAATCCTTTGTCAACTCGACTGACTTATCTATGACAGTTCTTAGGATGTATATATATGGCATTGGTAGTTCCTTTCGCTTTGATAAATTTACATTGTTCTTCTGCTGTATTGCTTTTGATTCTGTTCCTTGTCCTCATCATGATTATTCTTAACTCTTTTCCTGCCATAGTCGCAATCAAGCGACTTCCGACTTCTCGTAAGACCGCCATGGTCGCATTTGTGTAACTTGGTGGGGTCATGCTTAATGATAACTTTTCATGTGGGTACACAGCTTCTGTCAGCTCCACTGGTGAATGCAGGCAACTGTGCTATTTTTAAACTTTACCCAGCGACCTAGTTTTTTAGCAGTAAGGCCGAAGTGTGGCTTTGTTAACTGTCCGAATTTACGTCACGTTTTCTCTGAAGCGTTTTCTCCAAAATGGCTGCAAATCGACATGCATTGTCTACCACTCTGAGTAGAATAAGCAGACAGCTGACTTTGTGTGTAGATTTTCCATCGCTTTTCCTCATTTATTATAATGATATCTGGCGCACAACTCACGAAATAAGGTCAGTAGTATAACTAATAAACCGTATGAAAAAAAACTTGTTTTTCTTTATAATAAGATTATCTGTGGAATAATCAATCAAGCACATAAACATAAGCAAGCATTCATATATAAATACAACATCTGCCCTTTACACTGCAAAAAAAAAAAGTAAGTGAAAATCTTTAATAGTCTTTGAGATATAAGCTTTTAAAAATGCATACTGCGCTGCAAAAATGGCTGCCCAAAATATACTTGGCACTGAGGAGTGCCGTTTCTGGGGAAACTTGGCGGTGAAAGAGTTATTAGAATCTTTGTTACATTTCTCATGAAGCTGACTGTATGATGGAGTTCGCATTCTATAGCCGATAATCTCTTTGGAAGTGTGATTTTGTGATTTTGACATATTTAAGGATTTTTCCAGTGTCATGAATTTCATTTCGGAGGGCTCTTATTTTTTGAATACCAAATTCATCTAGAGCTTCAATCATTTCTGTAGTAATACTGTTTGGTCCTGGGGCTTCTCCCGTTTTCATCCTTCTCAATGCTGGTCTAACTTCATCTTTTATCATGGGTGGTCCTTCAATGTTCTTTTTTATAATGTGTTCTGTTTCTGTCATCGTTAAAAGGTCTTTAATGTACTCTCTCCATCTAATAAAATATTTTGTCTTTTTCAATAATAATTGTACCATCTTTAGATTTTAAGCAACCAGGTGATGTGCATGTCTTTTACCTGTGGGCAATTTCTTCAGTGTTTCAGTACATAAACTTAGGATCTGTTTTGTGTAAGTCTTCTATTTCTTTGGCCATTGTTTCAAGAGAAGCTTCCTTAGCTTCATTGCACCTCTTCCTGAATTCCTTATGTATTTTTTTTTTATTCTTCCTCTTTTCCTTTTGCCCTCCTCCATTCTACCATCAAGCCTAAAATTTCTTTGTCATCCAGTTCTTCTTTGCTTTTCTTTCAACTCTAGGGATTTCTTTACAAGCTTTATTTATCAAATTTCTCATCTTTGTCTATTGTTCCTCACTGTCACCAATGTCTTCCAGAGCACCGAATTTGTTTTGAACAGGAAAGTTAATTTTTTCATGAGTCGATTCATCCGTCTTTAAGAGTCCAAGATTTAGCTAGATGTTACTTTTGTTTATTTTCTTCTCTTTAGTTTAAGCCTAAATCTTCCCATTACAGGACTGCGGTCACTGCTGCAGTCTGCACCTGGTAATGTTTTTGCTAAAGAATTTCTAAATCTTTTTATTTATGAAGATGTAATCAATTTGATTTCTTGTACTGTCTCCTGGATTTATCTGTGTCCATTTCCTGCTGTTAGGTTGCTCAAACCAAGTGTTTCCTATTAAGAATTCATTTATCTGTGCCCACTCAACAAGTTTCTCTCCCCTTTCATTTTGTGTTCTAAAGCCATGAGATCCAACTATGTCATCCACTCTCTCCTATCCCACTTTAGCATTTCAACCCCATTATTTGTTTGTTTCTGCAACAATTGACTGCACAAAGTCTTCAGTCACAAATCTCACTGAAAAAAATCAATGGAGGCATGGCACTTGGCTGACAAGTGCAGACCATGTGTGCCAGAATAAGGCAGCACAATGGGGGAAAAAACACATCTGGAATCTTCATGTCATATCGCTCATGGTGCAGACTCCCCTATTCTCTCTGCTGGCATGGCATATTTGCTCTCTACCACTTCCCCTTCCCCCAACAAACCTCTGACGATTATCAATGTCTGATTCACCCCACAAATCACTGTCATCACTTGAAATGCTGTCATCTTCATCATCATCCTCCACATCAAGGTCAGAACCTTCAGTTTGCAACAATTCAACCCATTAGTGGAAAAATGCTGATGTCATCATCATCTTTGTTCGTCAATAGTGTGAGAAGTACTCACTTGGGGCATCATTTTGGACATGTTGACAGTGAGTGGGTAGACGGGGGAGGTGGTCAGTTATCAACAGGCAGCGCAGGGTATATTGCCTTACCAAAGTCAAACTCAGAGAAGTTCTTGTCTAACTCAAGAGAAGTTCTTTTCCAACAGGAGACCTTGGGCTGAAGTACCTGCACTACCCTAAAGCAGGGAATGGCTGTTCAAATCACCCAACAGCAGAAAGGGTTTTGGAAGTTCCTCAATCAGATCAACCAATTTTTTTGCGTGACAGGGACAGATTAGGGTAGGTACAGAAAACAGATGGTTATGGTGCTCTGCAGAGATACCTATTGCTTGCAAAGAAGTGTTCAAACAGATCTGCACTCCACTTGTTATGCCTCCTTCCTTGGGTTGTGCCAGTTTGGGAGGAATGCTGAATTCTGTAAAGGAAAAACTTTTTTGATCATGCAGTAATGTTTCCTGTAGAGCCAGCACAGCAGGCTGCAAGTTCTGACAAAGCAACTGAAGCTCCTCAAAATAAGAATCAAGACCTCTTAGGTTCCAATGGATGATATTCTCCATGACTGAAGAAAACAGTAAACAAATTTACTCCATGTCTGTCTTGTCATCCTTGATTTGCAAAGCCAATTTGTTCTCCAATTTCTTCTCAACCTCTTGGAGGGACGAGGCTTAGGCCCTGTAAGCCCTGGTGGAGCTCGTTTCACCTCCACTATCATGACATTTTGGCCTTCCCAACTTGCAGTGAAGCTGCTCCCAGATGGTCGGGGAAGGAGGGAAAGTTTCCCAGACTGTCCAGTACAATGGGGTTTCAACTGCTGGGCAGTCTAAGAAACAGCAGCTTTGATGCCTCTGCTGAGGCCTTTCAATTGCTCTTGCAATGTCTGGAAGGAAGTTTTCGTCCATGTAATACCTGGCTAATATTTCCTTGCACCAGTCATTTCACCTCATGGAAAGATCTTTTTACTGTTTTAACTCCCTGTATTTCATGTTCAGTCTGCCGTATGGGGCTTCTCTTGGATGAGTCAAGAGGAGGGCACCTAGTTTCTCTATGCGAGCTAGACTGGGGATAACAAGCATGGAGGAAGTGTCGAATCTCATCACTTAGACGTTGAAGGACTGGCTCAGGGACAAGTCACATTTCTCAGGATTGGTTACGAAGCCCAGGCGTGAACAGAGTGCAAGGACTGCCTGGATGTAGTTGGCCCTGTAGAGGGTTTCTTACTGCCAGGATGAACCAGTTGTTGAAGCAATAGCAAGAGTTGGATGGAGTTGGACCTCGTCGTTACGGTTAATTCTCAGACATCTTTTGTGAGAAAAGGGGAGAGAGACTCACAGGAGTGCTCAAACTAGAAGACCCTGATGTGCCATTTGAACATCATGTGCCACCAGTGGTAGGGATAGATAAGGATGTCAAAATAGGGTTCATTTAGTAAATACAGCTCACCCATTCATCTTGTCTAATGGTGTCTCTGATCTGGAAAAAGGTCTCCTTCTGGGGGAGAGGTTCATGACCAAGCGACGGCTGCAAAAATGCTTGGGAACCACGAAAATGTCCATGCAGAAGCCTGGGTCAAAATGGTGGAAAGGGCCATGATGACTTCCTTCTGGAGAAAGTAGAGGACCTCGGTCTGTATGGTCTCCTCCTGCTCTGCTCTTCCGGTGGAACTGGGAGGCTTGCAGGGCTGGGGCTGGTCCCTCTCATGGTAGTTTGTATCCTAATCTCAACACATGGATGACCCACAGACTGAGACCCATCTCTCGCCAGGCATGTGATGGGTTGGGCTCCCAGTTTGCTGGTTGGGAGGGTCAGCAGTGCCTGAATGTGGTAAAGTCATTGAGATTATTGTTTCTTAGGCATCCCTGGCTTGTGTTGCAGTAGGTGATGGGTAAATGAAGGGTTTGCTTATCTTGGAGATGATGGTGCTCTTCTGGTGTCCCTTCCCAGTGCTGCATCTTGGGCCTGATCAGGACAGGCTGACATCCCAAAAAAGGCACTTGGTTGTGATGGGTGGTGCCTGGTACTGGCTGACATCCTGGAAGGGGTGCTTGGTGGTGATGGATTGTGCCCTTTTTGGGGATACACCACAGCAGAATATTGCTGTAGGACCCGCTCACCTAGTTAAGAAGGGCTGCATGTAGTCAGTTAAGAAGGACTGGGCCTGTGTAGGGATGGAACGGAGGGCCTGTCTGTCATCTTCAGGAAAAGGCAAAGCCAAAATGGTGTTGAGGCATTTCTGGACCAGGGAATACATGGTATATGCCAGGCAGGCAACAATATAGCGACTCATGAGCCTCAAGTCAGCTGTCCCCGAGGAGAGGTCTCAGTCCAGGAGATCCTGTATTTCTGGAACAAAGGAGTACAGGTCTTGCAGGAAGGCAACGGTTGCTGTGCAGATGATCAGGACACAGCCTGCAAGCTTCACCCATTCCACTAGGGATGAGACACTCAGATTAGTGGAAGCGGTCCTCTGCTGACAGCTGAGCCCATGAGTAATGGTCCTCAGTACAGAGGCGTGTAGAGGTTAGGTAACTTAGGAACTTAACTGGGCCAGAGCCAGGGGTTGGATGAAGCTATTCAGGCCAGGTGAATGCATGTTCCTGGAGCTTTGTGCCATAAGAGCTATCTGGAGCTTGAAAGAGGGCGTCAGCTATGGACCATTGTGTGCAGGAGTGCACCTCGTCAGCAAACTAGTGGTAATCTCTGGTTCCAGGGCGTCCAAGGGTTCGGGTTGGAGTCGTCAGACCAAGTCCAGGATGCAGAATTTCAGCCCCCCCATGCATAACAGAAATCACACAGCCTGAGATAGATGACTGGGTTCCAGGGAGTGGGGATGCTGGCAGCTCCAGAGATGTCTGACCTTGCACGGGATCCCAGGGGAGGTGTTGATCCAGAATAACACAGCCATCATGTCCCCTCCAGTGGCAACCCTCATCCATGGGGGTAGGATATCTGAGTGGGTTGTAACTAAAGTCCTCGGATGAGAAGCCCTGATTACGGTGCGGCCCAGAGATCTGATAGTCAAGGAACAGGTGGTATACTATATGGTGCCCTGTTCAGATGCCAACGCCACAGAAATGGGTTTCAGAACATTTAAACTGGGGTTGGATAACCAGCTGCCAGATAGTTCTCTCCCTGGGAGTAAAACAGCCCGACTTCAGTGGGCCGCATTTTCCCACTCTTCTTGCTCGACCCAAACCCTACCCTGGTGAGGATGACCCCCTTCCCCCTAAGGGAATCGCATGGAGATAATCTATCTTTCTGAAGGGAAAGAGGAGCTCGAGATGGGGGAAGGACTTTGGGCTTCCTTCCCTGGGGGGAGGGGGGGCACCCTGGAAAAACTAACATCTGGAGCATGGAAGCAGGATCAACTGGGTGGAGCAGGTGACAGGGAATGCACAGCACTTCTTCCAGAATGGGAAAAAAAAACCACCCAGACATCATCAGGAAGTGGCAAGAGACTGAACACAGTTCTTCATTCCCATTCAATAAAACTGATGATTCTGACCGAATTCACTGTACAAAAGTCTGACAGTATGTCGGTCTACCCAGAAACTCGAGGAAATCCTGCTTCCAAGCCAAAATCCATGCCACAGAGGTTGGAGCAAGGGGATTAGCAGGCATCTGCCTATACCACATGAAACAGCTCTTTGATTTCTGAGGAGAGGGTCAGAGCCCTAAAAGCAAGGGCAGAAACTGCTTGAGAAGAGTTCACCTGGATCAGGTCAAGGAGGAACAAAAGTGAATTTTACCCAAGACTTTAACATTTCTCTATGTACAGCAGGTGTCTGACAGATTAAGTGATCAAAACATGTTACTAGGGTGACCTGCCTTGGGGCGAACAACCACCTTAGAGTGCAGGTTCAAACCCAGTGGAAGAAAAATAAACTGAAGGGGCCAGGCTCCTTCCAAGTGTATGAGTTTAGGGCTGAAACACTTGCTTGAGGAAAGTTTCTTCTCTGAGGACCTTCTGCTGTCCTGCTCTCCCCTGGGCTAGACAAGTTTTGAACTTAAAGATCATATGAACTCTTCAAAAAAAAAAAAAAAAAAAAAAACCTACTTGAATTTTACCAGATGGATACAAAATTACAAACATGTAATATACCCAACTGAAAGATGTATTTACACCCACAACATGCACATGCATTCACACACGCATGCACACACATATATAATGTGAATGTCTTCTAAAATTAAAAGCAACAACATTCTATGCACAACAGATTTACAGACGTACTGACATTTCCACAGTGGCCCCATTAGATAGCTTTATCAGTTAGAGCATCATACTGATAAAAAAAGGGTCATGAGTTTAACCTTCAATTAGCTTTTTCAATAAAGCTATGGACTTAAAATCTCATGTCTTAATTTCAATCCTGACCCACAACATGAATGTAAGCTCGTTTCCTGCCCATCTTCATATTTCAGGTGTTCTGTACAAGCACCGTTTCACATATCCTGTTCTGAAGGGAAAGAGTCGTCAGACCAAGTGCTGGATGTAGGATTCCGGCACCCCCATGCATAACAGGAACCAAGCACATAAGGTATTACGCATGCTCAAGGAGTCTGCCAGATAACAGTGGACAAACATGAGAGGAGCGCATGTGGACCTGCATGAGTGCAATGATTCCTTCTTGAACAAACTCCAAACTCCAGATGGGAAGGGAGAATGATGAGAGAACAAGACAACGGATACTTACAATGATTCACCATCCTTCTCATCCTTGTCTTTCTTTTTTTTCCCTTTCTTTTCTTTCTCCTTCTTTTTGTTCTTGTTCTTCAAAAACCCTGTCAACAGAAGAAAAAATACAAATTTCATAAATGATTTCAAATGAACAAAACAAAAAAACAAAAACAAAAGAAACTGTTTTGACCTTAATACATCAGAAATGGGTAAAACATGGCTGGAAAGTTTAGTTCCTTGTTAAAACAGCATTTTTAAGCAAAGGTAGAATATGTATTGCCCACAAATCCATTTTTAAACTATACTTTTGTCAGATCCATTACCATGCAAATCAATGTTCAATTTTGAAAAACACAATAGTCACAATCACTGTAGCATTTTTCTTAAAAGAAGACTCCTTCTCCTCCCCTCCTCACCCCACCCAAATACTACTCTACAATCATGAATTTCAAAGATACAAAACTTTTCATGGCTATAAAAAGTGAATCAAACAACTTGACCGTGAGTGGTTTAAGCATGATCACATGAAAACAAAACTGAGACTTGAAAATATGAAGTCAACATTAATTAATACATACCTCCCAACTCCTACCTCTCTCCAACAACTGACATGCTTTCATACAGCTTGGTGACCACAACACAGATCAACCAAGTCAAGTGAACTTATTACAGTCCACACAACACTTATTATTTAAGATACATGCAATGAAAATGTCTGCAGCACAGAAGTCAGTTCAAGGTTTGTCAAACATGTGACAGGCAAAAAACAACAAAAGATACATCTACAGTTCTCCAATAAACATGATTTTATGTTCTCTACAATCATATAATTTTGAAACAAGATGGCCAACCCAAGCATCTGCCCTTGCTGATACACTTTTTTATGTTCTGGTCTACCATATCCCCAAATCAGGACATACTGTTTCAGGCTTTGTGACTGCAGACTAGTACTCACAAATACCTTCATTAGTTTACCTGGTAGGCAATGCTTTAATGAAATTAATCTCCTCAAGGGAATTCCTCAGGCAACCACTGAGCCTCAGGAAAGTACAAAAGGGGGACAAATGTTGCTGCTTCAGCAAGCCAGCACAACTCTTGAGTAAGTGTCACTCTTTTATACATTTCAAACTTATTTATTTATGACTATCCACCCAAATAGACCTAATGTCAACTGTGACAAACACTGGGTAAAAATCTAAAAACAGCTCAGGAATTTTAAAATGACATATCTTATCTACAGACAGATACAAGGTAGACTTAATTTTACAACATTAACGAAAATACAGTCAGTCAGAAACAAAACCAACCAGATAATGAATGCTCAATCACCGTAAGAAAGAAAACTGGCACAATTTTCATCCAAATGACTTTTGTCAAGCATACAAAGGTTTTTGTATGCTTGACAATATCCATAAGGCCCACAATTTCGAGCTGATTTTGTTTTCCATAAAATAAGGCATCATATTCAACTCTGTTTTAGTATTGGATTTCTTTTTGTTTTGGTTTAATTTAATAGGATGCTGAAAGTAGCTGTGGTTTAGATTTGGTAATGATTTCATCTGTGGTCACCACTGATCACACTTTAGTAAAGATAGAATTTTTCTCTCTGAAAATTTTTCAGAAATATGGATCATGGCCTTTCCAACAAACACACCTACAAAATCATAGCTAAAACATATGTACTAAAATTTTGTGTCTTAATAAAATCACAATCTGTTCAGCAAGAGAGTGAAGGAGAGCCAAAGGGGAAGAGAAGCGGAAGAGAGAGAAAAGCAGAGGGGGGGGGGGGGGGGAGGGAGATGTGGTAACACAAAATGAAATGCCACAAATTTGTCAGCATCTCTTTCCGTTCACAGATGCCATGGGTTTGTTTCAATTGTTTTCCCTGTCTAAAACGCAGAATGAACACAAACACAAAATAGGATACTGGCATAGAGAATACAACAGCATGACAACAAACTCCCAAACAAAGGAACACTAACATCTGTATACAATATTCATAGAACCAAACACCAAGTCATCAACAAAGAAAACTGAAGATGGGCGAGGCTATATGTAAAACATAAAAGAAATAAAATAAGCTACAAAATCTTAAATGAAATGCACAAATATAATTTTTTTAAAAATTTAAAAAAATACACACTCATTACACTAAAAACTCAAATGGTAACAACATACATATCACCATCACAAAGTTTGGTTTGAAACTAAATGCCAGACATACATAAGTGCCAGACAAAAATAAGAAACCAGATTACAAGAATAGATGATCACAGTAAACAGAAATCACAGTGTGGCAGAACACTTCACCAGTGTGTGTGCAATGCCTCAAACGCATTAAAAAAAATACTAAATATTATAAAGCATTTGAATGTATGGGTGGAAAGTGCATAAAGTAAGCCAAGAGTAAAACAGAAGCATGTTTCAGAACTGCGGATGAACCTAATAAAGCAAGGGACAATAAATAAGCAAAATCAAAAAAACAAAAATAATCTGCAGGTTAGCTGTAGCAAAAACGATAATCTGAAATATTGTTATGCAAGTCTGACTTTCTCAACAAAAGTTTGCACAGGTCTTCTTTCATTTCTAAAATAAGTGATAATATTCATTGCTTTTGTGGCGTTTCTGATGCTGATTTATTTGAAAGCTGGTGTCATCTAAATCGAGTTGTCTTTTTGAAATCATGTCACTCAAGGTGAAAATGCTAGAGTTATCTGATGAATTATGAGAAAGAATATCACACTCAGCTTTGCAACACGTCAACACATCAAGTTTTGTCTAAAAGCACATTTGTGAATAGACGTTAAAAGAAATAACAAATGAACATCAAGCAGCCCCATTAATAAACTCTTTTACTGCCCAAGTGATCTACCAACTGAAAACAGATCTGTCTTAAAAATTTAGTCTCAAACAATGACCAAAATTCTGGATATGAAAAGCAGCAGCTTTTGCTGACATGGAGCTAGTCTTGGACAGCCAGCAACCAGTATGGCAACAATGTACCCATCGTTGCAATCAATTTATTCCCATTTGCTTTCTTTTTGGATAGCTACATAGCTTTTTGACTGGCTATACAAGCTACTGATAAAATTCAAGGCACATGTTTCAAAAAGATGTACGAGACTAAATGATCAGAAGAAAGAGACACATGCACCTTCAACAGAAAGCAGATCTACTGTCTGATGTTAACAGAATTCAATGGCTGAAAGCAGTTAGAGTGGTGAAGTGGAATGATGAATTAACATGCATTAACAAAGCCAAACAACTGTGCCTCAAATTAAACAATGAACCATGGCAGTCTTGTATGCGGTCTACATCAATATCAAAGAGCACACAAGAGAACAGGATCACTTCTTTGGGGTTGCCAAGCAGGGCTGAAGAGATGAGTAATAAACAAACAACAAGTAACTGTTTTCAGGACTGTTTCTGAACTGAAACCAAATCATTGCTAAAAAGTGGATAGTTTTTAGTAAGAATTTATAACTTACCTTATTAAACTATGATGGGATAATTTACTGAGGTACAGACAAGTGTCTACACATGATCACAACAAAACTTAAATCACTTGGATCAGGGGATCCCAATGTGTCTCCCTCCCCTCCCCCACCACCATTGTTGTTGTTGCTGCTGTGTGCGCGCGTAGGTACATGCATGCATGCATGTATGTGTGTGCATGTGCATGAGAGAGTTTGTACTTTGGGTGCAGCTTTTTTGAAAACTACGTAGCTAAAATCATATCAAACTAATTCTAAAGGCAAGCTTTTTTCAAATACAAACAACAGAAAAGACATTGAAAACTAGACTCAGAACAATCCTCTGTTTGCATTGACGACTAAAATCAAAGAACTTCATTACATTTTCATACAGAAAAAAACAACAGTGAGAAGGACTTGACATTTTCATACAGAAAGAACAACAGTGAGAAGGACTTGAATAAGGAAAGCTGAATACATACATACATACATATACATTATATATATATATATATATATATATATATATATATATATATATATAATATACATTATATAATATAATATATATATATATATATATATATATATATATATATATATATATATATATATATATATATATATACATTATATATATATATATATATATATATATATATATATATATATATATATAATATGGCTGAAGATGATCACATATGCATGCTACTAGAGCCACTCCCCAAAGCTAATACACTAGGATACTCTGAAAAATCACAATTCCCAACACAGCAGAAGACATGCATCAAATATTACCAGCCAAAATAACTGAGTATGAGAAATGAATACTGACATGTTCAGATGTTAAAAACCTGAACATTTCCCATATCAAAAAGCCACACTGAAAATGCTTGTATTGGCTTTCTGTATGGTCAGGGTCATCATTATTCGGCTTAGCCATTTTTTATCATTTTTAATGACAGGTGATGTGATGATGTCTTCTGCCCGGAAATACATCCAAAGCATGCTCCAAATTAAGCCAAACAATGAAAACAAGAAAAGCAGACATGTTTAACTGTATCTGCATGTTTTTAAGTTAAGGAGAGACTGGATATACTTATACTATACCCCATTAAGCGTGTATAAGTAAAACTGTGTATGGTTACATGTTTTCAATAAGATTCTGGCTCTGTCCCAGTAAAAAAACAACAACAAACAAACGAAGCATGATTTAGCCTCACCCACAATTACCATTTCTAATGTGTGCTATCCCAGCTAGCTGAACTCTGCCTTGGTGTGAATTTCAATCAAATGATGTTCCTGGGCCTCATTTTAGTTCTTCCCACTTGGTTAGCCCCTAGGTGATTTCTCGTTTCATTCCCCGGCTAAGCTCTTCTCTTATGCAGATATCTCATGTTTTTTTCTGTCTTGGCTATCTCTATAAAACCATACCTGTTGGTGTTTTGCTTGATCTTCAAAATTTCATATCCTGACTTTCTTTTTCTCAATCATGAGCAGTTTAAGCTGTGATAGTGAAAATTTTCATAAGAAAAATAAAACCATTTCAAACATCATCCCTGATACTGCATTTGACAGGTTTCTGACATGCACAATGTCAGTTCTGAAAAGAACAGGTTGATACCACCAACTTGATCAACCCTTTTGTCTCCCCCCTCCCCCCCAAACACTATGTTCAATTCTCCTGCTTATTCACTGATTTCATCACACACACACACACACACACACACACACACACACACACACACACACACACACCCTGTCTGGAAGATCCTAATGTTTTACAATTGTGTGTACCTCAGAAAATCGTTGAATCTTCAAGCAGCAATAGTCCGACCAACTTGGCCACTTCAACCAGAATTGCTTCTTTGATTTCGTTGACCCTCAATCAGTTATCCCTAAGATCACCTGGTCACCAGCACCTCGAACTCAAATCGTTTGCCTTTGACTCCTGCATCCTGTCCACAGCATCCTGTATTGCTAACCACGCTATCAAAGCAAAAACTTAACGCTTTGATTCCCTCACCCTATCCATCAGCTTCCTGCAGGAAGCTAGTGGAGAGAATGAGGGAGTCAAAGCGTTAAGTTCTTGCAGTTGGAGGATAGGGTGTGGGAGTCAAAGGCTTAATAACAATTCAACTCTTCCAACGACTCGATTTCCCAAACTTATGTTCCTAGAGACAACACTGTTTCTCTTACCCAACTTCACACTAAGTCTGAAGAGAAAGACAAAGACAGCCTTTCTCGTTTTTCTATGAGGTCATCAATCCTGCCTACTCAAATTCCTTGGCTTACTTCACAATTTTAAAAAGGAATATGAGAACTGGATTTTCTGGCCTTTCAAACAAGACCCAGCCTAGTTCTCAGTGTTTTTCACCTAAGGGGGACTACTCACAGCCCTCTGGACCATGGGAACTTTGTTCTCCAATGCAGAAGACCTGCATGGTCTGGATGCACAAGCTTCATTGCCTCCCTAAAGGATGAAACTCATTCCCTGATATGCATCTCTTCCTCCCCCCCCATGGGAAATAGACTTTTTCTGGCTGATCTCCCATTCCCAAAAGACTACTACTCGGATGGCAACAAGTCAATGATGGTCTCAGATCCTCCCAACTCCACAGAGGGATTGAAGGCATGTCTCCTGAGCCTCATCATGGAGATCCAGTTGAAAATGGTTCATCCATGGAAGATGTATTACTGCTTCACTCAGGCCCAATTCTCCACTCAGCACTCTTTACACACGATGCTGCCTTCCATGACATTTTGCCAACACTCATTTGGCCTACCATCATCATCATCATGTGCCCTGCTGCATGGTGTTGGCAATCATGGCCCTCCATATGCATCTATCCCTTGTCACCGCAAGCACATCTTCCACCCTCTCTGTCCTCAGCCACTTTGCGAGTCCATCCAATATTTTCTCCCTGGGTCTCCCTGGTGTTCTCTTTCCCTCCAGTTTTCCTGTTGTGACCAGGTGCTTTAATTCCCCTTTCCTCATAAAATAGCCTTGTCTTTTCCTAATCTTCTTTATCAATGATCTTCTTGTGTCTGCCTCCGCCAAGACTTCTCGTTTCTTTTCTTTGCTATCCATGGAACTCTCAACATTCTTCTTAGAAACCACATTTCGGCTGCCCCCATCTTGCTCTGGCTTTGCGTGTTGACTGTCCATGCCTCACAACCGTGTAACATTATTGGTTCCACATAACATTCAAGAACTCTCTTCCTGATGTTAATTGATAGGCATTTGTTGGTGAGAATGCTTTTCATCTTCTTGAATGCTGTTCTGGCTTGGCCGATTCTGTTGTCTGTTTCTGTGTGCATCTTCTGTCTGGTGAGATGACCGTTCCCAGATATTTAAACTTATCAAACTGTCTCAAAGTTATGCCAATTGCTATTATTTTCATGAGGGGATTTCTTGTTTTTTACTGATTACCATGACTTCAGTCTTCTTGCTATTTAACTCCAACCCTTTATTTCGCTTTCTGTTTCTATTATATTCACAAGATTTTGCAGGTCTTACTCATTTTCTGCCATTAGCACAGTGTCATCTGTGTAGCGAATGTTGTTTATCATTTTTCCTCCAACCTTTATCCCATGGCATTCTTCTCGGCTCCTCATGATGGTTTCGCTGATAAGTGAAAACAAATCTGGTGACAGAACACAACCCTGCCAAACCCTTTTTGGATATTTAGGAAAGAGCTTACATCATTTTCTATTCTCATTGCTACTGTTTGATCCCAATACATATTTCTGATTATTCTTAGATCTTTTCCATCAACATTAAGCCTCTCTAGTTGGTTAATCAATTCTTCATGTCTTACCCAATCGAAGACCTTGGTATAATCAACAAAGCATTAATATAAATCCTTACTCAACTTGACTGACCTCTCTATGATAGTTCTTAGAATGTATATGACATTAATAATTTCTTTCCCTTCGATAAATCCACACTGTTCTTCTGC
The DNA here is from genome assembly GCA_030674185.1 of Monoplex corrugatus. Lineage (NCBI taxonomy): Eukaryota > Metazoa > Mollusca > Gastropoda > Littorinimorpha > Ranellidae > Monoplex > Monoplex corrugatus. The sequence goes on along the minus strand of CM060313.1, from coordinate 30,146,671 downwards.
TATTTCTCTTTTGATTCTGTTCTATGTCCTCATCATGATTATTCTTAACAGAATTTCTGTTACGTGACTCATCAAGCTGATTGTACAATGGAGTTCATATCCTATAGCCCCTGCTTTCTTTGGAAGTGCCATGAAAATTGATTTTGATATATCTTTGGGGGGTTTTCTGCTGTCATAAATTTTGTTTAGGAGGACCATTACTTTTTCAATACCAAATTCTTCTAAGCCTCAATCATTTCAATAGTAATATTGTCTGGTCCTGGGGCTTCTCCCGAGTTCATCTTTTTCAATGCTGCTCTAACTTCATCTTTCATTATGGGTGGTCCTTCAACATTCTTTCTATTAATGTGTTCTTCATTTCTGTCATCATTAAAATCTTAACTGTATTCTCCCGATCTATCTAATATTGTGTCTTTTTCCATAATAACTGTACAATCTTTCGATTTTAAGCAACCAGATGATAAGCACATCTTTATCCTGTGGGCAATTTCTTCAGTGTATCTGTACATACATTGTGGATCTGTTTTGTGTTGGTCTTCTATTTCCTTGCACTCTGTTTCCAGCCAAGCTTCCTTAGCTTAATTGCACCAGTTGTTTTTCTTTTTGTATTCTTCCTTTTTTCCTTTTGCCTTCCTCCGTTTTTCCATCAAGCCTAAGATTTTTTTTGTCATCCAGTTCTTTTTTGCTTTTCTTTCAATTGTATGGACTTCTTCACAAGCTTCATTTTTTGAGTCCTCAACTTTGTCCATTCTTCCTCACTGTCACCAACGTCCTCCAGAGCACTGAATTTGTTTTGAACATGTATGTTAATTTTTTGCTGGTCGCCTCATCTGTCTTTAAGAGTCGAAGAGTTTGTTGTTACTTTTGGTCTGTTTTCTTTTGCCCAGTTTCAGCCTAAATTTTCCCATTACAGTATTGTGGTCACTGTTGCAGTCTGCGCCTAGTAGTGTTTTTTGCTGTCAGCAAAGAATTTCTAAATCTTTTATTGATCAAGATGTAGTCTATTCGATTTTTGTTATTATCTCCTGGACTCATCCAAGTCCATTTCTTCTGTTAGGCTGCTCAAGCTAGGTGTTTCCTACTATGAACTCACTCATCTGTGCCCATTCCACAAGTTTCTCTCCCCTTTCATTTTGTGCACCAAGGCCATGAGGTACAACAATACCCTCCACCCTCTCCTGTCCCACCTCAGCATTAAAATCTCCATTGTTATTGTAACTTCCTGTGATTTGTATTGAGCCTCGGCCATCTCTAATATTTCATAGAAGTTATCAATTTCGTCCTGAGTACTTGCGGATGTTGGTGCATACATCTGGATGATGTTGATATCAAATGGCTTGCCACCCAATTTAACCAGCAAAACTCCGTCTGATACAGCCCAGTATCCCTTAACTGCTTTTGACTTGTCCCTTTCTATCATGATGCCTACTCCTCTTTCATGTGTGTTTCCACCAGAATATATTATTGTATGTTCGCCTCATGTTACTATGCCTGCCCCCTACCATCTCACTTCCCCTAGTCCTAAAATATTAATGTTAAGCCTTTGCATCTCAATCTTGACATTTTCTAGTTTTTCCTTTTGCAGCAATGTCCTCACATTCCATGTTGCAATTTTTGTATTTTTCAGTTTGATCGCAGTGGCTTGCTGACAGTCGGGTGTCACCTGCGCAGCATGACGGTCCCTACCGGATGAAGGTGCTCAATAAGAGACCCTATTTACATCGTTAACCTCATTTTTCCTGCTTTGGCTGGCCATGATTTATCTTGGGAAAATATGATGGTGGTTTCCCGTTGCCTTCCATCGGTTTGTGTACGGACTCTCTGCCAGCCTTTGTCGATCCAACGACAACCTACAAGGCAGTGTCATTCTCTCCTGAGATAACCACGAGGCAGCGGTGCTATTTACCCATAGCTGGGAGTCTGGTTCGTGGCACCAGGGCATGTTCACATGCTGGTGGGCCTGCGTGCCACATGTCTGGGGGCCAGACCTCCTCCAAAGTTTCAGCCCGAGTCCATGAGGTGCTCAGTTACCACATGTTGGCACGAGGAGGCACAATACAGGGCTTGTTGATGGAGAGACTAAGTACTGACAAAGAGAGAGACCAGTCCATATTTACAAGCTAATCTCCCTTCTGTCTCACCTACAAGAAAGCATCGATAATATTCATCAGTCGTTTTAGGCATGATGGAATCTCTGGATCTGTTCATCCCCTTGAGATGCATCCCAAAATGTCGCCTCAAGACAGCATTCTGTCCCCTCTAGACAGCATTTTGAGAACGCTGGATTCAAGCTCACCAATTCTAGGATACCATAGAGATCCTGGATAATGGTTTCGGGCCAGCACTGCTCCTCTGGTGACTATAATCTCGATATCGATTACCAATGACACCTTGGTCTACACAGACGCTTTAACAGGGGGCTGGGGAGAGAACGATTTCAAGCCTTCACACTGTAGGCCAATGGGCTGAAGAGGAATCCAATTGGCACAATGATACTCTAGAGTTCGGGGATGTCAGCCTTCACATTGCAGGCCAATGGGCCGAAAAGGAATCCAATTGGCACAATGATACTCTAGAATTGGAGGCATAACCCTAGTAGCCTTTGAACAGGAAGTTACAGAGAAAGTTGTCTCTTTGCGGATAACTGCACACTAGCTTTCCATGTCAATAGAAGCGAAGTTTTTTTTGTTTTGTTTTAGGTTTGTTTTTGGGTTTTTTTGGGGGGGAGAGAAGATGTTGGGGGGACTGGGTGGTGTGTGTGTGCTCAGTGAAGCTCTCCACTTGAGAGAAGGTCCTCCTCCAATAGTATATTGAGAGGAGAATCTCCCTGTGTGCAAGACATGTATAAGAGAACCTTATAACTTCTCAGCGGGCCACACTTCATTCTTCATTTGACTTTCAAATGGCTTCAACCAATGAGACCAGTTTGCAACTGAGTTCAACACATATCTATTATTCTGTGTATCTCCAGTCCACAACCCAGAGGCTGTATGACTGCTGCCCTGTTGATAGACTGGAGCCCAATCCTGAGTAATGCATTCTCTCTTTTCTCTTTCCTGTCGACAGTGCTCAGGAAAGAGAGACCAGAGAACATAAGGATGATCCTGATGGCAGCCTCATTACGGCCAGCTCAACTTTTGATTCCCAAACCTCCGATCTTGATGATGATCCCATGAAAAACTGGAACTTTCTCTTCGTCAATATCTCCTCAGCCAGCCTCGGACAGGACAGGACACTACAATCTTAAACTACTAGATCTCTTAGGATGGCTGCTGTGCAGCAGTCTACCACCACACCAACCATCAACCACAGATACTTCATCAGATCCCTCCCCTAAAATCTGGAGTTTCTTTCGAAGCCTTACATAGCCTGTGCTTCCAAGAGCAAAAATACCAAGTCCCTTTACGACTACAAATGGAAGACATGAGTGTCCGTGAGCTACAAGGAATCAAATCAATTCTATTCATCACGCTAATACACCAAGTTGGCCAATTTCATGGCCTTCCTCCACTTCAAATGGGACCTCGCAACAAGCACAATCCAAGTTTACCACTCCGCCATTTGTATCACAATTATACAGACTGTAAGCCTGGACCTCTTGGATAACTTTCTCCTTCGAGAAATATGAAAGGCTGCCATCCAAAAAAGCCTAGAACCCCAAGGAAACCCAGCCAGGAATCTGTTTCTCATTCTCATGCTCTTAGGAAAGCACTGTAAAAATTTGCAGACAAGATCCCTTTTTGATATTATAAGCTGATATGACCTTTCTATTCGTCCTCACCACCAGCAGATATATGTGCAAGATGCAGTCTTAGTGGTACAAAACAAGACTTTGCCTTTCACCAGGACAATTCCATCTCCTTGTCTTCCATTCCAGAGTTCAGGGGGAGAAAAAATAAACAACAACCAAAAACAAAAAAATAAATCCAACAGCCAGAAAAATCATCTCCTTGTTTTTCTATCTGTCCCTTACTGGTCATAGTACTTGAGTGAGAAATGCTAACTCTGCCTGGTATGCTGTTTCAAGTGGTACTGGAAACACACTAATAACAAATGTGTAACACATACGTAGTTTTTCATCTCAATCAATGACAACTATAAAAAAAGACAACACCACTGCCATGATACCCTACGGATTCCAAAGTAATATCCCAAGCTCACCAATCTGCCTAAAAAGATACAAGTGCACTAAATCCCAGACCCATGAAATTCAGGCTCTGGTTACATCTTTGTCTTTCCATCATTCTGTACCTTCTAATGACATCTTTGAGCATATTGGCACCTCTATAAATCACTACCTCAGGGATCTCCATTTGTTTCAGGCAGACAGTTCCCACAGAGTCTCTTTTGTGGCTACTAACTCTACTGCCTCTGCCCTGGGCCAATTCCAATCTCAGGAAAAACACATACCTCTTCCATTATCTGAATTCACACATATTAGAAAAGGTAACTGTGCATGAGGCTAACATGGGAATTTTTTCTCAAATCCCTGTTTTGCTTTATGCACTTACCACCCTTCCATCCCCACCTGTACTGCTCTGGTTCTCATAAGGAACCTTTTCAAAAAGACAGTGATTGAAACAAAGTCAGCCACGGGCTTACTGGGCCTGAAGGACGTTTACAAACAAATGAGCTAACTAGCTGGGTTAGCACATCTTAATTGAATGATGACAAATACATGAAGCTAACAGGATATGAGAAAAAATCCATCCCCATTTTAGAATAACCCAGGTTAAATGTGTGAATAAGTATCAGCTTACCTTGTTCAAATAGCAAGGTTATGTGCATGAGACAGACAGACAGACAGACAGAGAGAGAGAGAGAGAGAGAGAGAGAGAGAGAGAGAGAGAGAGAGAGAGAGAGAGAGAGAGAGAGAGAGAGTCAGTTGATTCAAATCATTCTTGAAGACAACATTATCTCAATAAGCAGAGCTTTGTCACACATGAAGGATCACCCCAAACAAATCCTAGGCAGTATAATTACTGCATTGTTCAGAATTATTACAGCAATAGGAAAAGTCCCTGTGTATTTTTTTTTCCTGGAAAAGGAGCACACATTGTAGAACATTTCACCACAACAGTATCTTTCCGTGTTCTGTGTGAACTGCAGCCTGCTCTCTTAGAGACAGCATGACAAAGTAAGGTGCCACCCACTATTTTCTCTCCCCCCCCCCCCTCCCCCCCTTCCCGCCCCAGAAGTATTTAGTGGATTTCTCTGTAGAATATTGACAAAGACAGTCCTTTCAGTGGTGTGGGTTCTTTCACTGACAGGGAATATTCTTTAATGACCACGTACTCTTTCACATGTACAAAATCCACACTGTAAGTAAGACCATAGTTTACCATCACCCACAAATGCCATTTAAAACCACTTTACAAGTGTTCCTGGTAAGTTCGTTCATCTGCCTCTCAAATCTGTCCATTTTGTTGTCAGTGAGTATCTATCCATGTCAGAACTGGAAAGGATAAAGCAGTGAGGATCACGAATGGATACTGTTCAGTGTCCTTACTAATCATGGTTTAGGACAGTGAAGGTTTTCATTGAAATCTGCTGTTTATGGAATAATCTAATATCTTGTTTGCCAGCGCCTACTCACTTCACTTGTCTCACCTGTCAGCATCACCCGGTTCAGTGATGGCCGCTGCACTCTTTGACACCGCCGCTTTCTTCCAAATGGCTTGGTCTTGATTTTTGTTGGCAACTTCTTGAATATTTAGGCCACTGGTTTTGGTTATGTTCTCGATGTATGAGATGGAGGTCTGCCTTTCATTCTTTTTGCCTCTGTTTTTCCTTGAAAAATGGTTGCCATGAGGTTGTGTTCTTGTTACGTGACACATGGCCAATGTATTTTAGTCTTCTCTTGTTGATGTCTGCTAGTAATATTTTGGTGGTATCAAATTCTTTCAGGACACTTTCATTAGTTCTTCTATCTGTCCATTTGACACGTAGTAGTCTCCAATAAAACCACACCTCTGCTGCCTCCATTCTCTTACAATCAGCTTCTTGTAGTCCAGGCTTTGCAGCCATAAATCATGACTGGCCAGATCAAACATTTTAAAAGCTTAATTTCCAGGCCATTTGGTGTGCTTCTGTCTTTCCAGATTCTGTTGAGTTGGGCCATTTTTTGCTTTGCCATTCCAATTCTTATTTTGATGTCTTAAGAGCTGGTTCCATCATCAGTTTTGACAGAACCAAGGTATTTAAAATTTTTAACATTTTCTAAAGGAACTTTTTTTTTAATGAAGATGTCCTAATTGTTTTCAGTGACTTCGCCTTTAATATATAGCACTTTTGTTTTCTTAGCATTTATGTTTAGGCCAGCCTTTCTGCCCGCTGCATCCACCCTGTATAGAATTCTTTTCCTACTGGTAATGTTGTTCGTCAATAGCACAGTATCATCAGCATAGCACAGGTCTGTAAGTTTCTTTTTCCCCTCCTGTCTCTCTATAGCCATGCCTTCTATATCAGCATCTCTTTATGACCTGTTCTGTATACAGTGAAAGGACACAACCTTGTCTAACTCTCCTGTGCATGTTGAAAAATTCACATTTCTGACTGTTCCATCTAATTATGGCCTTTTGGTCTTTGTTTAATGAGGCAATCAATAAAACAGGATGTATGGAAAAGCCCCATTTTTACCACTGTGTTGAATAGGTGGAGATGATTGACATTTTCAAATGCCTTGCTATTGTCTATGAAGGCGATAAAAGCTTCTTCATCAGTGCTTTTTATTTTCTCTATGAGTATTTGTAACACAAATACAATGTCAGTTATGCCTCTGTTGGATCTGTAGCATGCCTGGAAATCAGACAGATTTTCTTCTATTTTGGACTTCAATCTGTTGAGAATAATAATGAGCAAAATCTTAGTAGCGTGGCCGATTACGGTAATGGTTCTGTAGTTGTTACAGTCTTTGACATTGCCACTCTCAAAAGGAATCACAAATTCTTGAAGTTTCTAATCTGTTGGCCACTAATGAGAATTCCAGATTTTACAACAAAGATGGTGCATTGCTTTTAGGCCTTTTTTCCCAACATGTTTTAGCAATTCTCTTGGAACACTGTCGGGATTTTCTTGATTTTATCTGCTTGGTGGCTGCTTCAATTTCACTTAAAAGTGATTCTGGTTCTGATTTTGGACAGTTCTGGTCAGGCCATAAGGTGTCTTAGGGGCTATTGTTGCTAAAAAGAAATACTCCATTTTTATTCCATCTGTTCATAACTGCTCTGGTTCAGTCAATGTGGTGCTTTCTTTGCTGCTTATGCATTCATTTCTGGGTTGGAATTTGGAGAATTGAACTTTCTTTATGCTCATTTATTTTTGCACATTCTTCCTGCAGCCAATTTTTTTTTTCTTTTATCTCTTTCTAATTTTGATCTTTTTTTCTGTTTCAAATTTTTTGTATTCTTCTTTTCTTCCAGACTTGTGAGCTTGGCTTTTCTATTGGGCTACTCGCTGATGTAGGGTTTAGTTTTCAGTTTTTTTCCTAACTTTTTTCCTGCTACTTCAATGTAGGTCTTCTTCATATCTGCCCAAATTTCTTCTGGATACTGGTCATTTAATGTCCAGTCCTGGATTAAAGCCTTGAAACGATTGCTGACTTCAATCTCAAAATGTCTTGATTTTTCAATTTCTCTAGATCAAACTCAGGGGCCGTCTTGGCTTTGTTCTATTTATAGACTTGCAATCTAATGTTTGTTTTCGAGCTTTGAACAGTTAGTTCTCCATGTCCTGTCTATCATGAAGTAATCTATCTGATTTCTGATCTTTATTTTCTTATTATCACTGTTGTTGTTTTTTCAAGTTTCCAGGTATATAGTCTGTGATAATGCTGTTTAAAGCGAGTATTAGTGATGTCCAATTCTTTGGACCTGCAGAAAGATACCAACATATCACCTCATTCATTGCATTTTCCCAACCCATATGGTCCTATTCCACACTCTCTGTCCTCACTTTTGCCCACTTTGGCATTCATGTCTCCCATTATTATGCAAACTTCTCTTTTGGATATTTTGTCCTTTGCAGTTTGAAGGTCAATATAAAATTATTCTATCTCTTCATCTGAGCTGGTGGATGTTGGGGCATATGCCTGGATGATGTTTAAGGCAACTGGCTTTGTGTTAAGTTTGATAGTTATCAATCGGTCATTAATTGTGTTATAACTTTTCAGCTGCAACATGCTCTCTATAATTTTCCATTGCTTTTATTCTTTCTCCCCATTTATAGCCGTGTGCATGTGCGTGTGTGTGTGTGTGCGTGCGTGCGTGCGTGTGCGTGCGTGCATGTGTCTGTTTTAGCGCTTAGATTTGATTTTATCAAGATTTTGCGCTATACAAATAAAATATTGTATTGTATTGTATTGTATTGTATTGTATTGTATTGTATCCAATATAATGGCGACCACACACAGGCCTTTGTTTGCCAATGGTGAACTTTCCCTCACCTCACTACCTGGTCTCGCACAATCCTGTAATGTTCATACCTATCTTTTCAAGCTTTGGTAAGAGGAGATGAAGCTTTCCTAGTTCTAGCATAGTTTGAACATTCCATGTGCAAATGTTGATGAGCCCTTTCTTTTTCTTTTACTTAGTTTTTACTGAAGAGACGCTACAAGTTTGCTTCCAACAGCTGCCGTCAGATACATACCTATCATCATCATAGCTGCCTTTCACACTCACACCCTTGGATCCTCTCTCGCCAATAGCCAATGAGTTCTGTTCTTCCCTGGGGATCTCAGAAGACATAGAACTATGTTGTTTTCCTTCTTCTTGTATCATTCTGTGCAGTTTTTGGCAAAAAAAAAACACATCAGGTAGACTGCCATTGCTTTTCTACAGCCCAGTGCACATACTGTGCAGGCGGGTGTCCAGGCCACTGTTTCCTTGGAAATCCTCTGCCCATGACTCTGAAGTAGAAGCTGATTGTTAAATAGTACTCTGCCTTTGCCTCCTCATTCATCCATCCCCTGCTTCCAGGACTTCAGTGGCTGGAGTTACGGCACCCCTTCTCGCCTGACAGTATTCACTGTAGCGTTATGAGACCACTTTACAAAAGTATAAGTACCACCCTTTACCCCAGCCTCCCCTAGAATACTGTCGCTGTTTGGTCCGTAACTACATATTGGTTATTCCCAGCTAACCCCCATATTGAGGGTCATTCCCCTATCCGCCGCCTGGAGACGCATTGGGTCGGGGCCAGTCGTCCCATGACTTACGCAACAGCACCTACTAACTGCAGAAAACCTCAACATATGTTTTTTAATTTAGTTTTAACTATATTCTTTTCAAACTCATCATTTCAAACTCATTATACTGAAATAAAAATTATAGGATTGAAATGGTGGGAAGGAAAACAGCAGAAAGAAAATACAATGAAAGAAACAGAATCATAATATAGTGAAAACAGGCCCTTACATATAATTAGATCATACACAAAACAGCTCTGTAAGTAATTTTCAAAATAAAACAAAGCAACATAATCCTACACTGAAATGCAACAGATGAAGGCAGTAGTGGTTAAAGCTAACATGGTACACAGTAACACAAATCTGTGTGTGACTGGTATCTAAATATTTGGCTTGCACACACAAACAACATATATATGTTGAAAATGACGTGTACAGTCAGTCCCATTCCAGTGGATGCTCAAGGGTATCAAGTGACTAATGAATTATCTCCTTTCTTGCTTTAATTCTTCTCTCTGATTTTTACTCACTCCATTTATCTTTGGTTCTAAAAGTAACATACAAACTATTTACTGATGAAAAATACCGAGTACCTATCTGACAGAAAAACATGCTGGCATTTTATCGCCTTTCACAAGAGGTCCAATATCCAAAAGGAAAACAAGTGGAACAATCTAGCCTGAGGCTATTCTCAGGGAAATATGCATAAATGACTGATAACTGAAATAAATATAATTCCCCGGTTCAGCAATGAGGACTGAAATAAATATAATTCCACTGTTCAGTAATGAAGACAAAAACCACTTTCTAAGTACCAAAATTTAAAATGTCACATTTTCAAAGAATGCCTAGGTGTGCTGTTCTCTAAGTTTGCCAGAACAATGCCAAAAATGACTTTACAACTCAGAAATATCATCCATGTGATACAGCATGTAATCAAATTCCCACTGCCTATATGTTTAAACAAAGAAACAAAACGAAAAACAAAAAAGGCGGGGTAGTTGGGAAGGGATAGAATGGAGGGAAGAAAGGAGAGAGGGAAACCCCCAATTTTAAGTGAGGGCTTCAAACAACAACAACAACAACAAAAAGACCACCGCTGGATGGGACTGACTGCAGCGTCATTAATACTGCGATGGATGCAAAAACAACAACACACACAAACAAACAAAAAACTGACAAAAAGAAGAACAAGCCAGTGAATCAACTATCAGCTTTTACATGTGCGAGACACTCGGAGCTTGACACTGCGGCTCAGCGGGCCCGGCTGATCGGACAGAACAGGGCTAGGGCTGCCGCTAGAGTCTGAAAGCAAGGCACCAGTAGACATGTCATTGAAATGCTATCCCAATGCCCCCCCCCCCCCCCTCTCAAACGTCTGAAAGCAAGGCATCAGTAGATATATAACTGGTTACTCAAGCTTTCCTTTCCCTGGTACCATATCAGAACAGTAGCTGATGTTGGTTATTTACTTTTCTTTTTCTATGTGATGTTCTCTCCCTACATGTGTACGAGAGTAACAGTATGTATGCAGTTACTCAAATGTTCTTTCCCCTCAAGCAGTTTGTCAGAGGACAATTCATCCAGACTTTGGTGTGAATGTATGCATGCATGTCAGTGTGTGTGCATGTATGTGCATGTGTATGTATGTGTGTGAGTTGTGTTTGGATGCATGTGCACATGTGTAAGCTTGGATGTTAGACTAGTGTTTCTAAAATTTGTAAAGTACAGGGAGTCTGGAAAAAATCTGAGAACAGTATTGTTTCCAAAAGTGATCTACTGTTATTAATTCTTATTATCATTGTCATTCTGACAATACGAAGATCATCCAATAAATAGTGAGAATTCATTTACAAAAATGTAAAAGATTAAGACCATGATCAGCAACTTTCTATATTCTTTTGACGTAACATCGCTCCTCTTGAATGACTGATTCCACTCTGTTAAGAATTCCAAAATGTTTGTTGCTTGGTAAACAGTTGATATGTTGTATCTGCTTGGCCACCTCCACTTCCAAGTCATGAAAGTCGTAAAAACATACATCACAGAGTGGTTCTTTCAACTGAGGGAATACATAAAGTCTAAAGGACTCGTGTGTGGAGAATAGGCAGGACATGGCAAAGCGTTCCATTGATATGACATCACAAGTAGCATTACCCTCTTTGCTTTGTGCTGCATGGTCACTTGCCATCAATAGTGGATCATTTAACAGCGTTTCTTTCAGACTGCAGGTCTTAGTGTTTTCATCAGAAAAATCTGTAGCAATGTTGATTAACAGTTTGTCCCACTGGAATGAGATGTCAATACACACTTCTTATTACAGGCACATATCATCACATCTTTTAACTGATAACATAGGCACATATCATCATCCTTATCTGTAAATGTCCTTTCTGCTGAACTCGATAGGCTTTGGAAAGGCAGGAGTGTGCCACTCTGACCATTTCTCTTTAATTCTGGCTCATGTCTTCTAAACCTGATTTCGTTGATGGCAACTACCTTCATTTCTATACATGTTTAAGTGTCTCTGCACAGTTGATGCATGCCTGTTTTTGGTCACCAGTATGGTAGAGCGAGATCCACTTTGCCACTGCAAGACATCTCATTCCAAATTTACTTTTTGAAATCGCATGGAACTGGCCCATGACTAATACCAAAGTCATAAGCCATAAGCAATCCCTTCAAATGTTATTTATCTGTTTTCATTCAAAATTCCTCCAAACGTTTTGACTTTTTTCCCTACCCATAGCTTCAACTGTGGCCTCTCTGGACTATGTTCGCCTTTAATATCATTTCATTCATCTTTAAAGAATAATATCCACCTATAAATTGCAGTCCACCAAACAGCTTGTGTCCCACATACTCTCTGTATTGTTTTTACTATATCTGCACCAGAAGTTCCTACGCACATTTCAATTTTTATGTATGAGCCTGTTCTTCAATGCTACCAATGGCCAAAACACTAAGAATGACTGTGCCAAATATAATGTCATTACAGATAAAATCACAGTATTCACACACAATTTCATAACTATTTACAAATGTGTGTAAAGTTTTGAAGTACTGAGACAATCACTTTCTGACAATTCCTTTTAAAGTTATTAGGTCATTTTCACTATTTACTGGATGACCCTCATATCAATGCTATGACTTATTGAAAATGCGCGCTTAAATGTGACCCTCCAGACATCAATACTTTTTCTGATGTCAAGGAAACAGGCATGGGATTTTGCTCATCAAAAATAAACAAAAACAAAAACAAAAGGAAGGAAGGAAGGAAAAGAAAAAAATCGGAAAAGAAGAAAGAATTGGAAAATACATAGAAAAAACAGTAAACCTAAAAAAATCTTTTCAATAGTCACAGAGGCTCAAGAATTTTTTTTGCTGACAGTCTTGAGTTTGGCCTAAACCATCCTAGTAGTCCAGTTAAGGCTTGTCCAGTTTATGGACAATGTCTCCAACTCATGGATCATCCACCATCTGGTCCAGCCATTCCCACTTCCAGGCATTCTTTATGTTCGGTTTAACCCCTTCACAGACTGTCTCTCTTTGAACGAAATGTAGTGACATTGTGCCTTTGAGCACACAACCGCCACCATCAGCGTGGGAAAAAAGTGCAATGGATGCCACAACAGTATTTTCACAATTGTTCAACTCCTTAACTCTTGCGCAGACTGCAAGTAGTTTAATTAACTGAGCCATATGCAATAGCTTTGCCTGCCTGTAACACTGCTTGATTTGACAAATGTGCTTCCTCTGACTTCTTTTTCTGTATTTTATTTCGCTTTGTCTTATTTCATTTTATCTAACTTTACTTATCTCTCTCTCTCTCCCTTCCGCCTCCCCTCTCTCTCTCTCTTCTTTTCTTTTTTGAACAGAATGATGAAAAATATAAAATATTCAGCGAATCTGACCAGCATGACAGAAATCTGATGAACATCAGAAAAATCCCATGCCTGCTCGAAGCATTTTTTTCCTGCTCTTTCTCCGGGTGCAAACCATTTCAGTACTATGCTCATAATGCAGGGTTTGCAGATTGAACTCTCGGATGGCCACATTTTGAAAAAAAAAAAAATTTTCAGGCTGGTTGGTTCTTTTGAAAGAGCTATGGATTCAAAATCTGACGTCTCGATGTATCCCATACTGTAACATTAGAACTGGAAGGTCAACAGTTTAGCTTCAATTATTCTGGTGGTGTCAGCTTAGCTTCTCTCCCCCCTCCCCCACCTTTTTCAAGATCTTGCCTGTGCATATTCAAGGCATCTGCTAGGTAACTGCTGAAAGATTTGAATGGTGGGCATATGGAATTGCTCAAGTGCAATGAATCTCTTTCGGACAAACTCCAAACTTAAAATTTGACAGTTAATGACCGAGTACCAGTGACTGACACACAGTACCTCACTTAAGTCCTGTTTTGAAAAAAATAGAGTGCAGACTTCAGAGCTAAAGTTTCCTTAGCAAATATACATAAATCTGCAACTGCAAGAATTTCTAACCATAACAGAGCACACCTAGACTGCAATACCCCAAAATTTGCAGAACAATATACTGAATAGTTTTTGTTTAGCTGTTTGCCTTGGTTTCTTGCTGCAACAGTTTGTGTTCAACATTACTGAAAATCTGCTTCTGAAACTTGCTTTGGTCAATGGACCAAATTGCGTCATACTTTTTCGCATGCATGTCTGTTTTCACAACAATTACTTTATTTAAAAAGCTGTATTTTTTCATAGTAACTGTTTTCACCTATAAAAATATTCATTTAATTGATCTATATGAATCTGACAAAATTCAATGAAAAAGAAAACTAACTTTAGCCAATCATGGACAGCAGTTTTAATTTGCAGTTAATACATAAGCTTTCCGAAGATATTTAGTTGATAGACCTTTCCCAGTAATAATGGGAGTAAATGCTGTTGAAATCTTCCCTTTCAGATGTTATCATCATCAAAACCGATGAGGTAGATTCGATTAAAGACAAATTTTGCTGTTTAACCTATCAATTAAGTTAATGTAATTTCCATTGTGGAACGAGAAGAAAAGGATTTACTGAGTCCATTTCATTGAAAATCTGTACAGTGACAAAACCTCATTTTCCTACTTCTTATACCCCAACGCTAAACAGTGCCAAGGAACGTGCAATTCATTCAGTGCTGGAGAATCACAAATGCGTATTTTCAAATAGTTTATGATGCACCCCTTCTGAGTGTGTAAACAAGACTTTCAACAACCTTTCACCTTTGGTCATGTTCATATAGTGAGGAACAGTATAAGAGAATATTCAAAGGCCAAGATGGACAAGAGCAGTAGACATAGGCACACTGGCCATTAGTATTACAAGGCTATCAGCACGTTCAAAGTAACAACAGGATAATCTTCTCAATAGTTTATGGACATGATGGGTACAATCTATGTGCAAATTGATTCCGTTTTAGAAACTTCAGTTTTTTGTCAGTTTTAGTTTTCCATGGAATTTCCATTTTGATGTGTGGTGATGTGAGAGAGAGAGAGAGAGAGAGAGAGAGAGAGGGAGAGGGGGAGAGAGAGAGAGAGAGTGGTGTGTGTGTGTGTGTGTGTGTGTGTGTGTGTGTGTGTGTGTGTGTGTGTGTGTGTGTGTGTGGGTCTATAAGCACATAAGCATGTATTATTCATAAATTCTGTGCATTAGCAAATGTGAAGTATTATACAGTATCTACAAAAACAGATGTTATTACAGCACACTGTTTCAAGAACATCCAGACCATAGTTTGTTGGCTTGTTTAAGAGAGCATCACGGAGTGCATATTGATTTCATATAAGCAACACATCTTTATGACAAAAAACAATCATGATAGTTGTATGTAGCCTACACAAAACCCCAACTTTGATGGTGGTACTGTAAAGGAAAAGAACCCAAATCATATGCTAAAGAGCCTATGAAAAGGCTGGCAATTTTCAATGACCCAGAAATTTGGTCAACACTGAAGTTGTACCTTCCTATCTATGAAAACTACTTTTCTCAACAACAAAAAATCTTAACTTTTTCACACCGTAACACTAGCCCGCTAGCGTTCTCGCGGAGAACCGTAGGCGCCGGAACGCTTAGGGGTATAGCGTTCAGCAAGCTCGCCGCTGACAACGTAACGCTAGGAATCTAGCGTCTTGCGTTAGAAAATTCCTACATGAAGCCAGTTACGGTCTAAAGGAAAAAAACCTCTATTATAGTATCAAGTAACCATTTCTAAATACTGTGAGAGTGATTTCCCGAGTAAAAAGTCTATTTGAAGAATTTTTAGGGCGCGAGAACAACATCACCCATGTGGCAATGGGTCTGTATTTGTGTAAAGTTTCTTGTTAGGTGAAAGTAGTCAGTGGCAGCTGGCACGTCTGCAGGGAAGTAGGTCAAATAGCCAGCTGACGATGCAAAGTGTTAAAGCATCATGTCAATAACATACTAGTTCTTTGTGGTTTTGCTGATTTAAAAAAGGTGTCTGTTTATTCTTTGTGGTTTGCTGATTTAAAAAAGGTGTCTGTTTATTCTGTTTTGTTTACGCCTGCTTCACTGAAACAAAGGAGCGCCCTGCGAATGCGCGATGTCGCTGTTCACTCAAGATTGTGGAATTTTTGTGTGTGTGTGTACTTTTCTGAGCTTCTGATCAGATGATACAAGTCATGGAGAATTGGTGTCTGTTTATTCTGTTTTGTTTACATCTGCTGAATGGATGAAATGCTTGTCTGAAATGCTCCTCAACCATGGTATTTCATTGCACAAATAACCTCAAAGCATGTCTGAACAAACCTTATACTGTAGATATCATAAAAGAAGATTAAATTACCTTTCTAACCATACCCTACATGTTGATGTTCGTCATTTGGGGCGCCTGTGAAAATTAATTCAAAGTGGCCTAAAAATGCACGTTTCCAAGGAAAGTAGTCAGTGGCAGCTGGCACGTCTGCAGGGAAGTAGGTCAAATAGCCAGCTGACGATGCCAAAGTGTTAAAGCATCATGTCAATAACATACTAGTTCTTTGTGGTTTTGCTGATTTAAAAAAGGTGTTCCTTTCTTATGCATACAGGATTCACCTAACAAGAAACTTTACACAAATACAGACCCATTGCCACATTTGATTTTGAAGTATGCAAATTCAAAATGTCAGGAACCTCACACCTGTTTGCTGTTTGGCTGCTCAATGTTGGCAAATTGAAGCCTGAAACAAAATATGGACAGAAGTACTGCTCAGCTAG
The DNA here is from genome assembly GCA_030674185.1 of Monoplex corrugatus. Taxonomy (NCBI): domain Eukaryota; kingdom Metazoa; phylum Mollusca; class Gastropoda; order Littorinimorpha; family Ranellidae; genus Monoplex; species Monoplex corrugatus. Next base: position 30,130,265 of record CM060313.1, on the reverse strand, counting down.
CCTTGCAATGTTATTCTGTTATTCTGACTGTGGTTAACTGCACACTACAACAAGAACATGCTGCCAGCAGGCAATGCTCTGCACTGACATGGTTCATAGACATACTACGAAGGGATATCGAGTGGCTCCTCAAAACTCAAGTACCACAATCTGCACACTCCAGACAATGCTCGACCATCATGCTGGGTTGAACAAAGTAGTTCTTTTTCCAGCAGGTTTAAGATTATTTCTCATAAAAAGATAAATCTCTGGCTACCCACGATGCTGAAAAACCCACAGGTTCAGCTTTTCTGATTGTTATCTTTTCACATTTTTACCTTAGGATTAACGCCAGCCATAAAGATCTAAACAAGACAACCAGGGTTGGTTATAGAGGGTTCCAAGTTTATAACATCATGCAGATTATGGGTAACAATACTCCTGCGGTTGTAAAATTAACTGCTCCCATTCAGTGATCAGCTGTTACTGATACAATGATGTAATAAATCTGCCAATGAGATCTGGTTGCTTTGCAGCCAATATAGATGACAACACCTTAAAACCAAATTGTAAGAAAGCTGTCTGAAAAGGAAAATTAGCTATGCGGACCTATAGACATAACCCACTTAGACCAGTGCTTACAGGAAGAATGGGAGACAGATGGCAGGAAAGATCTTACTAACCACTACCCTCACCAGAATGTTCTGTCATTAATTCTTCTAAACTATACCTCTACAGTGTTCTGCATCACAACATACAATTGTAAATACAGTATACTGTACTAATGTCTGGGATATAAAGTAATTACACACACAGTATTTTAAGACAGTTCTTCTTAACAAACACAACCACAGAAACAAGTTAAAAAAAGGATAAAACCTTTTGCTTTCTTTCAGACAGCAGTTAGAAGTCAATCTTAAAGTTACATTCAAGTTTACCTCCCTTAATAGCGATGTGTTGCTCTTTTTAAAATCCGTGTGTGTGTATGTGTGGGGTGGGGGGGGGGGGGGGTCTTTGATTTAATATCTGTTCACTAAATTTTAGACAAACAAGCAAACAAAAAAAAGAAGAAGAAAAAAAAGGATACATGAGGAGAGAAGAGGAAACATGGAAATGGTTAATCTTCAGGAAAAAGAAATGAACCAGAAAAACAACTGTGCCAAAGACAAGAAAGAAAAATTCACAAATGACGTTATCATAATTAACGACTGAAACAGTAAAATTGGCTAACCATAACACTGAACATGAGAAATAACAGCACGGTAAAGATAATTCGCCATAGGACTTTTTGACAGGCTAACAAAAAATTCATATGTTAAGGATGGTGAGGCAAATATATCAGAAACTGTCTTCGTTGATAGCGTAGGAATATGTCGTTTTACCCGAACGCATGAAAGAATGTGTTATCTTCTTTCCACACAGACACACTACATTCCTGGTGTATTTTGTTTTGAATGCATCAAGTTTCCACCTATACATAAGGGATTGTATACTTCTGCTGGCAGGAAGGAACTGCTTAGGAGTTTCACTAATTTCAAAGTTCATGTAACATTTTTCATATTTTTTCTGTTTATTTTGAAACTGCTTCCATATGTAGGTGTCCGCTAAGGTAAATCACTCATGCAATGAGAGGGAAAGTTGTATATGATTTGAATCTGGTGAGCTCTTTGTCCCCCGTTGGCAGCCCTATCAAACGGGGGGCCGCCCTATCAACCATATCATTGTAATGAAAAGAACTAAGGGATGGTATCCAGCAGAAAGTAATATCAGTGCCTCATAAGGATAAACTATTAATCATGTGAGTAATTTCCAATATCATTTCAGATCTTGTTTGTAATTTTGATAATTCAAGAGCTTGAAGTACATATTTTGAATCAACGCAAAAAAGTATCTGGGGAATCCTCCTAGGAAGATTTATCATATAATTCAAAGCTATTAAGATTGCAAAGAGTTCTGCAGTAATGACAGATTTAGCAAGTCCTATATAGAAAGATTTCTCAATTTTGAAAGCAGGTATTAAAAACGTTGAGCCTGCTTGTCTTTCAATTATTGATCCATCAGTGTAAACTTTCAAGCGATCGAATAAAAGTCTTCTATATGACATTTCACTTGACTTGCCAGTAAGTTGATATTATCTTCTTTTTTTAAGTCAGTGTGGTGTATGTCAAATCGTGCTCTTTGAAGTTCCCAACTGGGTACTGGTGAAAACGAAGGTATTAAAGTTACAGGATCTGCTTCTAGATCAATTCCAGAATCTTTCCTAACATCAGCTGTAAATGTTGCAAGTGTGACCTGTGAGGATATCAATTTAGCTCTTTTTGGAAAGTCGGTGTCTGATCTTACTTTTGTCTCTGTTTATATGCTGTTTTCTATGGTGGTGTTTCTTAACAGAAATTTAGTAGAAGCACCCTTCCTTTGTTCATCAAGCGGTAACAATTTGATTGCATTGTATGTGCGAAGGCAAGAGGCATGCATTCGGAGACCCAGCACAAGTTTGAAACCTTTACAATCTATGCTCTGAAGTTTTGTTAGCAAGTGTTTCGGTGCACTAAAGAAGATTTCTTGGGCATAGGTTAATTTAGATCTAATAAGCGATTTACAGAGATGAACAAGTGTTGATGTATCTTGTCCCCATGTCTGTTTGCGAACTATTCTCAAGAAATTTAAACTTTCTTGAGCTTTTGTTAATAAGTATTCAATATGCTGATTCCAAGATAATTTTGCTGTAAGGAAAACTAAGAATTTAATCGACTCGTTATACTGAAGAAGAGTATCTCCCAGTTTGAACGTAGGAACATTTGGAAACTAAACTATCTTTGTTTTTTCCACAGATAGATGCAGTCCATTTTCTATCATATATCGTGCTATTTTATCAAGCTCTAATTGGTAACATTTACGCGTATAATAAAGACAGCGCAGAGGAGTTTTTTCTTTTCATATTTACCTGCATCCACATGCATAAATCGTCAGCATATTGAACTAAAACTACATGTTTAAAAATTTTACTAGATAAGTCATGCAATAATATCAAGAAGAGAAGGGGAGCAATAACGGATCCCTGAGGGATACCCATTTGAAGAAGTCATTTTTTGGAATACACATTTTCGATCCTCGTTTGAATTACACGGTCTTCTAAGAAGCATTTGACATAATCAAAAATGTGACCTGTCAGCCCTATGCTTTTCAATATGAGCAATAATCCGGAGTGCCATACTTGGTCGTATGCTCTAGTGATATAAAAAAAATGCAGCTAAAACACATTGACGTCTGGCAAATTGTTGTTTGATATTAGTGGTTAGCTTTGTTAGGAGTTCCACTGGTGACCTACCTTTTCTAAATCCTGCCCGATTCATTGGTAATATGTTATTCTTTTCACAGTAGTGCATAAACCTCTTTAAAATCATTTTCTCCTCCAGTTTACATACGTGCCATTTTATTGCAATTGGCCTATAGTTTTTCAAGTCAGTATTACATTTACCTGGTTTTAGTACTGGAACCACTATTGATCGTTTCCAATAGTCAGGCAGTTTGCCGCTGTTCCAGCATATTTTAAACATGTGTGTGTGTATGTGTGTGTGTGTGTGTGTGTGTGTGTGTGTGTGTGTGTGTGTGTGTGTGTGTGTGTGTGTGTGTGGTGCGTGCGTGCGTGCGTGCGTGTGTGTGTGCATATGTGCCTGCAGGGTGGGTTGAGGGGAGGAGACAGGAGGGAGAGAGATGTGAGAGAGAGACAGAGAGAGAGAGACAGAGAGAGACAGAGACAGAGAGAGAGAGAGAGAGAGAGAGAGAGAGAGAGACAGAGAGAGAGAGAGAGAGAGAGAGAGAGAAGAGAGATTATATGTTCAAAAGATTTCTCAGCTCTTTCTGGTTGGATCTTGGATTTCTTAAGAAAGTCTATACTGGAATACTGTTTTTCATGAGGTATAAACACACCACCTTTCATTTTTTCCTGCAAGCTATCATACACTTTAAAGATGTGAGACACTGCACAGGGAAAACAAGCTCATATTTTAAAAAAACACAAAATTATCCCCAACATAAAACAAAACAACAAAACCATATCTACTTGCAACAGTCAAAATCAATCTCCACTGCACTTCTAGAGAAAGCAGGGGCTATAGAATGCAAATTCCATTATACAATCAGCTTGATGAGTCATGTGACAAAGATTCTATTAAGAATAATCAAGATGAGGAACAGAATCAAAAAGGGAAACAGCAGAACTGTGGATTTGTTGAAGGGATAGGAACTATCAATGCCAATACACCCTAAGAACTCTTATAGAAAGATCTACTGAGTTGAATAAGGTTTTATACATATTTATGTTTTGTTGATTATGCCAAGGGTTTTTGACTGGGTAAGACAAGATGAACTGATCACTGAATAAGGCACGATAAACTGATCAACCAACTAGAAAGACTCAATGTTGATGGAAAGGATCTAAATTGATAAGGAATATGTATTGGGAATAAAATGCAGCAATGCGAGTAGAAAATGATATAAGCTCTTTAAAAAATATCAAAAGACGGGTTAGGCAAGGAAGTGTTCTGTCACCAGATTTGTTTTCATTTTACAGCGAAACCATTATAAGAAATATAGAAGAATGCACAGGGGTAAAGGCTGGAGGACAAATGTTAAGCAATCTTTGTTAAACTGCAGAAAATGAAAAACATCTATAAAATCTTGTGAATGTAACAGAAATAGAAAACAGAATGAAAGGCCTGGAGCTAAATAGCAAGAAGACTGAACTGTACTGTGGCAGCCAACTGGACGGAGAGTGAACAGGGGAAGGAAAACAGACTTCATTGATCTTCTCAAAAGGGACACTGGCCTCGAAAACATCGATGAGATCAAGGCAGCTACGTTGGACAGGAGCAAGTGGAAGGAATACGTCACAGAGGCTTGATTGGGAGATCGGCCAAACTGAACATAAATAGAACTGAATTCATGTAATCAGTACAAAACAAGAAATCGTCTCATGCAAAGTAACAGCAAATGGCACAACACTGAGACAAGCTGAGAAGTTTAAATATTTGGGAATACTCATCTCACCAGATGGTAGATGCACTTCAGAAATAGCCAGCAGAACTGGCCAAGCTAATAGTATTAAAATAGTAGGCCTATATAAAAAAGCTTTTCATTTTCTTGAATGATGTATTAGTAATACATCATTCAAGAAAATGAAAAGCGTTTTTACCAACAAATGCCTATCATTTAACATCAGGAAGAGGGTTCTTCAGTGTTACATAAAACTGATATTGTTGTATGGATGCGAAGTACGGACAGTCAAGCAAAGGAAGAACACATCATAAGAAAGAATGCTGAAGGACCACCCATAATGACAGATTATGGCAAAAGCAGGGTAGAAAAAGATGAAACTGGGAAAAGCCCCAGGACCAGACAATATTTCTACAGAAAAAAAAACAGCATGAGCAAGGTTGATATTGTAGTGTGTGTGAACATTTTTTGAGAAAATGAAAACAAAATGCAAAAATAGTGGTCAAAATGGCGTCCGATTTTATGACATAGCTAACCTGACTTTTTCAAAGTGTGTTTTCAAGATAGCAGGTCAATCATTTAACTAAATTAATATACTTATGTCACAACAATAAGCTTAATAAGCGGTTCAAATGATTCAAATTATCAAATTTTCATTCTGGCTTTTTAATTCGGATGACAAAAATTACGGTAACCGCGTTACATGGCATGTCCCATGCACACTGCATCCAAGTCGTGAGCTTATATCTTCTTGACAGCTAATTTGGAAACCCAAAGCCAGACAGAACGCAAGTTTGTATCACAGTAATTTATTCTAATGTGATTTTCAGAATGATTTTGCATTCCTATTTGAATAGGGTCGGATATTTTTCACCATGTCCCAAATGAAACGACAGTTACCTCAAAACTTCTAAGACTGTTTTTCACCATGCTCTTTGAAAGTTCCGTTCAAACACTTTAGTGTAAGTCATCTTTGCTCTTACGCACTGATTGATGACGTTTCCATGAAAATCCACAACTCTGTGGGTCATGAGGACACAAAAACTGCGACATGTCCCATGTTTGTATAATCGGAAACGCGGTTACCACATCGCCTGTTTAGAGGGTCTGTGAACAATCTTCGGAGTTTGAAGGTAAGGAAAATGATTTTAGATGATTATTCACCAAACAGTGTTGCTGATATTTTTATTTCTGGCTCAATACCACTTAAGTACAAAAGGCACTGTGCCTCAAGCTTTGTTGTCTGTTGTCCCATGATATGCCAGTTACTGCAAAAAGCCTGTTGTGTCTTATAATGATCCAAAGAGTGGTTGTGCATGGTCCACTTTGTAGTTTTAACTTGAGCTTAGATACTAAGTTTAACTTTCTCTTCTGTTATCATGAATCTTTTCGATGATTGACAATAATGGATCATAGGTAACTCTGTTTCAAGGGACACTGATCTGATAAAGAAATTTTACATCTACCGGTAAAAGAAGAACATGTCTCATTTCTGACTTTTTTTGTGTTTTTTTTTGTTATGCCTTTTTTGTCAGGTTCTGGAGGTTGTTGACATGGAGAAGGGCAGCGATTGCCTGCTTCACTACTTGGTCAAGAAGGACGGTGTCCTCGTTTGGGAAGACCAGGCCTGGCATCCCACATCCCAAATCAAAGACACTGTGCCACCACCAACTGTGACCAAGCCTTGTGCCTGGAAGACACCTGGCTTTCACTTTCAACTAAAATACACAGAAGAACAAAACTTTTTTTTTTTTTTCATTCTTGTTTGGTGTGTCCCATGTAACAGAGTTACCTTTCAAGAAAACATTTGCACAACTCCTCTCTATTCGGCTGTTGGGAAATAAAAGCTTGTGACAACGATGCTGTTCTTGCATTGTACATGTGTGTGAAAGATGATTGAAATACTGTTATTTTTGTGTACACTGTGAAAAATATAAATGAGTAGATCACTCGCGTTACAGTGTTCCCATGTGTTATGCCAGTTTTCCAAGTATTAGATGTAAACCAAAATCACCAAATTATTCATCAAACTTTTCATACAACATCCTCTACAACTTCAAATCAAAAGTAAGTAAATATTAAAATAACATCTCTAGTTTTATCCAAGTTAGTGTTCCAGTTTAATGCGTGTTACCTTTTTAGAGTAGAAATGTTAATTACCCCGCTGCATTCAAACCTTGTTAGCTGCTGCTTCCCTTTTTGCAAATTTATAAAGACTAAAAATATAGGAATGATAACAGCAAATAACAGCTTCATTGGAAGTGTTTTAAATTTTTGGTCATGTTCCACATTTTAGTGACCACTAGCAAAGAATGACAGATTGGGAACAAACAGCACCAATGACAGTAGAAAAAGATACAAGCTCTCTCCAAAATATCAAAAGACGGGTTAGCAGGGACATGTTCTGTCACCAGATTTGTTTTCATTTTACAGCGAAACCATCAAGGGAAACCTTGGAGAATGCCCTGGGATGAAGGTTGGTGGAAAAAATGATAAATAGTCTTCATTATGCAGATGACTTCATTCTAAGTGCTGACAACGAAAAAGACCTACAAAATCTTGTGAATGTAACAGAAACAGAAATCAGAAATAAAGGGCTGGAGCTGAATAGCAAGAAGACTGAAGTCATGGTAATCAGTAAAAAACAAAAATCCCCTAAGCAAAATAACAGCAAATGGTCCAACACTGAGACAAGTTGGTAAGTTTAAGTATCTGGGAACAGTCATCTCACCAGACAGCAGATACACATTAGATATAGTCCGCAGAATTGGCCAAGCTAAAACAGCATTCAAGAAAATGAAAACTGTTCTTACCAAAAAATGCCTATCAACTGACATTAGGAAGAGAGTTCTTCACTGTTATACAGAACCGATACTGTTGTATGAATGTCAAGTGTGGACAGTCAACACGCAAAGTCAGAACGAGATTAAGGCAGCTGAAATGTGGTTTCTAAAAAGAATGGTAACAGTTCCATGGACAGCAAAGAAAACAAATGAGACAGTCTTGAAAGATGCAAACACAGAAAGAACACTTACGAAGAAGATTAGAAACAAGAACATTTATGAAGAAGATTAGAAACAGACAAGCAACATTTAAAGGATATTTTATGAGGCATGAGAAATTTGAGCACCTTGTCACAACAGAAAAGCTGGAGGGAAGAAGAGCACCAGGTAGATCCAGGGAGAAAATACTGGACAGACTTGTGGAGTGGACAGAGAGGGTGTGAGATGCACTTGCAGTGACAAAAGATAAGATTAATATGGAGGGCAATGACCATCAACACCATTCAGCAGCACACATGATGATGATGACTGATACTCCTGATTCTCTAAAATGCTCTCCTGTCCTGTATTTTATAACCAAATGATCTGATTGTCACTCTCCACTTATCTGAAATCAAATGGTACACTGTAAGAGGAACGGAGGAGTAAGTGGGAAAATTAACAGTTAGGTGAGGATATGAATAATGGTGAAGGAAGAAATACAGAACTACTGACATGATAAAGACAAACAGATCTTAGCATTCATATTTACTGAACAAGTGGAATGATCGTCTGCTGCAACGATAGACAGTGCACAATACAGCAACTTACAATGTGTATAAAATGTTAATTAAACAGTATGTTGCTACAATAGACTGTGCATTATATAATTATAACTAATACTGTGTATAAAATATTAATAAACATAAATATTGAGAAAGAGAGAGAGAGAGAGATGGAAGATAATTTAGTGGACACAGGCAAAGATAGATACACAGCAGAGATGTGAGATTGACAGAAAAGAACAGACAAATACAGGCAGGAAAGAGACTGTATACACTTACCACATATAAAGCTTTTTGACAATATGTTTTGCTTAGACTGTATTCACAACCCCTGTCTACATAACTAATCTATATAACTTGAGATTTTCACAAATGTACAGACGATACACAACTCTCAAAAACGTTTTTCACCCAGTAATTTCTCCTCTGTTCAGAGTAGCACTCAGACATGTATTGATGAAGCTTTGTCCTGGATGTATGGCAATAAAGTTGAATGCAGAGAAAATAGAAGTGATGCCTGTCGGCAGTACTTCTCCACTTGAATTAGTTGGTAATGAATCTGCAAACACTTATAGTACTGATATTTTATTCCAAACCTCTGTGAAACATCATGCGGTAAAAATTGACTCAAACCTGTCTATGTAAAAACACATCAGCAACATCTGCCACTGTTCTCACCAAAGGTTCAGGAAGACTGCTTCTCTCAGACTGTATCTATCTAAACCAGCTTGTAAATGATTCGTTTCTGTAATTTCCCACGTAGACTATTGTAATTCTGTGCTAGCCTGCTTGCAAGCAGAACAAATGTTTAACTGTAAAGTGTTCATAACAATTCAGTATGTCTATATGTAGAAAGCATGATAACAGCACCACCTCTCAAAGTACTCCACTGCTTACCAATCAAATCTTGCTGCCAGCATAAAATTACAAATCCTGCATATCGCCTTTTTGATGGGTCTTAACAAACTTACCTTTCAAATGGCTTCTGCACATATCAAACATCATGCCCCATTCAATCATCAAAAGAAAAGCTTCTGGGGGAGTCCTAACACATCCTTAAGTTGTCAGCTGGACAATATGCTTTCAGTTTCATTGCACAATCTGTTTAAGTCACAGTTGAAGAGTTACTGCTAATCCAGGCCTTCCATTCTTGATAACATAATTTCTCCTCCACCATCATGTGGTATTAGATAATCATTCGTGTGTGTGTGTGTGTGTGTGTGTGTGTGTGTGTGTGTGTGTGTGTGTGTGTGTGTGTGTGTGTGTGTGTGTGTGTGTGTGCGCGTGCGCGTGTGTGTGTGTGTGTGCGTGCAAGGATATACGTGTACATATATGATTAAACAGTGTTGAGTGGAGTGTGTATATATACGAGGGTACTTTCCAGTAGAATGAGACCAATAAACTTATACATCAAAGACTCACCGGCAAAAAATCATTCATTTCATCTGTTCGAAGTATCCACCTCCTGCTGCCACACACTTCTGCATTCACTCGATCCACTGTAGAAATGACGCTCTGTAGGCTTCTTACCATACCATACCATACCATACCATACCACACCATACCATACCATACCGCTGCAGACTGGTTTAGGCTATTCAGCCTTTAGTCTGGTCTTTTTCACGAAAAAAAACTTGGTCATTCATACAGTTGAAAAACTTCTTGCGTGGATATTGATGGCGCAACCATCTGAAAGTCTACCTAATCAGATACATGCGGTCTGCCCAATGGCGATCCAGACTGGCCTTGAAGCTGTGAAGAGATGGTGCGTTGACCACTTTTTCTGGGAGCGGGTTCCAGGGATTCATCACTCGATAGAAGAACTATTGCAACTCCCTTTCTTGAGCTTTAGACTATGCCCACGGGTCTGCTTAGTACTGTTTTCCAGGAAAAGAGGACTCTTCACGTTGTACAACTCATGTGTGAACTTGTAGGTTTCAATCATGTCGCCCCTGTCCCTTCGGTACTGCATGTTGGGTATCTTCAGTCTGGCAAGTCGCTCTTCATAGGGACAGTCAACCAAACCAGGAACCAACTTTGTTGCTCGCCTGAGAATGCCCTCGATGATGTCCTTATCTTTCTGATACCTTGGTGACCACACACTGTTGGCAAACTCCAGGTGAGGGCGTATCAGTGCGATGAACAGCTGTCGCATGGTCTCAGTGTCGAGACCATGGTAAGAGCGTCTGATCAGCCCTAGAATTCTATTAGCTTTGTTGACCTGTGTCTCGACATGCCAGCTGAATTTGAGCTCCTGATCTACCAATACTCCCAGATCTTTCTCTCCCCTTGATGACTCCAGCAGCACTCTCTCTTCGCTGTTGTGTAGTCTCATGCTATACACTGCCTTGGGGTTCCTGCGTCCGAGGTGTAGAACCTTACATTTTGTCACATTGAGCCGCAGCTGCCAACAATCTGCCCAGTCAACGAGTTTATCTAAGTCCTGTTGAATCCTGTCCCTCGTTTTGCTCCTCTACTGTGTCAAACATTTTTGTATCATCTGCCTACATCTGACAGATGCAGTTCACCACCTCTGGCATGTCATTGATGAACACAACAAACAGCATTGGCCCCAAGACACTACCTTGAGGGACTCCACTTAACACCGGCTCCCAACTGGAGAAATTCCCAGTGATCCCAACTCTTTGTCTTCTGCCTGTCATAAAGTCTATAATCCAGGATAACACCTGTGAAGTGACTCCGTAGGATTCAAACTTGGAGATTAACCGTTGGTGGGGCACAGAATCAAATGCCTTAGCGAAATCCAAGTAGACTACATCTATAGGTTTCCCCTCATCTAATGATTCAGTCCATGCATCCAGTACACTCAGAAGGTTCGTAACACAGGATCTCTTGCTGATGAAACCATGCTGGCATGGTGCGAGAAAGTTGTTGACTTCCATGTGGGTTATCACTTTGTCCCTCATGATGGACTCCATAACTTTGCAGACTGTGCTTGTCAAACTCACTGGTCTGTAGTTGCAGGGCTGGCTCCGATCTCCTTTTTTGAACAAGGGAGTGACATTCGCCTCCTTCCATTCTTCTGGCAACTTTCCTTCTTCTTCTGACTTAGTGAAAATAACAGAAAGTGGCTCTGCCAACTCCTCGGCAAGTTCCTTCAGAACACGTGAATGAACACCGTCAGGGCCGGGAGACTTCCCAGGGTTCAGGCGCTTAAGTTTCTTCAGTACCTCCTCTTTGGAAAAGCTAATCCTTTCTAACTTTTCTGAACACTCTCTTTTCTTACATGATGGCATCTGATTTAGTCTCTCCTGTGTAAAAACACTACAGAAAAATCTGTTCCAAGGTTTCAGCTTTATCCGCATTACTGGTTACTGTCCTAACTCTTTCGTCTACAAGATCTGCTACACCTTGCTTTGTCTTCAATTTGCTGTTAGCGTAAGCATAGAAAGATTTAGGATTTTTCTTTGCATCCTTGGCCACAGATCTTTCAAAGTTCCAAACAGCCTTTCTACATGCTCCTTTGGCCTGGTTCCTTGCTTTTGCATAGGCCTGGTAATCTTTGCCTTCTCTAGTCTCCATATACCTCTTGAAGCATTCCCTTTTCTTCTTGAGCTTAACAAGTGCGTTCTCATCCCACCACAGTGGTTTTCTTTTTTTCACATTTCCATTATATCTCCCCCCAATGTTGATCTTAGGAATACATTTGTCCATTTCCTCCACTAGCGTTTTTTTGGAACAGTCCCATGCTTCACCAATGCTAAGATCCTTAACTTTCTCAGACAGGTTTACCTCTCTCAAACCCTCCGCCAGTTTCTTGTAGTCTCCTTTAGCATAATTGTACTTTGTCTGTTGCTCCTTAGAAATGTTCTCTGTGTAAACTAGAAACTCGAAGTGAAGGACATGATGATGACTCATTCCAAGTGGAGGATTGTGGATGACGTTTCTGACCATACCTTCTTCACTGCTAAAAATCAGGTCAATCAACAAAGGTGCGTGGTTTGGATGAGTATGAGTGGGAAGCTTGACATGTTGAGTCAAAAATGTCTCCCTCACAAATGTCTCCAAGAACACTGTAGCTTTATGGTTTGGACTAGGTGGGGAGGTCTCATTACTCCAGTCAATTTCCTTGAGATTAAAATCTCCTGTTATTAACACATGGGATCTGCCAAAAAATCATATTCTTCATAAAACTGTACAATGTTGCATTGTCCTCTGCAGAATTGCTATCAGATCTGTACACACAGCCTACAAGGAGTTTGTCTCCCTTTTTCAACTTGATCTCTACCCACACAGTAGTATCTTTAGATCCTGGCTGATCAGAGACTTTCACTTCCTGCGCAGAGAGATACTTCTTTACATAAATCAAAACTCCTCTCTCTACATTGTCTTCACCGACATTGCAGAAACAGTCATAACCTTCTATGTTCAATTCTACTGTCTGAACATCAAAATGAAAGTTCTTTGGCACCACTTCAGTTATACAAATGATATCTGGATTCTCATTCTCTTTGATTCTCATTCTCTTGTGCGTTTGTTTAAGAGTCTATCTACATCTGAGTGTGTACGCTTCAACGTTTTGTCATCTATCACTGTTGGTCACGCTCAACCTCCATGGTACGAACATCCTGTTTCCTTGCTACACTGACTACCCTGTTCCCTCTGATCACCCAATGTGCTGTTTCTCCCTTGGCTTTTGCCTCTTCTCGCTTCTGATTTCTTACAGATACCAGGTTTCTCATTCGGTCTCGCTGTAAAGGGGTCAAGTCCTGTTTCAAATTGAGTGAGTGGAAGGTACTATCCTCATGCTCTTTCAGTTTCTTTGATGTCTTGAGTATTTCAGTGACTTCTTCCTTTGAACCTAATGTGGCTAGCATGGGTCGAGGTTTTGCACCGTTTCCACTACCATTGTTGCTTCTTCTGCCTAGCCTTCTCATTACTTCACACTGATAGAAACGCCAAGACCTCTGTCGCACATGTCTTTCATGAACCAAGTGTCATGTTCCTTGCGTTCTGTTACGTCGCTGGATTTACTTTCCTCTACACCAAAGACAACAATGTTCGCTTTTCTCCTGTCTTGGTCCTTCATCTCTTCAGCACCCTGTTGGGCAGCTTGGCTGGTAGTCTGTTTCAGCTGCGACTTCATATCATCTTGAGTTGTTTTCAATTCATCTACTTTCTTTTCCAAGGCCCTGACAGGGTTCTCCAGACTCAAGACGTCCTGCTTAGAAGCCTTCTGGTCCAGTGTTTGTTCCACAGACTCAAGTCTTGCCTCAAACAGGCTTAGAAACTCTTTACATTTGTCCTAAACTGCTTTGTCAGAGAATACAGCCTGCAAAGCTGGCTGGTTACAGTTCTCGCAAAACCAGTGAACATCTGGCCTTGCCATGAAAGAGTATTCACTCTCGCTCACATTTACACACCTGATACAGTACCATGCCAAACAACGCTCACAAGAAAGGAGCTTATCTGTACTGTCACTGAACATTTTCTTGCAGGCTACACATTCTGCAACACTCTAGACGCTTTGTTCATCATCCCTTTCCTCATTCTGAGTCTGATACCCTTTCAGTTTCAATGTTTCGTGTTGCTGAGTTTTCATTCTCCCTTTTGCGGGAGGACGGCTCCCACTTCCTTTCCTAGTTTTATCTCCTGACATATTGCTGGTATTATGTAGACTCAACTTTTATTTACAACATCCCCATCGTACATAATTCCATGCCATTTCATTGATATCCGAGTGCAGCTACCATAACTGAAAAGTATGTTTGAGAAATGTTTACACTGTCACGTCACGTTTCACTGATATCCGAGTGCAGCTACCAAAACTGAAAAGTATGTTTGAGAAATATTCACACTGTCACGTTTCCCTCTGTAATTCTGCCGCCATGTTTCTTTCCACAATCCTACTCGCTACTGTCCTCTCCACAATTCTTCTTCTTAATGCACAAGTATCTCTAAAATAACTCTTCGTTCCCACCGAACATTTCAATAGCACCACCGCACAAAAACAATACTTTTTCCTCAGTTCGACCTCATCGCAACAACACACTTTCTTTTCTTTTTTTTTTTTTTTTTTTAGTTCAAGACCAGACAATTACTCAAACGTTGCCGCCATCACGTTGCCCCGATAGGGTCTTCACCTTTAAATGTTTGTCTGGATTTCACATAAACGTGTCATGCCCGTACAATTAGTAAAAATTATCACGAACAGTCAAAGCAGTACCACTTCTGTTCTAAAAACAAAAGTAGGCTGAATGGACAAATCGACACAGAAACACAAAATGCGACCTCCTTCTTTGGGTATATGTGACAGACACTGGAAAACTGCTGTTCCCAAGGCTGCTCGGCTCTTGAAACTTCTTCCTGCCAGTGATTTCTTCAGATGTGGAAACAGGTAAAAGTCACAGGGTGCAAGGTCTGGGGAGTAAGCAGGGTGTGGCAAAGTATGGATGCTCTCGGTTGCAAGGTATTCTCGTACGAGCCTTGACTTGTGAGCAGGTGCGTTATCATGAAGAATCTTGATTCCTCTCATGCCTGCGGATGGTCAGGAAGTTGCATAAAACTGCTTGATGTCAGACAGTACCGAGTCTCTGTAGAACTTTCCGGTGATGGTCTCTCCTTGCTTGCATGGTTTCTGTTGCACGATCCCCTTTGTGTTGAAAAAGATGGCGTATAGCACTTTCTTTTGCGAACGTTGACGACAAGCGATTTGAGGAGGAATCCCACCTTTAGGAATCCAGGCCTTGTTCTGTGACTTTCTCCAAGTTCATACATGTACACCCAGGTTCGTCACCTGTCACAATTTCATCCAGCCGCTTAGGGTCGCAGTTCTTGTAAATTTTCAGCGTTATCTTGGCAGAAACGTAACCTACCCCCCTTATTTTCTGGCGTCAAAATATGAGGGATCCATCTTGATGACACCTCACTATAGCCAAGCTGATTTCTTAGGATCCTCGATGCAGTCGACGAATGAATGTCGAGACAATCAGCGATCTCTTCAAGGCTGACTCTTGAATCAGCATCAACCATTGCCTTCACACTAGCCACTAACTTTTCATCGCACATTTTGCTTTTTCACATTTTCCCCCTGTTGTCTTCAGTGCTGGCCTAGCCACTTGCAACATGTTTTACCCATCTGAACACAGTTGCTTTCAAAGGAGCAGAAGGTTGTCCCAAAGCTCTCATGTCTGCAAGTATTTCGGATGCATTCTTTCCGAGGTCGACACATACCTTGATCTAGCTGCGATAATCCGCTTTTGAAAACGCCATTTTCTTTGCCATTTTTCAAACCAGTGTCTGACAGGGCCTTGACATACACTGTCAGAAGCGTAAGACAGATCAAAGATGAATAACGAAATTTGGCACAGAATTACATCATAGACTGACGTTTTCTGTGACGTAATTTTCCATTTTCTGTAAATGCTTTTCAAGCTATACAGACGTGGTCTCATTATACTGGAAAGTACCCTCGTAAGTGTGTGTGTCCTGGAGCATGTGTGTGTATGTGCGTGTGCTGTCAGTGCATCTGTATGTATTGCACTGTATACAGCAAAATTAGTCAAAAATGAGTTTAGAGAAAGGTGCTACACAATAATAATTCAATATCTATTATCTGTCAAAATACATTGACAAACAAAACAAAAATGGTCAACACAGGGAAAGATGATACAGGATACAAAAAGTGCAGCAAAGTGAGATGTGCTGGAACTGGTAATGATATACGAACTCAGTCAGAGCAGTAAGAGGATATACTTCAAACTGGGCAAAAACACCCAAACACCCAAAAGAAAATGCTGAGAGTAGTTACCAGCAATTAATTTTTTTCTTTTTTTTTTTTACTTTACTGACCCGTAAGAGAAATGGTGCTACTAGCCACAATGGAAAGGTCTGAAATCAATGAATAAAACATCAGTACTGTATGGTGTAGTGGAAATGAGATCTTCTCTAAAATCCTTATTTACTCACTTATATGCACTTACGGTTTTTAACGTGTGCTATCCTAGCTAGCTCAATTCTCTGTCTTGGCCAAAATTTCGGTCGAGTGACATCCATGGACTTTGTTCTGGCAATGCTAATCAATGCCCTTCCACTTGATGAGCCTCTGTTCAACTCGCTTTATTTCATCCATTGCCTTTTTAAACCTAAAAGATGTCCTGTGTGAAAACCAAAATGATACGAGCGGGGATGGTGAGGCTGGGTTCTGTTAGAAACAGTAGTGCATATAGCTAAACATGGATTTAAGAAAAGTTTCATAAAGCACAATTACTATTTTAAACATGAATGAATTTAAAAAATGGAGAATTGCCCTTGTCCAATGGCCATGGGACAAAACCAGTCTTAAGTATAGTCTGAAGACAGTTTTCCCCCTTCTTTTGTCAATCTTTTTCCCCCTTCTTTTGTCAATCTTAAATATAAGGATTTTATAAAGACTTTCCTGTTTCTCACAATGACATCCATACCGCTTCACAACACACCTGTCACTTAAAATCATCATCATCATCATGTGCCATGCCACATGGCACTGGCAATCATGGCCTCCATACGAATCTGGCAATCATGGCCTCCATACGAATCTATCTCCTACCTTTCTTATCCCCCACCCACTGCAAAATTGTCAAATATTTTCTCCCTGATGCTCTTTAACCCTCTAACTTTCTTGCTGGACTAGGTGTTCAAATTTTTCTTGCCTCATACAATGTCCAATAAATGGTGCTTGTCTTTTCCTAATCTTCTTTATTAACTCTTATTGTCCGGCAAGCCGACTCAGTCGGCTTTCCGTCCAACCTGAATGGACGGTGAGCTGACTCAGTCGGCTTTTTTCAGTACCAGACATCATGATTGCGACAATTACTACTTTCCCGACATCAGCCGGCTTTACGGCTTCCTTTACGGCAAAAGATACTTCTGCTTTTGTTTCATGCTTTTCTGTGCCGGTGAAGTGGTTTGAAGTTGGATTTTTTTTTGCATCTTGTGCTGTGTTTTGATTTGTCATGGCATCGGGTGGGTGGCGCCCTATGAGACTGACCGCTGAGCAGGCGATAAAATTGTTTCAAGAAACACTGGACGATAGTAATAGCAATAATATCATCAGTGACAGTGATTAGAGTTTTCTGACACTCAAAAGGTGAGTTGGTTTCTTTGGATGGTGGTGACACTTCAGCAAGGCCTTATTCAAAGAAATGACGACTTTCTGAAACTCACCTGACATCATATGATCGTGAAAAAGTCCACAGATGAGCACACACTGTTTTTTTCAGTGGTTTTTACTTATTTTTGCATCAAATAATGGTTCTACACTAGAAAATTTGCAGCCACTATAGAAAAAAAAACTCACAAACAAGTTGTCACATGTGTAGCAGATAAGGTGTCTGGTTTTTGTCATTTTCAGGGATGTGACCTGAAGTCAATTAGAGGTGAAAAGCATCAAAATAAAGCAACAATGACATTTCTTGTGATGGTGAACTTATTGCTAGAATGTCAAGGAACATCTTTTTTTTTTTTTTGAGAGTTTGGATGTACAAGGATTACCTGGTCAGCTATAGCACTTTGAGTATCAATCATACAACTGTTTTTTGTCTGTGCTGCAAAATGTGTGTCTGTAATTAGCATTTCTAATTGTCTCAATATGACAATAATATCAATGTATTATTCACACGATGCACAATTTTATTTTGAACATGGGCATACCAAAATGTTTGCTGTATGTTGGATACAAAAAAAGTTATCATTTTACTGACCTAACCCCTCTCTGACAATTCGCATAGTGCAAAGCCTTCGGCCAGACTTAAAACCCCTAACCGACAATAAGAGTTAATGTTATTTTTGTGTTTGCTTCTCTCAAGACTGCCTCACTGTCCTGTCTTTGCTGTCCATGGAACTCTTTAACATTCTTTTCAGAAATCACATTTCTGCTGGGTTGTACTGTCTTTGCCGTTCATGGAACTCTTTAACATTCTTTCCAAAAACCACATTTCAGCTGTCTCAGTCTTGTTTTGACTCTGCTTGTTGATTGTCTATGCCTCACAACCACACATAACACGTTCTACATAACACCGTAAAGCTCTCTTTCTTTGTCTCTTGAATATCAAAGCCAATATACATTACATACATTGTATCTGTGTGTCGACATGTAAAATAATTTCAAAACCACAAGATGGTTCAGACATTCGCCTGACAATAACTAAACTCAAACTTCTAGTGTTTGTTTCTCACTGAGGCCTTCGGAAATGGACAAAAAACAAGTTGGAACCCATGTGCCATCTGGCCTGTGCACGAAATAACATCCCACAATTGAAAACTGTGAAGAACTGGGCATTCACTTGGCTGCCCTGGCATAAAATATTAAGATTCATTTCCCAAGTCACTCCCCCTGAAGGCCTATTAACCTTTTTGCCTTTCTGAAGTCTGGGGGGAAATGGTAGTGCTGCACCACAGTGATACACACTCAGTGGGGTGAGCAGTCAAAGTTTCACATGGTAAAATCAATTGTGACAAATGAATGAATGTCTAGTCCTGGTGATTTTTCTCATTTTCGACTGACTAACAACTGATATCACTTCAATTAAGAGAGGTTCTGGTTCAAAGTGCTAAAAATCAAGACAAGGAGTATTTTGTGGATTTGTTGCCATAGTGTCATTGAATAAATTTTTACCATATTCATGCCATCTTGCAGTACCATATCAGAATGTCTGAATACTGACAAAGCAAAAGTCTAATCCTCAAGCTGATGTCCACTTGATCACAAAGTAGCAAAATCCATTGTACAGTTCATCTTAGAACAATCAATACATGTACAAAAAAGTTGATGCAATGGCACTCAACAAAAACCTTGTACACTGCTCAGTCACTGTTCACGAATCCATACAAAGTCCATACTAAAATTATAACAATGTTCATTATCTCTTGATAACACTTTTGCTGATCTGATTGATCAGAGTAAAACTCCATCTTCTTGAGTTTAAAATGTCAGTTCATCACCTTCTACGAGTTGTCTGGTATGACCTTCTGCCATTTTCTTCTTTTTCTTCACAATTTCATAATCTTCTTTCTTTTTCTTTCAGCCTTCTTAGTATTTTTAAGTCGCAACTGTTCTTCCAAGTATCTTGTGTTCCCTGTATATGCTCTCCCAGCATCCAGCAACAACTTCTTTTTTAGGATGACACCAGCATCCATGATGTGATCCAAGATAGTTCTTCTGGCTTTCAAAGCTTCTGGTCCAGGTTTTCTGACATGTCTTTACTGGGAGGAAATATATGATGCCTGTCCATGACACTGAATAAAAAGTTTCTGAATCACTTCCCAGATGTTCTGATACATTTGGTTTGTCATGGCACTTTAGGTTCCAAGGCCATTAGGACTCAGAAAACCATTTTCATTATGAGAATGATGGTGCATAAGTTTGATGCCTCTTCGGTCCACTGACCAGCCATGATGGCTTTCTGTGTATTCTCTCCAGCCCATGACGAGATGTCTTGCAGCGAGAGACTTTGTGGGTAGGTGTTGAAATCGGGATAGTGTCATGGTGATGATGTGCCCCATAGATGTGTTTAGGCCATTGTCCCCAAGACCATCAGGGGGTCCTCATCCTCTTTAAGGGTTGAATAATGTACAGGACCAAAATCACAGTCCTATGCTAAAGTGGCTGGTACACAATGCCCTGCTCCCCAACAGAGGGTCCCAATCTGGGACATCCCTGCTTAGGAATGTAGACCTGACACCCAGTTGCCCGGTGGGTGTCTCCAGGGAGCTTCCCTGATACCCATTTCGAAAGATCCAGGATCTATACATTCCATTTCCCTTCCCAGAGATCAGAGCAACTCTGGCAAAACCAGGCTGGGTAAGAGAAGAAGATAGTTTCCTCTGAAAATTGGCCAGGGTCCAGGGGCAATGTCCCAGCTGGGGGGGTCTGGGGGGCGAAGTACCCCAGAAGCTAAAGAATTTCTGTAATTTTGAGGCATTATGGATGCATTTCCTGATGGCAATTACAATAATTCAGTAATATTTCCTCTGAAAAGAAATTTTTTTCCCTCTGAAACTAGGAGTTCATCCGCTGAAATTAGTGGATCCGCTGAGAGTTACCCAGCCTGCAAAACTGCGCTTTAATAATAATGATAATAATAATTATTATTATTATTGTTACTACTGCTACTACTACTACTATTTCCCTTCTATAGCACAAACATCCATGTCAAAAGCATGCTCGTTGCACTTTACAGGAATAGAGCTAACAATACATGTGCACATGTATACACACTCACACTCATACGCACACACATACACACACACAAACACAAAACAACAGCAACATCACCAACAACAAAACCACACATAAACAGAGGATGCTGAGCTAGGGTACACTACCTTCTAGGTGTGTGACCCTTGATTCACGTTTCATCCTGTATCTCTCTCTCTCTCCCACTATCTCCCCAACACACACACACACACACACACACACACACACACACACCACACACACACACACACACACACCACACACACACACAGAGACAGAGAGAGAGACAGAGAGAGACAGAGAGAATGCTGAGCCAGAGTACAAATGACAGGGGAAGAAACAGAGAAGCTGAACAGGTTTTGATTGGCTATACCAGGAAAGGACCAAGAGACATCATTCCATCAAAATTCTCGCCAAGACTGAGAACTGAGCATGGTAGGTCAGCACATAGCTAAACAGGAATTATGAAGAATGCATGTGGCAGTACTAATGGCACAACACGAAAAGATGGAACAATCCTTTGAAATATTGCTTGTTTGAATAATCCGAGCCCTGTAAATAGCTCAAATACTGTCACGCAATAACTTTCTCATAGAAATCATGTCAAAAGAGGAAGAGAGGAGGAAGAGGGGGAGGGGGAGAGAGAGAGAGTGTGTGTGTGTGTGCATCAAAGTTGAAAAGATAAAAAGAACAAAACAAAAAAAAACCTTCGTTGAAAACATGAAATGTGCTATCTTTTCTACCCAAGTTGCTATATTTATGCAGTCACTCAAGATTTTAGATTAAGTGGAAACACAGGAGGGCTCACTGTTCTAAAGAATCATACTTGCAAAAATGTATTTGTAAAAGTTCTGAACAACTAGGACGAGGTGTGTGCTTACAATTATTGAAAACACAGCTGATTAAAATCATGGTTAAGAATTTTGAGAAAAGGTTTTACGTGCTTCTTTCGAAGAAGTGTGAGAAGTAACTGTGCTACATATACCACCACGAACGTATAGAGCTCAGTGCATGCAACAGTAAAGCAAGGTATTCTCTGTTTAATTTGCAAGTAAATGAATATGAATGTTTTGTGGAAGCATATTAAGGCAGTTCTTCCTTAACCCTTTCAGCGCCAGACATTCTGGAATGCAGAAACTTCCTGTGCCAGGTGTTTCCTGCAGCCGCAGCAACGACAACAGTCACTGCCATTAAATGCTTGTAACTTCCCTACTCTTCAGCCACTTCTCTAGCTGAAAAGTTAGAGGAATCCCCATGCCATGTGCAAAATACCGCCTCTTTTCTCTCCCAAACAAAAGAGTGTTTGCCACAAAAGCAACATAACATTTACTTGTTGCAAAAATGTGACACTGGTGGTGAGCCAGGTGGTTGCAAAAAATTCAACATCCGTACTGCAAATGTTAAGCATATGAAAAATTTCACGCACTTCTTTTGTATATATTTCATGAGTGTAGATCTCTGTTCAGATACTGTTACTGATGGCATTTTCTAAGATATTTTCATACTACTCCATAAGAAGGTGAAAAGATAAAATTTTCCAACTGATGAATTGTATAAACAATAAACAAGTGAGTATCAGACCTAATTGCTGACTAGCAGACAGTAAACAATAACAACTGATGAATAGGAGACAAGTTAACAATCTACCAAACGTGACACAAATGAAGATTTTTTTTCTTAAACCCTTTTTTACCTACACACAGTTACTGCTTCTCTGGCTTGATCAGAATTTCAGTTGAATGACATCCCCATGCCTTGTTCTGGAACAGCCAATCAGCGCCCTTCCTGCTTGACAAGCCTCTTTTCAACTTGGTTTTGTTTCTTTTACGGATCTCTTGAAAGCTTCTCTCATACGAACCACAGTGATACGAGTGATGATGGTAAGATGAGAGTTTCTGTTAAAAATTGTAAGTGCATACAGCTAAACAGGGATTTGAGAATAAATCATTTTAGCTTCATGCACAATTGGCATTTCTAACATGTGTGAATTTAAAGAATGGAGGAAGGGTGTGTTGTCTTTTAGGTTCGAACTGAGGATCAAGAAAGGGAAATGGTACAGTATATAGTCACAAATGAGATTCCACTGAGGCCATCTGCTGAAGAAAATGGAAATAGCTAAGATAGTGGATCAAAAAAGGGTTGTCAAAAAGCCACTACACTGCTGCTATAGTGTCCTTCAGAGGGACAGAATAATGAAAGCCCGAAGATGGTGATGATCGTGATAATCAACGGTCGGCCAACCCTCAACGGACATTGTGCTTTTCCTCTTCGCTATTCCTCGGACGATCGAGACACTAAACAGGTCAGCCAAAACGGTCGCACACTTTCAAAATCAAACCTGATCGAAATTGACACCACCGGTCTAAATCAAGAACTTTCAAAACGGTTCAAAATAATGACTTTAAACACTCAGTCCCTTGGTAACAAGACTCATGATGTTTGCGACCACATAATCCAGGGCAACTACGATTTGGTTTTTCTGACTGAAACATGGTTTCGGCCACAGGGGAATGAAGCAGACATTGCGGCTGTGACACCACCCGGCTTCACTTTGATTTCTTATCCACGGCAGGACAGAGCTGGAGGTGGCATTGCTGATATACAGAAACAGTCTTAAAAAACACATTTCTTCTCCATCCAAAGACTTTCCTTTTACAGCTTTTGAGGTGTGTGAGATTCGCCTGGACTTTGATGGTCAGATCTCTGTGTTTCTTTGTGTGTACCGTTTCCCACCTAGTGTCAAAAACAAACTCAAGATATCAATGTTCTTGGACCAGTTCCCTGACCTGCTCGAATCGTACAATATCTACGAAAGGCTGTTTGTTGTTGGTGATATAAATGTCCATTTTGATAATCCCTCTGATCGTTGTACTGTTGCTTTAAATGCCGTTTTTGAAAATTTTAGTCTGCAACAAATGATCAATGTACCTACTCAACGCAAAGGCCATACTTTAGATTGGCTAATCACAAACTGTGTTTCTGATGTAGTTGATTTATCTGTTCGTGACATGCTGTTATCTGATCATTTTGTCATCTCCTTTGAACTGTCTCTTAGAAAACCAGGCAAAGCAACAAAGAAAATCGCTTCACGCAATCTTAAGGCTATTAAGAAGAATGTTTTCAAGACTGATGTTCATACAGCACTTGAGTCAGCCTGTCAGTCCAATTCATCTGATCCCATATGTACTTACAACACATGCTTGCGTCAGCTGCTTGACCAACACGCCCCTCTTGTTATGCGTACTGTGTCAGACCGTATATCCGCCCCTTGGATGACACTTGAAGTCATTCATGCTAAAGTGCTACGACGTACCGCTGAGCGTGCGTGGCGTGAGTCCGGTCTGACCGTTCATAGAGAAATATATGCAGAGCAGCGTAACATAGTTACAAATATGATACGTGAAGCAAAGAAAAAGTACATATGTGGTAAGATAGCAGGCGCTGATAGTTCCAGAGAACTCTTCCACCTCAGTGATCAGTTGCTGGGAAAAGCTGGAGATACTGTGCTTCCTTCTAACATCCCCCCAGAGTCTCTTCCTGATAAATTCAATGAATTTTTTGTTGGAAAGATTGAACGGATCAGAAGCAGCTTTGACCCTGATACACCATGCCCCACTGATGCTGTTGTGTTCTCTGGTACACAGCTAGAAAATTTTGAGCTTATGTCTGAGGGTTGTGTGAGAGAGATACTGAAGAAAATGCCAAAGAAGTCATGTGACCTTGACCCTATCCCTGCCTCTATCCTATTTGATTGTCTAGATGAAATTACTCCAATTGTCACGTATATTATGAATAAGTCCTTGTCATCTGGTGTTGTGCCTCAGTGCTTTAAGCACGCTCTTGTCAAGCCCCTTCTGAAGAAGGCAAATCTCGACCCAGACTGCTTCAAGAATTATCGTCCAGTTTCCAATCTACCATTCCTATCAAAGGTGTTGGAACGTATTGTACTAGAACAGCTTCTGCAGCATCTGGAATCTCACAACCTGCTAGAGCCATTCCAGTCAGCCTACCATAAGTGCCATAGCACAGAAACCGCTCTATTGCGTGTGGTCAATGACCTCCTTCAGGCTTCAGACAATGGGAGTGTGTCTATCTTGTCACTGCTTGACTTGTCAGCAGCATTTGACACCATAGACAATAGCATCATCATAACGCGGTTGCGTACCACTTTTGGCTGTTCTGGAACGGTTCTGGACTGGTTTACCTCCTATTTGACTGGCCGTACCCAGTCGGTTGTCATTGGCCACAAATCAAATCCATCTGTGCTGAAATGTGGTGTCCCACAAGGTTCTGTCTTGGGACCTGTCCTGTTCACTATGTATACACAACCTCTCCGCACTATCATTCATCAGTCAGGTCACTCATACCACTTCTTTGCGGATGACTCACAGCTGCATAGCTCCTCTGCCCCATCAGATTTTGACGCTCTTGCGTGCAGTCTGAGAGATTGTATAGAGGATGTCTCCAAGTGGATGAGTGAAAACAAGCTGAAGATGAATGATGATAAAACTGAGCTTATTGTTACTGGTACTAAGTCAAAGGTCAATCAGGTTACTCATGCCCCCAAGTCTATCTCTGGTTGTGATGTATCTTTCTCACAAACTGTTAGAAACCTTGGCTTCTATCTGGATGAAACACTGTCTATGGAAGCCCATGTCAAACAGTTGTGCCATACTCTGTACTATCAGCTACGCAGAATTGGTAAGATTCGCTCCTTCCTTTCCACTGATGCTACCAACAAGCTTGCTGTCTCTTTCATACTATCTAGACTGGACTATTGTAACTCTCTATTCGCAGGTCTCCATGACAATCAACTATCTAAACTTCAGCGCATACAGAACCACGCGGCTCGCCTTGTTCTCCGCAAGCCCAGGCGTGAGAGTGCAAAATCTCTGCTTAGAACACTTCATTGGCTCCCGGTAAAGGCTAGGATTCAATATAAAGTTGCCTGTCTCTGCTTTCAGTGTATCTATCACAAGAACATGCCATCCTATCTTGCCAACCTCCTGCAGGGTTACAAACCTTCTCGAACGCTCCGCTCTTCTGACACCTCACTGTTGACTGTTCCTCGCTTCTCTCTAGACACCTTTGGTAAAAAATCTTTCTCTGTCTTTGGCCCAAATGTATGGAACTCTCTACCACTGTCTCTCAGAAAAATTTAAGTGTTTCTCAACCTTCAAACGGCACCTGAAAACCCACCTCTTTCAAACTCATCTAACCTGAAGAGCCTTAGTTTGCAAGTCTGTCATCAGACTAATCTCTCCTGCCTGTATAACAGTATTTTGTATAAGGGCCTATAGAGCAAGGTGTGTGTGTGCGTGCATGTGTGTGTGTGTGTGTGTGTGTGTGTGTGTGTGTGTGTGTGTGTGGTGTGTGTGTGTGTGTGTGTGTGTGTGTGTGTGTGTGGTGTGTGTGTGTGTGTGTGTGCTTGAGTGAGCATGTGTGTGTATCACTGTATGTGTACAGCTGAGGAAGGGATAGGGGAGAAATTGAGTGGGAAAGAGACTGAAATACTTTAAAAAACTTTTTCAAATCTTTGTTTGTATGTAAATTGTGATGTATGATATGCGAATAGTTCATAATTTGTGAGGAATTTTGATTGTCAAGGTATTAATGCTGTAATACTGAAGTTGTAATGTTTTTCCTGTATATGGATTAGAATTTTTCTGTTTTTATCTTCATTCAAAATATTGATTATAATTTTATGTACAACTATTGCATGCATAAACACACACACACGCATGCAAACATAGCACACGCACACACACACTCTCTCTCTCTCTCTCTCACACACACACACACACACACACACACACACACACACACACACACACACATTCTTACAAACACACGCGCACAGCAACGCACACGCACGCACACACACATGTACACACACACGTACGCAAGCACACACACGCAGCAATATATAAACACAGTATGCCTCTTTATTCATATGAAAAATCTGTTAATCTTTCTTCATTACATAAGTCAGTGTTTAAATTTTAATATTCTGTGGTTTCTTATGTGTCTTCTTACTTGTATAGCTTTAATGTTTGTTGTTATCTTATTGTGTATGTAATTGTGAACATTTTTTATCACCTTTTGCCTTTCTTGCGAAATGTAAAGCGCTGGTGAGCATGTTTTTATATGGAATATGCGCTATACAAATAAACATTATTATTACATTATTATTATTATTATGAAAGTCTGAAGATACTGCCAGGCCTAAATTTCATGGGATCTGGGATTTAATGTGCGCATGTGTAATTGGGTAACCAGTAGCAGAAGAATTGAGGCAGCAGAGATGTGGCTTTATCAGAGACTACTACGTGTCAAATGGACAGATACAAGAACTAATGAAATTGTCTTGGAAGAACCTGATATCACCAGAAAACTTCTAGCAGACATCAACAACAGAAGACTAAAATACATTGGCAATGTGTCACCCAACAAGAACATAGACCTCATGGCAACCATCTTTTAAAATTTTTTTTTTCAAAGAAAAACAGTGGCATAAAGGAAGAAAGGCAGACCTCCAATCTCATACAATGAGAACATAACCAACGTCAGTGGCCTAAATATTCAAGAAATTGTCCACAAAAGTCAAGACAGAGCGGCCTGGAGGGAGATGGTGGTGTCCAGGTGTGCAGCGGTCAACACCAAACCTGGAGACGCTAACAGGTAAGACAGTGAAGTAGCTCAGGACATTGTTTGGGGGATCCACTGGGATAATGTAGCAGCAGTGATGTCTTTATCATGTTCTCACTGACTGAAAAGAACAGATGTTTGCCTCTAGCATGTTTGCTCTGGTGTGATTCCAGTGCCATGTGAAACTACATACTGGGTAGAAGTATCATTTGCTACCTGCCTTATCTATAATGACTAATAAGGGATGAACAGAAGTCATGGTGATGGTTCTTCCAGATGTTGGGTTTTGTTCTGAACTCTTGAAGGAAAATTAAGTATGTGGAATTGTCTTGGTAAAAGGTGACGTCCTGTCTGGCTGCTTACCTCTATGGCTGTGTACTTTACTCATGCATCTGCCAATGATGCATGCAAGTAGAACGGATGTGTTACAATCTGCAGGCTCGTGAGGCATTTTCCTCAGGGCATCCAAGACCACCAAGAAGTCTCAGCCTGGGACTTGGGGTTCCGGGTGACTTGGGATGTCAAACTCTGCAGTATTTCTTGGAGTAGAACATTAACAGAAAAGTCGGGGTATTTTAACTCATTAAATGTGGTCCAGACAGTGGAACATTAACCTCAGTATGGTCCAGACGGTGGAACATTAACCTCAGTATTGTTGTCATATTGTCCCACTTGAAGCGGAGATATGTCAAATCGATTGATTCATGTTGCACCAATACATCCACGCTTTTGATTTATGGTTGTAAATGGGTCAGCAGCTTTGTGCCTGACAACAAAGTGAAATTGGATGTGATCTGCAGGTTTTCATAGGAATCCAAGCTTTCAGGTGGTCAATCTGATGAATGTGTCACAATCTGATCTCAAGTTATGAGAACTTTCTGGTTGAGGTGAGGACACATTCTGCAACATAACTCTTTAATGGCATTTGTAGAAGTGCAGCAGTCAATGGCTGGTGTGTGTTAGTACTGACTGAGGTTGTCTGAGGAGATTCATGTAAGTAGAGGATTCCACCTTCTCATAGGCTAGAGATCAAAGATCTGGTCATGGTACTATCCTTGTGATCTGAAGTCCTGATTCCTGATCAGTTTCAACAGCACAGGGAAAGGTGGAAAGGTGCATGTCAGGATGAGGCCCCATTCCATCAACTGACGATAGATCATACAGGTTTCCAAGTCATAGACTAGAGACATGAACAATTTGTGACATTTACTGAATTTTGATGTAAACTGGTCTATCATGGGCTGGAAGCACATGTTCCTGAGACATTTCAGGGTCCAGTTGTTTATGGTTTGTTCTCTGTGAAGAACCCCAGGTACCAAGCTGATGCTGTCAGTCAGGATGTTCAATTTTTTTGCATCTTGTATATAAGGTGGCTCTCCTCTCATGACATTATCAGCTCATAAAGACAGGTTCACGGATGCAAGCCCCAACCTCTTTTGTTTACGCAGAATGCTACTGTTGTGTAGTCTCTGGAGCAACAAGTCACTTTCCCTCACTTTTGGTTCCAAGCCACTAGAACTCAGAGAACCCCTTTCAAGTTTAGAATAAAAGTATAAGACTGATATCTCTCAGCCAACTAACCTGCAGTACAGTGGTTTTCTTTTTTGTGTTCCCCTGTCCTATTCATGGTATCCTTGTAGATGGAGATTTCGTGGGTGGGCATGGATTCTGGGATGTCAGTCCTCACAGGAGCTGCATTGGTCTATGTGGTTATGACATTCTCAATATAAGGCTCGGGACTGGTGTGGTATCCCAGGGTTGTTGTGATAGGGTCCAGTGATCCCTGACTGCCTTCTGAATAGGTGTTTCCAGGGGATGACATAAACCTCAGATTCTATCATGTTTAGAAAGGGACTGATGGCTCTTGCTGACACGCTTTCTGCCTGTTGTAAGTGAGACAGCAGGAGGGTCAGCTTGACCAATGGGCAGGCATTGAAAAAAAAGGAATATAAACACAGTGTCGACCCTTGTCTCTAAGGAGCTGAAGGACTGGCTGGGGAAGGCACTGCATTCTCAGGATACTTGCCAAATCCATTTGGGTGAGGGTTTGATAAATGGCTGCTGATTTGGTCAGGAACAGTCGATCGTCCAAGTAACAAATATGGTGAATCAAGTCTGCTCCTATCATCATAGCAAATTCTCATACGACCTTGCTGAATATGAAGGTGGTGAGAGGGTGGTTGAAAGGAAGTGACTGGAACTGAAAGATACTGTTGTGCCACACAAACCTCTGGTACTGCCTGTAGCAGCTGTGCATCAGGATGTAGAAGCAGGCATCACCGAGATCTATGTATATTGACTATTTGCCCTTCGATGAAGTTATTGTAAAATCCTAGATTGTACAGAGGTAAGGGGTTCGGTTCTGTGAAGGAAAAAATACATAATCCCCAGAAGGATGCCCTTGTTCCCAGGCCATTTCTTGAGCTATATTGTGAGTACAATACACTGGTGGGGGATTTCAAAGAGAGGGTTTTGAGCCCTTCTAGGGCAGCTTGTACCCTGATTCTAGTACCGTTCAGTCCAAGTGTTGAAATTTATTTCAAGCCATGTTTGGCTGTGATGGGCAGGTTCAAGGTGGTTGTCCCGAAGGCATCTCAGGTTTTGAGTTGGGGGGGGGGGGGGGGGGAGGGGAACATCATGGGATTGCTGCTTCATGGTGCCCCAGATCTGCGGAGCTGTGGGTTTTGGAAGGGGGGCAGATCTTCCGTTTTGCATTGATTGCTGAGGCCTCTGAATATTTCATTCTTGAGGACTGGATACAAGCCAGAATCTGAAGATGTTCTGAAAAACATGCTTGCAGCTCTGGCTCACTTCCAATTATGGCAATGGGGTCTCTCCTGAGGGCAACCTTCTGACTGAAGGTGTGATCAGTGTACTGTTTGAAGGGGGCTTATGGCTGTTAGGGTAGCTCAAGGAGCTTAACTCACTCGGGACAGAGTTTTCCCCCTTGCTTTTCCCCACAGATGGCCCATTTTGAAGGGTTATGGAAAAAATCACAAAAAATACAACAAAAAGGAACACCATGAAACTTTCAGATCTGAATATTTACATGCTGGGTTAGTTCATGCCAAAATATTGGAGTTCTTCCTTGAATATTTCTTCTCCATGTGCCATGTTGAAAATACCCCAAATTTTGTGGTCAGGATCACCATACAGTCACACACTTTGATCAGCTCCATGAACACACAGTCAAAGGTGAGAAGGTCTTTGTATGCACAAAATAACATGAATAAAGTAGACTTTGCTCAGGGTAAAAAAAAATTATTAGTGACATTATATAAACAAACGTTACAAATTGTTACACAGGGGAATTTGGAAAAAAAAAAGGAGTACACCGTATGCTTCAGTCCCTATGCACTATTTTCCTCATAATCAGTGTAGTTCTGCAACGAGTGATATAGTTGGAAGCAGGTGATGGTCTTGTTGGGCTGGCATAGTTTGTCACAGAGGGCAACCCCACACTTTTTACACCAGTTGGCGGTCTGCCGCAGTTGAACCTCCGGGTGTCTCCTGCTGCCAGCACTACACATATGGCACTTCCTATCTGCCACTGGGGATGGGTGGCAGAGGGCAGGAGAAGTGCTCATTCTGCTTGCCACTCAGTTCTCTTATGCATATCTGGTTATGACAATAGAATTAAGAAAGTCTTCTGTCACAAACTGATTGAAGAAATCAATGGGGGCGTGGCACTCAGCTGGGACAAGCAGGTCACAAGAGCCAGAGAACGGAGGCAGTGGGAAAAAAACTAAAATCTTCGTGCCAGTCACACATAAGAAAGTCAATGAAATCTTCATTAGGCATGTGGCTCACTGTACTTGGCCCACTGACCGCTCTCCTCTCGTGACGTGTACGCCCACCTCCCTCTCCCACTTCATTATCGTCTGAAACTGGGTCACTGTCAGTACCTTCTTGCTGGCAGCTTTCATCACTTGAAACACGTTCACCATCATCTTCATCAATACTCCTTGATGTCCAATCCTTCAGTCTGAAGCACTTCAATCACTTCAGCAGCAGTAAAACGCTGCTGTCCTGATCTACTTTGCTCCAAAACTTGTACTCGCCTGCGACGCCATTTTCAACACGAATGCAGATTAGCAAGTCATGTGGGGCGCCGAAGTCAATCGTTTCCCGACGAATGTATTGCTACGGAATCTCATGAAGTAACTGTCCACTCGACTCTTGACACGTTGACAATGCCCAGTGTAGCTTCGGTTGGCATGCCACGTCACGAAGGAAGCGTCGAATAATTTCTAATTATCAAAACTGCTATCGCGTTCGTCGTCTGAAACCGTGCCTTATGTCACGAACGCTATAGTGTTCTGTCGTATGGAGAGAGTTCACAGTTCTTGGCCAGTAGCTTGACAGGCCTAAGTAATCATCCCTCTTAGCCAGGATTGTGCTTAAACAGAGTTTGATTATGGACTCCATAATGCACAACAGTGTTCTGATAATGTTGTGCCCCATGAGTCACACTTTGGCTGTTGTCCTGGTTGGTGGCCCCAACACCACCAGGAGGGTTCTTGTCTTTTTTTTTTTCTGGTAGTGAACGTCATCCCTGATCGATAGGCATGCTGGTCACCAGACAGGAATGCAGGATGATAATGCGCCCTCACTGAGAAGCCATGTACAAGACCAAGACCCAAGTCCTATACCCATGTGGCTGATACACAATGCCCTGCTCCTTGGCAGGAGTCCCAATCTGGGATAACCCTGCATATGAGCATGGATATGACACCCAATTGCCTGCTGGGAGTCTCCAGGGAGCTTCCTAGTGCCCCTCTTGCAAGAGGCACTGAGAGAAGACTCCATGGACTGTGAATTCCATTATTCCTCCTGGAGGTCAGGGCAACCCTGGTGAGACTGTACTTGGGCATGTGCACTTCTCCCCCACCACCACCACCCTCCTGGGAAGTACCTGGAAATAACTCTTTCCTGTGTCTGCTATAGGTACTGGAGAGTGGCCAGAGAATCTCTCTCCTGCTGAAGGGAGAGAGGTTCATATCTGGGAATGGGCTTCACCTTTCTGGGGGTGGGGTGGAGGAGGATGTAGTTTGTGTGTCTGGAATATGCTGGGTCGTATGAGTCGCTGTCTCCCACACTTGGGGTGAAAATGCCCCTGGTCCAAAGTGCTGTGAAGATGGGGTTTCAGTGAAGTGGTGATACATCTCCTGCGGGTGGGCTCTTTGGTGGATTTCAGCAATGAGATTCAGGCTGTAGAAATTCAAACATCCCCACAGTGCTGAGAGAGTCTGAGGTCATTCCTGACCAATAAGTTTTTTGGAGGGAGGACTGGCATATCTTGAATCTGCAGGAGAGGAGAATTTCAATTCACTCTGAAGATCTGGGGATCCTCTTTCTGACCACATAGTACAAAGAGGCTGATCATGGTGGCACATGTTATCCCTAGCTATGGGGTGTGTGAGTTGGTCGCCAAGCAGGACAGAGGCGAACATCAGCATTGGGTGTGGGACACATGTGCTAGTCTCCAGGCAGGAATGAGGAATAGCACTACTTCCTCTCTGGGTAACTGTGCATAGGATTGAGACCAGAGTCCTCAGCTTATGAGGCTGGTAAATGATGCCTTGCTCTTCAATGGGAATCCCAGTCTGAGACATCCTGGCATAGGAGCATGGATTTGCAGCATTCCAAGTGCTGGCCATGAAGCTAAAAATAGGACTTTTAAAAGGATCTTAATTGGACCTCAGCTCACTTTAACTCTCTCACTACGAGCATCGGGATTTCCCGATCATGTCTCAACAACGCTTGTCTACGAGCGTTGGAGAAATCCGACTTGAGTTTTGAAAATTTGCGGGGCTTTCAGTATTTCCGTTAACAGAAACTAATAGCCAGAAATAGACTCTTTGGTCATTCCTAGCCTCGTTTCAGGCCATGAGGTCACTGTAGTACGCAGTTGATGAGTGGACAGTGCAAAGTTCACGACCCACTATCTCTGCAGCGAAGCAGACAACGGAAAAGCAAATGGCTGAACAATACTCAACAACTCGGCGCTGTTCAACACGATCTCTTCCTGTGACTGTATGTGACTGTAGGAACTGATGTATTGACCTGTGTATTTTGTAAGACGTTTTTCACCTGAAAATGTCTCTAATTTTACTTGTACCATTACTCAGCAACCATGAGGGTTAGACAGTTGAAATTTCAGCATTTTGTATACCAAGCTTTAAATATATATCCTGCCAAATTTCAAAACTCTCTGATTTCATTTGTTTGTGTGAGAATTTTTTTCATGACCTATACAAATGGTGCGTATCAGGGGAACAGCAAGGGGCATAATTGTACGTAGCGAATGAGTTAAAAGGAACTTACTCAGCATGATAATACAGAACAGTTCGAAATTCTTTTTTTCATGCAAAACACTTGCTCAGCATCATTTACAACTTATGTCAATGTGACAGAAGTAGTAACAGGAAATTCCATTTCATCTTCAAGACAGGCACACTATAAGTCATATTTTTCTGGCATACTGTAAGCTACTTTATACGTCACATTTCACATGAACATGAATGAAGAACAGGAAATTCCGTTTTAATATTCGTTTTAGTATTCAGGTCAGGTACACTAAAAGTCAATAGTTTCTCTGGCACACATTTAGTCGAACTTTTAAGTTACATTTTATCTGATACACAGAATGTTACTTATATATTTTCTTCAAAGTTTTTTTTCAGTGCAAGTTCAGAGACTAAATGAGCAGCCTCATTCTGTTTGTTTTTTAAGGAAAGAGACAGGATTCATTCGCTCTCTGTCCTGCAAAAAGAAGCTTCTCTGTTCCAATGCTTTGAGACTGAGGATGTCAGCTTCCATGACTAGGTGCTAGAGTTGTCCTCAACATTTTTCCTTTTCTTCTTCTCCAATGTCTCTACTTCTTCTGTAAGACATTTCCTCTTCAGTTGCCCCTCTGCTGTCTCCTTAGAGTTCCGCTGGTCAGTAGATCTGTCATATTTGCCCCATGCTGCACTAGCAGACACCAAGAGCTGTTTGTTCATGTTGACTTTCAAAGATCCACAAGCATCACAGATGCAGTCAATGACAAGTTGGAGAGTTCTGAATGTCTGATGTTATTCAGGACAGGTACACTAAAAGTCATAGTTTCTCTGGCACACATTAAGTAGAACATTTAAGTTTCATTTTACCTGATACACAGAATGTTACTTATATATTTTCTTCAAAGTTTTTTTTCAGTGCAAGTTCAGAGACTAAAATGACAACAAATGCCTATCAATTAACATCAGAAAGAGAGTCCTTGAATGTTATATAGAACCAATAATGTTGTACGGATGAGAGGTGTGGACAGTCAGTAAGCAAAGCCAGAGCAGGATCGAGGCAGCCGAGATGTGGTTTCTCAGAAGAATGTTGAGAGTTCCATGGACAGCAAAGAAAACAAACGAGACAGTCTTGATGGAGGCAGACACAAGTAGATCACTCATAAGGAAGATTAGGAAAAGACAAGCAACATTTATAGGCCATTTTATGAGGAAGGGGGATTTGGAGCACCTGGTCACAACGGGAGGGCTGGAGGGAAAGAGAGCACCAGGTAGACCCAGGGAGAGAATGCTGTACAGACTTGCAGAGTGGCTGGGGATGAGGAGGGTGGGGGAGATGCTGAGGGCAACGAGAGACAGAGATGGTTGGAAGTCCATGGTCGCCAACGCCATGCGGCAGGGCACCTGATGATGATGATGATGATGATGTTACTTCTTTGTTGTTGGAGATACCATGTTCCACAGTGGCCTGCCCATCGGATAGCAGTAACCTTTTCTTCATTGGTCATGAATTTTAGTAGCTGGAGCAGTCTCCAAGGGAATCAAACCACCTTGTGTTCACTCTATCTTTCAGACAGTTAAAGCTTCTGGCTGAGCACAGCAGAGCTTGTTGACATGAACTGGGTGTACTTTTGAAGAATCAAGTCAGCTGTTTCCTAAGAAAATCTCTTGCTCTCCACTACATTTTCAAACAGCCTTTTCATTCTCTTACTCTTCTTTGTGTTCCATCTAATAAGATAAAGGCATACTACTACTACTACTACTACTACTACTACTACCACTACTACTACTACTACTACTAGTAATAACAGTATTTACACAGCACCAAATCTGACAATTCAAATCAAACCACACTCAGGCATCAGGCATACGCATACAATTGACAAAGACCACCTTACAATACTGAACACACAGACTGACGGAAGGAAGTAGCTGTAGAATTCAATGT
>CM060313.1:30069671-30089671 GCA_030674185.1 Monoplex corrugatus | reverse complement strand
CTTTATCCCCCAGCTTTCTACAGGAAGTTTGTGGATAGGATGAGGTGCAAAGGGGTTAATATTTATTATAATGAGCTGCTTTCATATCCATTCTTCAGGCTGAGCAACTGTGCAACAAGAATGCAAGTCAATGTTCAGTCCCCAAATACAGACAGAGGCACTCCATTAAAGGATGAAAAGAAGACGTCTAAAGCTCCCATAAATGCATAAACAAACAGAATGAAGCAATCTAGGCATCAAGGATGCATTATGGTAATATCTAATTCTAAAGACAAGGTCCTTTTCTCCACTTCCAAGACTGAAGTAGAGTATGGTATATGTTTGACTGTATAACCAGCAGCCTAAGGACTGCTCATGGTTCAGATGTCAATAGCCGTTTTTGTTCAAAAGGTTTTTGGATCAACTGATGATCCCTCAAAAGACAATCTCTTGTTGGTGGTATCAAAATTCCTGTTATGGACATAACACATTTCCAATGTATTTATCTCTCTCGTGACACATTTAATACTAAATTCCCCAACTCCCAAATCTGAACCCTAACATTTGGAGAAAGGCCTCCTGCAATTTTTGTTAGTCACATGAACAGCCCATGATCTGCATTAATGAGAATCCTGGTTTTACACACACACAACCCCAATGGAATTAAAATCCTCTCAAAAGACATTTACAGATGCTAACACTATAATGAATGATTCTTTTAAAGACAATCCGACATTTTAAAACTTCACCAAACACATGTTTTTTGAATCCCATATGAAAACAAAACAAAGAAACAATAAAAGTTTTAAGAATTCTTTAAGAAGCAAAGGTGTTTCAACACTAAGTTTCTCTCAAATTTCAACTTACTTTTCCTTATCAAAATAACTTCTGCCCTTTCGAAACAGAGGGAAAACGTGTTTCTTTGGCTAATACAGTTAATTAAAAAAAAAAAAAAATGACGTCATTAGAAAATCTGTCCAACAGAGCAGATTTTCCCCTGAATGATATTTAATCAACACTCAAAAACAAACCGAAAATTACTGCATGCTGTGCATCATTTACCTACAACACCACATGATGCACAGCATACAATCTAAATGACAGTTCACAGTAAACTGCGTGTTGCACACATCCTTTGTTTATACTCATCATCCTAAAATTTTGTTAAGTTCCAGAAATAGATTCTAAATGACAGATTAATCATAAATGACAGATTAATCATGAATACAGTGTAAATGTAATGCACTTTGTCATTTTCAAAACCACCTAATGCTTTGATAAACAAATCCTGAGAACAAAAAAATAAAATAAAACAAAATAAAAAATTAACAACAAAAAAACTGACCTTGCTTCTGCTTTTCTGTAAAGCTGTCTCGTTTGTTGTCAGCGGCGCCCAGTTCAGGGGACATGGGCCGTGTGGAAGGGCTAGGAAGACTGGTCAAATCTGGCTCTACGAACTCTATGGGACCTTGTACAACACAATAAAACATGAACATTTATCAGTTCTATACTACTAAAAACACTATCTCTGTCACGAACACTTAAAAAGCCTAAAAGATGGGTGGCAAATGTATCTGTCAAATGTTTAGAAACAATGTTTCACATACATACATCAGGCTGAATGCCTGCACACTTCTCAGCATAAACAACCAACCTCACACTCACAAAGTTTGTAAATATACATCAGAACATATTTCTCACCTGTTACAGGCCTATTTTCACTAAATTTGTGTCATACGTCCTTTTCACGAAGTAGCCACAAATGCATAAATGATGATTATGATAGTCTAAAATGTTAAACATATTCACTCAAAGATATTCTGGCTGTTAAGAGACAGATTTTAACCAAATTTGCAGAAGTGGTTTTGGCAATAAAGTTTAACCTGACAAAATTCACTGCACATTGTCAAAGGTCATGATAATCACTACACAAAATGTGAATTTCATACAAGCATCACCACTGTTATTTTTACTAATACAATAAGAATTTTATACAAGCATCATCACTGTTATTTTTACTGTTATTTTTGTTTATAGCCCAGCCAACTGCTTAGAGTAGGTACCGGCAGCCAAAAATTAAACTTCTGAAAAGGTTATTAACTTTTATATTTCTGAAAAGTACAAGAAAAAATAAGCACAATGCACAAAAAGTAAGTTTCTAGCTGTATTAGGTCCAGAGATAACACACTTTGAAAACGGCAGTTTATGTATGTTTTCGCCAATTGTGAAATGTAGCAAGTTTGCAGGAACCTAAATTTTCCAGACGTCCTCAGACAGAGAATGTCATTCCTGATTTTAATTCTTCACAACATAAACTACAAAAAAAAGCAAGCATACAAGCCGATCTGTTCATACATTTACACAGCAGTGCTGCAAACTTCATAAATATACCATTTTGTCAATGTTTGAAATTGCATGACAAGCCATTTTTGTATCCCCATTACACAAAAATAAGAAGACAGAATTGGCTAGAGTTCATTTTTTCTCAGAAACATTGTATGAAACTTAAATTTTGGGGGGCAGCGTAAAGTGACAAAGTCATGAGTTATGTGGCTCCAAAAATGGCAAAATATCTCATTTGAACCATGGAAAAAGCACGGTTCACATACCAGACCAAATTAAAACGCACATATTTCGCTTATTTTTTGATGGATTTCCTTGAAAGTTTGCATGTGAATCAAATAGACAGAAAGCTACCAGTAAATCATTTTCAAGCTTAGTTATATTCAAGATATAAGATATTTTGTATGTATTTGCACCCAAATAATGTGAGTGCTCATGTGTCGGGCCAACTTAAAACAGACATAACTCACATTATGTCTTGATGGAATATCCTGAAATTTTGCATGTGACTCAAATAAAAGCTACAGCTTCACTCTTTACAAGCAAATGTTGCTAATATACAAGATTTTAAGATTTTGTATGCATGTACTGATTTAGTCTGAAACAATGTGATCCACAGATGACTTTGTATCATACTAGCACAGAAAGACATCCTTCTCAATAACATAATGAAACTGAAATGTGTAACAGCAGAAGCTACATGCCTGGCAATACAGTATATGACTTACAGCCATTTCTATACTCATTCCTAATGTTTATCAATAAGTTATTTTCATCAGTTATTTCGCAGTAACATACATCTTCCCATATCCACAGACAAAGAAATTTTCAATGTCTGGTCTATCTACTGAAAATCTCTCCGCTTCTTTTAAAACTGTCTCAATTTTTGTCTTCAGATTTAGCCCCTGAGGTGATGATTAATCAGTGTTACTAATTTTTGAAACAAAAGCCGTGTTCTCGTCCCGCGACTTATCACACTCAGTACTCAACAGTTTTAACGGTAGAAGTAGTTTTAAGTTTATTAGTGAGTGTCTGCTGTTGAAGTTTTGGTGGCAGTGATGGTTAATTTCATCCAAATAAATCATCATTGCCTTGAAAACAAATAGAAATAAAATCTGAATTTTTCTCAAGTGTTTTCTTTAATTTGTGCCAGCTATTACTTTTGAGAGTGAAGAATTCTTATACTTTGCCATTAGAAGGGCTCATTGGACTTTGTGGAGGTATGTTTCCATGTTTGCCTGATGCTATATAGCGTTCTGATAATGTGTGTGTACCTACATGCATGCGTGCGCACGTGTGTGACTGTGCAAAACCGCTATTTGCTGTTTCTTTACAATGATAAACATTGTTGAATCTGTTACGATAGACGACATGCACTCGCTGACCAACTTCCGGTTTGAATTTCTGGCCGAGTACAAGCACAAATATGATTTCCATGTACTAAAAACAAAATTCCATCGTATTCATTAAATACTAGCAATATAAACACCTCTGGAAAGCAGTCGCTTCACACAGTTTTACTTCTACTTGTTCCAGGTTACTTAAAAAAAATCCCTTGGCGATAAAACATCAAACCGTAGATCGTACTTTCTATTCTTTGCTTATGCAGGCTATGCCTGCCGCGTATTTCTTTTAAAATCTTTCTAAATAAAGAGAAACATTAAAAACAATTCAATGAATCAAAATTCTAAGTCAATTTTCAGGAAAAATCAGTCGATGTTTACAATGTTTGTCCTTCAGCTTGATGATCACAGATAGTAATTCATTGACTGGACTTTCAGCGATTGCTTCGAAGGCCGCCATGATTCAAGGTTCCCATATGCTGAAATGGCAGATCACGGGTACTCGCCCTTCAGAGGCTCGTGCACATCCGGTGCAGGTCACATCTGATAGTTCCGTATATGGTTAAATTCAGCAAAAAATCAGCTGTTTATGCATCCGCGGACGCAATCTAATATATCAAGGAGGTCCTCAGATATTCTTCAAAGTTTGCCAATATTCCGACCTTTAGAAGACTAACAAACTAATAATCTTATGAAATAAATATTATACGGGAATAAAGGACAGATTTCGACCTGTCAACTGTACTAATTTGCATGAAGGTAGTCCTGTGTGACCCATATAATTTTAAGTCACCGTTAACCGGTTACCCAAGCACTGCCGTGAGCCAGTCACCATTATGTGACATGCAGTGAAACTTCATCGGTCAGCGTGGTTTTGTTTTTTTGCGCCGATTTTCGTATGGGTGCATTTATAACAAAAACAAACTGCACAGATCAACAGAGAAAAGACCAATCTTTATCTTCATGATAACTTTGTCATTCATGTTCATCTGCAAGAATATTTGACTGATAAACATGTGCAATTTTTCCACTGATTGACACAATTCCCGCATTGCTGAAGAGAGGCTGCCGGTACCTATTTAGAGC
Source organism: Monoplex corrugatus (assembly GCA_030674185.1). Classification (NCBI taxonomy): domain Eukaryota; kingdom Metazoa; phylum Mollusca; class Gastropoda; order Littorinimorpha; family Ranellidae; genus Monoplex; species Monoplex corrugatus. The sequence continues at coordinate 30,084,920 of CM060313.1, read as the reverse complement.
CATATCAGGGCTATAACCATTTCAAAACATACACAACACTTCAACAGGGGGGGAAGAAAAGTAAGTACACATATCAATGCCTTCACGCATATAATCTAAGGAGATGCCACTGGCACTGACCACTCCGTCCAATTTATCACACAAGGAATTTGAAAAAAAACCATACCTGGATACAAATTTAAACATAACTAAGGACACTAAAACATGCATTAAAAAAAGCACCTAAATTACCTAAAATGGCTTCCACATATCTCATTTCCCTAGGGACAAAAATGCACTTAATACATGCACCCAATTATCAATCCCAAGAGATCGTACATAAGACTTTATTGAACACACAGGTGAATGGACCAGCAAGGCAGAAAATGATAGAAAGAAATGATAGAAAGCAAAGGAATAAGGGAGAAACAAAGAAAGTGACAGAAAAGAGGAAATTTCTAGCACAGAATTTCCAGAAGGTGGGAATACTATTTATACTGAAAGAACCCCCAGCATCCCCAAGGGAGAAAGCATATCAAGGATTTATCAATCTTCTATTATCGATAAATTTGGACCATACATCCTCTCTAGGGCACGTACCTGATGTAAAGGTCCAGATAAACATAGTTCAATATCTGGACTGCTATTGTTAAAAATGTATACAAAATATTTATATCTGGCTTCTTTATTAATAAATCTGAATCAAATTTGAGTCCATGTTGGACTAGAAAACAGAATTATTCAAAAATTAATTGAAATCTAATTTTTTCAGGGTAAACATTCCACACATCTTATTCACTCAATTAAGCCACAGTGAAAGGGCACAAACGTTCCCTCAAATCACACAATTCTGACCAATCTGTTAAAAAGAATTACCAACAACCAACCACAAACAGAGCAGACATGAAACAGTACCACTTGAAAGAATTGCACATTTTAAATAACCTTACCTGAACTGAATATTATCGAAGCTGTCTTATTATTTAAGTAAACCAAAAAAGATATGCTTACGTTGAAAAACAAAAACTTTTCTGGCACACTGTAATTCACTTCATAACATAGTCCATCCTTCTACACAGTGTTCAGTGCAACATGCATTCAATTTCTCTGCTTCATTGAGAATACTGGTTAAGGGGAAAACACCACACACAAATCCTCACTACTCTGTCAAACTTTCACTTGTGAGTTGCCATGTTGAAACCCATGTAATTCTAGAAACTTGTAGTGGCTAATTCAAACTTGTATAAAAGGGCTAATAAATGATAGAATGATACTCATAAGGGAAAGAACTGCTATGAAACTGTCTGGAGGTGTACCAACATGCAAAGTTATTTCTCCGATTGCATTCAATACTCACAAAAACTGATTATCTGCCAGCAGCTTTTCTTAGTGTCACAGCTCAAACCAGTAAAATGAAATGCAAGTGGTATTTAGCAATTGATGAAAAGGAAATGTACTGTACTCACCTTAAGATTTGAACTTTTAGTAGTACAGCTTGACTGAGTTTTTAAAAGACAGCAAGCACAGTACAAAGGTAGATCAATAGTGTAGGTTGAACATATTGATTTTTGTTTGATTTTAAACAGTAGCTATCATTTTGGGTAAATCATGGGCCAACCGTCCCCGACCCACAGCGTCCCCAGGTAGTGGACAGGGGAATGACCCACATATATGGGGGTCAGCTGCGAATAACCAATAAGCAGTTGCGGACAAAACAGCCACAGTATTCTCGGGGAGGCTGGGGTATAGTAGGGTGTACCTGTTTTTCTATAAAGTGGTCTCATAGCCCTACAATGAATACTGTCAGGTGAGAAGGGGCGCCATAACTCGAACCACCAAAGTCCTGGAAGCAGGGGATGGATGAATAAGGAGGCGAAGGCAGAGTACTGTACAACAATTGGCTGCAACTTCACAATCATGGGCAGAGGATTTAAAAGGAAACAATAGCCAGGACACCTGCACAGCATGTGCACTGCGCTTTAGGAAAGCAATGGCAACCTACCTGATGTATTTTTTTGCCAAAAACTGCAAAGAATGACACAAGAAGAAGGAAAACAACATAGTTCTTTGTCTTCTGAAACCCCCAGGGAAGAACAGAACTCATTGGCTACTGGGAGAAAGGATCCAAGGCAGCTATGATGATGATATATATGTATCTGACAGCAGCTGTTGGAAGCAAACTTGTAGAGATCTTCAATAAAAACTAACAAAAAGAAAGGGCTCATCAACATTGGCATATGGAATGATCAAACTATGCTAGAACTAGGAAAACTTCATCTCCTCTTTAAAGTTCAAGTTCCCCTTTTGCTACCAAGAAACAAATTCAAACTGAGGTTATGTTGTTTATAGCCACCAGACTACTAGACCCATATCACAGCTAATACCACGTCAAAAACAACAACCAGGTTAATATGAAAGACAACAGTTAAAACCCATGCTCACCATTAACCTTGCAAGTCTAAAATGCAATTAAGGAAAACTGTACTGGGTCATAAAATTATATCAGGTGAAATCTATTGAGCTCTTGTAAAAACTGGAAAATTCATCAGGATGGACATCTCAGAACAGGTTCTTTAAGGGAGTCTGCCATGTAGTTCTTATGTCTCACATCATAATGTCCCAGCAATCAAGGAGGAGGTGTCTGATGCTGAATGGCTCGTCATATGGTATACACCACAGTGCATCTTCATTTCTTAAAAGGTACGAATGACTGTAGGATGTGTGACCCATGTGTAACCTATATAACACTGTCTCTTTCTTACGGTTTCCTGCAGCAGATAGGAGAATTTCTTTCAGGTCGGGGAGGATTTGGAAAAGTTTGTCATCTGTCTGTTTATTCCAATCCTCCGGCCAGAAATTTCTCGCATAACTGTGTACTCTGGATTTTATATCTGTGTAAGGAATGAAGGATTTAGACATCTTTTTCTTTGTGGCATTCTTGGCCAAACTGTCAGCTTTTCATTGTCTCCAATACCAACATGGCCAGGAATCCAGGCAAAAACAATCCGGTAACCTTCACTTGTAAGAGTAGAAAACAGTTCAAAGAACTTCAGAAGCTCTGTGTGATCAATATTTCGGCCAAATTGCCTGCAAAGCAGAAAGGGAGTCAAAAAAAAAGGAAAAAAATCTTTATGTTTGCATTGAGAAACCATTTTTAGTGCCAAAACCTGAGCAGTCAGTTCAGCAGTATAAAGGGAACTGTCAGACGGAATGTTTTGAACATGGCCGGAGATTGGAAACAGCCGAACTGAAGGCAGCAGCTTGAACACTGTCACCAGACTTTGATACATCAGTGAAGATTCTATGGGCTGACGAAAATTTCTGACACAGTTCCATATAAAAACACTTGTATGCCAGTATGGTACAGCCGTTATGAAAGAAAGCAAGATCGAAATAGACCTTTGGTGTTTTCAAGGTCCATGGTGGGCTGCATGGAAATTTGGAGAAGTCAGAAACAACTGCCAAGTTTATATCTGCCTTTTCCATATGAGGACAGATACTGATTCCTAGAGGAGGAGTGCTTTTTTTCAAATTTGCTTTGAAATCTGGGGTCGAGGACATAGTTGTACACTGGGTTTTCCGATTCAGAACAGCTGCAAACAGAAATTTATCATTAATTTCAGTCTACAGTTGGTCCAGGAGGGCTCCCTTACCAGAACTTGAAAAGATAGGTATGAATATCACAGGATTGTGCGAGACCAGGTGGTGAGGTGAGGGAAAGTTCACAAGTGGTGAACACACATTACTTAATGTGCAGGGAAAAAAAGGTCTGCATGGGGTTGCCATTATACCAGGTAAACAACATGCTGCAGCACTGAAAAGCTACAACACAATAAATGACCATTTTATAACTGTGAAACTTAACACAAAGCCAGTTGCCTTAAACATCATCCAGCACATGCCCCTACATCCACCAGCTCAAATGAAGAGACCAAACAATTTTATAGTGACCATCAAACAGCAAAGGACAAAATACCCAAAAGAGAAATCTGCATAAGAATGGGAGACATGAATGCCAAAGTGGGTGAAAAAGAGGACAAAGAGTGTGGAATAGGACTTTACGGGCTGGGAAAACGCAACAAAAGAGGCAATATGCTGGTATCTTTCTTCCGGGCCAACAAACTGGACCTGTTAAACAGCATTATCACAGACGATGTACCTGGAAACATGAAAAAAACACAATGATAATAGGAAATAAAAATCAGAAATCAGATATATTACATCATGATAGACAAGACATGGAGAACCACTGTTCTAAGTTCCAAAACAAAACCAGGACCTGATTGTGACAGTGATCACCATCTAGTCGCAGCAAAAATTAGACTCAAAGCTTATAAACAAAACAAAGCCAAGCCGGCCCCTAAGTTTGATCTAGAGAAATTGAAAAATAAAGATACTCCATCTGATTTTGAGATTGAAGTCAGCAATTGTTTTGAGGCTTTACACCATGACTGGACATTAAATGACCAGTACCCAGAAGAAATTTGGGCAGATATGAAGAAGACCTTCAGAAGTAGCAGAAGAAAAGTCAAGCAAGAAAAAAAGAAAACGAACTAAGCCCTACATCAGTGAGGGAAGTTATGGATCTAGCCCAACAGAAAAGTCAAGCTCGCATATCTGGAAGAAAAAAAATACAAAAAACTCAAAAGAGAAATTAAGAGCAAAATTAGAAGAGGTATGAAAAATCAGCTGGAAGAAGAGTGTGCAAAAATAAATGAGCATAATGAATGAAGACGCTCTAGGGATCTCTTCCAACAGATAAAGTTTAATCCATCAAATTCCAACCCATAAATAAGTGCATGAACAGCAAAGAAAGCACCACACTGACTGAACCAGAGCACATCATGAACAGATGGAATGAAAATGGAGGGAGCACCCCTTTTTAGCGACAATAGCCCCCAAGACACCATATGCCATGACCTGAACTGTCCAGAATCAGAACCAGAAAGAGCCACCAAGCAGTCAAAATCAAGAAAGTCCCCAGGAACTGACAATGTTTCAGGAGAATTATTAAAACATGCTTGAAAAAGAATTAAAAGCAATGTACCATCTGTGTTGTAAAATCTGGAATACTCATCAGTGGCCAACAGATTGGAAACTTCAAGAATTTGTGATGCTTTAAAAGAGTGGCAATATCAAAGACTGTAACAACTACAGAACCATTGCCCTAATCAGCCATGCCAGTAAGATCCTGCTCATAATTATTCTCAACAGATTGAAGCCCAACATAGAAGACCCATCTGACTTCCAAGCAGGCTACAGATCCAACAGAGGCACAACTGACATCAGTGACATGTCATTTGTGTTACAAATACTCACAGAGAAAATAAAAAGCTCTGATGAAGCAGCTTTTGTCACCTTCACAAACTATAGCAGAGCATTTGATAGCGTCATTAATCTCCACATATTCAACAAAATGGTCAAAATGGGCTTTCCTAAACATCTTATTTCATTAATTGCCCCCTTATATAAAGACCAAAAGGCTACAACAAGATGGAACAGTCAGAAATGTGAAGTTTTCAACATTCACAGGGGAGTCAGACAAGGTTGTATCCTTTTACTGTATCTCTTTAACATCTATACAGAACAAGTCATGACAGATACTGATACAGAAGACATGGGTATAAAGATAGGAGGGAAAAAAATTACAAATCTATGCTATGCCGATGATACTGTGTTATTAGCAGACAATATTACCATTATGAAAAGAATTTTATACAGGGTGGATGCAGCAGGCAAAAAGGCTGGCCTAAACTTGAAAGCTAAGAAAACAAAAGTGTTACGTATTAAAGGCAAAGTCATTGACAACAATAAAGACATCTTAATTAATAAAGTTCCTTTACAAAATGTTAAAGACTTTAAACATCTTGGTGCTGCAAAGACTGATGATGGAACCTCCTCTAAAGACATTAAAATAAGAACTGGAAAGGCAAAGCAGATAATGGTCCAACTCAACAATATCTAGAAAGACAGAGGCATACCAAATGGCCTAAAAATCAAACTTAAAAATGTTTGATTTGGCCAGTCATCATTCATGGCTGTGAAGTCTGGACTCTGAGAAAAGCTGATTGCAAAGGAATTGAGGCCACAGAGATGTGGTTTATCAGTCTATTTTGTGTCACCAAGGACTGCAGTAACTATAGAACCATTGCCCTTATCAGCCACACCAGTAAAATACTGCTAATCATCATACTGAACAAATATGAAACAAAAAGTAGAAGAAGAACAAAGCACATTTATCCAGATCATGTATGGATATGGGTCCCTGTCTCTAGCAGAATGCCCTATTTCATGCGTAATAAGTCTGAGCAACGAATGGGCCTCCGCTATGTGGTGTACATCACCTGTGGATGGACTGTTGGGTGGACTGTATTTGACTGAATCTTAAAAATAGAATTTGGTAGGCAAGACCTCGACACCTCCATGACACTGAGGGAATCCCAGCTCACTGATGACTGATTGCTTTCCAGGGAAAAAGATAAATCGTGTTCCCATAAACTGTTCGACACTAAACCAGGGGCCAAGATCTGAACGATGTAGGTAAAGGAGCCCCAACGGCTGTGGAGATCTGGGAGACTCTATCGGCTGAAGTGGTCCAGTAGGACCGGCCATGATAAAACAGTCCTTTTCCTTACTCCAGCTGTGTACATCATCCTTCACCATGGAATGCATGTCATGGTCGCAGGGCAGGGATGAGGAATGGAAGCACTCCCTTATTGGGAAGCCGTGTACCAGAATGAGACTCAAGGGCCTACTCCTTTGTGACAGTACACATCATCATTATCATCACATGCCCAACCACATGACATAGGTGATCATGGCCCTCCATACGAATCTATCTTTTGTCGCTTCAAGTAGATCTCCCAACCTTTCTGTCTTCATTCACTCTCCAAATCCATCCAATAGGTTCTCCCTGAGTCTACCTGGTGCTCTTTTTCCCTCAAGCTTTCTTGTTGTTACTAGGTGCTCTAATAGTAATTTATCTAATCTCATAAAATGTCTATAAATGTTGCTTGTCTTTTCCTAATCTTGCCTTATCCTAATCTTCTTTATTAATGTTCTTTTTGTGTTTGCCTCTTTCAAAACACATTTGTTTTCTTTGCTGTCCATGGTACTCTCAACAATCTTCTTAGAAACCATGTTTCAGCTGCCTCAATCTTGTTTTGACTTTGCGTGTTGACTGTCCATGCGTCACATCTGTACAACAGTATCAGTTCTATACAACACTGAAGAACTCTTTCTGATGTCAGCTGATAGGCATTTGTTGGCAAAAACGCTTTTCATTTTCTTGAACAGTTTTAGCTTGGTCAATTCTACTGGCTATTTCTAATGAGCATCTACTGTCTGGTGAGACAACTCTTTTCAGATATTGAAACTTATCAACTTGTCTCAGTGTTGTGCCATTCGCTGTTAGTTTGCATGGGGAGATTTCTTGTTTTTTTTACTGATTACCATGATTTCAGTCTTCTGGCTATTTAGCTCTAGCCCTTTATTTCCGTTTTCTATTTCCATTATATTCACAAGATTTTGTAGGTCTTTTTTATTTTCTGCAATTAGAACAATGTCATCTGCATAATGAAGATTGTTTACAATTTTTCCTCCAACTTTTATCCCAGGGTATTCTTCTAGGTTTCTCATGACAGTTTCTAGTTGGTTGATCAATTCTTCATGTCTTACCAGATCAAAAGCCTTGGTATAATCAACAAACCATAAATATAAATCTATAAATATTTATTCAACTCAATTATCTTTTTTTATGAGAATTCTTAGGATGTCATCATCATCTTCAGGTGCCTTGCCACAAGGTGTTGGTGATCATGGCCTTCCATCTGTTTCTATCCCTTGTTGCCGCAAGCACATCTTCCACCCTTTCTGTCTTCAGCCACTCTGCACGTCTGTCCAATATTTTCTCCCTGGATCTACCTGGTGCTCTCTTTCCCTCCACCTTTCCTGTTGTGACCAGGCGCTCTAATTCCTCTTTCCTCATAAAATGGCCTATAACTGTTGCCTGTCTTTTCCTAATCTTCCTTATCAATGATCTTCTTGTGTCTGCCTCCATCAAGACTGTCTCGTTTGTTTTCTTTGCTGTCCATGGAACTCTCAACATTCTTCTTAGAAACCACGTCTCGGCTGCCTCAATTTCTGATGTGCATCTGCTGTCTGGTGAAATGATCGTTCCCAGATATTTAAATTTCTCAATCTGTTTCAAGGATGTGCTGTTTGCTGTTATTTTGCATGAGGGAATTTCATGTTTTTTTACTGATCACCATGACTTCTTAGCTGTTTAGCTCCAACCCCTTGCTTTCTATTTCTAGTATATTCACATGGTTTTGTAGGTCCCTTTCATACTCCGCAATTAGCACAGTGTTTTCTTTAGAAGTGCAATGAAAACTGATTTTAACATATCTTTGGGGATTTTTCCAGTGTCATAAATCCCATTTAGGACTGTTCTTAGGATGTACATGGCATTAATAGTCCCCCCTTTCCCTTCAACAAATCCACACTGTTCTTCTGCTATTTCTTTTGATTTTGTTCCTTGTTCTCAACATGATAATTCTTAATAGAATTTCAGTCACATGACTTATCAATCTGACTGTATGATGGAGTTTGCGTTCTATATAGTCCCTGCTTTCTTTGGAAGTGCAACAAAAATTGATTTTTACATCTTTGGGGATTTTTCCAGTGCCATCTAAAAATCTCATTTAGGAGGACTGTTACTTTTTCAATACTAAATTCATCCAAAGTCTCATTATTTCTATAGCAATATTGTCTGGCCCTGGAGCTGTTCCCAGTTTTATCTTTTTCAACACTGCCCATACTTCGTCTTTCATAACTGTGCTCCTTCAGCCATCATCAAAAAGGTCTTTAATTAATTTAATGTACTCTCCCATCTATCTATTACTTTGTCTTTTTCCATCATAATCGTACCATCCTTAAAGTTTAGGCAACTAGTTGATGTGTACGTCCTTTTCCTTTGAGCAATTTCTTCAATGTTTTGTACATAAACTTGGGGTCTGTTCTGTGTCATTCTTGTATTTCTTCGCACTTTGTTTCTAGCCTGGCTTCTTTAGCTTCACTGCACCTATTCCTGATTTCCTTATACATCTTTTTGTATTCCTCCTCTTCTTTTCCCTTTGCCCTTTTCCGTTCATAAATCAAGCCTAAAATTTCTTTTGTCATCCAGTTCTCCCTTTGCTTTTCTTCACAACTTTCACAATGAGTTCCTCAAATTTGTCCATGTTTCTCACTGTCACCAATGTCCTGCAGAGCAGTGAATTTGTTTTGAACACTGAATTCTGCATGAGTTGATTCATCTGTCTTTAAGAGTCTAAGACATAGTTTGATCAGGACTGTGGTCACTGTTGCAGTCTGCATCTGGTACACAGTGCCCTGCTAATCGGTGAAAGCCCTAGTTCAGGTTATCCCCATCTGAAAGCGTGTATCTAAAACCCAGTTGCCTGCTGGGTGTCTCCAGGGAGATTCCATGAAACCCCTCTCTTACAAGATATTGGAGGAAAGCTTCATGGTCTGTACATTCTAATCCCTTCTAGGAAATCAGAGTGACTCTGCCAAGTCTGTTGCTCAGGACTGATGTTCCTGGGCAGGAGAGTGGAGCACATGTCCAGGAACAGGTTTCATTCCTATTTCTCAGGGGTGGAAATGAAGCCTGGACCGCATGAGGTCATATGGATCCCTGTATGCTGCTCTCAGGCTACAAAATGCTCCTGGTCCCGAGTGCTGTGGGCAGTCCCTCAGGGTGAAAAAAGCCAAAGAACCAGGCTAGGGATTGTCTTTTAGGGACCAGATGACCTGGTTTCTGATCCTTGTTCAATTCATTACAAATACAGTAAAAAGTTTGTGTCAACGAGCAAACAGGACTGATCATCTTGTAGGAACTTGAAGACGCTATTTGTGTCAACTCTCCAGGTCAGAACGTTGTTGGGCAGGAGAGGTAGAAATAGGTGGACTTCTAGAAACATCTATTTTCAAACAGAAGTCTTTGGCGCAAGACTGAAGCACCATCCAAGGTAGATAGATTCAGGTTCACTTTCAAGATGTTGATGACTGCATTGAGGTACAGAGGGGTCAGATTGGTGAACTGCTCCAGCCCGAATATTTTAGAGTATTCAAAGTTTCAACACTTGGGAAGTCTGGAACTGTACCAAACATTCCTTCCATGTAACCATAGAAAGGGAAGTTCTACAATTCACTTGCAGGGAAGGAGGTGACAAACGAGTTGATCAATTCAGGAATGCAAAAGTTCCTTCTGTACCAGTGTGGTGCATGAATAAAACCGATCATAAAGTAAGACAGGAGATTGCTATTAGAATTTTATCTTTCTTTGTTGTGAAATTCTCATGATGGCCATTTGACTTGTTCATATGCTAGAACAAAGATGAAAACCAGTAAATGAAATCTGAAAGCTCGATAAAAATGGGAGAAGCATGAACAACACAGATAACCAAAACAGTGAAAACCTGAGATGATTGCACTGGCCAGGGAATGAAACAAAAGAAGTCCATCAGAGGCTTGTCAGGCAGGAAGGGTGTTGATTGTTTGCACTAAAATGAGGCCCAGGGATGTCACTGACAAATTCTGACCAAGACAGAGAAATCAGGTAGCTCGGATAGAACATCTGTGAGTAAAATGCAAAGTTTTGTGCATAGTGTACATGTAACTAAGCATTTTAAGCAACACTGCCCCACTTACCAGGTTTCTCTGTTCCTGTGCTCTTTGCTTCAATAAAAGTGGTGATCAACTTCTGCACTGTCAGCTCCTCACAGTTGGTTTTGAATTCCCGCTGAACCTGAATACAGCCACAAAACCATCCTTACTAACAACAACAACAACAACAACCAAAACACACACACACACACACACACACACACACACACACACACACACACACACACACACACACACACACACACACACACACACACACACACTTTTTGTATCTGGTGTTTGTGATCTTATGCTTGACAAAGGCCAGTTGGCCAAAAATGTGCGCATGTCTTGTCTGGCTGTATTACATATGCTTTCTTATTCTTTTCTCATGTTTTTTCAGGTTCCTGTTTGCTTGAATGCAGGCAGTCACATTTGTTTTGGATAAAGATAGTGGTGTTGCCACCTCCCCGACTGACACAGAAGTGGAAAACACAGAACAGGACAACATAATGGATGCAAGGCAAAGCCTATCCTCATTAGATTTTTCAACAGAAAAATCAGAGACAGCACTATCGCAAGCAAAAAGAAACTAAAAAACAGGTGCTGTAATTGGCGAAGACTTGACAGTAGCAACTATCAACTATCCACTGCAACGTATAGACATTCTGCCACACTCTCGACATGGACAGTTTGCCAAACTTAAAAATGGAACGACAATGAAATTTAATGTTCACATGAATCTCGATGAAGCCTTCTCAAGGGCCATGAACTCAAATACAGTGAGTGATACCCAATATCATCATCATCATCTCATCATCATCATCATCATCATCATCATCATCATCATCAATCATCACCATGTGTCCTGTTGCATGGCGTTGGCGATCATGGCCCTCCATATGTATCTATCCCTTGTGCCGCAAGCACATCTTCCACCCTCTCTGTCTTCAGCCAACCTTGAAATACATCCAATATTTTCTCCCTGGGTCTACCTGGTGCTCTCTTTCCCTCCACCTTTCCTGTTGTGACCAGGAGCTCTAATTCCCTTTTCCTCATAAAATGGCCTATAAATGTTCCCTGTCTTTTCCTAATCTTCCTTTTCAATGATCTTCTTGTGTCTGTCTCCATCAAGACTGTCTCGTTTGTTTTCTTTCCTGTCCATGGAACTCTCAACATTCTTCTTAAAAACCACATCTTGGCTGCCTTAATCTTGTTCTGGCTTTGCTTGTTGACTGTCCATGCCTCACAACTGTATAACATTATCGGTCCTATATAACATTCAAGAACTCTCTGCCTGATGTTAATTGATAGGCATTTGTTGGTAAGAATGCTTTTCATCTTCTTGAATGCTGTTTTGACTTGGCCGATTCTGCTGGCTATTTCTGACATGCATCTGCTGTCTGGTGAAAAGATTGTACCCAGGTATTTAAACTTATCAACCTGTCTCAAGATTGTGCTGTTTGCTGTTATTTTGCATGAGGGGATTTCACGGGGTTTTTTTTTTACTGATTACCATGACTTCAGTCTTCTTGCTATTTAGCTCCAACCCTTTACCTTTGCTTTCTATTTCTATTTCTAGTTCAAGGTTTTGTTGATCCCTTTCATTTTCTGTAATTAGCACGGTGTCATCTGTGTAACGAATATTGTTCATCATTTTTCCTCCAACCAGGGCATTCTTCTATTCTTCTAAGTTTCTCATGATGTTTTCACTGTAAAGCAGTCGCTTCACACAGTTTTACTTCTAATAGTTCCAGGTCGCTTAAAAATAATCCCTTGGTGATAAAACATCAAATCGGAGATCGTACTTTCTATTCTTTGCTTATGCAGGCTATACCTGCCGCAAATTTCTTTTAAAATATTTTTAAATAAAGAGAAACATCAAAAATAATTCACTGAATCAAACTTGTAAATCAATTTTCATGAAAAATCAGTCGATGTTTACGTTTGTCCTTCAGCTTGACGATCAGAGGTAGAAATCCGTTGACTGGACTTTCAGCAATCGCTTCGAAGGCCGCCATGATTTCAGGTTCCCATATGTTAGACAGGCAGATCACGGGTACTCGCCACAGACATCCTCGCACACGTCACATCTCATAGTTCCGTACACGGTTGGATTCAGCAAAAAATAAGCTATTTACGCATCCGCAGAAATGATCTGATTTATCAAGGAGGTCCTCAGATATTCTTCTTCAAAGTTTGCCAATATTCCGACCTTTAGAAGACTAACAAACTCATAATCTTATAAACTAAATATTACACGGGAATGAAGGACAGGGTTTCAACCTGTCATCTGTACTAATTTGCATGAAGGTAGTCCTGTGTGACCCATATAATTTAAGTTGCCATTAACCAGTCACCCAAGCACTGCCGTGAGCCAGTCACCATTACGTGACACGCGGTGAAACTTCGTCGGTCGGCGTGGGATTTTTTTGCACAGATTTTTGTATGGGTGCATTTATAACAAAAACAAACTGCACAGATCGATAGAGGAAAGACCAATCTTTATCTTCATGATAACAACTTCGTCATTCATGTTCATCTGCAAGAATATTTGACTGATAAACATGTGCAATTTTTCCACTGACTGACACAATTCCCGCATTGCTAAAGAGAGGCTGCCGGTACCTACTTTCACCATCATCTTCATCATGCTCGTCAATGTCGGATCCTTCAGTCTGAAGCACTTCAATCACTTCAGAAGCAGTAAAACGCCGCTGTCATGATCTGCTTTGCTCCAAAACTAGCCTGCGACGCCATTTTCGACACAAATGCAGATTAGCCAGTCATGTGGGGTGCCAAAGTCAATCGTTTCCCGACAAGCGTATTGCTAAGGAATCTCACGAAGTAACTTTCCACTTGATCCTTGACACGTCTGCAATGCCCAGTATAGCTTCAGTTGGCATGCCATGTTATGAGGGAAGCGTCAAAAAAATTTTAATCATCGAAACCACTATAGCGTTCCGTTGTACGGAACTGTGCCTTATGTCAGGAATGCTATAGCGTTCCATCGTACAGAGTGAGTTAAGACAGACCTAGCGTAGAATGAACCAGATATGATCAAACACCTCTAGCTGATTTTCAAACCATGCAGCACCAGGGTTCATGATAAGGAAGTGATATGAGATCAAAAGTCACTTTGCCACGTCTCTCAGGCCCCGTGACCAAACACTTTAGACGTGATTCTTGGTGAGCAAAATATCAAAAAACAAGCATATCATGACAGAAGTTTAATCAGCAATCACTGCCACATTTCTATGCAAGAAGAAACAATCAACAGACTGAGTGATGGTACTGTCAACAGAACAGCCGAGTTAGCAGAACACCACACTAAAGCTAAAGTTATGACATCAGCCAAAAATTCAAAACACTGAACACACTGTTTTCAAACATTCATGCCAAAATTTTACATTCAAGCGAACTGACAGAAGCTGATATCAACACTCTTGATAGAGACATTAGTCAGTAGATGTCATTCTACCGCAGATTTCTCCACACAAAAATTACACCAAAACAGCATTTGTTGGAATACCATTGTGTTCCCTTCATTTGTAGGTATGGCTTTGGGCTTGCACTTCATGGTGATCAAGGCGGTGAAGAGATTCATGCTGTTGTACACACTAACTACAGAAGGGTTTGGAAAATGTGCAGTGAAGCAGAAAAACAACAAGCCATCTGCAAGAACAGATGGCAATGGTGTCACCTGTACTTCAAGGTGTGTTGCCAGAGCTGTCAAAGCCATCAACATCCAAAACTGTCAGTTAACAACCCAGATCATTTCCTACACCACCATCCAAATGATCCATACCCTCCACCTTTCCATCCTCACCCAATCACCATGCTTTCAACAACAACAATAAAAAAACAAACAGAAAACACACACACACATACATACAAAACTATTGCCCATGTCTAGTGCAGAACTGTGAATATAACTGTTTCCCTTAAGCACAGTATTATTTTATCTTCACACGTTCCTCAATTTAATCATTGTGACATCATGAAACTGTGTGCTAACTTTGTGGCTGCTGCTGCTGACAATGGACTGGGAGGTAGTTTTTTCATTGTACCAAAGATAGTATCAGCTGCGGCCCTCAGGTAAATTGATCTAATGTTCTGTGCATTGTAATGTGTTGTGTATGCATGTATCTCTCAACCCTAGTGAAATGAATACGATAAAAGTAATCCTCTACCCACAGTGGTCAATTACAATTGTGCAATTTTCACAGGACAAGTATGACTTCATAAAATAAAACTGATTGTTCTTGTCTGTTCTAAACTGCTGCGTGGTGTGTGTTTGATGTGTGCTTCTTTCATGTTTGGTATCTCATAGGCGTCCTTCAGTCTCGGAAGACTATGGAGTTGCGCTCTGGGTGTTTATTCTGGTGCAGCGCCGGGTGTGGCTGGCCAGTCCGACGCGGGAATGACAGTCCCTGTGGCAGAGGACACAGATGAAGTTTGACGCTGGTCTGTCTGCCTGGGCTGCAGCCTTTCTTCTCGTTCTCTTTTCCTCGTGCCGCTGAGCGAGTGTCTCTTCGAACTTGGAGAGACCTTTCTGCACAGTCTGTCTCCAGGCTGACCGTTCGAGGGCTGTTGCTTCCCAGT
>CM060313.1:30029671-30064671 GCA_030674185.1 Monoplex corrugatus | reverse complement strand
TGTGATTATCCGGAGGGCCTGGTTCTGAACCTTGCTAAGCGTTTGCTGGTTCGTCTTTGCCGTAGTTGACCACGCATGTGAGATGTACAGATGTGAGGAGTAGACAGTCAACACGCAAAGTCAGAACAAGATTGAGGCAACTGAAACATGGTTTCTAAGAAAAAGTTCCATGGACAGCAAGGAAAACAAATGAGACAGTCTTGAAGGAGGCAGATACAAGAAGAACATTAATAAAGAAGATTAACCTTTTCACAACACTGCCTCATTACAGTTACTATGCCCTGTGCACTCTGGAGACACGAAGCAGAAATGCCTTGAGGACACCCTATTTTGATCACTTTATTTAATTTTCCTGAATAAGCCGTAAAAGCTAGCTTATTGATGTTAGAACAACTTTTGCAGATCATTCTTTTATCTCCCTGGCGAAGTAAAAACAATTTCTGCAAAGATTTAATTATTTAGTGTTTTGTGCTTTTGAAAATGTCAACGTAAGTGTCAAAATCAAAAATCCCAAACAGCCACAGGAGATTCATAAAAAGTGTTGTTTTTAGCATACAATGGCCAAAAACTGTAGAAAAAAAGACATAAAGACAATATTTCAACATTTTAGAACATAATGGTAACATAATGGAACATAATGGTGTAGGGTCGATGATGTCTTGAAAGACGAAGGGCTGCAAACCACATGTTTCGGCAGCTAAGAAAACGGGTACTTGCGGAAATTTCCGAAGATTTTTCACCCAGGTGGTGCATCATCTTCATCGTCACTATCGTCACTGGCAGTGTCAACCTCAGTGTCGGCTTCATATTGATCAGGACAACTTATTTCTAGCTAAAAATCTGGCTCAGTGTCAGCGACGCTCGCACTTTGTTCATCTGCTTCAACTTCGTCTTCATCCGTTGAATATGCGGGATTTTCGTCGTTTTCTGGCACATCATCCACAAAATCTTCCTCTTCAGCACTTTCACTGCTGCTTTCATAATGATCAATGTCTAGATCATCGTCAGAACCTGCCTGCATGATCAATTCTGCTACTTCAGCAGCCGTGAATGTTGTACAACTAGCCATGTTGTTTACTGCTATCTGAACAACGCGGGTAACTTAGAGAGACAAAGCATCCGGATTGGTTGCTTCCAACATAAATTAATCAATGAAATTGTCCCCTTTAAGTTGCAAAAACGGTATCAAATGACATAGAAGGGTTCCATTGTGTAGTTTCTACAAGTTGTGAGGGAATTTCCAGTGACATGCTGACGCAATTAATTTTAAAACAGGTGTCGCGAGGATTCTCGTTATGTGTCCACAACGCCATTTCGGCTGCAGCGAGCAGGATCGCTACGCATGCTCAGGGAATAGGCAGGCATAGTGACGATTCTCGCATCATGTCCATAGCTGCCAACTTTCCTGAAAAAAAATTCCTGTACTCTGCCGATAGTTTCGGTGCTTCACTGGAGGCATGCAGGTCGATGTCTTTCTTGCCACCATGACCGATGTTTATGTCGCATCGGCACGATTTACAGAAAGCAAAGGTGTCTCCTTTGTCCGAGGCTGTGATGAAGTCGTACGTTTCCGCATAATGTTTCGAAAACTTCACTTTTGCTTTCGCTTTTACAGCTTTCGCGTCTGTCTTCTTCGAAGCCATTGTGCAAGAAAGCTGGCGCGCAGGAGCTGTTTACATGGCCCTCTGCGCACGCGCATGTGTGACGGAAGTTTCGCTTTCACGCAGCTGTCTTTTTACCGCGTTCTGACGAAAACAGAGCTAACCGGATAAAATATCAAAATCGAAAATTTAAAATTCGGGAATTTTCATCGATTTACCGGATTTTCCGGGCAGCTCACACATTTCGGGACATTCCCGAAAAATTCGGGAGGGTTGGCAGCTATGCATGTCGCAAAAAACTTAAGACAAGCAACATTTATAGGGCATTTTATGAGGCAAGATAAATTTGAGCACCTGGTCACAACAGGAAAGGTGGATGGAAAAAGAGCACCAGTAGATCCAGGTAGAAAATATTGGATGGACTTGCAGAGTGGCTGAGGACAGAGAGGGTAGGAGATGTACTTGTAGTGACAAGGGACAGATTCGTACGGAGGGCCATGATAGCAAACGCCATGTGGCAGGGCACATGATGATGATGGTGGTGCTCAGCGGAAGAATGTATTGATATACATCATGTATAAAATTATGCCTATCTGTATATACGTTTATGTATGCAATATAAATGTAATACTCTTTACAATGTTTTCACCGTTTTTTTTATTATATATGCCAGATGTGTGTGCAGGCTGACAGCTTTGCAATGAGAGCTTCCATGAGAGTAATGTTTCTCTTTGAAATATTTTTCCAAGGTTTTGTTCAAGTATCAATACATTTTATATTTCTGGACAAGGATTACAACAAAAGCAAGATCAGGAGGATTCCGGAATTCCATTTGTGCGGTGTTGTGAATTTAAGAGGATCTCTCCTGCAGGACGTCATGACTGTTTATTGTTTACTGTTTATTGTGCTAAGTGTTGCGCATTTGTTTTTTGTCGTCTTTTGAAGTCACTTGACGAATGCCAGTTGGCTTTGTTTTTGTGCCAAGTGTTGTGCATTTATTCTCTATTGTCTTTTGTACATGCTTGCTTTCATCTTGTTATATTCATTAGCATTCTAATTCACTTCTATCTGTCAAACACATACACATGCATGTGCATATACTTACAAACATATACACCATCTTTTCTCCTCACACACATAATGATTAAAGCTTGCAAACAGCATGAACAAAAAACAAACAAACAAACAAAACAAAACCAACCAACCAACTAAAACATCACTAATATGAAAGAAGCAGAGACAAGTCTGTATAGAATTCACCGAGACTAACCTGCCCAAGAAGTACATGCTGGTTCTCCCATGCTTTGACATATGTATCCACAAAATCTTTCATCTGACAAATGTGTTCCTCTTCCAGCTCTTGGAAATGCTGTCAAAATCAAAATGAATAATGAATACTGAAACCTGGATCCTGACTGAACTTACATTTAAAAAAAAGAATCATTTGAAAGAAAACAAGGTCACATGCATAAAAAAGGACAGAAAATCCACACATACTATCAACACATTAAACATTTCATATGAGAGAAATTTCAACACACACAGACATCACCAATATCACACACACCTACACACATGTCCCCTTCCCCTCCTCTATAATCATACAGGACAGCAGGTCAGAGAATTATGAAAATGACAGTGATACATTTTGAGATGTGTTTAAAGGGGTAGAAATGAGGATGTTTCTCAAATCCCTGTTTAACTAGTATACTTACTGAATCAGAAACGGTAGCTAACCTGACCAGTTTAGCTCTGTCATTGGCCAAAATTCAAGCAATTGTCTATGGCCCCACATGATCTGCATATGGTTTGCTTTAACCAATCTGTGGTCTAAGCATTCACTGAATGCTGAATAGTTCCCATCAATCCTCAAAATCCAAAGTGATACCAGAGGGGCTTGATGGATGGGAATCTGGGTTTCTGATTTGGTAAGTAGACTAATTAAAAAGGGATTTGAGGGGGGGAAAATCCTCATTTTAACTTTGTGAACACCAAAAATCTTTTCTGAATGAAAATAATGGAGAAGAGGCATGTTGCCCCTGGTTCCAGCTGTGAGTCATGGATAGACACAGCAGAGTTTGCTGCCAGGAAGGACAGTCCGGAGAAAGTATACATTTGTATCAGGGCAATGTTCCTGAGGTAACAACTGATGATGGGGTTCTCTGAACATTGATACGCCACTGCCAGAACAGCCATAAGCAGGGCAGAATAGGCAAGGGCTGAGGAAGTGGCCAGGGTCTGGACTTTGTGGACCACACAGTTAGAACACTCACATCCCTTCCGGCTTCCATATAAACTGGCACATGTGACTGATCCACCCAAAAACTGCTGCCATGCAAGTGTCCTTCCAATGATTCTCATTGATGAAGATGAAAAACATCTCTGGCCCGAATGCACTTATCTTGTGCAATCCCAGTAGGTCCTGAAGCAATGAAGGAGGCAGAGGTAACAATACTCAGTGGACCTGTAGACATGTTGGTCAAGGGTCAGATGACAAAGTGAGGCAACAGGTTTCTCCAGAAATTAGTTCATGGCCCTGAACTCTGGAAGGACAGTCAGAACCAACTAGATAAAAGGTGATGCAGTCTTTCATTCTGACAAGTCCAAGCAATTCATGTGCAAGCCATACCTGGTTAGGGCAAGCAAGAAGGCTACCTTTGCTCTAAGCACAAGGATAGGGTCTCAGAACAGGGGCTCATCAGAGAGACAGGTATGAGGAAAAGGTTACGGTTCCAGGCTGGGATCTGAATAGGCTAGCAGGACTGCAGGGAAGCCAGTCCTCATGAAGAATCCCAAAGATGGAAGTTGATGGAGAAAAGGAGCTGCCTGGTATATGGCTTGTGGTGCACATGACCACATGATAACTATGAATAGTGATAGCTGACAGTTTTATGTTCTGAGAGAAAATGAGGCCAAAATACTATCTGAACCTCAGTGGAATGGACAGGGTCCACTTAGCTTTATGCATTGAGAAAACCATGTCTTCAACTTGTTGCTATCAAAGGATTTGATGGCCTTACATCTGGTCTTGTTGCTATCAAAGGATTTGATGGCCTTACATCTGGTCACCGTAACTATACATAGGGCCTCAGAGGAGGTGCCTGGTGAGTGGACTGGATGACTGCATCATGGTCTGCCTGAAGGTAACAGGAACGGTGTAGTGATTGAATGGGTATACTCTGCTGTATAGAAATCATGTGTGGAGATCCAGTAGTTGGGGTGTGTGAGAGAAACACCCCTAAGCGGGAATGCCTGAGCAAGTCCCAACAAACAGGAAGCTTGGCTGGAGGTTCCTGAAATCAAGACTGTATGCTCTGGGAAAGAAGTTGGGCCGGCCATTGGAGGGCTATCAGGATCATCCTTGCATTCTTGAGCCTTGCTTTCCAAATCATTTTCATGAGGACGAGAAAGGGGGGAAAGAAGTAGCTCAGGAGAGAAATCCAGTCCACTGAGAGACAGGTAATACACAGAGGAGGAGATGTTTGCTGAAATTTGTTGTAAGCAGATTGGTACATGGAGAAACCATCAATTCCATACTTCATGACCCACATTCCTGTTCAGGATCTATTCTGTCGGGAGAATGCAGAGTGACCTGCTGTGGGAATATGCCATGATGTTCAACTTGCCGTTATGTGCCTCATATACAGGGAGATTTATTACTCGTGATGCCATAGGAGGGCTTCGGCTCAGAGAGAGGTCCACTAAGTGTTGCCCTCTTCCCTGTTGTCCAAATAGAAAGGGACAATGGTGCTGTCTGCAAAGAGGCAAACCACCTTCCCCTGGATCGGAGTTTCAAAGGCCATGATGGTTTTGTAGATGGTCTACTCCAGAGTACTGATGTGACAGCATGACTTGTCCACAAACCAAGAGCTCACTGCATGCAGGGTTCTCATGGAGATTCCCAAGCCTCAAATGGAGGCGTCCATGTATACAGCGATCTCCTGTGTTGGAGTTGAGAAGGGAACATCAGCCAGTATGGATAATCATTAATGGATCAGGCTAGGGCACTGTTGCCTTCACTATTCCCAGCAGCAGAGTCATGTCCCAGGCATGGAGGGGCTGACACCAGCTCTGTCCGAGATATGTTGTAGAAAGTTGTTTCAGGGCCTGACCTTGGGATATTGCTAAGGCAAAGGACCATACTCAGCTGGGAGGAGATGAATCTCAGTGTGGCTGTCCTGGACTGTCAAAGATGGGAGGGGAGGGGAGGGGATCCAAGGCATGAGAAGGGAAGCGAGTCAGGGGATGTAGCTGCATGGTGATAGGTGTTGGAAGAATGGTGAGTTTGTTGCCTGGGAGAAGGTGGTGGTCTCCTGAGATCCTGTTCTCTTGGGTTGTATTCTGGACCTGGTGTAGTTGCTGAAGCAGGTCCTGGGTTCAAGAGGTAGGGTTCTGAGGGCCGGCCTGTTGTCATCAAGGAGAACAGGCTATGAAGCCTAAGCAATTTCATCTCGCCAGGCCCAGAAGTGGAGCCAATGGTATACAATATAACATCATGTTTACATGTAGTTTTAAGTCTATTGATGTTTATACAAGTTTTAACAAACAAATGCAATTACAAATCATACAAGTAATTACAACAATTCTGAACTTACTATGAATGTAACATACACCTTCCACATAGGTGACAGGTAAGTGACCAATATGCCAAGATGTTGACGATGAAGTTTCCCACCAGCTTCATGTCGGCTGTCTTGGTGAAGAGGTCCTCATCCAAAGGGTCCTGGGAGAGAGTCCCATGAGCCACAAGCTGATTGTTCCAGGAGGAGTCCTGATCTGAGAGGTCTGTACTCCAGTACAAAAGAGCACAGACCTTGTTAGAAGGTACTGGCTGCTGTGCAGATGGTGAGGGCTAAACTGGCAAGCTTCTGCCATTCTGCTGGGAAGAAAAGCTCAGGCTGGTGGAGAAAGACATCTGTTTGGGGGGAAGCAACAGGTCATCCTCCAATGAAACTTAACTCAGCTGTAAACTTCCTCAGGTTAAAAACAAAAAAAAGGAAAACTTACCCAGGGATAGATCAGACATGGCATCAGGACTGGATGCAGGAGTGTCCCTGGTGCCTGCACTGAGAGGACCACCTCTAACTGAAAGTTCTGGAGTATGAAGGAGGGCAGCAACTGTGTTTCAGTAGGTGCAAAGTGTAGATTTTCCATGAGGTAGTGGTACATTTCCGTTTTTGGGGCATTCATGGGCCAGGGCTGGACCTGGAATAGGGGACTGCAGTATCTCCATGGATAAGTGGAACCACAAAGCCTGTGCTGGAGGAATGAATTCTGAACATCTGGAATGTTCATGGCTCTGGAGATCGTCCAACCCTGCAGTAGGGAGAAGGATATCTCAATGCAATGGAATGGTGGATCTCTGAAGGCCAGGGAGTCCCAAGTAGTGGTGGAGATCCTCAACAGGATGGCTGTCATACCCCCTCTGGAAGCGACCCATATCCCTTGTTAGGATACCCACTAGGGGGTGCAGTGAAACTCCCTGGCTGGGGAGACATGCATGGGGTCAGGACCATGCATGGCATCTGGTGGCTGGGGCATTGGCTGCAGCTTCCACATGTCTGAACTGGGTTTTGACAGTCAGTCACTACCTGGCTGTCTCCTCCCGGGACAAAACGGCCTGATTTCAGTGGGCTGCATGCACCTGCTCTTCTTGCTTGACCCAAGCCCTGACCATGTAAGGGCAACTCCCTCAAGAAAGACGAAGGACCGAGGCAACCTCTCCCACTTAGAGACAGTCTCTCTCCCCTGAAGGGAGAGGGAAGCATGTGATGAGAACAGGACTTGGGCTTCCTCCTCTCAGGGGTGGGAGGGGGGAAGGAAGCCTGCACATCCTGAAAGCGCAGTGTCATCAAGACTGTCTCCCAGTAGGGTTCCTACATTCATACCCAAATCTAGGGAGGAATAGAAGTGGGGGGGTGGGGGGACTGAAGAAGATTTCAACAACCTATATCATAATTTTCATTTTGTCAAGTACCCTGAAGCAAAAAGCTTACAACAACAAAATGTACACCTAAAGACACATTTTGTCAAGTACCCTGAAGCAAAAGTGATTTTCAAAGACTTTCAAGACCCTGAAATGAGGACATCAAAAATTAAGAACTTTTTGAAGGAAACCCCCAAGAACTTTGGCAGGAGATTGTCTACAGGGCTAAAAGAACTGATTCTGTAATCCCACCAAGCATGGCTGCAAAGGCTGAGGGCATGTCCTCAGCACAGATGCGGAACGTCTCCTCTGCCGACATTTTGCAGGCGTGGCTGCATAAAGGTCAGTATCGTAAGATAACTCTAAGGAGGATTAAGTGGCCCACTCTTTGGTAGTATGGTCGAAGGAAACATGTGGATGCTACTGAGAAGTCAATTTATCAGCTATGTATTCCTTCTTTCACGGAGTCAAAACAGAACAAGAGGGCCTCATTGGGGAAGCAACTGACTTGCTCTTGTTCATGAGGAGCAATGGACGGATGTTGAGATGCCACTGCTGGTGCTGAACTAACGCTCAGAAAGTCACCTGAACCCTGTGCACCTTCCTCCATGGTCTGCTTTTGTGATTTAGTTGAAGGGCCCCACTGTTTCTGATCAAGTATGACTGAAATGTACAGGGATCTAATGGTTGAGTTTGGCATGTGATCATGCAGGCAAGATGGAACCGGTTTCAGACTGGTCAATTTGACATGGAGGAGACTGTTCATTGCATTTCAAGCTTAGCAGGTGAAAAAACATGATGATGCCACTTTGTACCAATCATGATAAACAAAGACCAATGAAAAAATGGTGAGAAGAGTGCAAGAATGAAGGCAGAGATAAATTCGCACAGGAGAAAGTGTGCATAAAGAGAAAGCCAAGACAAAGTCAACTTGCTTGAGTCTGATTCCTTGCTGCATGGCCAGAAAGAATGAGGACTGATGGGAATTTTTCAGCAATCAGTGAATGGAAGGACCACTGATTGGTCAAAACAGGTCACATGCCAATCAAGTGGGAGCCAATGAATGAGGACTGATGGGAATTTTTCAGCAATCAGTGAATGGAAGGACCACTGATTGGTCAAAACAGGTCACATGCCAATCAAGTGGGAGCCATGGACAGTTACACAAATTCTGGCCAATGGCAGAGAGCTGAACTGGGCAGATTAGCTAAAGTTTTTGATTCGGTGTATACAAAGCTAAATCTTATATCAGTTTCTGATGCCTTATGGACTAGGGTAATTTATTCCAAGTGCAGGAACAACAGTAAGAGACTTGTGTCCAAAGCTGTTGCTCCTGAGATGAAATAAGTATATATCAACATAAAGATGTATGAATGGGGAAAAAATCTTACCCGGCAAGATTCTGTCATTTTCTTTTCAAACGTCATTTTGACTGTATGATACTTGTCCAGAAGGGCTCTGTATTCATCATCTGCACAGTCCACATAAAAAAATATATGAATTAGTGGTTACAGCAGTAGCCAGCTGTGGGAACTGCTTTTGTGAAACAAACAGAACATCTAGTAAAGCCTGAAAAAAATTCCAAACCCAACCTCATGGCCCTGTGAAAAACTATGGTATCTCATTTACAATCTCAGTCTTGCACCTCAACAAAAAGTCTGAAATCTTAGGTAAATCTGCTTATGAGCATTCTGAAAAAGTTATATATCTCAAAGAGACCACTTTGTGCATTTTTGTATTCTTTAGTATTCTTCCAGATCCACCATTCTGGTAGTTTGTACCACATATTCATGGTTGCACCCATTACAATTCATGTAATAAACCACAACACACTCTTTATCCCTTTCTGTTTTCTCCTTGGCCTGGACCAGCTCAGCATTCAAAGATTTAATTCATGAGGAAGGGTGTGTGGTAAACTTTCATCAGTTTCTCTTTTCCCCCCCAACCAGCCTTACTTGAATATATGAAACGGGCTGGCGATGATTTTTTTCTTCTTCCTATAGTAGTAGGAGAACACTGAAAAAAAAAAAAAAAACGGACAAAGTTTCATCAGGACCCTGGATACCAAAAATTATATTTAGAGAAAAATATTGGAAAAGCACTGTAAGTCATGGATTTGAACTTCCTGCACGAGTGCTTACATCACATGAACTCAAGTCAAACCAAGGCAGCCAAGGCAAAAGGAGTGAAGCCAGTAGAATAGCCAAACATCCAGTCTGATGAACGCCCCATGAAGTTCTCTAAAATTCACTAAGGAACAATATGGCAGAACAGACTCTTTAAACTCTTTCATTCCTGGAGAATGTTTTTTCAGACTGCAGTTCTTACCCCTCCTTCCTAGAGCCTTAACACTGCAGAACAAACCTATCTGTCCTTTCCTGCAGAGCAGTAAATCAATTCTCATGGCATTTGCTTTGAAGTTCACACCAGTTGCATCATCTGTGTGCATATCAATCCTTGACTGGGTCGCTAATGGGACACTGTTTATCAATAAGCTGTGTGCCACACAATTCCTCTCCCCCTTCCTAAATATGAGCAAGATATCAGTACTGCATTCTTAAGCTATTGTGCACTTGTCACAGCTGACTGGACAAAAAATGGAGCACAAAAAAAATCTGTATTAAATCTTCTTCAGTTTTCTGATGATGAGTTTATATGATGTCAAATGTGTCACAGACAACTTAAAACATTATTTCTGTTCACAATGGTTTAACTTATTAAGGCTTTGTTAGTGTATGGCAATGGGAACAGTCCTATTGTACCACAAATGAGCACTACTTTATCTTATCTCTCTCCTCCAAATAAATGAACGCAGGAAATACAAGAATCCATGAACAAGGGGAAGTAATGATTCATACAAAATAAGACATGAGAGTTGAGTATCTGCAATTCATTGACTACAGCAGAAACAAGAACCAGTCTATATTCTCAAAAGAGTAAGGCATATACATGTACACAATCCATATTCTTTCTCTCTCACCGAGGGACTTAGGAAACTTTTGTACTTATCCAATACCCATACTTTATGATTTCCTCTATGCCATTTCTGTGTGACTGCCGAAACTACAAAACAAATATTACACAAAAACAGAAGCAATAAACAATACTCACATGCTTTCTTGAACTTCTGTTCTGCCTGCAACAAAAAATGAGTATTTCGAAGGTTGACAACCAGAACCAAGTATCTCGATTTTCTGATAGTTTACAGGAGACGATTTTTAACCGAGTTTACGGGGAGAGGCTATATTATGTACATTTTGAGATACTTGTTTTTGGTTTTACAGATAACTGATCAAAAATCAATATCACGGCAAAAACAAAGTCCACCAAGTGAAACATCACATCAAAAGCAACAGTTCAGTATGATAAATGTGAAAATTGACAAAACAGTGAGATACTGGGTTCCGGCTGTCAACCCTCGATTTATTCTCAAATCTCTGTTTAGCTATATGCACTTCATACTTCTAACATGTGCTGTCCTAGTGAGCTCAACTATTTGTCTGTTACATTCCAAAAAGAGAAACTCAATGTGAAAGTGGGAAGGCGGATAAGAGAAGTGTGACGTCAAAATGTGTTTGTCGATTCAGATATTTTCCGCTGTTCGCTGTTCGTTCTTGAAGATTGGTTTGTGTTTCACTCAATAATGAATTGAGAATGTTTGTTTTGGTTTATGCTAACACTGAAAATATATGTTTAAATTTGATTTCGCTGTATGGAAATATGTAGAATCCTTTGGAACAATATAGAAATGACAAGAAAAATGTAGAATACCTTAGACCTTTCTAGAATGTTCCAGAAATCGTAAACAAATTTAACCTGTACAGTGATTGGCTAGAATTCCAGAAAGGGATGGTTCGAGAATGTGGCTATGATCGGCTGAAAATCTAGGGAAAAGCCGAGAATATTGTGGAACTTTCCATGATGTTATAAATAAAGCGTGACTGTGGATAGAGAGAGGGAGAGCGATCGGCAGAATTAAAGTGTAAGCCTGCTGTCAGAGATAGAGAAGTCGCTGTAGATTTGTGGAGTTGCTGCGTGTAGATTTGAGGGCTGAAGAATAATTCTGCAAACTAGGAGTGGTGAATTGGATGTGTGAAGTGTTTACCCAGTTCCGGTTGTGTTTTCTTTGTTCTTCAAATAAAGGATCATTTTCGTTTAACCTGGACTGGTGTATTTTGTCTCTTGAGAAGAATGAACTGCTAGATCTTCACGAACCTGCATAAACTGCAAGACACTGCCAGTCACCAACATATTTACGTGTGACAATTGGGGGCCAAGCCGGGATCTACACATGGTTTGATCTATCCAGAGACTCCATACTACGGCAAGTGTTTGAACAAATTTGATCGCACAGTTTAGATCTGCATTGTGTTGACTTCGATGGTGAGGTCACTTGACTAGGTTATAGGCACAGATCAGCGGAACTTTAGAAAGTGAATTTACACGGGGAGTGTAAGCAGTGTGTTGCGTCAGTCCAGGGAAGATTAGTTGGAGAAAACTAGATCTATCGCCTGGAATTGAAAGAAGAGGCCACTGAGACAGCTACTTGGGACAGTAGATCTAGTGGTAGTTTGAAGTGATTTTTTGAGTCTACAGTTCCATAGACTGATCCCCGTTGTTAATCTGAGCTGTGTTACCATGGAATTCATCGAACTAGGCAGAGAACTGGGTCTAATGGGTGAAGCCCTCCAAAGTTTCGTGCTACAGCAAGAGGAAAAAAGAAGACAGCAAGAAATAGAAGAGAAAAGAAGACAGCAAGAAATAGAAATAGAAGAGAAAAGAAGACAGCAAGAAATAGAAGAGAAAAGAAGACAGCAAGAAATAGAACGGGAAGAGCAAGCTGCTGAAGAGAACTAAGAAGACTTCACTTGGAAAGTGAAGAGAAAGAAAAACAGAGAGAATTTGACATGAGAGAGAAAGAAAAACAAAGAGAATTTGAACTGAGAATGGCAGAAATGAAGTCTGAAAATGGTGAAAAAATTTCCCGCACAGAAGTCAGCAGCACCAAGAGACCACGCCTTCCTGTGTTTGTGGCTGGGAAAGACAACCTTGACAGTTACTTTGAACATTTTGCACGCCAAGCTGAAGCTATGAAGTGGTCTAGACAGCAGTGGGCAATTGATCTGAGTGCTCTACTGACTGGTCATGCCCTTGAAGTGTACTCCAGATTAACCAAGGATGACACCAAAGACTATGAAAAGTTCAAATCGGCGCTTCTACGCAGCTACGATTTTTCAGAGCAAGGTTTCCAGAGATGTTTCCGCTCCAGTCAGCCAGAAAAGAATGAAAGCCCAGCTCAGTTTCTAACCCGCATCCAGAGTTATCTTGAAAGATGGCTAGAGTTAGCTGGAAGAGGAAAAGATTATGATGGACTGTCCTATTTGGTCCTGAAAGAGCAGTTCCTGGAATCATGTCCCAAGGACCTGGCAGCCTACCTTCTACAGGAGAAAAACCAGAGCCTAGATTCCCTGACTGAAGCAGCACAGAGGTTCCTGGAGTCTCAATCGGAAATTTGACATGAAGATGAAGCCAGCCACAGCATCTATGGACAGACCAAAGACAGCCCAAGACCCAAGATCATCGAATCAGAACTTGAAATGCTTCAACTGTGGGCGCATGGGACACAAAGCAATTGAATGCAGAGTACGAGTGAGGACAGACAGAAGTGGTTTTCAACACTCTGGCCGTGAAGAACAGAAAAGCCTGGGTCGAGCTGGAAACAGGAAAAGCATGACTTCTGCCAATGTTGCCATCAGAGAAAGAAGCCAAGACAGAGAACCTTCCAGATAATAACCAGGGTTACGTCAGATCAGGTGCACAGAAAATCTAAAGAGCATGAAGAGGTGGTTCGGTGCACATTCATAAACCGTACCAAAAGTGACCTCAGTACCATGCCAGTAGTGAAAGGGCACTATGAAGACATGGAAGTGGATGTGCTTAGAGACACTGGATGCAGTGGTGTTATCATCAAGAGAAAACTCGTACCAGAAGAACAGTTTACTGGCAAGAAAAGGTACCTGCGGTGCATGCACGGATATGTTGAATCCGTTCCAACTGCTGACATTGAGATTTCCACACCATATTTCATCGGCAAGACAAATGCCTTGTGTTTGCCTGACCCACCTCATGACGTTATCATAGGAAACATCAAAGGAGCCCGAGCAGCGGAAAATCCAGATCCTGCATGGCAGCACAACTGTGCAGCAGAAACACGTGCACAAGCCAGGGCAAAAGAGGGAAAGGTGACCATCCCACTGAAAACCAATGACTCTAGTGGAATTCCAGAGATAAACAGGGAAAAGCTGGCCAAGTTACAAGAAGTGGACCCCCTCTCTGCAAAAGTACAAAAGCAAAAAAACACCATAACCAGGGGCAACACTGAAGTCTCTTTTGAGAAGAAGAACAGGATCATGTACAGACTGTATAGATCGTCAGTTGATGGAGACCAGACCATACGACCAAGTCCTTGTACCAGCCAGCCTGTGGAAAAGTGTGATGGAGCTAGCCCATGACTCTATCCTCAGGGGTCATAACTCATATGGGGGTCAAGAAAACAACTGACAAGGTCACGGCATCTTTTTACTGGCCAGGTATACAAGGTGACGTGGCTCGCTTTTGCAGGTCCTGTGATGTCTGCCAGAAGACAGCTCCCAAAGGAAGAGTCCCAACAGTACCCATGCAGAAAATGCCCTTAGTCGACAGACGTTTTGAGAGAGTAGCCATCGACCTCATCGGAGAAATCAAGCAGGACATCGCTATATCCTTACCTTGGTGGACTATGCAACCAGATATCCTGAGGCTGTTCCGCTGAAACGCATCGATACTGAGACTGTGGCTGAAGCACTAGTGGACATGTTCAGCAGACTGGGAGTCCCTGATATAATTTTGAGTGACCTGGGGACGCAGTTTGTGTCTGACTGCATGAAAGAAGTTACTCGTCTCCTCAGCGTTCGTCAGGTGACCACCACCCCCTACCATCCCATGTGCAACGACCTTGTAGAGAAATACAATGGAACACTGAAGTCCATGCTGAGGAAATTGTGTGCTGACCAACCCCGACAGTGGAATCGCTACATCAATGCCCTGTTGTTTGCATACCGGGAGGTCCCACAGGAATCCACTGGGTTTTCCCCCTTTGAACTTCTTTATGGCCGGACCATGCGAGGCCCAATGCACATCTTAAAAGAGCTGTGGATGAAGGAAGTGGAATCTCAAGAAGTCAAGAACAGCTACAAATATGTGTTTAAGTTATGTGAACGACTCGAAGATACCCTGCAATTGGCCAGGAGTGAACTGGAAAAGTCTCAGGGCAAGAGCAAGCACTATTATGACCGAAAAACCAGGGTCAGAAAGTTTAAGCCTGGAGACAATGTCCTTATTCTCTTGCCAACTGACCACAACAAGTTGTTGGTGCAGTGGAAAGGACCATATCCAGTGAAAGCTGTCAAGGGGTAAACGACTATGTTGTGAAAGTCAAAGGAAAAGAAAAGATCTTCCACGCCAACCTCCTGTAGAAGTACATTGAACAGGAAGAAGAGAAGTATGCAGCAAATGCACAAGTTGCTGAAATCCAGGAGTGGGCGCCATTTGTCACTTGCAGCATTGTTAGTGACTCTACTGATGAAGAAACAGTAAATGATGAGGAACTGTTGGAGTTAAGTGACTTCAATCCCCAAGAAACTGTAGAGGATGTGGCTCTCGGACCCCAGCTCAACAACCAGCAGCAGGCTGAAGTACATGAGCTACTAAAAGAAAACTCAAACATATTCACTGAATTTCCTGGAGAGACTGACCTGATCCAGCATGAAGTGAAGCTGACATCATCCACATCCATCAGGTCAAAGCCCTATCCTATGTCATATGCCAACAGAGAGTCACTGAAGGCAGACATTAAAGAGATGCTGAAGCTGGGGGTAATACGTGAGTCCAGAGGGTCACCTTATGCTTCTCCAGTCGTCATTGTCAAGAAGAAAGATGGTACCAACAGAGTATGCATTGACTTTAGGCAGCTGAATAAATTCACAGAACTTGATCCTGAACCAATGCCAACTGCTGCTGACCTGTTCCAGAGACTGAGCGGAGATAAGTTTTTCTCCAAGGTTGACCTCAGCAAAGGGTACTGGCAGATCCCCATACCAGAAGAAGATGTTCCCAAGACTGCTTTTGTAACTCCAGATGGGACTTATGAGTTCCTCTGAATGCCGTTTGGCATGAAAAACTCTGGGGCAACGCTGAAAGGAGGCATGAGGAAACTACTGGGTGATGTGAAAGGTGTGATATTCTACTGTGATGACATTTTGGTCCATTCTAAAACGTGGACTGAACATTTAGAAATCCCCCGAGAGCTTTTCAAGCGATTGACAGCTGCCAACTTGACTGCTAGACCCAGCAAGTGTACTATTGGTGCAGACGATGTTGACTTCATTGGACATCGCCTCCAGGAAGGAGTGAATGGGGTCCTTGAGGACAACGTCAAGAAGATTGTGGAAGCACCCCGTCCCCAGACCAAGAAGCAGCTGAGATCTTTTCTTGGTTTGGTGGGGTTCTACAGGGAGTACATGCCCCACTTTGCAACTGTGACAGCATCACTGTCAGACCTTCTGCGCAAGGGACAACCCAACCAGCTGGAGTGGAGAGCAGCACAAGATCAGGCCTTCAGCACCGTCAAGGAGTTCCTATCAAGAGTGCCAGTGCTACGGTTACCTGATCCCTCAAAGACTTTTGTGCTTAGTGCTGATGCTTCTGACAACGGTATTGGTGATGTGCTCATGCAAGAACATGAAGAGAAGCTGTTTCCCGTTTCGTATGCCAGTAAGAAGTTGTCCAGAGCAGAGCGGAAGAACGCCACCATGGAGAAAGAGTGCCTTGCCATCGTGTGGGCTGTGCGTAAGTTTGAACTGTTCCTCCAAGGGGTTCGCTTTGTATTGCATACTGACCATAAGCCTTTATCGTTTTTGGACTCTGCCAAATTTGTCAATAACAGAGTTATGCGATGGGCAATGTACCTTCAGAACTTTGATATGAAGGTGGAGTATGTGAAAGGTACAGACAACAATGCTGCAGACTTTCTCAGCAGAATGTAATGCAGATGGACTAGTATATATATTTGGACAGAAACTAACTGTATGTTAGTTTTCCTGTATAAGACTGTTTCCTTTTTTTAATGTAAAGAATTTTGAGAAATTTAGTGAAATTTCTTTAAGAGGAGGGTTATGTTACATTCCAAAAAGAGAAACTCAATGTGAAAGTGGGTAGGCGGATAAGAGAAGTGTGACGTCAAAATGTGTCTGTCGATTCAGATATTTTCCGCTGTTCGTTCTTGAAGATTGGTTTGTGTTTCACTCAATAATGAATCGAGAATGTTTGTTTTGGTTTATGCTAACACTGAAAATATGTTTAAATTTGATTTCGCTGTTTGGAAATATGTAGAATCCTTTGGAACAATATAGAAATGACAAGAAAAATGTAGAATACCTTAGACCTTTCTAGAATGTTCCAGAAATCGTAAACAAATTTAACCTGTACATTGATTGGCTAGAACTACAGAACATTCCAGAAAGGGATGGTTCGAGAATGTGGCTATGATCGGCTGAAAATCTAGGGAAAAGCCGAGAATATTGTGGAACTTTCCATGATGTTATAAAGCGTGACTGTGGATAGAGAGAGGGAGAGCGATCGGCAGAATTAAAGTGTAAGCCTGCTGTCAGAGATAGAGAAGTCGCTGTAGATTTGTGGAGTTGCTGCATGTAGATTTGAGGGCTGAAGAAGAATAATTCTGCAAACTAGGAGTGGTGAATTGGATGTGTGAAGTGTTTACCCAGTTCCGGTTGTGTTTTCTTTGTTCTTCAAATAAAGGATCATTTTCGTTTAACCCGGACTGGTGTAGTTTGTCTCTTGAGAAGAACGATCAACTGCTAGATCTTCACAAACCTGCATAAACTGCAAGACACTGCCAGTCACCAACATATTTACGTGTGACACTGTCTTGGCCAGAATTTCAGTTGAATAATGTCCCTGAGTCTTGTTTTGGTACAGCCAATCACTGCCCTTCCAATATGACAAAGCTTCTGTTCAACGTGCTTTGTTTCACTGACTGGACTTCTAAAGATGTCTCTCATGAGAACATGAAGGATATGAGCTGGAATGGTAGGGCAGAAGTTTCTGTTAGAAACGGTTAGTGCATACAGCTTAACAGGATCTGAGGAAAAAAATCCTCATTTTAGCTTCATGCACATGATTAGTACACACAGGTAAACAGGATCAAAGAAAACGATCATTTCAGCTTCATGCACAATTACCACTTCTGACATGTGCAAATGCCAAGAAGGAGGGAGAGTTGTGTTGCCTCTGAGACTTGAAATGAGAACCCAGAAATGGAGATGGTAGAGTGTGTGGTCACAAAAGAGATTCCATGGGGATCATCTACAAAGAGAGGCAGAGATTTCAAAGACAGTCTTTATGAAGGGGTTCTACGAGTGCCCATAAGCAAAAATGTCTTTAGAGGAACAGAATGATGAAAGCCTGAAGATGTAGCCAGGGTTACATTTCATAGGTTCTGGGATTCAAAGTGCTTATGTAATGGGGTCTTACTGGTTGACTGATAGCTCAGGAGATCTCTTTGGAGATCCATCAGGATAATGTAACACTATTGATGACTTTTTTGTGATTTTCACTGCCTGAAAAAGGATATCTGCCTGTGAAATGTCTGTTTTGTTGAGTCCAGTACTATGTGATAAGGGAATGAATGAACAGCTGAGCTGACAGTTCTTCCAGAGACTGGTTTTGTTCAGAATTCCTGAAGGAAAGCCAAGGGTATGGAGTCCTGGTGGTGGACGGCTATTGTCCTGCTTAACTGCCCTACCACTAAGGCAGAGTAACTTGCATCTGCTGGTGGTGTAGGTGAACAGTAAGGACATTACAGCTGATAATGTGACAGAATTCACAAACACACACTTATGGATTCCTTCTGTGAATCAAATGGACAGTAACATCAGCCTGCATAAAGATCAGCCCTCTGGTGGGCTTGATTTACGTTTGTTCATGCTGCCTCAGCGGTGTTTATCTTTTTGTCCATGAGGTAAACATAAACATACATCACAAAAAGTCCATAAAATACAGAAACCATAAAATGTTACATTGTTTTGCATAGTTTCCATTTAAATTTGAACTACACTATCACAGGGAGCCTTCAGCTCATGGAGAGAGGTCCACACGTGCAAGCCCTCCTGTGGTGTAGTCTGTAAAGCGAAGGATCACTTTCCTTTGGACTTGTGGTTCAAAAGTCACTACAACTAGAAGACTGGCATGCCAGTTTGACGCCTCTTCAGTCTACTTGCCTACCATTTGATGGCTTTCTATGAGTGACTCCCAACCCTCATTGAGATGTCCTTACAGACGACAGACCTAATGGGTAGGCATTCAAACTGGGACACTGGTCCTCAGTGGAGCCACATTGGTCTATGTGGCTGTGAAATCCTGAAACACTGGAACATGCTCAATGTGGTATCCCAGAACTATCAGCTTAGATTTCACTGTGCCTAGAAAAGGACTGATGGCTCTTCTTGACACCCTCTCTGCCTGTTGTTGGTGAGATAGTATGAATGTCAGCTTATTCTATGTGGGCAAATGCTGAAAAAGGAGTACAGACATAGTGTCGAGTCTCATCTCCAGATATTCAAGACTGATAAGGAAAAATTGCATTTCTCAGCAACAAATCCGAGACAGGAGCAGAGGGCCATGATTATTTGGGGTGAGAGTCTTACACAAGGTTTCTGACTCAGTTGGAATCAACAAACTGTCCAGGCAGCAATGGAGGTGGATCAAATCTGCTCCTGCCATCATGGCCAATTCTCGCAGACCTTTGTTAACAGGAAGGAGACAAGAAAGAGGCAGAAAGGAAGTGCCTGAACTGAAAGGTCCAGTTGTGCCACACGAATCTCAGGTACAGTCTGTAGCAGGGGTGCATCAGGATGTGGAAATAGGCATCAGTGAGGTCAGTGTATGTCCATTATTCACCCTGTCTCACCTGCCAGTAACCCGGTTCAGCGTTGGCTGCTGCACTCTTTGACACCACCACCTCCCTCCAAGCCGCTCTGTCTTGACTTTTGTGGACAATTTCTCGAATGTGTAGGCCACTGATGTTGGTTATGTTCTCAATGTATGAGACTGGAGGTCTGCCTTTCTTCCTTTTTGCTTCTGTTTTTCCTTGAAAAATGGTTGCCAGAGGTCCATGTTCTTGCTGCGTGACACATGGCCAATATATTTTAGTCTTCCCTTGTTGATGTCTGCTAGTAGTTTTCTGGTGGTATCAAGTTCTTCCAGGGCACCCTGTGTTATTGTAAAATCCCAGATTTTAAGGAGAGAGGGGGGGGGGGGATGTGCCTGTGTTGAATTCTATGATTGTTTCTTTCTCTAGAAGGATGTACACTTCCAGTTTGCGCCTACGTTGAATTCTATGATTGTTTCTTTCTCCAGAAGGATGCACACTTCTAGTATGATTGTTTCTGTACTGTGAGCAGAATAGGGCGGGGTAGAGGGATTCCAACAGAGTTTTGAAGCCTCCCAGGGCAGCGTACTCTGCTCTAGTACTTGTGTGATCCAGTTGTCAAAATCAGTCTCGCACCATGTTTGGGCATGACGGGCAGGTTCAATGCTGGCTGTTCTGAGGAGGTCATAGTGTTGGGCTGGGATGGGAGAAGGGAGATGGCAGGTCATGTGGATGCAGCATCATAGATGTCTGCGGAGTTGTGGGCACTGGATGGGAGTAGGTTTTCCATTTTGCACTGAATGCTGAGGCCTCGATATTTTGATCGATATTTTGCTCTTCAGAACTGGTTCTACACCAGAAAGAACACTTTTTATTTTGTTAAATGCTGCTTTAGCTTGGCAGATTCTGCTGGCTACTTCTTTTTTTTTCCAACTAGAATTGAGACTGCGTGACAGGGCTGTACTCTACGCTTACTATCATAATATATCCTGGCGGCAACCAGGCTTGAGAGGTACAGACACCTGCGGCGCTGGTCAGAAGATTTGAGGAACACCCTCAATGATGCAATACGCCCACAGCACGCCCAACTCTGGGTAGGAGCTGGTTAGAGCTGGAAAATCCCACAGAGATTTTTTTTTTGTGACATGACGCAAGAATTGTCACTATGCCTGCCTATTCCGCAAGCACGTGTAGCGATCCCGCTCACTACAGCCAAAATGGCGTTGTGGCACATAGCGAAAATCCTCATGACGCCTGTTCTACAATTAACTGCGCCAGTATGTCACTGGAAATTCCCTCACAATTTGTAGAAACCACACAATGGAACCATTCTAAGTCATCTGATACTATTTTTTCAGCTTAAAGAGGACAACTTCATTGATTAATATAATAATAATAATAATAATTACGATATTTATATAGCGCAAAATCTTGATAAAATCAAATCTAAGCGCTGAAATAAAAAATAAATGTTACCGACACATATATCCACACACCTCCCTCCGATCGATATAAAATAACCTTGGTAACAAAACCAACCATCCAAACAAAATGTTACCGACACACATATATCCACACACTTCTCTCTGATCGATATAAAATAACCTTGGTAACAAAACCAACCATCCAAACAAAATGTTACCGACACATATATCCACACACCTCCCTCCGATCGATATAAAATAACCTTGGTAACAAAAAACCCCCACACAAATTATACCGACCATAAACTACTCTCTCTCTCTCTCTCTCTCTCTCTCTCTCTCCCCCTCTCTCTCTCTCTCTCCCCTCTCTCTCTCTCTCTCCCCCTCTCTCTCTCTCTCCCGTCTCTCTCTCTCTCCCGTCTCTCTCTCTCTCTCCCCTCTCTCTCTCTTCCGTCTCTCTCTCTCTCTCCCGTCTCTCTCTCTCTCCCCTCTCTCGTATGTGTTGAAAGCAACCAACCCCGATGCTTTGTCTCTCAAGTTACCCACATCGTCCAGACTGCTGCAATCATGGCTATACAGACAACCTTCACAGTCGCTGAAGCAGCAGAATTGATCATGCGGGCCAGTTCTGATGATGATCTAAACATTGATCATTAGAAAGCAGCAACGAAAATGCTGAAGAGGATGATTTTGAAGATGGTGTGCCAGAAAACTATGACAATTCCGCATATTCAACGGATGAAGACAGAGTTGAAGCTGACGAGTGTCACTGATTTTTCACTCTGATAGTCAGGCAACGAATCATTTGTAGCTGGAGATAAATGGTCCTGATCAATATGAAGCTGACACTGAGGTTGACACTGCCAGCGATGACAGAGGCGATGAAGATGATGGCACCACCTGGGTAAAAAATCTTCGAAAATTTCCACAAGTACCCGTTTTCTCAGCTGCTGAAACATGCGGTTTGCAGCCCCACGTCTTTCAAGACTTCGACAACCCTACACCATTGGATGCTTAGCGGGTCTTTTTCACTAATGACTTTATTCACAAGATCAAACATGAGCCCAATCAGTATGCTACGTATATAACTTCATTGTGTATATTATGAACTCATTCTTAGCATTATCAAAGCTGAGGAAACTGCAGCACAAAGCTGCCTTTGTTCTGGACATAAGTCAGCGACAATAGATTCTTTTCATGAACCTGTACTCATTCATCACATCATCATCATGGCTATGTTTTCATCATCAAATTCAAAGGTTGGTGTATACTTTCCATACATTTTTTGCTTATCTTCAGCATTGATCTTTTCATTCTGCCTGAGTCTGTGTTTGTTTACATGTTTCATGTTTGTTTACTTGTTTGTTTTTTTCCACTTTGGGTTTTCTAAACTTCCTAATTACATGCACTTTACCATTTACTTTTTCATTTGCTATTCTGATGTCATATGAATGAACAAACCACAGCTTTGGAAGAAGCTATGTACTTGTGTGAAACGACTGAAATAGTACATCCACACTATTTGTATAATGATACTGGTAATTATGTAACTGCCATGTTATACTAAGTTATCATTAAGTTCTAAAATATTGAAATATTGTCTTTTATGTTCTTTTTTCTACATTTTTGCCACCATATGCTGAAAATAATACTTCTTACGAATCTCCTGTGGCTGTCTTGGATTTTTTTATTTTGACGCTTACACTGACGACATTTTCAAAACCACAAAATACTAACTAAATGAATCTTTACAGACATTGTTCTTACTTTACCAAGGAGATAAAAGAATGATCGACAAAAGTTGTTCTAACATCAATAAGCTAGCTTTTACAGCCTATTAGGACAATTAAGTAAAAATGACCAAAATAGGGTGTCCTCAGGGCATTCTGCTTCTTGCCCCCAGCGTGCACAGTGTATAGTAGCTGTAGTGAGGCAGTGTTGTGAAAAGGTTAACTCTTAGAGCCCGAACGTACCGATATCGGTACCCTGCTCGCACAACGTTTCAGCCCGAACGTACCGAGTTCGGTACTTTTGCTTTCTGCATTTTTCATTCGCCGGAGCTGGACTGTGTACGAAACTAAGCACTACAGGCCTCTAGTTCATTCATTTATGAGTGCATCTGCACCATTCCCGCGAGCAACAAGGCTTCATTGTCTGTGCTGTATGCGAATGTGTAAGGGTAGTAGCTCCGTGTCAGCCTGCTGCGTGTTATCAAAATGGCGGCGCCTTCGACGTCAACAAAGCGAAGCAGACAAACTCGTGGCTACATGGCACCAGAAGTGCTTGAACGAATCAAACAGCTTCAGACTGAAGGCTCAGACGTTGAAGAAGAAGATGACTCGATGTGTAGTGAGTTTGTTGTGATAGACTCGGATGTCGGCCCTCAACTCAGTGACACTTCCAGTGACCAAGACTCGGTCTTTCGACTCAGTACCGAGTATGACACAGAGTCGGACGAAGCGATGCCTGCTGACGACGACAGTGCTGAGGAGATGGAAGTGGGTGGTGAAGAGAACACTGAAGCGTTTCTGGACATTTTTCTAAAACCATGGAACGAGAACTTCACATTCTTCCCTGTGATCAGCAATTTCACTGAGGACAAAGAGAGTGGTCTGCATGTCGAACATGTGCAGAACCACGCCCCCCACCCCCACCCCCCTTGTTGGATTCAGGACTGATGTTGGATTCACGAACAGGAGTAAATCTGTTACAAAACATGTGCAGAGAATACTGCATGGACCAGAATATATAATGACTGTCTGATAACTTGATTTAAGCTCAAACTACCCCCCAAAACGTTTGTTTTCTTATTTTCAATTCAGAATGAATCACTGAAACATGATTTCAAGCTTGCTTATTTGCTCTTGTACACTTTTATTGTGTACATGATTGCAAACTTTCTAGTCTCAATATTTCTTGTGATTATGTATGATTTTTTTTCTTTACCTAATGCAAATGACCATTGTAATTTGTTGTCAGTGTGTGTGTGTTTGTAAAGTATAACATATACTACACATTGCCTCTTGACAAAGAAAGAGTTACTGCTAGGTTCTTATACTTGGTACACATAATGCCCAGTTATATATCAACTGTGTAGAAGTGTTTTTGATTTCAAAAAGCTAACTTTTTTTTTTATTATTATTCTTTGGATATACTGGTACCCCCTGCGCAAACTTTTGAAACAAAATAATTTGCTTCAAAATTTTAAAAAAATAGTAGAAGGCATATGAACACTTTCATACTTGCTCAAAAGTTTATAACCATGTTAGTATCACCAGAAACTTTCAAGTCTATCTGTCTTTCCTATGATTTTTGTTTATGATGTAGTCTGAATTGCTGTTGTTGTCTTTGGGCATGTGTGTACATTACAACATTGACCTAATAATCATTGCTTGTTTTCATTGAAAGACTTACAGCTGGTTTCTGAAACTTGGTACACATCATGCCCAATCATATTGCAACTGTCTAGAAGTGTTTTGATATCATAGAGCTAAAATTGTGTTTTTTTTATTCTTTGCATATATTGGTACCCCCCAGCACAAACTTTTGACAAAATAATTTACAGTAAAATTTCTAAAAACTGTATCAAACATGTCAACTGTTTCATTCTTGCACAAAATTCAGTTTGTAACCATGTAAGTATCACTAGAAACTTTCAAGTCTGTCTGTCTTTCCTATGATTTTTTTATGATTTTTTTTTGTTCATGAAGTGTGAATGGCCATAGCTGCTGTGTCTGTGCATGTGTGTATATAACATTGACATAAGGAACATTGCTTGTTTACATAGAAAGACTTGCAGCTGGATTCTAAAACTTTGTTCACATAATACTGAATCATATTACAACTGTCTTGAAGTGTTTTTGATATCAAAAAGCTAAATGTAGGTTTTTTTTATTCTTTGCACGTATTGGTACCCCCCTGCGCAAACTTTAAAAACAAAATAATTTACTTCAAAATTAAAAAAAAATAGTACCAAACAAGTGAACAATTTCATTCTTGCTCAGAAGTCAGTTTATAACCATGTTAGTATCATCAGGAACTTTCAAGTCTGTCTGTTTTTCCTATGATTTTTTATGATTTTTTTTGTTTATGTGTCTGAATTGCCATTGTCGTCTGTGGGTGTGTGTGTACATTATAATACTGATATAATGAACATTGCTTGTTTACATAGAAAGACTTACAGCTGGTTTCTGAAACTTGGTGCCCATAATATCCAATCATATTACAACTGTCTAGATGTGTTTTTGATTTCAATAATCTTAAATTGTGGGTTTTATATTCTTTTCATATATGGTATCCCCCACCCCCCTGCCGTGCAATTAAAAAAAAAATCAATAAATAAAAAAAAAATGGCAGGAGACAACTCAACACCTTCATATTTGCACAAACATTGGTTTGTAATTATGTTAGTATCTCCAGAAATTTTCAACTTTATATATCTTTCCTATGATTTTTTATGATTTTTTTTGTTTATGTAATGTGAATGGCTATTATTGTCTCTGTGCGTGTGTGCACATTATGATATTGACATAATAAACATTGCTTGATCACAAAGAAAGAGTTGGTGTTTGTTTCTGATACTTAGTACACATAATACCTGATCATATTGCAACTGCCTAAAAGTGTTTTTGATATATCAGAAAGCTGAATTTGTGTGTACCCCCTCCCGCGGAAACTTTTAAAACAAAATAATTCATCTCAAAATTAAAAAAAATAGTACCAAACAAGTCAACTCTTTCATACTTACACAAAAGCTGGTTTGTAACC
This sequence comes from Monoplex corrugatus, assembly GCA_030674185.1. NCBI lineage: Eukaryota > Metazoa > Mollusca > Gastropoda > Littorinimorpha > Ranellidae > Monoplex > Monoplex corrugatus. Next base: position 30,038,967 of record CM060313.1, on the reverse strand, counting down.
ATGTTAGTATCATCAGAAACTTTCAAATCTGTCTATCTTTCCTCTGATTTTTTATGATTTTTTTTGTATATTTAGTCTGAATGGCCATTGTTGTCTGTGTGTGTGTGTACAATTTAAAATTTGCATACTTCAAATTGTTTGTTGACAAAGAAAGATTTGCAGCTAGTTCATGATACTTGGTAAACATAATGCCCAGTCATATTGCAACTGTCTAGAAGTGTTTTTGATATCAAAAGTCTAAATTTGTGGGTTTTTTATTCTTAGCATGTATTGGTACCCCCCCGTGCAAACTTTTGAAAAGTGTCATTTTTTTCAAAATTCAATTAAAATAAAAACCAACAAAAGATCACTTTTATACTTGCACAAAAGTTAGTTTGTTCTTCTTATGTTAGTAATACCAGAAAGTTTCAAGTCTTTAACTCCAAAACTTTTTTTTAGTAACCCTTCCAAACAGCCAGGGCAGAAAGGTTGTTGACTGACACAATCGCCCAGGGCAGAGTGAGTTAAGGGACTGATGGAGATTCAAACCCACAACCTTCCAGTCGATAGTTGGTTGTGCTAATCACTACACCATGGCAACTGGTCCTGCTGGCTATTTCTAATGTGCACCTGCCGTCTGGTGAGATGACTGTTCACAGATATTTAAATTTATCAACTTGTCTCAATGTGGTGCTATTTGCTGTTATTTTGCATGAGGAGTTTTCTTGTATTTTACTGATTACCAATTTGAACACAGAGCATCATAAATCCTTCTGCACAGAAGGACATGAACCAACACCATTGTAAATCCTCACAAAGAGGTGAAACACACGTCATAAATCCATAGAGGAAAGCAAAAGTACAGAGGACAGGTGAAAGCACAGAGATGGCGGACTGAAGAATGCACACGGTGCCACATAACCCAATGGCATTAACTCATTCAAGTGAGTCGGCACAAAGCAAACAGTGGAGTAATGGTGTCGACTCTTTGGAATGAGGCCCAGTTCTGGCACAAAACAAACATGGAAAAAGAAAAAGGGTAATCCCAATGGAGAAATGGCGAGAAGTTGAAAGATAGGACGGCCCCACAAAAGTAGGTGGAGGGGAATAAAGGAAGAGTCTGGAAAAGACCGGACTGCAATCTTTGTCTTTGATGGAATGTTCTATATGGTAGCTGAATGAATAATGGTTGAACAAGTGCAGGCTGCTCGAGAAGCAAAACAATACACAGTATTTTCCCGATAGGGAAAAATTCACTCAAGACAGTTTCAAACCAAGTTAGCTACAGAAATCAGTTGAGGAAAGCATCGAGAATTGAAAAATCGAGAAGTACTGCTTGCCAGTCAAAGTTGATGACGAGATGAGAAAAAGAAACAGAAGTTTATGAAAAAAAAAGGGTGAAACATCCACCCTGAAAAAAGGCAATCTAGGCACAGTGTCACTGAAGAATGAGTGGTAAAGATTCTGACTGAAACTGGGAAAAACATCGAGAGGTTCAGACTGAGAGCTGGAAGGAAAACACCGGGTACACAAAGAAGGCCAGGTGGAGCACAGAGAGCATGGTGCTGTCACTTTGGCATACAGAAACAGAGGACAAGCATCATTCGGATCAGAACCCAGGGTCAGGATAGGGGTGGGCTTGACAACAGCACCTGACGGAGGACATCTTTTCACTGATTTATCCACCACCTGGTAGAGTACTTTGCAGTTAGTATGTCGTCGTGATTGATCAGCTAGTAGGAAAATGAGGCTATCTGTGTCAGTCTCTCCAGGCCCAAAGTGAAGTTGGTTAGGAGAGGGAAGAAACAAGACATGCCTCTTGGAACATCTGTTTCAGAAACAAAATAACTGGCAAAAGTCAAACTGCCATTCAAAGCTGAATGATTCGAATTCAAGGTGCTGGTGGTCGTGCCATCTCTGTGATCATCAGACTGGGGATCTATGTAATCAGAATGGTTGGAGTGGCCAAATCTGTCAAACTGTTCCCAGTTGAATGTTCCAGATTTCAGGAGGTTCATACAGTTGCAAAAAAGTTTCACACCATGCTGAATATGTCTGTTTTTGTGAATTCCATGAATGAGTACATTAATCCTCATTAATGGGGAGAAGAAAGGATCGATCAATTTGGTACTGGCCCCATTTCGTCACAGCTGACATGGCACACATCCAAAACCAATCAACGGTAGTTGGGATCACGTTTAAAACATTTATTTTTTTAATGAAAATTATGACAATCGTTATTTAAATTGCCAAGCTTGAGGAAAAGAAATTCAATACATAAAGTATCAAAGATCAGCGAACAAATTGACAGGTCTGGATCTGTCGAGATCGCCCGGACAGTGAAAACCCTGATGTTTGCACAGGAGACAATCATGGTCTAAGAATGAAACAAGTTGACCAGAGGCTTGTCAAGTGGGAAGAGCACTGACTGGCTGTGCCAGAATGAGGTCCAAGGATGTCACTGACTAAAATTCTTGCCAAGACGGAGAAGTGAGCTTGCTAGGATAGTATTTGTTAGAAATGGTAATGGTACATGAAGATAAACAGAAAAATATACTTCAAGACGTAGAGAGCTGAATTCTTTTGAGACTTTACATGATTACATACTAAATGGCTGATAAAGTAAAGATTCAATAGGTCAAAAGTAAAATGCTCACTGATTCTTGTCCTATTCAATTTTGCTAGTGTGTGTAAAACTGTTACTGTTCTAATGTCATCTCACTATCAGCAACAACACTAATGCAAAAATTTACAGGGATTCACTGTTTGGTTGAACACTCCAAATCAGTACATCTTCCTCAATTGAAAACTCTTTTTACAAATAATGTATTGCCTATTTTCAAGTTACTTAAAGCCTCTTGCAGATTTCCAAATTATATCAATTTTGCTGTCAATGATGTCTAAATGTATCAGATCCAATGACATCAATTTTCAGGCTTACATAATGCAAACACACAAAGTATGTAATTTTCTATGGCACAATGTCTATTCATAAACACCATCACTCAAGTAAAAAGATACACACCCAGACACAACAGCTGCTCAGACGCAATAAATCACATGGTTACAGACAAAGTGCAAACAGACTGATAGACATACCTTTTCAATGTCCTTTCCAGAGGCATTCTCTCTTTTAAGACGTTCTTTTTCAATGCAACGTGTGTGGTAGATTTCTTTGGCCTGCAATAACACAAACTATTAAGAAACAAACCATTACAATGTATAGAATTCAGGCAAATAATGCAGCTCACTAAAACTCAGCATCTGTTAAAATAATAATAATATACACTGTTTTTTTTATATAATTTTCACTTTAATGGAATATTACCTTCATCTCTGAGCCAATCACCTGAACATAACTTGGGTCAAATTGATCTATCTACATGCCTTCAACCTGAGCAGAGCATGGATATGTAATCTTGCTTAATCTAACATAATTATTTCCCATCTTTAACCCACCCATATCAATTATTTTAGGGATAAATTCCAACTAGTCTTTGTCTTCATTTTCCAAAGAATTCGCAATGCCCTTCCTATAAATTCTAACAGTTGTTTGTTTGTTGTCTTTTTAGGCCACGACCACACAGAACATTTCATTAATGCATAAGTACTCAAAATCACTAGCTACCTAGGCAAAGTGATCAGTATAAAGGAATGACAACTGACCACTCATGAACTGCAATCTCCACTAGTCCTAATCACTAAGGGATTTTTCAACCCAAACCAGCTCCTGCCCAAAGTTGTATGCACAATGGGCTCTACTGGGAAGTCTGGGACCACACAGTACATCTGTCTTGGACACATCAGTGAAGCTATCGCTCAGAATTTTGTGACCCAAACCACAGCTTTCCGTACCTTTCAGTCCTGGTCAGCATCAGAATATTGTTACTGTATGACAGAAAGTGCTGTTTACAGCCTTGCCATGCAGTATCAATCCACTATGATTAATATGAGATAATACCATTCATCATCATCATCATCATCATCATCATCATCATCATCATGTGCCCTGCCGCATGGCGTTAGTGATTATGGACTTCCATCTGTCTCTATCTCTTGTTGCCTCAAGCATCTCTTCCACCCTCCTTGTCTTCAGCCACTGTGCATGTCCGTCTAGTATTTTCTCCCTGAGTCTACCTGGTGCTCTCTTACCCTCCAGCTTTCCCGTTGTGACCAAGTGCTCCAAATCCCCTTTCCTCATAAAATGGCCTATTAATGTGATACCATTCATCACCATCTTAATTTTCACAACACTATAAAAATTGTCCAGAATCCATGGCCTTTCATGCCTGTTCTCTTGGCAAAAAAGACCAAGAAATGAGATTAAAATTTCAATAAAGCAACAAATTCTGTATGTAAAAAAAAAAAGTGTGTGCATGTGTTGTTGCTTGTTCTGGTAGACTAAAGGAACTATTTCCATTTTTATCTTTTACAGACTGTATTCATGATTAAAACAATAGTTACATTATGTGGTACATTTCCGTAAGAATTGAAATAAATTAAGGTAAACATTTACAATAATGTGAACTCCAAACCTTATGCACAGCAGTGAGAGTAGCTTGCATGTTTTGAACAGCTTCTAAGGTGGGCTGCTCATTTTCCTTCATCTGAAAAAAGAAAATGACAAAAGGAACATAATAATAACACGATGTTATAATACAGAATGTTGCATTGCAATAAGATGTGAATATACATCTGTCTACTGGGTAATGTGACATTTTCTTTCAGATTTTTCCGTAATGTTTCCCATGAATTTATCTTTTTCTGATTTCTTTTTTTTTGTAAACATTTCACTGTGATTTTACAATGATTTTATTATCCAAAACAAGTGTGACTGCCCGCGTTCAAGCAAACAGGAACCAGAAAAAATTTTTAATACAAGACAAGACAGGCGCAAATTTTCGGCTGACTGGCCTTTGTCAAGCATTAGATTACATACAAACATTTGTCAAGCATAAGATTACATACAAACAAACACCAGATACAAAAATTATGAGAAAAAGACTGAAACTTCCCTGCTGCTGTGTCCAATGTGAGAAAAGGAATGATTTTGTTGTTTGCATTTTCAACAATTCCTTTGAATACACTGGGTTTTGAGCAGGCTCTTGTAATATTTCAGATCTTTATTTGCACAACTCAATCCAGTGATGCAGAACTGTCCACAGTACAAATGAAACTGATCGAACCATCCCACCTGAATGTTCTGGAATTTTCGAAGTTTCAAACATTTGAAAAGTTTAAGTTCAGGACGATGCTGAAGGTGCTGCTGTGAACTCAAAGAATGGGAAAATGGATCGTTCATTTAAGGGTAAGAAGGTGACAAATGAGTCGATAGCTTCGGACTGCACTAATTTCTTCAGTGCCACATATCTGGAACTGGTGAAGAAAGAGTGAGGAATAAGTTCAGAATATTATCGTTCTTCTTCATGAAATTCTTGGGACTGCTATTCAAACTGCAGAGTATGAAAGCCAGCAAACGAAATTCAAAAGCTTAATTAAAAACCAAAAAAGCATGAACAACATGAGATAACCAAGACAAAGTGAAAACCTGAGACGTCATTACAGGAGAACAACATGGCCAAGGAATGAAATAAATGAAGCTGACTAAAGCCTAACCAGGTGGGATAAACACTGATTGGCCATATAAGAACAAGGCCCAGGGACCTCCAACTTAAATTCCTGCCAACACTGACAACTGAACTAACTAGGATAGTACACGTTATAAATAGCATAAGCTAAAATTACGATATTTTCTAAAATCCCTGTTTAACTAGTATATTAACCAAATCAAAAACCGTAGATCAGTTCTGCTCTCCATCACTGGCCAAAAGTCACGCAGCTGTCCATAACTCCATGTGATCTGCAAGTGATCTCAGAGTAAGTGGTCTCAGTTGTCTTTCCATTCACTGACTGACTGAGTGCTGAATAGTTCTCATCGATCCTCACTCTTCTGGCTCTCATAGAGATCCTTTGAGAGAACCAGAGCCATACAAGCGAAGTTGGATGGGCAGGAATCTTGAGTTTTTGATCTGGCCAGTATATTAGTTAAATAGGGTTTGGAAAAAAAAATCCTCATTCTAACTTCGTATACACCAAATCAAAAATCATAGCTGACTGTAAAGAACATTAAAGGAATGTGTCACCACTATATAGTTGTGGGACCATGGACAGACAACGCAATGTTTGATGCCAGAAAGGATAATCAAGCAGCATCCAGCCATCTCAGGGAGATTTCCTGACACAGTGATTGATGAAGGGGTTTTCTAAAAGCCAATATGCTGGCACATGGATGGCCTTACGATGGGCAGAATGCGCAAGGACTAGAGAGCAGCCAGGACCTGCATATCATGGGCTCTTAAGTCCAGAACGCTCATATCCCTTTCCCTATCTATGAACCTGGGAGTTCATGTGGCAAAACCATCAACAAACTGTTGCTGTGAAAGTATCCTTCAAGTGATCTGTATTGCTGTGAAAGTATCCTTCCAGTGATATGTATCGATGGAGATTAACTCTTACCAGTCCACACGAAATTGCATACTTTTAAGACCATACTTCATACACTTATTATTTTTCATACTATGAACCACAGATATTGCACAAGATGGACATATTATATATCAAATTACAGCAAACTGAACGAACTTTCATACCAAGCAATTTTTTTCTTCATAAAAACAAGAGTAAAGACAATATTGTGGTTTGAACATAGTTTATTACATAATGTTGTGATACTATTTTTAGCATGCGTGAAAGTCACTAAGGAAAAAAAGAAATGTGTTAAGTGTTTTTAACTGAAATTTGGCTTTTTCTTGAAGAGCAATCAATTCTACACACATTCAGTATAATGTTTCAGTATTTACACTCATAATGTATTTTTTAGCAATTTAAATAAAAAGTTGGTCACATATGAACAAAACCCAAAATGGCGATCATAGACAATAATGATGTCCTGGAGACCACAATATTTTGTTCAATATATGCATATTACATACCAAAATAAAGGTATTTGAATGAATTTGTACACTACATAATTTATTTGTTAATAACACAAAAAGGGAAAAATATATTGATTTTATATTGGGTAATACCTCAGCTAAATTTCAGAAATGTGTATACACATGAAAACGAAGAATAAACAATCAAACAAGGGATTTATTCATTTCATTTTAACTCAAATCAGACTTGTCTAAAAAGACCAATCATTTATACAACATTTATCATGATTTGCAGTATGCACAGTTTATTTTTCTTTTCAATCAAATAAAAGTGCAACGGATGCGAGGAAACCCGGAACGGGAAGCGCTGACCATTTACATACCAACCCAACAACAGCAATAAAACACCATGGACATATAATTTGCATACATATTTTTGTAAATGTCCTGCTGAAGTGTCTACTTTAGAATTCAAAGTTATTCACTTGTGTCTTCCATTATGAGGGTAATACCAGTTTAATTGGTATGCACAGTAATATGTTCACCATAGGTGAAAATAAACTTGAGACAAAAAAGTGGTTATCACTGATCTTATTGACCAGTCACTATACCAGTCTTGATTTTGCGCGCGCACGCACGCACGCACGCACGCATGCACGCACACACACACACACACACACACACACACACACACACACACACAGATTTTTAAAGCAAATCAAAAAAAATCTGAACATACACACACCAACATTTCTATCTCAAGCTCTCATGTACATGGCAATTTGCAAGACACACCATGTGATAGAATATAATTTAAAAAGGTAACTGCGAGTTTATGAATCAAAAACATTCAAGTTTCAATATTATTGTCCTGTGTGAGGATGATTTATCAATTCAAATTTGGAAGGAAAAAACTGTCATTTAACAGGCACTAGCTAATTTGGGATGGACAAGAATGAACAACTGACAGGATTCTGATCTTAACAGTAACATCCTTCATGAACAGGCCAGAAAGAAGCTATCAATTTACACTCTCAGTAATCTTATTTATGGGCATCCCAAAGACAATTCCTCTTTGAGATGAAACAATAGTGTGTGTTACTTGTTTCACACTTGACCAAAGTTTTTCTTTCTTTTTTGTACATATGGTAGCACAAGACACAGTTCTTGGCTTTCTTGGCATGAACTGGGTGAAGAATATGCCCGGTTGTGGGAGTTGGTGGAGGTGTAGGTTTGGCTTTGAAAAGGGGCACATCCGGGTTTTCTGGAATTTTGCCCATTTGTACGATCAGCTCGAAGGTAAAATCAGCCTGACTGTATTTCCGAGGGCGCTGCAGTTCAACAATGCCTGCGATGTTTTTTGCGAAAATCATTGAACAGAATGTAACTATTCACACGATCTACATCAAACAAATGGTAAAAGAGAGTTTTCCACCACCTGTGAGTTTTTCTGAGTGTCATATACTTTCCCATCAGCTGATCACTCTTGTCCACTCCACCCATGTACTTGTAATTATCTACAAGTTTTGGTTGGCGAACATACAAGGGGCGATACTTACCATTTACTTTAGTGCAACGCTTGACATGACTGTATTTGGTAGCTTTTTTATGGATGGTTGATATAAAAGTGACAGGTTTATTGTCTAACCACTGCAAAAACAGGACATTACCTTGTCTTTTCCACCTCATGGAACCCCTGGGCCCTTTTGAAAATACCTTAGTGTTTTTGAAATCTACTGGTACCCATTTTCTGCCTGCCTGAAGAGTGCCACAACAACATATTTTCCTAGATAACAAATCTTTCACTAACTGAAAACCTGAATAAAAGTTGTCAAAATAAACATGATAACCCTGATCTTGTAAGTGTTTGCAAAGGCGCATGACTACATCATAAGCAAGACCATTTTTTGAAACTGGCGCACCTTTTCCAGTATATACCTCAAAATCATATGTATAGCCATTTAATGCATCAACTACTACCCATAATTTCATTCCCCACCGAGTAGGTTTATCTTTTATGAACTGCCTTAGTGTAAATCTACCACGGTTTCTGACCATATGTTCATCAATAGATACATTGCGGTATGGCTGATACAGTTTTTTTGCACTTGCATCTGATGTAGTCATGTAGTAAACGCACTTTGCTTAGTTTGTCTGCAGTGCTGTTTTCAGTGACCTCATTGCATACTTTGAGAAATGACTGAATTGCTTTGAAACGCTGTCTAGACATAAAATGATGGGCCCAAAGTCCATGATGTAGTAGCGGTAGACAATATGCATCGACATTGGGTGCCTTTATCACTGCCATGTACATGAGGAGCGCAAAGAACTGGTACATGTCATCTGGTGTAATGTCATACCAGCCTTTGTACAGAGCTGGTT
>CM060313.1:29967171-30024671 GCA_030674185.1 Monoplex corrugatus | reverse complement strand
GAAGCAATATGTGAGCATGACTGATGATAGTGTGCAAATGATGAACAACATACAGTCACCAATCCAGCTTCAATCTAAATCCCAGGCATAATCTTTGCACAATGGAAATGGAATGCTTCTGTAATTTTTCCCAATGGCACACATGTTTGTTTTCAGAGCTATCTGTCTGCCTAACAGTCTTTACACAGACACTGCATACGATTTTCTGTCAGTGTACGCAACTTTATGCATACAAAATTTTTGGGCCTGTAAACATCTGTGGTGGGTTTAGAATGCATCATGAGAAAGGAATTACACAGTAAAAAAAACAAAAGGAACTCTGAGCATGATATTATATATATCCGTCAATCAGTAAATAATACAATTATGGGTTCAGGACACTTACACATTCAGATAAACATTCTGGGCAAAGGAAACCCATAAAAAATCATGCATCTTTACACACTCATACACACACTCACACATACATACACACACACACTGTCATGGCAGTTTTGTTCATCTTTTTATTTTTTCCTTTTTTTTCTTGTTTGGGGACAGGAGTATTTGGTTGGGTCAGTGTGTGTGTGGAGTCTTGGCCATCTGGGTCAAAACTCGCCTGTCCAGTTACAGTCTATCTGTACCTGTGTGTGTGTTTTTATGTGATTTTTGTACCTTGGCTGTGAATCGATGTTTCGCCCGACCCGTGTTTATGGCTAAGTTATGGTGTACATGGGTCTGGTGTGTGTGGAATTTTGTGATTTCTGTGCTGGTTCTGTGAACAGGGTTCTGTAACTTGTGTTGGCTATTGAGCAAAGGAGTAGTCAGTTGGTGTGGGGCCTCCCTTCTGCAACAGACGGTTTGCAGTTCGGGGGGTGGGTTCTGGCCAGTTTCTGGTCAGAATAGTTTGTTTTGTGAAGATGTTAAAGTTTTGTTGTGTTTTATGTTGTAAAGAGTTGGAGTTGGTTGTCCTTCTAGTTCTACTTCAGACGGTTTGCAGTTGGGCGGATAGGGCCTGTTGCTGGTCAGAGTTGTTAGTTTAGTTGGTGTTGTGTGCCACTTCTGCTTCAGACGGTTTGCAGTTGGGCGGAAAGGGGCCAGTTTCTGGTCAATCACCACCTGTAGTTGGATTTCGTGTCCTAGAAGTTGGTAGAGGTCTCTGTGTTTTGTTGGTCTGCGTAGTTGTGTGAAGTTTGTGGAGGTCTATGTGTCTTTGGCATGCAACCAGGGGTGATTCGACGCCTGTATTTTTCTTCTGCTACAGACGGTACGCGGCGGGTGCAGTGGTCAGTCATTTCATTGTTGGTCTGCGTAGTTGTGTGAAGTTTGTGGAGGTCTATGTGTCTTTGGCATGCAACCAGGAGTGACTCGACGCTTGTATTTTTCTTCTGCTACAGACGGTATGCGGTGGGTGCAGCGGTCAGTCATTTCATTGTGGGTCTGCATAGTTGTGTAAAGTTGGTAGAGGTCTCTGTGTTTTGTTGGTCTGCATAGTTGTGTGAAGTTGTGGAGGTCTATGTGTCTTTGGCATGCAACCAAGAGTGACTCGACGCCTGTATTTTTCTTCTGCTACAGACGGTATGCGGCAGATGCAGTGGTCAGTCGTTTCATTGTTGGTCTGCATAGTTGTGTAAAGTTTGTACGGGTCTATGTGTGATGCCTGTTATTTCCTTCTGCTACAGACGGTATGTGGCGGGAGCATTGGTCAGTCACTCCAAATTTTGTCAACATTGTCATGTGAGAGTACAGTGTATAGGTGTCGTTGTCAGGCATGTATCCAGTAGTGAATAGTTGTCTACTTTCCGTTGCTGCTGTTGACGTGTGGTTTGATGGCTAGGTCGGTGTTGGTAGCTGGGTTCGTCGACATGTTCATGGATGGTGAGTTTTGCTGCCATGTCCAGTCATGGCTGTTTGTCTAATTACAGGTCAGTAAGGGAGGTCGTATTCAGAGTTTCGTCAGCATGAGGGGAGAAGATCACCCGTGTCCTGCGCCAGTCGTCGTAGGTATCCTTGTGGTCCTGGCTCTACAAGGAGGTGCACAAGTCCGAGCTCCGGCAACGTTACGATCGTCCGAGGCAGGTGCGACCAGAGGGGCTTCTACGGCTGCGTCTTCCGGCAAGCCTATGACCCAGCCGTTCTACTCGGTTCATTTCACTGGCGCCGCCCTTTGCAGGACTCGATGTCTGCTGCAGTGACTCGGTGGTGATTAGTAATCCTAGCATCGGAACATCCTACGGACCAAAATCTTCGTATGGACTGAAACTTTGTTGTGAGTGTGTGTGTTTGCTATGTTTCTAAGAGATTTCGTTGTTTTGAAGATGCGAAATGTATGGAAATAATGGTTTTGGGGTGTTACGTATAACAATGCTTCTAAGAGATTTCGTTGTTTTGAAGATGTGAAATGTATGTAAATGTTGGTTTTGTGGTGCCACCCCCAGTTATGCTGTATTTACATATGTGAATTGTGTGAATGATGCATCATATGTGACCTCCCACCACAAAATCAGTCTTAACTAGCATTTTGGGCATTTTGAGATATGCATATCACTGGAAAGTGTACATTCTGCTGATTTTGAGAAAACAGCCTCTAAAGTTTTTGTGTGCTCTCCTACACGTTTTCCTTAAATTTCTTTAGTTGGTGGCTTTGACCCAGTTAGTTTCTAATTTTCGCTGTCAATATCTGAAAGGTGCACCAAAGAGCTTTCCATCAGTATATTACATGAGGGTACTGTACAGGTTACGGTTCATAATAAGAGACAAAAATAGGTACTTTTGGTACGAAATTGCGTTCTTTCTGCTGTGATCAGTGCATTAAAATACCATTTTAAATTGATTAATAATATTTTTTCAAGAAAAACATTTCTGTGGGGATAGATTATAGTCTACAGAAATCAATCTTGAGAAAAAGTCAAAACACCCCAGACAGACCCTCAGTCACCTTTTCAGCTCCTAGTGCTGTTCGACTGACTGCGAGTTAAGACTGATTTCGTGGTGGGAGATCACATATTGTCTTGTTTGTCTGTAATAAAGTTTGTGTAACTGTAATGTGTCCAAGGATTTCTTTATTTAGTAATAAACGGGTGTGTAAGAGTTGATAGGTCTGTTTCTCTGTCTTCCCCTCTAGTTCAAGCCTTAGCGAGCTTGACACACACAAACACACACACTCATCTGTACACAATCCCATGGTCAATGAAATGGCGACAATAGCAATGAAATATGAGGATTTTTTCTCAAATACCTGTTTAGGCCATTTTGTACATACCATTTCCTGACATGTGCTATCCTATTGGGCTCAATTCCGTCTTGGATACAATTTCAGTCAAAAATGTCCCTGGGCCTTGTTCTGCTAAAAACCAATGCCCTTTCTTGATATGCGGCTGGAAACAGGCGTACGCTTTTTACCTTTAACCCAGCTTCGTTCCAACCGCAGCCGACAGTTCCAACCACACTGCCTAGCGCTTTGTTACAACCAGACACGACTGTAAAAGTCGGCCACGAGCGTGGGCTATTTTGATCATGTAACTGATCACATGTTTCTGGCACTGGGAGACTGACAGTTGGTCAAACATTCTTGGCATCATCCAATGAGATATCTTGGGAAAATTAGCACTACACACACATCCATTCACTTATGCTTGTGCGCGAAATGTGGTTGGGGTATTTTCATTCATGCAACGTAGCGTGTGAAAAAATGGCAACGCCTGTTGTAGCAGACAATTTTCTGAATACAGATGATTTTCCTGATTATTCAGAGGATGAATTAAATGCGATTGTTCGTGACTTGGAAAAATGCGAAGAAGATGGTGTAGTAGAGTCAGCTATTGAGGTTGATGAGGGGGAAGATGATGAAAACAATGATTCAGGAGAGGAGAGCGACCCAGAAGATCACGTGCCACTGGCCGCATTCCAGCAAGCATGGCACCCAGCACTGGTTCCGCCGACAGTGAAGAAATCTGATATCCCGGTCGGACCAAATCATTCACTACCACCTAATCATGCCAGGCCTTTGGATTATTTCTTTTTGTTTTTTTTCCCCAGTCTTTTTTTGAAACAGCAGTTGCAGAAACAAACAGGTATGCTGAGCAGAAGATGGCAGCAAAAGGCGCACCTGATCCACTGTGGACCAGAACATCAGCAGCAGAAATCGGGGCGTACCTGTCCATGTTGATCGTGATGGGGATCAAACAACAGCCTCAATTGTGGTGCTACTGGTCAAGTGACCCCTGTTTTCGCGACCCTTGGATCAGTGGAGTTATGGCCCAAACAAGGTTATACAAACTAAACCAGTACTTTCACCTGTGTGACACATCAGCAACACCTGGCCGTGATCACCCAGAATACGACCCACTCTACACCGTCAGGCCTTTCATCAACCTGACTCGGCCTCTGTTCCAGTCTCGATACAATCCTGGCAGAAATCTTAGCATTAATGAAGCAATGACTGGCTACAAAGGTCGCATCTTCTTCAAGCAGTATGTGCCAGCCAAACCAACGAAGTGGGGCATAAAGGTGTGGGAAATGTACAACGCTGACACAGGTTACTATGTCACCTTCAACATTTACACTGGCCGTCACAGTCGTCAGCATCCAGAAATGACGCTTGGAGAAAAGGTGGTGACCACTCTGGCCCAAAATTACTTGAACCAGAATCGTCACCTCTACTTCAATCGTTTTTTTACTTCAGTGTTTTTTATGACTCACCTGTTGTCACAGGACACATATGCATGCGGCACTGTCACTGCCAACAGACTTGGGGTGCCAGATGAGGTGAAGAAAGCACAGCTTCATCAGCAGGGTGACTTGTTACAGTGCAGAAGAGGCAAGTGATGGCAACTGTCTACAAGCAACATCCACCTGCTGAGTACAAACCAGCCGCCAGGTATGACAACTGTTGAGGACAGGTGACACCAACTGTGATAGCCAACTACAAGAAGAAGATGGGTGGTGTGGACAAATCAGACCAGCATCATTCATACTATCCAGTTGGGCATGCTAACAAAAAGTGGTGGCGCAATGTCTTCCACAGTCTTGTCAACCTGTGCACTGTCCAGGCCTACATCACCTGGGACAAGTCACCCCACAACCCAGCACCCAAGAAGGGCTACAACCATATGCTCTTCAGGGTGGACATCGCCAAACAACTCCGTGCTGGTTTCACAAGTAGAAAAAGATCAGCAGGCCACACCAAGTCTGTAGAACCAGCATCAGTTGCCATGGATACAATCAGTTGCCATGGATACAATCAGTCATCACAAGCTGATCTAGATAGAAGGCAGAAAAAGGGTGTGTCGTCAGTGTGCCAAGGTTGGGAGGGTGACAGCAAAGGGATACACCCCAGAAATGTCATTCAAGTGTTCTTTCTGTGATGTGTCTCTGTGCCATCACAAGAACGACTGTTTTAGGGAATACCATGACCAAAACATTGTTCAGAAGGGGCAGTGGTTTTGTTATTTTGTTTTTGTCACCTCTATGAGGACACTGGTGACACTGTGACATACCTGTGAAGTGACATGGTTGTGTACATAACATCATCATGTGTGTGTTTATACTTAGTAATGTGTGTATTGACAATCAGTAAACTGTAGTATGGACATTGAATGTAGTTTGTATTTAGTTTTGTTGTGGAAAGAAAAGTAATGAAAAACTTTCCTGAACAAACTGTGTAACTAGTAACTACCTGAGGAATACTTGGTGACATATGGTGACCACTTTGAGTACTATTATACGGGAATGCTGTTGGACACTTCAGGTAGGCCACGCTCTAATTCATTACGCATCTGTATGTGTTGTTGTCACGTATATGTGTGCTTCTCTTGTTCTCATATATATGTCACTTATCTATTCATGTTTGGTGACATCTTTGGTGACAATGACATGACAGGCAGTGGTCAGAATGACATACTTGGATATCCAAGTAAAGTATGTCTACCGACACTTGACAAATTTCTAGTCTTATAGCTTATCAGACATGCTCACAGTATACTCTTGAACAGAGAAACCCTATTTTGGGGCAAAAACTTGAAAGAATTCGAAATCTAGGGCACTGTAGCTCTCTAGAATAGAAATACAAGAGGGTAAATGAATAGATTATATACACTTTGTATGGACTGTGCATGTTATCTGCGCACACCTTTTTTTATGTATATGTGTGAACGCATTGTGTGTATTCCTATGAGCATTATGGTTTGGAAGGTACACACTCTTTCATTTATTTTCCAGGTTATTTCACTCACTTCTTAAGTCAACTTTATTTGTTGGATTTTTTCTTTCTGCGCAAAACCCAAACAACATATTACAGATATTAAGCCATGTTGTCCTAACGGGGGAAAGATAATGTTAATATACATGTATATAACCTTGAAAATTGAACTTTGTTCTTTCTGCAAGACACAGGTATCCTTGTTACTCTTAGAGTATACAAAGAGAAAAGGTTTCCTGCACTGAAAGGCAGATTTTCAGAGTACAGATTCTTCTTTTCAAATATGTGTTTTTCTATTTGCATATGTTCTGCTGCTGTACGACAATGTCCTTTTTTTTTTTATTGGTCTGTTTAGTGTATCTTATCACGCAAAATGACACATCTTTATGTCATCAGATGTATGTGCATTACGCAACAACACTGAACTGTCTGACTATGGATTATGTGGATTGTGAAATGAGTTTGTGAAATACTTAAGACAGAGAATTTTGGCATCTTTGTTACAAATGACAAATGTGATTTGGTCTGAAGGGATCATCATCATCATCAGGTACCCTGCCGCATGGCGTTGGTGACCATGGACTTCCATCCATCTCTATCTCTCGTTGCCCCTAGCATCTCCCCCACCCTCCTCATCCTCAGCCACTCTGCAAGTCCGTCCAGCATTCTCTCCCTGGGTCTACCTGGTGCTCTCTTTCCCTCCAGCTTTCCCGTTGTGACCAGGTGCTCCAAATCCCCCTTCCTCATAAAATGGCCTATAAATGTTGCCTGTCTTTTCCTAATCTTCCTTATGAGTGATCTAAGGGATATAAGAGTTATTTTGCTTCACATAATTCAAATTCGAGAGGCACAGCAATTCTCTTCAATAAAAATTTTGAATTTCAGGTTAAAAAAAGGATATAAAGATCTGATAGAAACTACATCTTTGTATTGTTAAGAACGATGGATAAACTTCATAAAGACTTTTTAATCATTAATTTATAAGGACCTGATCATGACAATCCTGATTCTGATGCTACATTAACCTCTTCAGTGCAACAGATACATATATATATATATATATCAAATTATCACTGCAGTGTGTAATTTTCACCAATAAATGGCATCATCAGGATCATACCAATATTCTGAAAATAGAAACAAAACACCTTTTGTTAAGGAAACAGTGAACATGAAATGGGGACAAGTATAAGAGGTCAAGGAAAAGCCAGACTACAACTTAAAGGTCAGTTCCCTAGCCTATACTCATCCTTTAGGTTTATCCTTAGGTCGATATCTCTGATCCACAGTGCCTCAAGAGTCATGCGATAATCCTCGCCCCTTGTGGTTGAAGTCAAAATCTCAACATCTTCTGACCCCATTGTAACCTTACATTGTGCGAGATGCCTTTCTACAGGCCCAGTGTTGTTGATGTGCTCACGGAAACTGGTTTGTAAATGTAGGACAGTCTGTCCAATATAGCACGCCTTACAGTGTGGACATGTCAGTTTGTAAACCACCGCACTCTGGATCAACTTTGGCACTTGTGCCTCCAAGGACGGCAAAACAGTCCTTATTTTCACAAGGTCATAACGATTGTACAGGGGCATGATATATATATATATATATACCCTTCCTTCTCTGGCACACCTCTTACTACTTTTACCCCAGTCTCACAAGAAGAAATTTTCAACACAATCAGATCCATGTCGTTCAAAACCTGCGAACTGGATCCTCTTCCAGGTTCTCTCTACTCCGACTGTCTCCCTACTCTCCTCCCATTCATCACTGACATCATCAACACTTCTCTTCAAACTGGAACTGTCCCAGATTCTTTCAAGTCTGCTATTGTTCACCCTCTCCTCAAGAAACACAATTTAGACCCAAATGAACTGAAAAATTACCGGCCTATCTCTAATCTCTCTTTCTTGTCAAAACTCCTTGAAAAAGTCTCCTCAACCAGCTGAACTCTCACCTGTCTGCCAACAATCTCCTCAATCCTTTCCAGTCAGCCTACCGCCAGTGCCATAGCACTGAAACTGCCCTACTACACATTCTCAACAATCTCCTCCTTGCAACTGATACTGGCAAAGTCTCTCTCCTCACACTCCTTGATCTGTCTGCAGCCTTCGATACCACTGACCATGGTATTCTCCTTTCTAGACTTCATCATACTTTTGGCATCTCTGACATTGCTCTCTCCTTTTTCACTTCGTATTTATCAAACAGAAAACAAACTGTTCTCATTAATGGCACTTACTCTCAACCTGCATACCTGACCTGTGGTGTTCCACAAGGATCTGTCCTTGGCCCTGTTCTTTTCACTCTCTACAACCTCCCCCCTGTCCACCATCATCAACTCCCACTCTATAAAACACCACTTCTATGCTGATGACACCCAACTTCAAGACAGTGACTCACCTGAAAATATATAGCACCTGTTGACTCGCACCACTGAGTGTTACTCGGACATTAAGAATTGGATGACGTTCAACAAACTTCAGCTTAATGACGACAAGACAGAAGCTATCCTCATTGGCACCCGTCAGAAACTTTCTCAGCTGCCTCCTCTTTCTCTCCCATTATGTAACACATCAGTCCCAATTTCTGATTCAGCTAAAAACCTTGGTGTCTGCATTGACTCTACCCTCTCCATGAACAACTTTGTTTCTCAAACTGCCAGATCTTGCTACTATCATCTCCATCGTATAAGGCTGATCAGGAAGTATCTCTCTGTCAAAACAACTGCAAAACTCGTTCTCTCCTTCATAATGTCTCGCATTGACTATTGCAATTCACTTCTGTCTGGTCTTCCTGCCTCCACCATTCACATCCTACAGCGCATTCAAAACAATGCTGTACGCCTTGTACTCAAAAAGAAAAAAGCTGACCACATATCTCCTCTCCTGGCACAACTTCACTGGCTCCCTGTATCAAAGCGCATACAATACAAACTAGACACCATGTGCTACAAAAGCCTCAATAACGCAGCCCCTGATTACCTGTCAAGCCTACTTGAGATCTATCTTCCCTCACGTACCCTCCGCTCTGCCTCCGATCCTCTGACTTTTCGCTTTCCACGCACTAAGCTCAATACCTATGGTCCACGAGCCTTCTCTGTTTCTGGTCCACTCTCCTGGAACAAACTTCCTCTCTCAGTCCGTCAGCAACCTACTTTTGTCTCCTTCAAGTCCGCTCTCAAAACTCACCTTTTCTCCTCCGCATAAAATCCTAACCTCACTCAACCCCCCCCTCCCCCCCTCTACAGCCTGTCTCCGCTCGGAGGGGAATCACATGGTTATAATATATAATTGTATATGCTATGCTCTCTATAATTTTCCATTGCTTTTATTCTTGCTTTTATTGCTTTTATTCTTTCTCCCCATTTATAGCCATGCGTGTGTGTGTGTGTGTGTGTGTGTGTGTGTGTGGTGTGTGTGTGTGTGTGTGTGTGTGTGTGTGTGTGTGTGTGTGTGTGTGTGTGTGTGTGTGTGTGCATGCGCGCGCGTGCGCGCGTGCGTGCGTGCGTGCGTGCGTGCGTGTGTCTGCTTCAGCGCTTAGATTTGATTTTATCAAGATTTTGCGCTATATAAATATTGTAATTATTATTATTAATTATTATATATACACACACATTATGATAATGTGTACGGTTATTTGTTACAGATGTATATGTATGTTCACATCACATCAAGAATTTTCCTACCTCCATTTTTAAGCTGGGGAATGCCAATTCACACGAATCAGAAAGCTCTGTCCATCTACATGAATTATGCACAAGGTCAGCAGCCAATCACACTTTCCTGTGATCATTGCATTGCAGCGTTTGCAACTACCCCCTCAGAGATTTTGACCTTTCTTCTAAAATGGCTGACGACAATGCTTCAAATGATGTAAATTTTTTTTTTTAAATTTTGAATATTTTGCCAGATGGTCTGGTTTTAGGGTTTTTGTGCCTACTTTTCATCGTTTTGGTTCGGCCGCTCAGGTCGGACATTTTATTCTGTGAGCTGTGTTTTGCATCTTGGCCTACTGTGTTCGCCCAACGCTACAGCTTTGTGTTCTCTGGATTTAAGTGTTGTATCAGTTTGTTGCTTTGAAATCCTGACACACAGTGATGTAAATATATTTTTTTTAAATTTTGAATATTTTACCAGATGATCTGATTTTAGGGTTTTTATGCCTACTTTTCATCATTTTGGTTCGGCCGCTCAGGTCGGACATTTTATTCTGTGAACTGTGTTTTACATCTTGGCCTACTGTGTTCGCCCAACGCTACAGCTTTGTGTTCTCTGTATTTAAGTGTTGTGAACTGACCAACCCACACACCAACCTGCAAGTATCTTCCTCTCCTGACTGGCTCGCAATTATGGACCTGCCTCTTATAAAACAAATTGGACTGACACTTTTTAAACACAGCAAGTGCTACCTTGGTGGAGGCGTCTACCAGCGAATACGAACACTGGGGCTGTGTCCTAAGCCCCGCACTGCGCGATCCTGTCGTGGTGGATGTCTCCACCATCTTTGGCACAACCTGCCTCCTGCCCGACGCCACTTTTCGTCTCCTGCTTCTTCTTCGTCTCCTCCACTGCCCCTGCCCTCGACCTCGCTGCTGCAATCTTCGTCTCCTCTGCCGTCTTCGCCTTCGCCTTCTGTCCGGTTAGTACCGCCTTCACCTTCTGTCCCGCTAGTGCCGCCTTCACCTTCTGTCCCGCCGGTGCCCGCCTTCACCTTCTGTCCCGTCGGTGCCGCCTTCGTCGCCACCCCGGCCACCACCATATGACTGTGATAAACTAATATTATGCCTTTTTAATGCTCAGTCAACATGCAAGGATGGCAAAGCCGAAGTCATTGCCGATTTTATCGCAGATGAACGTGTTGACATTGCTTTTATCACAGAGACATGGCTTAACCCCCTTGGTCACGAACCTATACATGGTAGCCTCACTCCGAGTGGTTACAGGCTTGCTTCTTTCCATCGCTCATCCCGAGGTGGCGGTATCGCCATCCTCTACAATGACTCACTCCATTCCCGCCTATCTTTCTCGCAGTCTCTGCCTTTCTCCCATCCTTCTTTCGAGCACGTTGAAGTATCCTTCCAATCCAACCCTCACCCCATCATCTTCTCCCGTGTCTATCGACCCCCACCTAGCTCTGCCAACAAACTCACCACATCCATGTTTCTGTCTGACTTTGACCAATTGCTTGACCACTACTGCCTCTTACCTGGAAATCTCATCATTCTAGGTGACATCAATGTCCACTATGACAACACTCACCGTTATGACACAAGACATATCATCAACTCTCTGTCCAATCACAATATGACTCAACACATTTCTGAACCAACCCATCAAAAAGGTCACATTCTTGACTGGATCATTTCTCGTGATCACCACAATTCCGCTACTGACAACTGCTTAGTTCTTTCTACCCGTCTAACTTCAGCCCTTCCATCTGACCACTCTGCAATTCTCTGTTCTCTCGACATTTCTCCTCCTTCCCGTACCATGCGCACAGTGACTCGACGCAATCTCAAATCTATCGACCTCTCCACATTTTCATCTGATGCCTCCCATCTCCTTTCTGAAAAGTCACATAACCTTGCCGATGAATTCTATACTACTCTCCACCATCTTCTGGACACTCATGCTCCAGACACAACCCGTCTTTTACCTGACCGCCCCCCTACCCCCTGGCTCACTCATGAGATTGCCTGTGCAAAACATGCCCGCCGCAGAGCAGAGCGCCGTTGGCGCAAATCCAAACTCACTGTACACAGGCAACTTTTCCAAGCCTCTAAAACAAAAGTATCCACCCTCATTGCATCAGCAAAAACAAGCTATTTCCAAACCAAAATCCTGAATGCCTCTTCTTCAAAAGAACTCTTTACAACCATGAATCATCTCCTTGGCACACGAAAAGATTTACCTCTCCCAACAAAATATACAAATGAAGAACTCCCATCTGTATTCTCCAAGTATTTCACCACCAAAATACAAACTCTTCGTGACAGGCTTGACAGGACACCCTGTCAACAATGCCCACCTGACCCTTCCTTCTCTGGCACACCTCTTACTACTTTTACCCCAGTCTCACAAGAAGAAATTTTCAACACAATCAGATCCATGTCGTTCAAAACCTGCGAACTGGATCCTCTTCCAGGTTCTCTCTACTCCGACTGTCTCCCTACTCTCCTCCCATTCATCACTGACATCATCAACACTTCTCTTCAAACTGGAACTGTCCCAGATTCTTTCAAGTCTGCTACTGTTCACCCTCTCCTCAAGAAACACAATTTAGACCCAAATGAATTGAAAAATTATCGGCCTATCTCTAATCTCTCTTTCTTGTCGAAACTCCTTGAAAAAGTCGTCCTCAACCAGCTGAACTCTCACCTGTCTGCCAACAATCTCCTCAATCCTTTCCAGTCAGCCTACCGCCAGTGCCATAGCACTGAAACTGCCCTACTACACATTCTCAACAATCTCCTCCTTGCAACTGATACTGGCAAAGTCTCTCTCCTCACACTCCTTGATCTGTCTGCAGCCTTTGACACCATTGATCATGGTATTCTCCTTTCTAGACTTCATCATACTTTTGGCATCTCTGACATTGCTCTGTCCTGGTTCACTTCATACCTATCAAACAGAAAACAAACTGTTCTCATCAATGGCACTTACTCTCAACCTGCATACCTGACCTGTGGTGTTCCACAAGGATCTGTCCTTGGCCCTGTTCTTTTCACTCTCTACACCTCCCCCCTGTCCACCATCATCAACTCCCACTCTATAAAACACCACTTCTATGCTGATGACACCCAACTTCAAGACAGTGACTCACCTGATAATATATAGCGCCTGTTGACTCGCACAACTGAGTGTTACTCGGACATTAAGAACTGGATGACACACAATAAACTTCAGCTTAATGACGACAAGACAGAAGCTATCCTCATTGGCACCCGTCAGAAACTTTCTCAGCTGCCTCCTCTTTCTCTCCCATTATGTAACACATCAGTCCCAATTTCTGATTCAGCTAAAAACCTTTGCATTGACTCTACCCTCTCCATGAACAACTTTGTTTCTCAAACTGCCAGATCTTGCTACTATCATCTCCATCGTATAAGGCTGATCAGGAAGTATCTCTCTGTCAAAACAACTGCAAAACTCGTTCTCTCCTTCATAATGTCTCGCATTGACTATTGCAATTCACTCCTGTCTGGTCTTCCTGCCTCCACCATTCACATCCTACAGCGCATTCAAAACAATGCTGTACGCCTTGTACTCAAAAAGAAAAAAGCTGACCACATATCTCCTCTCCTGGCACAACTTCACTGGCTCCCTGTATCAAAGCGCATACAATACAAACTAGACACCATGTGCTACAAAAGCCTCAATAACGCAGCCCCTGATTACCTGTCAAGCCTACTTGAGATCTATCTTCCCTCACGTACCCTCCGCTCTGCCTCCGATCCTCTGACTTTTCGCTTTCCACGCACTAAGCTCAATACCTATGGTCCACGAGCCTTCTCTGTTTCTGGTCCACTCTCCTGGAACAAACTTCCTCTCTCAGTCCGTCAGCAACCTACTTTTGTCTCCTTCAAGTCCGCTCTCAAAACCCACCTTTTCTCCTCTGCATAAAATCCTAACCTACCTCAACCCCCCCTCCCCCCTCTGCAGCCTGTCTCCGCTCGGAGGGGAATCACATGGTTATAATATATAATTGTATATGCTATGCTCTCTATAATTTTCCATTGTTTTTATTCTTGCTTTTATTGCTTTTATTGCTTTTATTCTTTCTCCCCATTTATAGCCATGCGTGTGTGTGTGTGTGTGTGTGTGTGTGTGTGTGTGTGTGTGTGTGTGTGTGTGTGTGTGTGTGTGTGTGTGTGTGTGTGTGTGTGTGTGTGTGTGTGTGTGTGTGTGTGTGTGTGTGTGTGTGGTGTGTGCGTGTGTGTGCGTGCGTGCGTGTGTGTCTGCTTCAGCGCTTAGATTTGATTTTATCAAGATTTTGCGCTATATAAATATTGTAATTATTATCATTAATTTAACTGGGCCAAGTGCTGTGAGAAAGACAGCGTGTTGTCATAGGTTTTAACTATTTCATCACAGCACATGTTGAGACAAGTCTTAGGTGAACTGATGATGAGATGGACGTTTTGTTTACAGTTGTCAGTTACTGTGCATTCACATTTAGTCAGTGAAGCTCCCTTAGAGCATGTGGTACAAGGCCAACTCAAGCACAAGAGTCCAGTGCAACCCATGGTTATCAAAGTTGCTGAGTTTCCTGTCGTCTGTCAATGTTTGTCTGTTCGGATGAAATGAAAAGAAAGTGGTGGGAGTGGCAGTGAGACAGTGAATGTGTGTGGGTGGAAACTTATGTGCATGTGTGTGTTACTATTCAGTACTTTAAATGCACATAGGGTTTGGACACATATCTTCAATACTTTTACATGTATGTTTTCCTAGAATATTTTGTATACTACTAATCCATAATGTATAACAATAAATTGTGTGAACTTTTCATGACTGACATTTGAACTGCTCCTGATCAAGGAAAATGAAAGTCAGTAGTTGAAATTTTGAAGAACAATCAACAAACCAACAGGTGTGGATCAGCTAAACATCTGAGCAGGAGAAGAGCAGGGCCAGGAAATGAAACAGAGCAAGTTGAACAGAGGCTCGTCAAGTAGGAAAGGCACTGCTTCACTGTATCAGAATGAGGCCCAAAATTCTGGCCAAGACTGAGCTAACCAGACTGAGCAAGCTAGACTGAGCTAGCTAGGATAGCACATATTAGAAATGGTACTTGTGCATAAAGCTAAACTCAAAAATAGAAATCAATCATAAATGAACCAAGCAGCTTTTAAATGATTACTATTAAAACCTCTTTTTAAAAAAAAGAGCTCTAAAGACTGTGGTCACACTCTACATTTTTTATTGTACTCACCCAACAGGAGATGCATTGGCAATGTTCTTGGTCAGCTTGTTGAGAAGTTTATAGTGGCTTTCTTCCAATGTTAAACTATATATAGCAAAGAAACAAAATCATCATTTTAAATCATCAGCTTTCTCTTATTTCACCAAAGAAATATCTGACATATAGGTATAACACAATTTCTCACCATTCTATGGCTTTCACTTATCCCATCAGAATGCAGTACATATTCACTTAATGCCCATTATATCATCAACATACAGGACAGCAATGAAGATCCTTCACTCCTGTTTGTTCCAGGTCAATCTTTGTGAGTCTGTATGGTACCCCAGGCGCAATTCTGGGCCTCGAGTTCATCTTCTACCATACACTTCCTGGGTCTTCCTCTCTCCCTGTCTTTCCTGTGTCAATGAAAGGCAGCCCATACTGCTCCATACTGGTGTCCATTCTCTTAATAGCATTGGATGAACATTTGTTGGTGGGAAATGGGTGATGAGCCTGAAGATTCCTATGATTCTAAAGAGATTCTTTGTGTGGAAGGTTCATAGCTTGGTAAGATCATTCTCCATCCTCCTTCAGCATTCTGAACCATAAAGTATGGTGAAAAGGACAGCTCTGGTACTGTTTCAGCTTGGTGTTAATACCTTACTGGTGGGAACTCTACAGTTGTTCAGAAATCTGGTTTTTCAGCCTTACAGGTGGGACCACCACAGTTGTTCAGAATTCTGTTATTTCTGGCCTTGCAGCTTTTGATGTCAATGTCTGCCTTTCTACATATCTGATAATGCTCAGTATGTATGTGAACTCTTCAGTTGTAGGTAGGTTCCAGTTGTCTGTGAGCTTGCTCCACAAGGCCGATCACCGCCGGGGACAAGCCTAATGAAGATATCGAGTCACGCACAGCAGCTAGGCGTGAAGGTTTAGAACCTCTGGATTGCCGTACGGAATGCCTGACCTTGGTTGAAGCAGGGACCGTCCTGTCACACTGAGTTTTATTGGAGGCACATGGGACAGGTGCAGCAGTTCCAGGAACCATGCTTGGGCGGGCCATCGAGGCGCCATGAGAATCATCGTGGCTGAGTCTTCCCTCGCCTTCCGCAGAACTATTCCCAGTATGGGGAACGGAGGGAAGGCATAGCCCGTCAGGACTGACCATGGAATGGACAAAGCATCCACAGCCCACTGGAGAAACACACAGATGAAGGCGGCGGTTGAACCTGGTGGCAAACAGGTCTACTTGTGGTTTGAATCACGCTGCCCACACTGGCTCCAGAACTGCATGGACCAGTGGCCATTCTGAGGGAAGAATCATGTGGGATCTGCTGAGGGAGTCCGCAAGTATGTTGATCTTTCCCAGGACATGCTTTGCTGAGATCCGAATGGACTGTTCTTCGCACCTGCGGAGAAACTGTTTCGCTCTCCGAGACAAGGAGTGGGAGTGGGCGCCCCCTTGCTTGTTGACGTAACAAGCCATGGTAGTGTTGTCCATGTTGATGCGAACATGTTTTCCTTTCACAAAGGGGAGAAACTCACTGAGGGCTTGAAAAACTGCCTCCAGTTCCAGCATGTTCAGGTGACAGGAAATCAGTTCTTGTGACCATTGACCCGCCGCTGTCAGCGGGTCCACATGGGCCCCCCACACAAGTTGAAAGCATCCGTGAACAAGTCCTCCTGAGGAGGGGTGTGTGTGATAGGGACTCCCTGGGCTAGCCAGAACTGGGAGTGCCATTTGGTCACTGAGGATTGGAACCAAGGACCCAGGGGAACCAGAAGGTCCCACGACTGCGAAGTCTGAGACCAACGCCTCCAAAATCCGCGTTGGAACTGCCGTTTGAGGAGTCGACCCAGTGGCACTAGGGGGGCCAACGACTCCATAAGACCCAGAAGGGAGGCCAGCTTTCTGGCCAGCACCTGAGACTGAGAGAGCAGGTGAGCTAACAGGTCCTGAAGGCGTAGTAAGTGCTGGGGAGTTGGGGACACCAACCACCTGGTCGTGTCGAAGGACATGCCCAGGAACTGGAACTGTTGTGACGGAGTGAGGTCCGACTTCTCCTCTGTGCAAACAAACCCCAGATCTTGGCAGAGTTGCAGAACTTGGAGAGCTTGTTGTGCACACAGAGCCCTGGAGGAGACGAGGAGAAGCCAATCGTCAAGATAGGTCTCAAGGCGGATTCCCTTCTCCCGAACGTGCATGCACAGCTCCCGAGCCACCTTCATGAACAACCAAGGGGCTAGTGCCAGACCAAAGAGAAGAGCCCTGAACTGGAAGATGCGGTTCCTCCAAACAAATCTGAGGTAGGCCTACTTCCTGTCCCTTTGGTGAATAAGGGGGTGGAAATACGCATCCCTGAGATCGATGGATATCCCCCAGTCATCTGGGTGCAAGGCATCGCGGATCGACATAGGGGTTTCCATCCGAAAGTGGAGGACGGGGAGGAATTTGTTCAGGGGAGAGAGGTCCAGGACGGGTCTCCAGCCCCCAGAAGCTTTAGGGACCACAAAGATGTGGCCATAAAATCCCAGAGATGAACAGGAAAAAACCTCCTCCATGGCCCCCTTGGCTAACATCGAAAGAAACTTCCTGATCCAAGGCCTGCGAGGCCAAGCGATCCTGAGGAAGTGCGAAAACAGGGGGAAAGGGCGTGAGTGGGGCCTTCCTTGGACCCCAAGGAAGACGGAACCCTGACCTGATCACCCACAGGACCCTTGGGCTTGCAGGCAGCCTTTCCCAAGCGTCTATGTGTCAGGACAGACTGCCCACAGGATCGCCTGTGGGGGGTGATGGCCTCAGACCGGGGATTAGTCATTGGGGGTGAGCCGGCTGAGAAGAGGCCAGCTTTTGGATTGCAGATCGGGAATCCGACCGGCCCTTGTGCTGTTGCCTTGCCCTAGCCCCTTTTGGCCTGAAGGAGGCACGAAACTTCACCTGTGGAGGCTCCTGGGAAGGGGGAGCCGCTGGAGCAGGGCGAGAGGGACCAGAGTGAAGGGTGAGGTCCATCCTGATTTCGGCCTGACTCTTAATATGCCAGGGAGATGTTTAAAAGGCTAAGCGTCACAAAAAAGGAAATTCATGTGGTACATTAAAAGTGGCATCAGTTCTATCACTTGAACTTACTGATCATTCAAATTCACAAGATCTTGAAAACATGTTTCTAAATTATGTATTTAACAAAGTTGTGGGAGGGTCAGTTGTGTTTTATTCATAGACGATTCACCAAATTAAGTGATTTTGGCATGTGCAACATGAATTGCTGTGAAGCAACACCGGCATATGCCACGCATGTCATTACATGCCATCTCTGGCGATCTAAGGTTTAAAGGAAAGCCCTTCAGATACCTGCCCATTAATGAATGCAATTGATTTCATATTCTTGTAAAATATACTTAATTTCTCAGGTCAAACTCTGGTCAAAATCTAAAAGTATCAACTTTTATTTTAAACATGTTATGATATTGCATGAACCTACAGAACCAAAGGCATTTTCAAAACCTAGGTATAAGAGAAGCCACACAGGTTTTTATTGTTTAGGTAGCTGATCATATGTACCAACGACCACTGTCCCCTATGAATCTACCACAGCAAAACCAGTTTGGTCTTCAGTTATGTCTATATTCTATTACTAAAATTTACTCATACTTCCTTCACAATCAACAAGATTTTTTAAAAATCTGTAATCAAAACAATATTAAAAAGCAACTTACACTTCTCGTAGGCAGTCTCCAAGTTCTTTAACAGACGTCTGCCCATGTTTCATATTGTGATACAGCACAAAAAATCCATTGTTT
Source organism: Monoplex corrugatus (assembly GCA_030674185.1). Classification (NCBI taxonomy): domain Eukaryota; kingdom Metazoa; phylum Mollusca; class Gastropoda; order Littorinimorpha; family Ranellidae; genus Monoplex; species Monoplex corrugatus. The sequence continues at coordinate 30,005,788 of CM060313.1, read as the reverse complement.
TTCTCCCCCTGGAAACAAACAAAATATAAAAAAAAACATTCAATTTCATAATCAAACAAACAAGCCGTTCTAGGTGTGACCACTTGCACAGCAGTTTGCTATGTTAGTATTAGCCATGCCAGTCTATTGCAACTAGATACACAATGACCTGAATGAAACACAATCATGAAACTTATCACTATCAGTATCAGTCATACATGAAGTCAACAGCAGTTTATCATTATCTGATGATTAAAAGTATAATCAATTAAAAAAAGAGTGTTACATAAATATCTATATGCTGTATCACATCAATACTACTGTGAAGTGGATAGTTCTTTTGACAGTATAATATATACCTACTCAGATTTTATTTTGCATACCATGTGTCTCTCACTGTGTGCGTGCATGTGTGTGTGTGTGTGCGTGCGCATGCGTGTGTGCGTGCGTGTGTGTGTGTGTGTGTACAGGAGTATGACGCATGAAAGTGTGCATGTGTACTTGTATATCAATCACTGCATGTGTGTGTCAGAGGGCATGAATGCATGCTAGTGTGCATATATTATTATATGCCACTAGTCCTCAATGATAATCATAATAATTATACATTTTCAATAGAACTTTTTTTTTAAGTCTCCTCCTTTCAATTGTGAAGTAAATATACACACAGGACTTCACAAATTGTAAGCAAGAATGAAAAGTATCCAGCTGAAGATAAAGTCACAGCACACATCAAACAATCACACTTGCCTCTCACCTGAGTGAAATCGAAACTGGATGTTGCCTATCATGTAAGCGCAACAAAAACAAATACCAGTCATCACATCAACTAGAAGTAGCCAGTTGATTTCCATCACTTGCACCTCAACATCAGATCAAAGCAAAAACCTGCCCAAATGCTGCTACTCTTGACCTGATAACATGAATATCAGTTACAGTGCACAAGACAAATCCAGGTTTTTCAAATTACATGTAATGTGCTTTAACACCCAGTCCTGCAGAAACAGAGTGAGTAATGTAATTTCTGACCTTGTCAATGAAGGCAACTTCACCTAGTTTTCTTGTCTGAAATGTTGTTCAATGGTTCAGATGTGCTGGTGATGAGAATGATGTCGCTGCTATAACACTCACTGGTTTCTCCCTTACTTCAAAAGTCAGACAATCTGGCACTGGTGGTGGTCATACTATAATAGTTCGATACCAAGAACTTTGATTTTAAATTCTTTTCAATCTGTGAAGTTTGTTTACAGTGAAAAAATCTTATATTTGTCTTTTTGTCCACCTACCGTGCCACCCAGCAGAACAAATAAGCTCACAGACAAAATGTTTATGGAAGAGTTTCCTCATTTACTTGAGGCTCACAGATAAAATGTTTATGGAAGAGTTTCCTCATTTACTTTAGTCATACATTGCATGTGATGACCATTTTGTCCTTGTTGACTTTAATTTTCATTTTGACTCTCATTCCAGTACATGTACATATGTCGCCACACTAAAAATCCTTGATTGACAGTCACAGCCTGAACCAAGTTATCACCAACACTATGCGACAGGGCACATGATAATGATGATGTCACTGAAATCATGAATATTTCTCTGAACAAGCTGTCATGTCAGAGAGCTTTAAACATGCCCTAGTCAAATCCTGCTCAATATGTTCATCCCAACAATCTAAAAAAAAAATACTGACTCATGTCCAATCTTCCATTCTTGTCCAAAATCCCAGAGCTTATCGTCTTCCTGCAGCTGATGAATCACCCAGACACCAATAATCTGCCTGAACCTTTCCAAGCCTGTTGTAAAGCCTACAGTACAAAAATTGCTTTGTTAGAAGTTGTTAATGATCTTCTGCAACCTTCTGATAATAGAAAAGTGTCCATTCTGTCACTACTAGATCTTCTAGCTGCACTTGACACTAATGACTATGACATCATGATCTCAAGACTGCCATCTGCATTTGGATGCACTGAAACTGTTCTAGAGTGGTTAAGTCATCACTTTCTTGTTGAACTCAAGTCTTTTGTCACCCATGACATTTAGTCAGCTCCATCTCTGCTTAAGTATGGTGTCACACAGGGTTTTCTTCTGGGCCCTGTTCTCTTCACTATGTATTTGAAACTACTTACCTCTTTCATCAAACAGTCAGGAGTACCTATCATTTCTTTGCTGATGACACATCTATACCACTCTGCTTTTCCGAAAAACATCTCCAGCACAACCCGACAAATTAAAAACACCACTGAAAATATAACTGCTTGGATGAAAGCAAACAAACTAAATGAAGAAAAAACAGAACTGATATACACTGGTACAAAATCAAACCTAAAGAAAGTAATGATGGAAAAGATCTATGAATAATCAGAAATATGTATTGGGAACAAACAGCTGCAATGAGAATAGGAAGCAATATAAGCTCTTTCCAAAACATCAAAAGAGAGTCAGGCAAGGTTGTGTACTGTCACCAGATCCGTTTTCATTTTACAGCGAAAACGATTATGAGAAACCTAGAAGAATGCCCTGGATTAAACTAGGCTGCAGGAAAAATGATAAACATCATTTGTTACGCAGATGACACCATGCTAATTGCAGAAAATGAAAGGGACCTGCAAAACCTTGTGAATATGATAGAAATAGAAAGCAAAAATAAAAGGAGCTATATAGCAAGAAGACTGAAGTCATGGTAATCAGTAAAAAACATGAAATCCCCTCATGCAACATAACAGCAAACGGCACAACCTTGAGACAGGTTGATAAGTTTAAATACTTGGGAACGATCGTCTCAATAGACGGCAGATGCAAGTCAGAAATAGCCAGCAGAATCGGCCAAGCCAAAACAGCGTTCAAGAAGATGAAAAGCATTCTTACCAACAAATGCTTGTCAATTAACATCAGGAAGAGAGCTCTTGAATGTTGTATGGAACCCATAATGTTATACAGTTGTGAGGCGTGGACAGTCAACACACAAAGCCAGAACAAGATTGAGGCAGCCAAAATGTGGTTTCTAAGAAGAATGTTGAGAGTTCCATGGACAGCAAAGAAAACAAACGAGACAGTCTTGATGGAGGCAGATACACGAATATCATTGAAAAGGAAGATTAGGAAAAGACAGGCAACAATTACAGGCCAGTTTATGAGGAAAGGGGAATTAGAGCACCTGGTCACAACAGAAAAGGTGGAGGGAAAGAGAGCACCAGGTAGACCCAGGGAGAAAATATTGGGCGGACTTGCAGGGTGGCTAAGGACAGAGAGGGTGGGAGATGTGCTTGCGGCAACAAGGGACAGATGCATATGGAGGGCCATGATTGCCAACCGCCATGCAGTGGGACACATGATGATGATTAAAGAAAGTAACCTCAAAGCCACAATTATCTCAGACTGTATTATAGCCTTCACTGGCTTCAGCAAATTTGCAAGGAATCTTCTTTTTTTTTTGGACATATTCCTATCCATGGAAGCTCATGTAACTACCTGAGCAAAATCCTGTGTCTCCAACCACACAGAGTAAGCAAAATCCACCCATTTCTTTCTGCTGATGCTACAAGCAAGCCATGTGTATCTCTCCAGACTAGACTATTGTAACTCTCTCTCTTAGCTGGACTTTCTGATGATAAGTTATCCAAACTCCAACGAATCAAAACAGTTCAGCTCACTTGTCCTAAGGGAAAGCAAATGAAGCAATGCAAAAGCACTCTAGCAAAAACTATACTGGCTAACATTCAAAGCAAGAATGAGTATAAAATTGACACACTCTGCTTTCAGTGTCTGAGTTCTATGCTAACAAAACATATATCAGATCTCCTCCGGCCATACAAACTTTCCAAAGCTCTCTGGTCTCAAGTAGCTTCTCTCTGTACTCACAAAGGATCACTTTGACAAAGCTGTCCTTTAATTAAGGAAATAGAAGCAAATTGACATAGGTTCTCAAATCTCACATGATCCAGATTCCTGACGGAATTCTTGGAGGCAAAACTCCACAATCAAATGAACTCACCTTTTGATGTTTGAGTGGGGTTTTGCAGACCAGTATGAAGTCAGGATAGGGTCAGGTGCCTCACCCTTGAATTGTATCACTATCAGTGTATGGAACAAGTCTCTTAAAAAAACACAATATTGAGTGGAAATGATGTCTGTCTCCTCACTTCTTCTGAGCCTCTACTCCCACCCCCAACCCCTACCTTGCTTGATCCTGCCTGCGCCACTTACACGTTCAGTCTGGCAAACTCTCATGTTCTGTTTCGCCTGATTTCATTCTGGTCTGCGAAACCCCACCCAAACGTCACAAGGTGAATTCATTTGACTGTGGAGTTTATAATGATTAAAGTACTTAGTATAAAATCTTAAAATCTAAAATCTGTTTCATTGAACTGATATTCAATGTTTGCATTGTTGAAATATGTTGATTCTTATATAACCCTTTGACTCCTGCACCCTATCTATCAACTGCAAAAATTAATCCTTTCATTCCCTCACCCTGTCCACCAGCTTCCTGCAGGATAGGGTGAAGGAATCAAAGGGTTATGTTTTTGCTTTGCTTGCATAGTTGGTCATGCAAGATGCTGGCGGACAAGGTGCGGGAGTCAAAGGGAAAATTTATGTCTATTGTAGACTGTTTTTGAAATAGAACTGGATTAAAAAAAAATACATTGCTTATTTTTTTTATCATGATTTTTGGAGATACTTCTCAAAGAGATGTATTTCGAAGCGCTTTTTGAAAATAAGCAGACAGCTGCTTTGTCTTAAAGATACTGCGGGGGAGTTCCATGTTGTTGGGCCAAAAACAGGGCAAGATTTCTTTATGCAGATTGTTAAAAGAACCGAGGTACAGTTAAGAGATGCTTCTATGAGGGTCCCACCAGGTAACAAGGAGTCCAGTTTCAAACCTTCATAATTCTTCCCAAAGTTTGAGGTAAGCCTGTAGTAGCTAACAGGGCAAATGCATCCATCAGGTGGATAGGTTGTTAAAGGTAGTTCCTGCCAATTCCAATCCTAAATTTAACCTCTCTTTAATTCTGGGGCCAGTTACGAGTATCTATCAGCCAGGCAGTCCGACGCCACTGTCCTGATATTAACAAACATAACAACATAACCTCCAGTGATGACTGGGGGAAGGATAGGTACCTAGCAGGAGACTACTGCCTAAGAAAGTCAAGAACCACAGATCTGTGCATACCAAGTAATCCCAGTATCTGGTAAAGTAAATTTCATCTTGAAGATCTTTCACAATCTTTTGCAGACATAAAAGTGGGAGCCTGTAGGCTTACCATCATTCAAAGAGAGCGAGACAGCACTCCTGGTTATTTTCAAGGAGTTACCACCTCTGCTTTCTTGGAAAACAACAGTGAGAATATCAATAATGCTGATGGAGATGGAGAAAGGTGATTTTTATCCCATTCATAACAGAAATTTGATCATCCTTGAAACAAGTGTAACTTTTCTTTGCCCCTGTCCTCCAAGTTGATACGATAAACGTTGTGGTCTCTTTTGTCCCTGTGCCTGCAAACTTTTCTCGACAATTTATAGGTTATCACCTAATTTTATTCTAGAACTGATGAAATTCACCTGTTGTTGGTTTCATCGGCAAACTGGGTTTTTGAGGCAGAAGCATTGGGTATTCTGTCAGAAGGTGAAGGATCTTGGTGTATCAAGGTTGGACTAGTCACAAGGGAGCAATGAGAATACATTTGATCTTCTATACCGGTAGTTACAGTTATAGAGTCTTAGGAATAAGGCTCAAAGAAAGAAAGCAAAAGCTCAAGAAATGTCCTCAACTTTCCTCAAATTCTGTTGTTGGACATAGGCCTTCCCCAGCTGCTTCCATTCACTTCGTTCGAACGCCTTTCCTCTCCAGTTCTTGTCAAATGCACCTAGGTCATCTCTCCATCTAGTTTTCTGTCTTCCTCTATTGCAAGTGCCGTCTCTTGGTATCCAGAATGTGGTTTGCGTTGTCTAACCATTATCCATTCTCCAGGTGAGATGTCCTGTCCAGTAACAATTTGTTAAGATCAGACTTCCCTTCACTAAATCTTGTTCACTGGCTAGTTGTCACTTTTCAGGAAAGTGTCCAGGGAATTCGATTCAGAATGTAGTTCTGGGTTTTTCTGGTCGGGATCTTTTCATGTTTGGTACATGACTGCAGTAGTTCCTTAGTATTCAAGTTCTTATCAGTTTCCTATCAAATGCTGAAGCGAACCTGTCATCCACACTTGGCCCTTCTCGTTCCACAGATAGATCTATGAGTAGAGTTGATCTCATATAATCAGTGTCATCATCACGTCCATGATATCAAAGACCAAACTATATACGAAGCAGTCTTTTTCTTGAAACTGTCATCCACACATGGCTCTTCTCACTTGTGTCCAATTCGTCACGCTGTCTTTGTCTTCCTCATCCGTCTCAATTGCGATGCCATCATTGTTTTGGCCTTCACTAGTATCACTGATGCGAAAACATACTTCATTTGTAGCTGACCAAAGTTTGTCCATTTTTGCTAATAAACTTATAAAGACAATATAGAAATTTATATGACTAGTCGGCTGTGAATCTTAATTAATTGTCCCTCCTTTCCCTTCGCTTCATCCCAATTTGAACTAGTGTTAGATCCAGTCTGTCTTCTGAATCTCCACCGCTTCTTCGACTGCCATTGTACCTGTGACAATAGCCGGAAAAAATAAATCCACGCAACCAAACGATGTTAGAATGATCGTTCAATGCAAAGAAGTATATGAGACTGTAGACAGCCAATGAGATATGCAAAATATCCAATGAGACTGCAAAACTAGCATGTGGGGCTAGATTAGTAGCTGACAAGACTTATTAAAAGTCAAACTCAAGTCAAAGCCACAATGGGGTTACTGTTGTCGGTTCAAAACTACACTTGCTTACACAGAACTTTTCCATCAGCTAGTCTACAACACAAAAGAAATAATATTAAACCATCTAGCTTATTGGAAAGTCCAGAAACTTGTGAAACGCATGATCACAAATCACAGTTACTAAACACAACAAAACAATCACTTAAATGCAACTTGGTGAAAGGAAAATAAATTTGGGAAAGAAAGACAGATAGGCACCACACGTCTGTGTCACAGACGAAAGCTCTTGTGTGAATGACGAACTCTCGCATTCTCTCACATGATCCAGATTCCCAACAGAATTCTGGAAGGCAAAAGATGTGTTAGTGGCTGATCTGTTAGGTAGTAGTGTTATATATCTCTTCTTAAATATTATGAAACTGAGACATTCTGATACTCTCATGTTTTCTAGTAGTAAAATCCTGAGCTAGCTCCTGAACGCATGAGGCTGGATTTAAAACTGTTATTTCTTGGGACAAGAACATGACTATGAGATTTAAAGAGGATGTATTGGTTACGATACCTGGAGCATTTCCACACATTATTTTAAAAATAAATATTTCTTTCTTGCGCTGAAAAGGAAAATTTCCTTCTAAAATTACGTTTAATCTAACATACTTACCGTGGCTCACTGATGCAATAAGCGGCAGCGATTTGCCATTCCTGCCTCATAAACAATGAAGTCCGAAAGGACCATAACTCTGAGAGTATCCATGTCTTGCGCATGCGCATGTGCTCTTCCTCTTTTCGAGGAAACCAAGACCCTGACTGTGAATGGAAGGAACCAGGAAGGCGGGGAGGACGGGAGGGACTCTGCGTGAGCCACGGTAAGTATGTTAGATTAAACGTAATTTTAGAAGGAAAATTTCCTTTTAATTACACATACTGTACTGTGGCTCACTGATGCAGAATAGTGCTACCCGGAAGGAGGGCTTACCTGGTTAACGCCTGGAGGAATGAGACGAGTCAGGGCGTGCGGCAGAGATGGGGTGTTGAGCCACCACAGTGGAAGCGATACCCCTAGATCCATTGTCGCGCAGACGGTAGACATCGCGCCGGTAGGATGGAATGAACGTGCCCGGAGAACGCCAATGCGCGGCGTCCAGGACACTCTGGAGGCTGGCACTGAGTGAACGCCAGTGACAAGGGAGAAGACAGTCAAATCTGATGCCGGCCTTGCATACGCATCCTTGATGACTGTCCACAGCCATCGAGAGATGGATGTGCGGCTAATGGCCTTCTTATAACTTTCGTTGTAAGAGAGAAACAGGTGGTGCTGCTTCTGGCGAGAAGATGTCGTCATCCGGAGCAAGGATTGACGTCAGGGGATGAATGGAGATAGACGGAGTAGGAGAACCTGGCGACTGGTTCTTGGCCAAGAAGTCCGGGAGTAGGCGGAGAGACATTGAGCCCTCCGGTTCAAAAGCGACATCCCCGGGGAGTCCGCTAAGAGCGTGCACTTCGCTACAGTGCCTCCCCGACGCTAGAGGGAGTAGAAAGGCCATCCCAAATGAGAGGAACTTGGGAGAACACTCCCTGATGGGCTCGTAAGGCGGAAGTCCCAGGGAGGAGAGGACAAGGACATCCCCGGCCGGGTGCGGCAGGGGGTCAGGCTTCCCGAAGGGAAGCCCCGCAGACAATATCCCGCAGGACAAGGTCGTCCACGAAGGAAGGACTACCCGATTGGCTGATGGTGGTGCAGATAGCTGCCCTGCGTCCCTTCACTGAGGAGGACAAAAGGTTTTTCCTCGACGAAGAAGGCCGTGGTAGTTGGCCCACTGCGAACGCGAGGGTGACTGGAAAGTTGAGGAGCACCCAGAAGGCCAACCGTGTGAGTGGGCACTATACATTCCCTGAGTGTGCGGTCTGTGCGCTTGCTCCACAGGGCCGATCACTTCCGGGGACAAGCCTAATGAAGACATTGAGTCCTGCACAGCAGCCAAGCAGGAAGGTTTAGAGCCTCCGGATTGCTGTGCAGAATGGGTGACCTTGGTTGAAGCAAGGACCGCCTGTCACAGTGCGTTTTATTGGAGGCACAAGGAACAGGTGCAGCAGTTCCGGAAACCATGTTTGGGCAGGCCATCGAGGCGCCACGAGAACCATCGTGGAAGAGTCTGCCCTCACCTTCCGCAGAACTTTCCCAGTTAGGGGAACGGAGGGAAGGCATAGCCCGACAGGACTGACCGTGGGATGGACGGAGCATCCACGGGCCAAGCCGAAGGATCCGGGACTGGAAGAACATACAGATGAAGGCGGCGGTGGAATCTGGTGGCAAACAGGTCCACTTGTGATTTGAACCACGCTGCCCACACTGGCTGCAGAACTGCACAGACCAGTGATCCTGTGGGAGCTGCGGACGGAGGCCGCAAGTATGTTCATCTTTCCCGGGACATGCATCGCTGAGATCCGAAAGGATTGTTCTACACACCAGAGTGGAAGCTGTTCCGCTCTCCGAGACAAGGAGTGGGAGCGGGCGCCCCTTTCCATGTTGATGTAACAAGCCACAGTAGTGTTGTCCGTGTCGATGCGAACATGTTTTCCCTTAAGAAAGGGGAGAAAGTCTCTGGGGGCTTGAAAAACTGCCTCCAGTTCCAGCATGTTGATGTGACAGGAAAGGAGATCTTGTGACCATTGACCTGCTGCTGTCAGCAGGCCCACATGGGCCCCCTCACCTGTGGGCCCCCCACCCGGATTAGGACGCATCCGTGAACTGGATTAGGACGCATCTGCTGAGGAGGGGGGGGTGTGATAGGGACTCCCTGGGCTAGCCGGGACCGGGAGTGCCATTTGCTCACTGATGATTGGACCCGAGCGACCCTGGGGAATAGCCCTGAACTGGAAGAATCAGTTCCTCCAAACGAATTGGAGGTACGTCCTGTCCCTTGGGTGAATAAGGAGATGGGAATACGCATCTCCGAGATCAATGGACATCCCCCAGTCGTCCGGGAGCAAGGCATCACAGATGGACCTAGGGGTTTCCATCTGAAAGTGTCTATGTGTCGGGACAGACTGCCCATAGGATCGCCTGTGGGGGGTGCTTGCCCTAGCCCCTTTGGGGCTGAAGGAGGCGCAAAACGTCTCCTGTGGAGGCCCCTGGGAAGGTGGGGGAGCCGCCGGAGCAGGGCGCTTTGCCGCGGGGCAAGCGGGACCGAGTGAAGGACGAGGTCCCTCCTGATTTCGTCCTGACTTTGATAGTGGCCTGCACGTGGGTCTCAAAGAGGGAACCAGACCCAAGTGGCACAGCTCTCGAGGAAGCTCTGGCAGATGAAGAGCGGGTGACCGAAGATGGTAAGAGTACTGCATTTGGCCTTGACAGGACTGAATTGAGGTACAGTCTGGCGAAGGGCATCGGTTGAGTACTTGAGGTCTTTCCGCCATGGATTGTATGGAAGCAACCATTGCGGGAGAGACAGGTGACTGACGGAGAGAAACGGGCTCGTAGTCTGGGTCCTGAAGAGCGGACACCAGACCACCCAAGAAGGAATCCACCACTGGATCCACTTCCAGACCCCTCCTGGCAGTCTCCTCCCAGTTTGCCAGGCAGCGCTGCGAGAGGGAGATATGCCGCTGCTGGGCCCAAGACCTCTCTTGCGCTAAGACGAGGTTATCCTGTGTGAGGGAGAGTGGTGACTCTGGAATGGCCTCATGGGCCGTGAGGACCGCTCTGTGGAAAGGGAGTTTCTCTGGCCTCAGGAATTTACCCTAAGGCAGAGCTCCAAGGAAGTCGGGCGTGGAGCCTGGAAGGATGTCCTGTGCCTCAGTGCCCCTTACCTTGCTTTGGGCCCTCCTCACCGAGTCAGCCACTACGCCTGACTCTTTTAGGAAAGGGGAGGCTGGGGCTGTGAAAGGAAGGGCACCAAGGCGAGCCCTGCCCAGGGCAGGGAGCCTTGGCCTCTTGTGCAGTGGACCATTGCACTGCTATGGAAAATGAAAAGGAAGCAGGGTAGAGCCCTCATCATCCGTTTTCGAGTCAGTGTCCCCCGGCCCGCCTACAGAGGAGGCGATGGACTGTGGAGTGCCCGATTGTGGGCAAACTCCAAACAGACTGGAGTCAGGAGCCCCAGGGTGTGGCGCCGGGCATAAAGCGGGGCCACCAAGTATACCCTGCGGACGAGGCAAGGGGAAATCCCATAGATGGGAAGTGCTGCCATGGCGCCATGTACGGTGCCATGGGAGGCGTCATGGGCTGAGCCCATGGAGTCCCCGGATCCCCAGTGCCCAAGGGGCCAGCCTGCTGGGGGTCGGTTGGCATTTGCCAAGACGACTAAGCGCTCTGTCCACAATGGGACAGAGATGTGCCAGCCCGCAGTGGGTCGCTTGGCATTTGCCAAGGCAACCAAGCACTCTGTCCCGAATGGGACAGAGAGGTTGGAGCGGGGGCACAAGCAGGCTGCTGGGGAGGAAGGGAGACAACCTGGGCGGATCTATGATCTGACGCCCGTAATAGAGGGGTTGTCTCCCTTGGCCCGCCTGGCGAACCAGGGGGTGAGCCATTTTCTGCCAAGGTGCTGGCCTTCCTGCCTCCCGAAGGAGACCCATACCCATGTCGCCCTTCAGCCATAGGGGCTGAAACAGTAGCAGCTGAACTGGGGTTGAGCTCTACTGAGAGGGCGAGTACAGAATCGACAGAGCCGCAGCTGAGTCGATTCCCATGAGGGGCAGTGTGAAGGCCGCAAAATGACAAGAAGTCAACAGAGCCACAGCTGAGTTGAGGGCTCGTGGTCATGGCAACAGAACCGTAGTTGAGTTGTGATGACCAAGCCGGGGCGGACCTACAGTCTGACGCCCGCGACAGGGGTATTGTCACCCATGACCCACCTGGCTAAGCAGGGGGTGAGCCTTTTTTAGAGCCGCTGCTGCGTTGAGGGCACAAGCAGGCTGCAGGGAGGAAGGGAGACAACCTGGGCGGATCTATGATCTGACGCCCGTAATAGGGGGGTTGTCTCCCTTGGCCCGCCTGGCGAACCAGGGGGGTGTCCCGCCTGGCGAACCAGGGAGTGAGCCATTTTCTGCCAAAGTGATGATGATAGGGCATATGGTGCTGTGGATAGTCATTCATATGTACATTAACACTTTATCACTACACACCACCACACATCCATTAACACAGGGGGTGAGCAGGTCGCCCTTCAGCCAGTGTGGTTGAAATGTGTGCAGCTGAGCTGTATGCAGGGGGCGAGTACGGAATCGACAGAACCGCAGCTGAGTCGATTACCGTGGGGGGCTATGAGAAGGCCGCAAGATGAAGAAAAGTCAACCCGCTGGTATGGAGGAAGGGAGGCAATTGGGGCGGACCTACGGTCTGACGCCCATCAAATCGGGGTTGCCTCCCTTGACTCGCCTAGCGAGCCGTTTTTCCGACAAAATGCTGGCCTTCCTGTCTCCCGAAGGAGACCCATACCCATGTCGCCCTTCAGCCATAGGGGCTGAAACGTAGCAGCAGAACCGCAGTTGCGCTGTACGCAGGGGGCGAGTACGGAATCGACAGAACCGCAGTTGAGTCGATTACCGTGAGGGGCAGTGTGAAGGCCGCAAAATGACAAAAACTCAACATTACCGCAGCAGAGTTTTAACAGTAAAATATTTAATTCTTTATAGTTTGTGTCTATTATTTGAGTGATTTTCATCAGAACTGTTTTAAAGTTCATTTATGCAGATTAATTAATAACAAATTTGAGAACACCATCACTGGCTGAACCCCAAAGGGTGATAGTCTATTGCTTGATGATTGGATACATGTATGGTAAATTAATTTTCTTGATTCTAAGAAAAAAAAAAATTTCAAATAATCGAAACATTTTGATCAGGAAATATTATGATTTATTGCAACACCTATTAATGTCTAAGAGAGGAATGAAAAACGAAGGCAAAAACTTGTAAAAGAAATACAATGCAATGCCTTTGATAGAACTAATTTTATATATATATATAAGGCCTATATACATACATATCTAACATGCGTGTAGAGCAATATACGAAGGGAAAGGCCCCAAAACATTCATTTGAAAATCAAATTCTATTCGATCTCTCGGACACAAAAATACCAGATGCATACATCAGCCTGTGCAATGATTGTCACGACTACTTTCTGTGATAATCACATTGACATGGAAAAAACGCCTAACAAACTTGTTACTGAGACTAAACTATTTGTACGCAGTATGGTAACTTCTTGGGTAAACCATGGGGTGACCGTCCCCAACCCAACACGCCCCAAGGTGGCAGATAGGGGAATGACCCCCAGGTATGGGGGACAGCTGCAAATACCCAATAAGCAGTCGTATTCTACTACTTCTAGGGGAGGCAGGGGTATAGGGTGATACCTGTACTTCCATAAAGTGGTCTCACAACCCTACAATGAATACTGTCAGGCGAACAGGGGTGCCATAACTCCAACCACTGAAGTCTTGGAAGTAGGGGGGTGGATGAATTAGGAGGCAAAGGCAGAGCACTGCACAACAACTGGCTCCTACTTCATGGTCGTGGGCAGAAGGCTTCCAAGGAAACAATGGCCAGGACACCTGCACAGTATGTGCACTGTGCTTGAGAAAGGTAATGGCAAACCACCCGAAGTATCTTAGCCAAAAAGTGCACATGATGACACTAAGGAAAATAAAAGGATATAGTTCTGTGTCTTCTGAGACCCCCAGGGAAGAACAGAACTCATTGGCTACTGGGGAGAGAGGATCCAAGGATGGGAAAGGCAGCTATGATGACGATAGACATGTATCTAATGACAGCTAGGGGCCTGCTTGACTTTGTTTTGTTTGTAAGCTTTAACTTAGTCAAATAGTTGCAGCAAAAATTTGACTAAGTAAAAGCTTACAAACAAAACAAAGTCAAGCAGGCCCCTAAGTTTACCTAGAGAAATTGAAAAATCAAGGCACTGCATCTGATTTTGAGATCAAAGTCAGCAATCACTTTAAGGCTCTAAATCCAGGACTGGATATTAAATGACCAGTATCCAGAAGAAATTTGGGCAGATATGAAGACCTACACTGAAGCAGCAGAAGAAAAGTTAGGCAGGAAAAAAAGAAAATCGACTAAACCCTACACCAGTGAGGAAGTTATGGATTTAGCCAAACAGAAAAGCCAAGCTTGCAAATCTGGAAGAAAAGAAGAATGCAAAAAAACTCAAAAGAGAACTCCAGAGCAAAATTAGAAGAGATATGAAAAATTGGCCGGAGGAAGAATGTGCAAAGATGAATGAGCATAACTAATGCAGAAGATCCTGGGATCTATTACAACAGATAAAGAAAGTTCAATCCACTAAATTCCAACCCAGAAATGAGTGCATCAACTGCAAGGAAGGCACCACACTGACTGAACCAGAGCATATTATAAACAGATGGAATGAATATGAAGCATTCCTTTTTAGTGACAATAGCTCTCAAGACACTCTATGCCCTGACCTGAACTGTCCAGAATCAGAACCAGAAACACTTTTAAGTGAAATTGAAGTAGCACAAACAATTAAAAACAAGAAAATCCCCAGGAATTGATAATATTCCAGGAGAACTGTTAAAATATGGCGGAAAAGAAGGTCTAAAAGCAATGTACCATCTTTGTTGTAAAATCTGGAATATTCATCAGTGGCCGACAGACTGGAAACTTAAAGAATTTGTGATGCTTAACAGTGGCAATGTCAAAGATTGCAACAACTACATGTACAGATCCATTGCCCTAATCAGCCAAGCCAGTAAGATCCTGCTCATAATTATTCTCAACAATCTGAAACCCAAGATAGAAGAAGAAGCATCTGACTGACAGGCAGGCTACAGATCCAATACAGGCAGAACTGACATGCTCTTTGTACTACAAACACTCATAATCATAGAGAAAATAAAAAGCACTGAAAAAGAAGCTTTTGTCACTTTCACAGACTATAGCAAAGCATCTAACAGTGTCATTCATCTCCACCTGCTCAACACAATGGTCAAAATGGATGGGCTTTCCCAAACACATCATTGCTTTAACTGCCTCATTATATAAAGACCAAAAGGCTATTATTAGATGGAACAATCAGCAATGTGAATTCTTCAATATCCACAGGGGAGTCAGACAAGGTTGTATCCTCTCACCGATTCTCTTTAACATCTACACGGAACAAGTCATGGGAGATACTGACATAAAAGGTGGGAGGGAAAAAATCTTACAAACCTGCATTATGCCGATGACACTGCACGCACTGTTAGCAGACATTACCAGCATAAAAAGAATTCTAAACAGGGTAGATGCAGCAGGCAAAAAGGCTGGTCTAAACTTGAACGCCAAGAAAACAAAAGTGCTACACATCAAAGGCAAAAACACCGAAAACAATCATGACATCACAATTAACAAAGTTCCTTTAGAAAATGTTAAGGATTTCAAATATTTTGCCTCTGTAAAAACTGATGATGAAACCTGCTCCAAAGACATCAAAATAAGAATTGGAATAGCAAAGCCAAAAATGGTCCAACTCAACCATCTGGAAAGACAGGGGCATACCAAATGGCCTGAAAGTTAAGACTTCTGAAATGTTTAATCTGGCCAGTCATGATTTATGGCTGCAAAGCCTGGACGCTGAGAAAAACTGATTGAAGAAGAATTGAAGCAGTAGAGATGTGTTTTATCGGAGACTATTACGTGTCAAATGGAGAGACAAAATAATTAATGAAAGTGTCCTGGAAGAACTTGATACCACCAGAAAACTACAAGCAGACATCAACTAGAGAAGACTAAAATACATTCGCCATGTGTCATGCAACAAGAACACAGACCTCATGGCAACCATCTTTCAAGGAAAAACAATGGCAAAAAGGAAGAAAGGCAGACCTCTAATCTCATACATCGAGAACATAACCAACATCAGTGGCCTAAACATTCAAGAAATTGTCTACAGAAGTCAAGACAGAATAGCCTGGAGAGAGATGCTGGCATCCAGATGTGCAGCAGCCAACACCGAACTCGGTGACGTCAACAGGTGAGACAGGAGAAACATCCTATTTGTCAACCTCACCAAGGTGTTCAACACATTGCCACACCCAGGGCTGAGGAACATACTTCCCTGAACTGGAATCCCTCCCATGATGGTAAAAATAATCAGATGCTTTCATAATGGCATGCAAGATTAGCCAATGGCAATGAAGATGATGAGTTCCCCATCACTAACAGAGTCAAGCAAGGATGCGTTCTTGCTCCAACACTCTTCAGCTTCCTCTTCAGCATGATGCTTCTCTCTGCCTTTAAAGATTCAAATCATATACAGGGCAGATGGAGGTATCTTCAATACTCAACGCCTGAAGGCAAAGACGACAGTCACTAAATCACTTGTTCGTGACCACCTGTATGCTGATGACTATGCTATCATTGCCCACGCGGAGGATGACCTTCAAAGACTTACAGATTCTCTGTCTGCAGCCACTAAACGCTTTGGACTCACAAGAAGCATCAAGAAGACTGAAGTTATGTTTCAACCTGCGAAAGGATCAACAGCAAACATACCTGAAATAAAGATCAACAGCAAGGTCCTTTGAAACAATATTGACTCCTTCACCTATCTTGGTAGCAGTCTCTCCTCTTCCGACAGTCTCAATAAGGAGGTATCCAACCACATCACTAAGGCAACACTTCCTATGGAATGAAAGGGGCTTGAAACTGGAGACAAAGTGCACAGTATACAGAGCAGTAGTCCTGACTGCATTGCTGTATGGATGCGAGTCTTGGACTGTCTATCACAGGTTGAAGTTACAAGATCAGTTTCACCAGCGCTGCCTCCGACGTACCTTAAACATCAAATGGTACAACAGAGTCTCAAACATGAATGTCCTTTTACAAGCCCAGATGCAAAGCATAGATACACTGCTAACACAGTCTCAGCTAAAATGGTCTGGACATTTCGTGCGCATGCAGGATAAGAGGCTTCCAAAGCAGCTCTTCTATGGTGAACTGACAAACGGCCATCAACCAAAAGGACGGCAAAAGCTTTGCTACAAAATACTACAAAGACACCCTGAAAAATCCCTCCAGAAATGTGACAGTGATGAAGAACAATGGGAAATCATGGCCACAAACAGGTCTGAATGGAGGCAAGCTATTCGCAAGGGAACAGAAGCTTATGAAAATGAAAGACGAAGCAGCCAAGTGGAAAAGCATGCAGCAAAAAAGGCCAGAACACTCAGCAGAGCATTCCACTGAGTGTCCAGTATGCGACCGCCTGTGTGCATCAGACTTTGGCCTGAGATCCCACATGAAGGTACACAAATGAAGTGCTAGGTTGGACTTTATCGACCACGATAGTCAACCATATATGTATACACACACATACACACACACACACACACACACACACACACACACACACACACACACACACACACATATATATATACATATATGAGTCATTCTTTCTAGTGGTGACTTCACAATATGATCTCAAGAAAAGTTGATTTTGGATCAAGTATTCTTAACTTGAACTCCCAGTCTTGACTGATGCCTTCCAAGGTTGACGAAGAAACAGTGTAAACAATAAAAAGATCACATGAACTCTGTAACATATATAATTTGGATTAAAACTAGCGAAATTCTGCTCAAAATGGCGTAGAAAAACGGGAACAGCAGCACCAACTTTCTTTAAGTAAACGTACAAACTTTTTATTTTTTATTTCACTACATTTATTCCTGACCTTGTTTTTGAAAAGCATCAATAAAGTGGTTGAACAGGCAAAACTGTGTGTATGTGTTGTGAATTTTTGCAATAATGCACCAGAAGTAAGCGTAACTCGAGTTAACAGCCACGTCACACGACTTCGCTTCAACATCGATGGCGACAGATGTAAAGAGTCGCCAAGTCCAACTGTTTACAGCAAAAATTAAATACAGACATACATAGGAAAGTATAAAGATCCCACAGCTTTCAGATAAGTGGCTGTTCTTTTTACTCACGAGTAACATTAAGTGTCTGTGTCACAAGTGAAACGCGAGTTATGATTGATTTTTATCGTCTTTGTTTTCGACAACGTTCCAGTAAGTTCTGATTGCGCCTGTACTAAAAATAACACTTGGAAGTGCCACACAAAGTGATGACATTCCACACAAAAACTCGAATACAGGAAGTGTGTCGTACAGCGAAATTCATCATGTGTTACACACAACATTCGGATGTACACGAGTGATGGTCTGCCAGAAGTTGTCGACTGCTCTTCAAAATGCATATATCTCTACGGCAGCCGAGATCATTTCAGTTGCTAGTAAGTCTTATTCACGTTGTTAATGCATGTGCTTACGTTTGATGATGCAAATTTCACAATATAGTTTGGGAACCGGATTTCTAACGCGATTTTAGAAACAGTGTTTACGAAACCGGTCTGTGTCATGTGAAACACGAGTGGTGGTTGTGGTTGTTTCCTCGCTTTTCCTGAATAGAGAAAGCGATAGAAAGGTTAAGCCTGTTTATAGTTTTATCATAAAATGACTTAATTGAGCTTTTACATTCACAAGATATTGCAGATCGTGCAGAAATTTACCGACATCGCAACCTACGTTTCATGTGACTACGATTACGTGTGTGCGCGTGCGCGCTTGGTTTTGATGTATTTATTTTTAAACTGATTGCAGTTATGCACATATGTATTTTTGATAAATATGTATAGATTCTGTATTGTTACAAGATTATTTAATGAAAATTATTAGGGTTTTTTTAATATCTTATTAATATGTTATGAATGTTTCCAGAATTTAGGGCTTGTTGAGCAATTTCATTTGAGTGTGTGAGCATACGTGTGTGTTTGAATGTGTATGTGTATGTCTGAACATGAGTGCTTTTCAGTTTATTGTATTATAAAGTTTCAGTTCAAGTTTCATCTAAATTAACAGTTTGCAATTTCATTCTATGCATTTAAATAACAAAGTTATGTAAACATGTTTCTTGCATTTCATTCATGATGTGGTGTTTTCCTTGATCATGATGAGTTATATTTTCAATGTATCAGTACAACCTTTAAGTTTAAGTTAATCTGACAATAAAGGGTTTATGAGAGAGAGAGAGAGAGAGAGAGAGAGAGACAGAGAGAGAGAGAGAGAGAGAGAGAGAGAGAGAGAGAGAGAGAGAGGAGAGAGAGAGAGAGAGCATTCTCAACAGCTCTGAATTGAATTTGAATAACTCCTGAACTGGGGGAAGGGTGAGGAGAAGGAGAATGTATGTGTGTGTGTTTGTGAGTATGTGTGTGTGTGGGGGGGGGGTATTTTTTTCAGTTGTTGTTTTTCAAATGTTGTGGTGAGAGATGGATTATGGAACTAGATTTTGTTTTTAAAGAAGTCGAAGTCTTGAGTTTTATGTTATATTCACGTTTTCAGATGAACCAGAACCTTCAGGGACCATCCTCCTGAGAGTTTCATCCAGAATTTTTCAAAGGAAAAATGCCCAGCAGTCTGCAGCTGTTACAGCCCTTGGCCCTAGTGGGAATCAACATCAAAATGCAGAAGAAAGTGGAGTATCAAAAGCAGCTTTAAGGATGCGGCGTTACAGAGAACGCCTTTGTTTTTCATTGACAGTTTGTCAAATGTAAAGTTTATTTGTATCTTTCAGTCTTTAAGCATTATTTGATACATTTACTTTGGAACTTTTCAGTTTTTCTCCTCTCATGACACCCTTGCGTAACGCTAACACAGGTTACACTATGTCTTCAGATCTGCATTATCTCATCCAGATGTGATTCATTGTAAACAAACTGTTTACCAAATGATTTTGAATGTTTACTGCAAATAAAGCTCTGAGAATGCAACATTGTGTGTTCGTTAAATAATTTTTTGACAAGTCTGTAACTCGCGTTACAGTGTCACACCAGAGATACATGAACTGCTGTGTCAATAGAGTAGATAACAATGCATATCTGAAAACACAGACTTCTACAAGTTCTAGCAAAATGTTTTCAAAGTTCTAAAATGAATTTTATTTTTTTGCTTATTAATATTCCTCCTGCGGCTACATTCATGTCACAGTGTGACGCGAGTTACATCTGACGTACTCCTCACTTGTCCATGACTTTGTGTAGGAAAAAGAAACCCAACTGCTTTCCTCTTTATAAAATATCAAGCTGCATTGATTCAACTTTCTCAGAACCAAATATCTAAGTATTTGGTTTATTTTTAAAAATGTCCCCCAATTTTTCCTTTCAGTCACCATTAGCAAAGAATGACTCATATAGATATATACATACATGTATATATATATATACATACATACATACAATACATACATACATACATACATACATGTATGTATGCAGGTAGGTCCAGCCATTTTTGTAATTTGAAAATGTACTCTATTTTCAAATTTTCTAAAAGATAACAATACAGTGACTTAATATAAATACAAAATATCTCACTCGTAGCTCTAATGGTTTTTGAGATACTGCTGTTTGAAATGCTGTAAAAATGGGCGTTTTTCAGTTTGGCCAACTGGCCGTATTTGTACCCACATTTCTTCAGAAGTGTGCATCTCATATGTACAAAATCATACAATTACTGTGTTCTATATGTACATTAAGCCTCACTTTTTTAGAACTCTAGAGTTATTTTCTTCTGTGCTATTTGTCTTCAAAAATAGCGAAAATGCCAATCTGTCCACATGTCACTCTTTGGCAAACACACATTAACGCTGCATAATGGTTCATAACTCAAATCAGGGACTAGCCATGCTACATCCAAAATGGAGATATCAAAAGATTCAGCACTGACTGAATATGGAAACAAAACTTGTGAAAAAATAGCATTCAATCTTATCTGTATGTATGTAATTGGATTAAACTAAATAAAATCATCCAATGTTTCGGACACATTTTCTCATTATTTGGAGGGGAAAATTAAAATACTTTGATATCTCCTCAGGGAAATATTTCCAAATCAAATTCATATCCAGAAATAATGAATGAGTCCTATTTGTCCTATAATCTTTACACATTTTAAAACTCACCCTGTTCCCCTCTCCCACCCCTATTTGCTCAGGCAACTCACCATCACAAAAGAGATGACTGTCTCTAGTGTGCCATGATTCTGAACTGTCGGCACTACTTTTAAACATACTTACATTTTTTTTCAGGGTTAGCCAGTGAGCATTGTCAATATTCCAGACTATATTCCTTGAAAGACTACTAAAGTTTGAATAAAACACACATTTATTTTCAACCATGCTGATGGAATGTGATTCTGTATATGTTTTCTTTTTCCTTCTGGTCCTTGAAGGAAATGCAGGCATGGTCAGGACATATGATTTCAGGGATTTTGACCAATATAAAATGAATCATCATAATAGATGGCCACGGACTGTTCCTGGGCTGTGAAGGTGAAACAAAATTCAGAATATGATTCATCTGATGAAGGCTGATCAGAATTCTCCTTTTCATTTCCTTTTTCTGGAACTCTAATATCTGTCTGTGACAAATGCAGTTGAAGTTCCTTGATAGTGTTATTGGCTTCCCTGAGGTTTTCATCCATTTTATTTTTCTGGCTTGTGTTTGACTTGCAAAGATTTGGTAACATGTTTGCAAGCTTTTATTCCTTGCAGCTGCTTATCAACAACTACCAAATGGGCAAGCTGTTCAGACTGCACAAGTAGATTTTTTCTGTCTATATTAATTATTATTATATGTACTGAGATTGGTGACGCAACAAAGAGCATCCATGTCTTTTGTCTGCCAGTGTAGTTTTCAGCATTTTTCAGAAGACTGATTTTCTCCGACCTGCATGAAGCTTGAAAATTGTTTGTGTTTGTTCAACAATATGCTTCTCTAAAGAAAAAATCTTTTGCATTTTTTCTGTGACAGCTGAGGGCTTCTGTTTCTGCTTCTGCTTCTGCATTCTCTATATTCATTTCTGCTTCACAGTGATCTGACAATGCTGGAACACTGTCACTAAGCCTAGTCAGGTGTAGAATGATATGACTGTAAAGAATTCAGTAGAGGTGGTGCTGCTGCTGCTGACTCAGTGACTGTATAAATGATGGGGCAGAAATGTCAAGTCTTTCTGGATAGTAGGATGGCTGATGAGAGGGAACCTGTTTTATTTATTTTTGAATTCACTGGGACCATCTATGTAAACTTGTACCATGGTCTCACCATCCTGTTTTCTTTCATCTGATCGATTTTTGAATTCACAGGGACCATCTATGTAAATCTGTACCATGGTCTCACCATCCTATTTTCTTTCATCTGATCTGTTTCCTCTTTACTTTATCACGCATGTTAACCTGGGCAGCAGTAATAAAGTTCAGATGATCACACAACTATTTGATCCAAAGACACAATTTGCTTTTATGCAGTTCTCATACTTGAGTTATCATTCTTGTTGTAGCGCTTTTGCCAAATTTCTAATGCTTAGTCATCATAATCTTTATGGAACAAAATTATGAACCTTTCAACTGTTATCTTACAAAAATACAAGCGATATCAATTTCTCTTATTGGTATCTGAAAGATAAAGATCTAGTCGTTTAGTCATTTTTCTCTCTACCACGGGAG
The DNA here is from genome assembly GCA_030674185.1 of Monoplex corrugatus. Lineage (NCBI taxonomy): Eukaryota > Metazoa > Mollusca > Gastropoda > Littorinimorpha > Ranellidae > Monoplex > Monoplex corrugatus. The sequence continues at coordinate 29,983,465 of CM060313.1, read as the reverse complement.
ATAAACTATTCTACCCCAAGCACATGCCTGGTAAGAAAATATATTAAGATTTGTATTAATCATAATGATTTATGAAACATCAGTCCCCCATTGAAAAAAAAAAAAAGCAAAAAGGTTAGACTAAAGATCGCTTACATACTCACCAAGGTCACGCTCAAGATTTTTTAGATCTATTGAGTCACAATCGTTTCTCAGTTCAGAAATCACATTAGTTTCAGGTGACATCGTTGAACCCAGTCCGCTGTGCCGGTATCTTTCATATTGGCTGTCGGAACTTTTACATGTTATTTGCACAGTCGCAAGAAATGTCGAATTCTCTACAAAGTGAATGATAATACAATATTGTGCATGTAGAATTGTTGACTTTAAGGTGCCTTTTAAAACGATGTTTGTATTTTGGCACTGAAAAAAATGTATTCAATTAAAGGAATTATGACTAAATTTATTTCTCTAGATTCTTCAGGCTGTCCCCGTTAATCTGATACCAAAATCAGCGCTGTGCATGCAGTCTATAAAAGTTCCAACAGCATTTCTGACAACTTGTATCGATCAGTCCCTGAAATATAGTGAAAACTGCCTATGGAACCCTTGCATGTCCCTGCCGACGTTGCGTTTTGTATGTGTATTTAGCTTGCTCAGGGTCAAAGCACACTTCTTTCACACCACAAATAAAGATATATGTTTCATGCCTGAAGTTCATTTAATGTGTTGACATGATTTACTATCTTCCAATGGCGAATGGTACATGAGCTGAAGCAATTTGAAATCGGCAATTTGTGCTTTCTGCGGTATGATATACGTTTACACTAAGTACTAAGTTGTTTTGTGATTCAGACCTTAAATTATTTCATTTATCTGTTCTTTTCTTTGACAACAAGACACACAGATATATATAATACGTCATTTACATGAAACATGGACTGTTCCAGTGATAGACTAATACAATACTAGTATAAAAAATGTAGGCAAGGTAAAACAGAGGCTAGGTTAGTAGGTAGGACCTAAGGACCTGGCCAGCTCATGGGTTTAAGTGCAGGCTTAAGACGTGCCATGATTACCATCACATGGCACCTATGACATCAGTGCATATGGAATTCATTCTGAGCTTGGAGATGTCAGCCTGAGAAGCTGAAAGTGAAAATGAAACTGGAGTACAGAACTGAAACAGTAGCTTGAGGGGGATTTCTCCTCTGAAAACCTTCTGCTGTCCTGCTCCTCAACACTTTCTTACTACCGTACTGTTAACTGTAGATGTATTTGAATTAATGAAAACAAATTGCTGTCTCAGTGTCTGTGGAAATAGGAATTACTTTTTATGTGGATCTGGATCTGGATCTGGATAGTCATGTCGCCTGGCCTATTCAGCATATATGCGATGGAAGAGAGAGCACGAGAAGGTCTTTAGTCTCGCTGCCGGATGGCCGATTGAGAGGCCCCGAATCTCTTGGCATGCACGACTGATTCTTCTAGTAGATTCCACTCAGTGATGGTCTTTGGAAAATACGAGTTGTTATACTGAACCATATTACACTGGATGTTTTTAAAGCATTTTGAATGACACATAGATTTGATAGAATGTTGCTGAACTAAATGAAACGATGAAGTTTGGAAGTCATCAAATCTTTTAGGTCTTATGCGACGTTTATTTACAATCGGTGAAACGAACTGGTCAGAGGGTATAGCTGGCACCAGGCCCCCGACCACTTTGAAAAAGTACACAAGACGATTCTGCTTCCTCCGGTCCTTCAGGGGAGGTAATTCCAAGGATTGGAGCATCTGGCTAACACAGCCCAGGTCTCATGATGTATAGTTTCCCCGTTATGAAGCGAGCGGCCTGACGTTGGACCTTTTCCAGGCCGTCTGTGTTTATCTGCATGTAGGGGACCCACACTACAGAGAGTCGAACGGACTAACGCTAAATATGCTGTTTTATGACACTGCAGAGGGCTGTTCTTCAAATTACGTTTCAAGAATTCTAATGTAGAAGCTGTTTTCTTGCAAATATTTGTAATATGAGTATCAAATTGAAGGTTTTCAGATAGAAGAACGCCAAGATTGAGGTTATCCTTTACTTGCTGAAGAATGTGGTTATCCAGCCGGTAGAAGAGGGATGATTTGCAGTTCACGCTCATAACATAGCACTTTTTCACGTTAAATTTATTTAGCCTACAGCAAGTTCGCCGTCAGTTATATAAAAAGTTTTTAAAACGTAAAATAAAAATAATAAGATACCACAAGAGAAAGAGAGAGACAGAAGGAGAGGGGTGGGGGGTATGATATGTACAGTTTCGTTTAGCAAGGCCCGTGTGCATAGATCTATCTACAGACATGAAGTCTGAGGGAGGTGTGTCTGCAACCACTTATCACCACTTCCGGTTTCTTGACTTTCAAAACACTATACAGGATTGAAAATAACGCTACCAATTAGGTCGCCTCGCTAAGAATGCAATAACAGCATCCCACTGTGCAATGTATGCTTTGATAAAAGTACAAAACTGCTTTTTTAACTCACGAGATATAAAACAATCACGATCATCATACGGCCTTAGGATCTGATCTTGTCATTTTGTAGTTTAGCGACATTATTTTCGCCCTAAGCAGAATGTAAATAAGCGCAACTGATATTCAAAGATCGCTGTAAATACTGAATGATACACAAAGTTAAAGCAGTTAATGTCAATGAAAACAATATGCATGATTCACCTACCCAAAAATGGTCTGCAAAACTAGTCATCTTCGGTACCCCACATTTGATTTCCACTACTGAAGATGGCGTTATTTGGAACAATGCGCATGACAAAAGAATTGCTACTCTCAACGACACTTCCGGTTAGCAGACGCTTTTATCAATGGCTTACACACTTGAGTCTATGGTATTTTCTTGAATGATTATGCCTTTATGCTTTGCCCATATGTATCTATCCCTTGTTACTGCAAGCACATCCTCCACCTCTCTGTCTTCAACCACTCTGCAAGTCCGTCCAATACATTTTCCCTGGGTCTACCTGGTGCTCTGTTTCTCTCCAACTTTCCTGTTGTGACCAGGTGCTCCAATTCCCCTTTCCTCATAAAATGGCCTATAAATGTTGCTTGTCTTTTCCTAATCTTCCTTATAAATGATCTTCTTGTGTCTGCCTCCATCAAGACTGTCTCGTTTGTTTTCTTTGCTGTCCATGGAGCAACCTTACTGCTGTTGTTCCTGGTTTCGTCTTTTTCAGTGCTCAAACTTCATCTTTCAGAATGGGTGATCTTCTACGTTCTTTCTTATAATGTGTTCTTTGTTTCTGTCATCGTCAAAAAGATTTTTAATGTACTCTCCCCATCTAACTAATATTTTATCTTTTTCCATGGCAAGCATACCATCTTTTGATTTTATGCAACCAGTTGATATGCATGTCTTTTTCCTGTGGGCAGTTTTTTCAATTCTTCTGTACATACCCTGAGGATCTGTTTTGTGTAGGACTTCTATTTCTTTGCACTTTATTTTCAGCCAAGCTTTCTTAGCTTCTTTGCACCTATTCCTGATTTCTTTGTTTATCTTTATGTATTTTTCCTCTTTTCCCTTTGGCTTCCTCCGTTCTTTCATCAAGCCTATGATTTCTTTCGTCATCCAGTTCTTTTTTTGCATTTCTATCTACTGTAGGGATTTCTTCACAAGCTTCATTTATCGAGTTTCTCGACTTTGTCCATTGTTCCTCACTGTCACCAGCGTCTTCCAGAGCACTAAATTCATTTTGAACATGTAGGTTAAATTTTTCACAGGTCGCTTCATATGTCTTTACGAGTCCAAGATTTAGTTTGATGTTACTTTTGGTCTGTTGTCTTTTCCTTAGTTTCAGCCTAAATCTTCCCATTATAGAATTGTGATCACTGTTATTATGCCTGCCCCCTTCCATCTCACTTCCCCTAGTCCTAAAATATTGATGTTAAGCCTTTGCATCTCAGTCTTGACATTTTCTAGTTTTTCCTTTTGCAGCAATGTCCTCGCATTCCACATTGCAATTTCTGTACTTTTTAGTTTGATCGTAGTAGCTTGCTGACGGTAGGGTGTCATCTGCGCAGCATGATGGTCCCTACATGAGCCCCTATGTACATCATTATCCTAGTTTTTCTTGCTTTGGCTGGCCATGATTTATCTTTGGAAAACACAATGGTGGTTTCCCGTTTCCTTCCATCGGTTTGTGTACGGACGTTTTTGCATTTCTATCTACTCTTGGGATTTCTTCACAAGCTTTGTTTATCGAGTTTCTCGACTTTGTCCATTGTTCCTCACTGTCACCAGCGTCTTCCAGAGCACTAAATTTGTTTTGAACATGTAGGTTAAATTTTTCACAGGTCGCTTCATATGTCTTTAAGAGTCCAAGATTTAGTTTGATGTTACTTTTGGTCTGTTGTCTTTTCCTTAGTTTCAGCCTAAATCTTTCCATTATAGGATTGTGATCACTGTTATTATGCCTGCCCCCTTCCATCTCACTTCCCCTAGTCCTAAAATATTGATGTTAAGCCTTTGCATCTCAATTTTGACATTTCCTAGTTTTTCCTTTTGCAGCAATGTCCTCGAATTCCACATTGCAATTTTTTACTTTTTTTTTTAGTTTGATCGCAGTAGCCTTTCTCAGAAGCATACAATACACACACACACACACACACACACACACACACACACACACACACACACACACACACACACACACACACACACACACACACATACACACACACACCACACACACACACACACACACACACACACACACACACACACACACACACACACTCACACACACGCGCGCTTGCTTGCTTGCATATGCATGCACAAAACACACATTACACCCTTTTTCACGATTTTCTTTCTGGAAAAGTTGTTATAGCAGGGTTTTATTAATATTTTTCGTGGAAAAGGGAGATTGTTAGAATGGCTATTATAGCAGGATTTTATTAATATTTTTGAGTGACAATGAGGAATTGTTAGGATGGCTGTTACAGCAGGATTTTGTCAATATTTTTCAGTGGTTTTCCGTGTGGTCTGTGTTATGATGATTTCTGTCGAAAAGTGTCTGTTTTATATGCTTCTTTTGTTTGTTTGTTTGTTTGCCCTTACCTTTGCGAGGCAGACTATCCAACTGTCCCTCCCTTGGCTGTGAAGGACTACCACCTGTAGTTGTTCTTAAAAAATGCAGCACTTGGTAGCATTTTTTGGTTACTAAACAATGTTTAATTACTCTTTTTCAACTTGAACTGACAGTATATAGGAACACAATCATTGTGCTTTTGGATTGTATATCCATATACTGTGAAACTTAACATATGGTACAAGGAAAACTAGCATTTTGAGAGTGTTTTCTCCCACCCAAATTAAATAAAGAGCTTTTTTGAATAAAATTCCCACTATTCTCTTTTTTTCTTCCACCCAAAATACATAACAAGCTGAAAATGTAACCACTTGTATTTTTCACTGTTTGAAATATTCTCCCTATTCCATTTTAGTCAGCGCTCCAAAAGAAATGATAAAGTGGATTTTCACCTCTTCTCGGTAAGTGATTGGGGATGGCTGTGCATGAAATGTTGATTTTTAGAATATTGTGAAGAAAGCTAAATTTAACCATTGGGGCTGTGGGTCTGTAACAATGATTATTCAGTTTCTTTATGGCTTTCAGTCTAGTTATATCAGATTTAACAAATTCACAGTATTATTTGGTCAATGCTTTATGTGCAGTGAGCATATTTTGTCATCATTACATGCAGATTTGTTGGGAAGTGTACATTCATTTGTTTTTGTTTTGTTTTTGTTTTGTTTTTGTTTTTCATAGCAAAAATAGTTTGTCATAGAGACTGATCAGATTTCTTTGATTTTTGCAGTTAGTTGGTAAGGGTTCGATCATCCTTAATCACCTCTTGGATGGAGATGGTTCTGATCCTTGGCTTGACAGCCCAAACCATCGAAAAGTGATATCTCTCTTCAATCTTTGCATGAACATCTTAATCTTAATGCCCTTTTGCCAATTATGATTGAGAAGGACCTATCAGTTGTGACCACGCTTAAACTCTAAGGTTTATGGAAGATAGGGAATACGCACCACAGGCTCGGATAGAACTAATTGATGCTATGCAGAGTCACAAGGTCAAGTGGTACCCAAAGTTCATTGGTATCCTGTATGACAGTGATCATTACAAGGATCTCGCTGAAAGGATTGACCCAGACCTCTGCATAGACTTGCAGAAGACAAAGCATGACGCCCAGACAGAGGATGTGAAGCAGGAAGCTCCAGAGGATGAGGACCAAAAGGATCAGGAAAATTCCGCCACAAACTCGTCAAGTGAAGAAATAGAAAATGGTCGTAAATATGTATTGGACCCAGAACTGACAGAAGAAAGCCCACACAGGTGAATATCATAGGCCTCAGGAGCAAGCTCTTTAAAATAAAGGCTTTGGAGGCATGAGAACTTCTGAACTCGAAAAAACAGAAGTCTCCTGTGGCTGCGGATGCTGCAGTCAACTACTGCAAGAGGACTTCCCTCAAGTCAATTGTGCTTTATTTTCAGTCGGAGCTTGGTGAAATAAAACAGCTCCTGATAGGAACAGTGACAGTCTTTTGAAAGTGAATTGATAATAACAATATGACTCATTAATGACAATAAATGATAAATTATTCCTGTACAGAGCTATTCTCCAAACTCAATAGGACTCACTGCCTATTTCATGTTTTACAAGATACTGAGTGTAATGTATACAGAAGCACTTATATATTACATATATGTACACATACACTGGAATATGGACATGTGTACGGACGAATATATACTAAGAATGTGTACTACACACACATATACATATGGTCATAAACGTGTACATATGTATATAGTCATAAACGTATACATGCATTTGAATGGAAAATAAAGTTTATTTTATGAAATCTAGGCAAATAAAATTGTGTATCTTGTAAAAGGTATATGTTTAACTCATGGAACATGTATATCTTTAGGGAGTTTTAAAAACAAATACATGAATGATTACACGATGCCTCAGAAATTGAAGAAAAAACAGAAGCAGGTTCATTCCTGGCTTTCTCTGTGAAGACAAGTGTGGTAGTGGCAGAAAGATAATCAAGGTAGCCTATTGACTTATGCTACAAGGTACAAACTACAGAAATGTTATATAAATTGAAAAGTATACTCACACTTACGTATCGTAAATCTACCTTGCTATCTTAGTAAGATTTATACATTTTGGAATAGATATCCTATATGATTATCGAGAATATGGGGACGCTTTGCAACCAGGAACATCTGAAGAGTTTCTTGCAGAACCATTGGTTTACAATGAAAATATATGAATGGAAAATATGATTTTTAAAGAAATCGAAGCAAGTAAAATTGTGTATCTTGTAACAGATATATATATACATATATATATATATATATATATATATATATATATATGTATATATATGTATATGTATATTGTATATGTATAACTACCTTTTTCAGCTTCCATAAAACTGACTGTAGATGTTGTGAATATATGATTCCAGAAAAAAATATTTTTCTTTGTCTCTCTGCTTTTTCTTCTTCTTTTCTTTTTATTTTTAATCTTTTTTTTTTTTTAACGTTTACCTTCCTTTTTAAATTATATCTACTTATACAGTTGTATTCATGTTAGTATATATGCTTTGTTTCATTGTTTGTATTACCTCATACGTACTCTTGTTCTTAATAATTCATGGTGTTTGTAAAGAGTGGATGCCGTGACCACATATATAGACAAGAATATTGATATCTGCAGATCGGTCGTGATAATTTTACCACCTGGAAAAAAGTGTACCCGTCATGACACAGAAAACGTTCATGAGCATTTCATATACATAAGCAAGCAGATCCTCCGCCATATTTGAATAATACAGAAAACTGTTCCCAGTGTATGTTGGCCACAAGTTTTTTCGCAAGCTGCACTTTAAAGATCAATGAAATGACATAAAAGCGAGTATAGTCGGGGGGAGGCCAGTTGAAACTACTGATGAAAAAATGTACAAAAAGTTAGGGAAATCGATCATGACATGGGTATGATTTGCATATTTTAAAGTTTTGTTACATAGGCCTACTGTGTAGTATGTGCACTTTGCTTCAGGAAAGCAGTGGCAACCTACCTGATGTATTTATGCCAATAACTGCACAGAATGACTTAGGAAGAAGGAAAACAATATAGTTCTGTGTCTTCTGAGACCCTCAGGAAGAGCAGAACTCATTGGCTACTGGGGAGAGAGGATCCAAGGGTGTGAAAGGCAGCTATGATGATGATATGTATGTATCTGACAGCAGCTGCCAGAAGCAAACTTGTGGAGACTCTTCAATAAAAATCAACAAAAAGAAAAAGAAAGGGCTCATCAACATTGGCACATGGAATGTGATTACATTGCTAGAGCTGGGAAAACTTCATCTCTTGCCGGAGCTTGGAAGAATAGGTATGAACATCACGGGATTGTGCGAGACCAGGTGGAGCGGTGAGGGAAAGTTCACCATTGTTAAACACACGATCATTTACTGTGGGAAAAAAGGCCTGTATGGGGTCGCCATCATATTGGATAAACAACATGCAGCAGCACTGAGAAGCTACAACACAATCAATGACCGATTGATAACTGTTAAACTTAACACAAAGCCAGTTGCCTTAAACATCATCCGGGCATATGCCTCCACATCCACCAGCTCAGATGAAGGGATGGATCAATTTTATAATGACCTTAACTGCAAAGGATAAAATACCCAAAAGAGAAGTTTGCATAATAATGGGAGACATGAATACCAAAGTGGGCGAAAGTGAGGACAGAGAGCGTGGAATAGGACATTATGGACTGGAAAAACGTAATGAAAGAGGCGATATGTTGGCATCTTTCTTTCGGGACAACGAATTGAACATCTTTAATACCCTTTTCAAACAGCATTATCGTAGACGATATACCTGGAAACTTGAAAAAACAGACAATGACAATAACAAAATAAAAATCAGAAATCAAATAGATTACATCATGATAGACAAGACATGGAGAACTGGTGTTCTAAGCTCCAAAACAAAACCAAGAGCTGATTGTGATAGTGATCACCACCCAATCGCAGCAAAAATTAGACTCAAAGCCTGTAAAAAAAACAAAGCCAAACCGGCCCCTAAGTCTGATCTAGAGAATTGAAAAATAAAGATACTGATTCACATTTTGAAATTGAAGTCAGCAATTATTTTGAGGCTTTACTCCATGACTGGACATTTAATGACCAGTATCCAGAAGAAATTCGGGCAGATATGAAGAAGACCTACATTAAAGTAGCAGAAGAAAAGTTAGGCAAGAAAAAAGAAAACCAACTAAGCCCTACATCAGTGAGGAAGTTATGGATCTAGCAAAAAAGAAAAGCCAAGCTCGCAAATCTGGAAGAAAAGGATACAAAAAAACTCAAAAGAGAAATCAAGAGCAAAATTAGAAGAGATAGAAAATTGGCTGGAGAAAGAATATGCAAAATTAAATGAGCACAATGAATGCAGAAGATCCAGGGATCTCTTCCAACAGATAAAGAAAGTTCAACCCACCAAATCCCAACCCAGAAATGAGTGCATCAACAGCAAACAAGGCAGGCACCACATTGACTGAACCAGAGCACATTATTGTCACGGGAGGTTGTTTCTCCACCATCTGTCATGGGAGGGATTTTGGGTGATGTTCTGGAATTTGGGGGATGGTTATGTGGGGTTGCCATTCTGTATAGAGATCACATACACAACAACGAGAAAGGAGAGAGATGAGTAGAAACGTACTAAGCACACTAGCAATAACTTTCAAAAGCAGTCCACACATAGCATTACAAGTCAATACAGTTTCTTTAATTAAGCATGTTCAACTTAAAGCATAATCATTCATCCTCTTATTCTTATTTGCCTACGTCCTAAAGCAATCCTACTTTTTTGTCTAAAACTCTACACTGAAATAAAATATCAACGTACCTTCGCTACATGTTTCTGGCAAAGGCTCAGCACGTCTGCCAGGTTGAGTGGCCTGTCTCCCACTACGACCGTCAACGCTCTGTGTCTGTCTTCTCTTCTGTGTTATTTTCCCTTTTCATTTATAGAGCGTGGATCAGAACACGCTGGGGCTCTGACCCCACCTATCTTAAGACGACTTTCGAGAAGGTTCTTCTACTTGAGAATGCATGAAGGAGGGGTTCACGTAGACAAGCACAGGCCAGAACCTGTCCACTGAAACAATGGACCGCTCTCTTTCACTGGGACGATCTTTGAAAACATCCCAGCAGAGCTGCGTGTACAGCTGGCTCTATTGGTTAACTGTCTCGTTTACAGTCTAATATAAGTGTGAGACCAGCTGTGCCGCCAGATGTTAGTTAATCCTAAGCACTTCATGTTTCACACTGAAGTACTGGTAAGGGCCTGTTTCTACTTGAGGGATTGTACGTTGATTAATCCTAAGCTTTCACTACGGGCTAGTTCGTCTGCCTTGCCAAACATTGTCAACATCTTGGCTCAGACTGAAGTACATGTATGGGCCTGTTTCTACATGAGTCATTTCTGGGATATTATGAACAGATGGAATGAATATAGAGCATCCCTTTTTAGCGACAATATCCCCCAAGACACTCTATGCCCTGACTTGTCCAAAATCAAAACCAGAAACATTTTTAAGTGAAACTGAAGTGACACCAAGCAATTAAAAACAAGAAAATCCCCAGGAATTGACAGTAATCCAGGAAAATCGTTTAAACATGCTGGAAGAGCAGTACTAAAAGCAATGCACCATCTGTGTTGTAAAATCTGCAATACTCATCAGTGGCCAACAGATTGGAAACTTCAAGAACTTGTGATGCTTTATAAGAGTGGCAGTGTCAGAGATTATCCCCATGTGTGTTTTGTTTCTATTTTCAGAATATTGATATGATCCTGATGACGCCATTTATTGGCGAAAATTACACACTGCAGTGATAAATCGAAAAATCATCGTTGGCTCTCACCAGCATCGTAACTACAGAACCATTGCCCTAATCAGCCATGCCAGTAAGATTTTGCTCATAGTTATTCTCAACAGATTGAAGCCCAAGAGAGAAAAAGAACTTTCTGACTGCCGGGCAGGTTACAGATCCAACAGAGGCACAACTGACATGTTATTTGTGTTACAAATACTCACAGAGGAAATAAAAAGCATTGATGAACAAGCTTTTGTCACCTTCATAGATTATAACAAATCATTTCATAGCATCATTCATCTCCACCTATTGAACATAGTGGTCAAAATGGGCTTTCCTAAACATCTCATTTCATTGATTGCCTCATTAAATATAAAGACCAAAAGGCTACAGTTAGATGAAACAGTCAGATATGTGAATTCTTTAACATCCACAGGGGAGTTAGACAAACTTGTATTCTCTCACCGTATCTCTCTAACATCTACACGGAAAAAGTCGTAAGAGATGCTGATATAGAAGGCAAGTGGACAAAGATAGGAAACAACCTGTGCTATGCCGATGATACCACACTGTAAGCAGACAAAATTACCAGTATGAAAAGAGTTCCATACAGGGTGGATGCAGCAGGCAAAAAGCCTGGCCTAAACTTCAAACCAAGAAAACAAAAGTGCTACATAACAAAGATACTGAAAACAGTCATGATGTCTTATTCATCTTAATCATTAAAGTTCCTTTAGAAAATGTTCATCATCATCATCATCATCATCATTATCATCATCATCAAGTGCCTTGCTACATGGTGTTGGCGATCATGGCCTTCCATCTGTTTCTATCTCTTGTTGCCTCGAGCACCTCTTCCACTCTCTTTGTCTTCAGCCACTCTGCAAGTCCGTCCAATATCTTCTCCCTGGGTCTACCTGGTGCTCTCTTTCCCTCCAGCTTTCCCGTTGTGACCAGCCTGGACTCTCAGAAAAGCTGATTGCAAAAGAATTGAGGCAGCAGAGATGTGGTTTTATCAGAGACTACTACGTGTCAAACAGACAGATGGAAGAACTAATGAAAGTGCACTGGAAGAACTTGATACCATCAGAAAACTACTAGCAGACATCAACAAGAGAAGACTAAAATAAATTGGCCACGTGTCACGTACCAAGCACACGGATCTCATGGCAACCATTTTTCAAGGGAAAACAGAGTCAACAGGAAGAAAAGCAGACTTCTGATCTCATACATCAAGAACATAATCAACATCAGTGGCCTAAAAATTCGAGGTCAAGACAGAGCGGAGAGGTGGCGGTGTCAAAGAGTGCGGACGCCAACACTGAACCCGGTGACGCCGACATAGATCTCTAAAGAAAAAAAATTCTGTGCCATTGAAAAGTCTCTAGAGTACCCATACTTGTCAAGATATAAGAACACAGAAACCTCTGGTAGTTTTGATTATGTTCCCTATTCAAAATGATCTGTTGAATATTCTGCAGCTAAATTAATATTCCGGTGTATGGAAATTGTATTAAACCTAATTTTTAAGTCTAAACTGTCTGTCTGTCTGTCTCTCTTTCTTTCTTTGCCAGAAAAGGTGATTTCTTGTAGTTTTGATTATGTTCCATATTCAAAACAATAATATTTATGTTGAATGTGCTACAGCAAAAGTAATATTTCAGTCTATGGAAATAGTATTAAATTTAATTCATAAGTCTAAACCGTTTGTCTGTCTCTCGCTCTCTCTCTTTCTCTTTGTGCCAGAAAAATGTGAAATCGAAGTACTTTTGCAGACTACCACCCTTTTTGAATCTTCATAAAGCGGACTATAGATTTCCTGAAAACGTTATTTCATCAAAATTTCTTCTTCTCTGTCTCTCCTTTTAACTGTTACTTACCTCTTTAAATTATAGCTGCATATTATGCAGTCGTATTTATGTCGGGAAATATGCTTTCTGAGTGTTTTAAATAATCATGCCACTGCGGCGGAAAAGAATGAAACGTCCACCAATGCCTCCTTGGTTTCATTCACACACACACACACACACACACACACACACACAACACACCCTGCTGTACCTGGGACACTCACAGAGATACTTTAGGAAGTGATCACTTACCTATCCTCATAACACTAACTAACGAAAACATCAGGATGAAAGACAGCATTCCTGATATTATACCAAAATATAATTATACACGCGCTGATTGGTCCTTGTTTCAGACTGTTCTTTCTATTCGAGATTTCACACATTATGAAAGTGAAAATGTAGACGTTATGTTTTCTAAATTCCAGGAGTCAGTTCTAGCTGCTGCAGACCTTTCCATCCCGAAACTCAAAACTTTTAAGTCTAATAACCGTTTGGGTAATGTTTGGTGGACGGAGGTATGTGAGCAAGCAGTTCAGTATAAAAAAGAGAAATACAAAATCTACATCAAAAGCAGGAAACCTGAAGATCATATGGAAATGAAAAAAGCTAACACCCAGTGTAATAAAATCATCGCTGAAGCAAAGAAAAATTACTGGCATCATACTGCACAAAAGAAATTTCAGATTTCAAGGATTTCCATAAAGTATGGACAAAAATGAATCAAATGAAAAATGGAGCCAACTTACCTAGGTGTCCAATAATGATTGATACAAGTCACAAACTTCTTTCCGACATGGACAAAGCTGAAACTTTTGTGGAACTTTTTGCCCAAAATAGTAAAGTAGATGGTTTGACTCCTACCTGCAAACACTACAGGGAAATGGCAGCTAACAACCCTATCTACACTGATCCAATACCTCAAAATGATCTCTGGTTTAATTCTCCAATCACCTTAGAAGAGTTAAAAAACACTATCTTGTCTCTGCGCAACAAAAGGAGTTCGGTAGGTGTTGATGCAGTTTCAACTGAAATGATTAAACATCTTCCAGAAAACTATATTATTTTTTTACACAAAATTTTTCAGAAATGCTGGGCTGGTGGAACTATACCACAATTATGGCAAACGTCTGTTGTTATACCAGTATTAAAAGCAGGAAAGCCTAAAAACAATAAAAACAGTTACAGACCTATTGCTTTAACGTCCCATACGAGCAAACTATTGGAAAAATTGGTATTAAACAGACTTGTACATTACTGTGATAAAAATAACGTTATTCCAGTAAATCAGGCTGGTTTTAGAAAAGGGAGATCTACAGTTGAGCACCTGGTTAAACTTACCACTCACATCAAGAAAGAGTTTGCCCGCAGAAAAAGTCTTTTAGCTACATTTTTTGATGTGAAAAAAGCTTACGATCAAGTTTGGCATACGCGTTTATTGTACAAGCTGAAATCTATTGGTTTATCTGGCAATATGTATGATTACATTAAGTCTTTTTTAGCCAATAGAACTATTCAGGCAAGAGTGGGAACTAGTTATTCTACTTCACGACATCTTGATATGGGAATTCCACAAGGTTCAGTGATAGCACCGCTTTTATTTAATATCCTTATACAGGATCTTCCTAAAGCACTCTCAAATCGTGTTGTTTTGGCACAGTATGCTGATGATATATGTATTTGGATGAATATTACTTTAAAAAAGACAACTCCACAGAGAGCACAGAATTACATTAGGAAATTGTATCAATCTGATCTTGATAATCTTGGAAACTATATGTTAGAAAATGGTCTGTCGTTGTCAGCGGAAAAAACTAACATGATGCTATTTAATTCTGGTGGTACTTTAAGTAACTTGCCTACTTTCAGATTGCTTGGTGAAGTGTTACATTACAAACAGGTTGTAAAATTTCTGGGAGTCTTTATGACATCGAAATTAAACTGGAATGTCCATTTTGATTATATTTCAACAAAAGAAAGAAAAGCCCTAAATTTTCTAAAGATAATAAGCCGATTACCTTGGGGAATGGATACGAACATACTAATTCATCTGTCAACAGCACTTGTACGATCTAAATTATCCTATGCGCAAGAAGTGTTTTTCAGTGCACCAAAATATTTATTAAAGAAGATACAAAGCTTAGACTGCAAAAGTATTAAAATTGCTCTAGGTGTCCCTACTCATGCCTCTAATCTGGAAACGTACAAATTTGCTGGAATTCTGCCTCTGAACAACTATCGTGAGCTAGCGACAGCAAAATTTGCAGTTAGAACTACTTCACAAACGGACAATTTTGTGAGTAAGGAAATTAAAATCAGGTCTGATGTTGACTTTCCAAAGCGAGCAAAAAGCATTTCATCACAAATGACTGTTTCAACTTACATATCTGACTTGGTCAAACAGTCTAACATAAATATGGATGAAATAGCTGAGACACCATCAACAACGCCTATCCCTACATGTGAAATGCAAAAAGCCTCTTTTGATATTGATTATACAGACGCTAAGAAATCTGAAAACGTCAACATTTCGATATCCACAGCAAGAGAACACATCGATGAAAAATACCGTACCCATCTTCACATTTTTACCGATGGATCAGTCTTAGAAAATAAATGTGCTGGAGCAGCTTTTTATGTTCCAAAATTTAAGATAAAAAAGTCATTTTTCGTTGGGGCAAACTTATCGATCTTTACAGCGGAATTAGTCGCTATTAATCAAGCATTGCATTATCTAGTAAATCTTAAAACCATGTCTTTCAAAGTAGTTCTCTTTGTTGACTCAAAATCTGTATTATATGCCTTACGGTCTTTTAATGCCGACACAAGACCTGATTTAATTACTGAGGCAAATCATCTTATACATCGTTTAAGGGTCAAAGGTACAGATATCAGTTTATGCTGGGTGCCTTCTCATGTTGGTCTTCACGGCAACGAAGTAGTTGACAGAGCAGCTAAGCAAGGCGCCCAGAATGCTGATAATGCTATAGAATTACATGTTCATACCTCCGTAAAAGAAGCTTGCAACTTGCTCGAATCAGCCTCATGGACTCGATTTCTTGAACATTCAGATGAACAGTTTGTGTCACAACAAATGATAAAACTTACCGTTCAAAATGTATGTAAAAAATTGCAGTATTCTTCTATGTATCATTTGAGATCGATTGTTGCTGTTTGTTTTCGTATTCAGCTAAACGCATTGAGAACAAAATATTGTAAAAATGTCAAGTGTATTTGCGGCGAACAGTTCACACTGTTTCACTGTTTATTCTACTGCAAAATGCTACGTTCTTTTTTACCGAAAATGTTTACTCAAGAAAAGTATTCTGAAAATCATTTCCAGAAAATTACATCAGATCAAACGTTGTTAGTTAGAATTTCAGAATCATTAGTTCACAGTCCTGTTAATGCATTACTTTAACTTTATTCGGTTTGTATTTTAGTGTTACAATTTCCCTTCACGTTATTGAAGTTAATTGTTAGTGTTA
>CM060313.1:29912171-29964671 GCA_030674185.1 Monoplex corrugatus | reverse complement strand
ATTAAAGAAAATTCTTCCACATCCAATAAATCGGCGCTTTCCCGTAAACACAATCACTGAAAGAAAAGAGAGCCTGTAACTTCCTCTCTGATAACAGGGAAGAGTACAATCTTCCGCTGACGATAGACGAATTAAAAGGTGCTCTTGTGACTGGCTCTGACTCTTCTCCTGGCCTAGATGAAATTCATTACAAACTCGTGAAGCATCTCCCAGAGAAGGGTTGAGAAATTCTGTTGAAAGTATACAATTACATATGGACGACAGGATTCTTTCCTCCCCCGTGGCGGAAAGCCCTGATCATCCCTGTACCTAAACCTGGAAAAGATCTGTCCAATCCTTCCAATTATCGACCAATAGCCCTAACCAGCTGTCTTTGCAAAATGATGGGGAAAAAATAGTCAATAGCAGGCTGATATGGAAACTGGAGAATGACGGCATCTTGGCTAAAGAACAATGTGGTTTTCACAAGCACCATTTCACAGTAGACCATTTAATCTGCCTTGAAACGACTATCCGTAATGCATTTCTTAAGAAACAGCATGTAGTGGCTATTTTCTTTGATCTGGAGAAAGCATATGATACCACCAGGAAATCAGGAATTCTTATGGATCTACACAAACTGGGTTTTCGGGGTCACCTACCTCTGTTTATCCAAAAATTTTTGGCCGAGAAAAAGTTTCGAGTGTGGATTGGTACTATTCTGTCGGACATCCATGAACAAGAGCTGGCTTTACCACAAGGGAGCATTCGCTTTCCTGCGCTGTTCAGTATCAAGATTAACAATATAGTCAAGTGTGTACAGCGGGGTTCCGACTGTCCCCTGTTTGTGAGCAAGACGCTTCGAAAACGCCAACTGAGACTGATTGGGCACAGCCTTCGAATGCAGACAAGGTGTCCCACACCCCTGGGTGACATCATCATCATCAGGTGCCCTGCCGCATGGCGTTGGAGATCATGGACTTTCATCTGCCTCTATCTCTCGTTGCCCCTAGCATCTCCCCCACCCTCCTCGTCCCCAGCCACTCTGCAAGTCCGTCCAGCATTTTCTCCCTGGGTCTACCCAGTGCTCTCTTTCCCTCCAGCTTTCCCGTTGTGACCAGGTGCTCCAAATCCCCCTTCCTCATAAAATGGCCTACAAATTTTGCCTGTCTTTTCCTAATCTTCCTTATGAGTGATCTACTTGTGTCTGCCTCCATCAAGACTGTCTCGTTTGTTTTCTTTGCTGTCCATGGGACCCTCAACATTCTTCTTAGAAACCACATCTCGGCTGCCTCAATCTTGTTCTGGCTTTGTTTGTTGACTGTCCACGCCTCACATCCGTACAACAGTATTGGTTCATATAACATTCAAGAACTCTCTTCCTGATATTAATTGATAGGCATTTGTTGGTAAGAATGCTTTACATCTTCTTAAATGCTGTTTTGGCTTGGCCGATTCTGCCGGCTATTTCTGATGTGCATCTGCCGTCTGATGAAATGATCGTTCCCAGGTATTTGAATTTATCAACCTGTGTCAAGATTGTGCCATTTGCTGTTATTTTGCATGAGGGGATTTCATGTTTTTTAATGATCACCGTGATCTCAGTCTTCATGCTGTTTAGTTCCAGCCCCTTACCTTTGCTTTCTATTTCTAGTATATTCACAAGGTTTTGTAGGTCACTTTCACTTTCTGCAATTAGCACGGTGTCATCTGCATATCGAATGTTGTTTATCATTTCCCCTCCAACCTTTAATCCAGGGTCTTCTTCTAGGTTTCTCATGTTTTCGCTGTAAAGTGAAAACAGATCTGATGACAAAACACAACCTTGCCTGACTCCTCTTTTGATATTCTGGAAAGAGCTTACATTGTTTTCTATTCTCATTGCAGCTTTTTGTTCCCAGTACATATTTCTGTTATTCGTAGATCTTTTCCATCAACATTGAGTTTCTCCAGTTGGTTGATCAATTCATCATGTCTTACCCGATCGAAAGCCTTGGTGTAGTCAACAAAGCATAAATTAAATCCTTATTCATCTCATTTGACCTCTCTATGATAGTTCTTAGGATGTATATGGCATTAATAGTTCCTTTCCCTTCCACAAATCCACACTGTTCTTCTGCTATTTCTCTTTTGATTCTATTCCTTGTCCTCATCATGATTATTCTTAACAGGATTTTTGTTACATGACTCATCAAACTGATTGTGCAATGGAGTTCGCATTCTATAGCCCCTGTCTTCTTTGGAAGTGCAATGAAAATTGATTTTGACCTATCTTTGGGGATTTTTCCAGTGGCGTAAATTTAATTTAGGAGGACTGTTATTATTTTTTATGCCAAATTCCTCCAGGGCTTCAATCATCTCTGTAGTAATGTTGTCTGGTCCTGGGGCTTTTCCTGGTTTCATCTTTTTCGGTGCTGCTCTAACTTCATCTTTCATTATGGGTGGTCCTTTAACGTTCTCTTTTATAATGTGTTCTTCGTTTCTGTCATCCTCAAAAAGGTCTTTAATGTACGCTCCCCATCTGTCTAATATTTTGTCTTTTTCCATGATAAGTGTGCCATCTTTCGATTTCAAGCAACCAGTTGATGTGCATGTATTTTTTCTGTGGACAGTTTCTTCCATTTGTCTGTACATACCCTGAGGATCCGTTTTGTGTCGGTCTTCCATTTCTTTGCACTTTGATTTCAGCCAAACTTCCTTAGCTTCATTGCACCTATTCCTGATCTCCTTGTTTATCTTCCTGTAGATCTCCTCATTTCTCTTTGCCTTCCTCCATTCCTCCATCAAGCCCAAAATTTCATTAGTCATCCAGTTCTTTTTTGCTTTTCTGTCTGCCTTAGGGATTTCCTCACAAGCTTCATTTATCGAAGTCCTCAACTTTGTCCATTGTTCCTCACTGTCACCAGCGTCTTCCAGAGCACTGAATTTGTTTTGAACATG
Source organism: Monoplex corrugatus (assembly GCA_030674185.1). Lineage (NCBI taxonomy): Eukaryota > Metazoa > Mollusca > Gastropoda > Littorinimorpha > Ranellidae > Monoplex > Monoplex corrugatus. The sequence continues at coordinate 29,961,752 of CM060313.1, read as the reverse complement.
TACATTAAATTTTTTACGTATCACTTCATCTGTCTTTAAGAGTCCAAGGTTTAATTTGATGTTGTTTTTGGTCTGTTTCCTCAATTTCAGTCTAAATCTTCCCACTACAGGATTGTGGTCACTGTTGCAGTCTGCGCCTGGTAGTGGTTTTGCTGACAGTAAAGAATTTCTAAATCTTTTGTTGATCAGGATGTAGCCAATCTTCTTCTTCTTCTTCTGCGTTCGCACGTTCACAAGGTCAGTCCAGTCAGGGAGACGAATGTTGTCGTGTCCTCCATGTCCTGTCGGCAGCCATAGAGCTTGGTGCGGAGGGGAGCTGCCGTCGGCCACACTTGTTCCCTCTGCTCTTGGAAGAGGGGACAGATCTGAAGGATGTGTTCTGGTGTCTGTTCTTCCAGACCACAAGGACAGATAGGTGATGGGGCCAGCTTCATTTTCCTGAACAGGTGGGCATTCAGGCGACAGTGACCTGTTCTGAGCCTGAAGATCACCACCTGCTGCAGACGGCTAAGGAGATGGTATGGATCCTTTGAGGTTGTTCTGCAGAAGGCTGCCTTCACAAGGGTCTTCTTCTCCCTGAAGCTGGTTGTCTTCCTTTGGCTCCATCTTTGGCAAGCTGGTCTGCTGCTTCGTTTCCAGGTATCCCACAATGGGCCGGAACCCACTGCAGGACCACACGTCGATGCTTGGCGACATCTTGCAGCTTTTCCATGAGATGTGGAAGTTTGTCCCCTGCAAGTGCTTCCAATACAGACTTTGCATCGGAGAGGAAGACAACTTGGGTGCAGTCGCTCTGAATGTCATGAATTAGAGCCGCTGCCTTCATAAGAGCCTCCACTTCTGCTGCATAGTTGGTGCAGTGTTTGCCAGTGGGTATCCCTGCTGTGATGACGTGTCCGTCAGGAGAGTTGATATGAACGCCCGCTCCTCCATCTGCCACAGCATTGGTTGCCAAGCCATCCGTGTATACGTGAATCCAGGATTCTGCAGGATATTGCTCGTCGATCATGGCGAGTGTCAGAGTGCGTTTGACGCTGTCATCTTGGGACTCTCCTGGGGTAACTTGAGGGACTGAGGTGGTGATTTGGAGCAACTTGTAGTCGTTGTTCCAAGGTTGTGGTAGCAGGTCAGAGGTGTTTAGAGGAAGTGTTGTTGGTGTGTCAGCCAGGTGCACCCTGGCAAGCCGTCTAGTTTCGTGGAGGAAGCTGCTGCGTTTGAGACGGCTCTTGGTTGGTTGGTCCATTCTCTGTCCCATTGGATGGTGTGGCAGAACCTTGATCTTCTCTGCCTGGACCAAGTTTTTCATGTCTCTTCTCTGCACCAGGGGCTGAATGGCAGTAACTTCCTCCATGGCCTGAATTGGTGTGGATCGCATTGATCCTGTGATGAGACGGAGTGCTTGGTTCTGGACTTTGTCCAGGGTCTGCAGATGGGTTTTGGCTGCTGTAGACCAGGCTGTAGAACCGTACTCAAGGTGGGGTCTGACCACTCCCTGGTACGTTTGCTTGAGCACCTTCTCGTTGGCTCCCAGCTGGTTCCGGCCAGTTTGCGCAGGATGGCGAGCTTTTGTCTTGCTTTTCTTTCAGCTCTTTCGATGTGGGGCTTCCAGGTCTGCCGCTTGTCGAAGGTGACACCAAGGTATGTAACTTCCTCATCTTTCTTCAATGGGGTGTCACCAAGTTTGATGGTGCCAGATTTCTGCTTGGATGACAGGGTGAAGAGTGCCGTGGAGGACTTGTCTTTATTAATCGAGATGTTCCACTCTTCTGCCCATGCTGCCAGTTTGTCTGCTGCTAGCTGCATTCTGTAGGTGGCAGTGGTGGTGAACTCCTCCTTGCACCATATCACCAGGTCATCCGCGTATAGTGCTGCATGGATGCCTTTTGGCAGATCTTTTATGAGGTCATTAATGAAGACCAAGAAGAGTGTGGGGGAGAGAACTCCACCTTGAGGGACTCCATGTCGCAAGAGAACTTTCTTGCCTTTGCGTCCGTTGACTGTGACTCGTGCTCTGCGGTTGTGGAGGTAGGCTCGGATCCACCGTAGCATATTGCCTCCAACTCCACATCTCTGCAGCTTCACCAAGAGGCCATCAGTCCAGACCTTGTCAAAGGCTTTCTGCAGGTCGATCCAGGCAGCAAAGACAACTTTCTGTTCCTGGAACGCGTCTTCAATTTCTTGGGAAAGGAAGGTGGCCTGGTCTTCTGTACTGTGAAAGCATCGGAATCCTGCTTGCTCCGGGACCAGAATGTTCTCAGTCTCGAGATACCAAAGGAGGCGCTGATTGATCATCCTCTCTAGGGTCTTCACCATGCAGCTGGTCAAGCTGATTGGTCTGTAACTGGCAGGCTTCTTCTTGTCCTTTCCTTTCTTATAGATTGGAGTCATGATAGCCTCACGCCATGTTTGTGCCAAGGTGCCGGTTTCCCAGCTGTGATTGAGGACCTCCAGTAGTTTCAAGATGGCTGTGCTGCCAAGGTGCTTCAGCATCTCGTTAGTGATCCCATCCGGTCCCGGAGATTTCTTGGTTTTTAGCTTCCTGAGAGCTGTCTGAAGCTCATGAAGCGTGAAGGGTTGCTTCATGGGTTTCACATTGGTGGTCTGGTGAGGACGTTCTCGCTGTTCTCTTCTTGCTTCTCTTTGTTGGAGGGGTGTGACTGGTATGTTGCTCTCATTTGCGTAGTTGTCTGCAAATCGATTGGCAGCGCGTCTACCAGTCAACAACTCTCCGTTATCTTCCAGTGTGATGTTGTGATGTCTGCTCTCTTCATCGTTGAGTTGTCCCAGGACTCTCCAGAGTTTCTTGCCATCTCTCTCAAGGTTCAGAGCAGCTGTTTTCTCCCTCCAGCTTTGTCGTCTGGCTTGGATTTTTGCCTTGAGAAACCTGGCTTTTGTCTGCTGGAGCCGCAGGTGGTTCTCATCCGATGGGTTATTTTCTGCTTTCTGTCTGGCTTCGGTCATCTCGTCCTGCAGTTCTTGTAGTTGGTTGTTCCAATATGGCTTGTAGTCTTTCCGAGCACCTCGTGGAATGCACTCTTGGGCTGCCTTCAGGATACATGAATTTAATTCGTGGACTGCATTGTTGATGTCTCTTCCTCTGACTTGAAGGTCATTGGTGAGAACATTTGTGCGGTGGCTGAAGAGCTTCCACTTTGCCTTCTTGTAGTTCCAGCGTGGGGCTACAGGGTTCTGTGTTGTGTTCTCGTTGAGAGTGAGGAACACAGGCCTGTGGTCACTTCCTCCAAGCTGGTCTCCCACCTCTCTAATTACACCCCTATGGATGTCCTCGGTGCAGAGAGCCAGATCTGGTGTGGATGTGGTTCGCCAACGTCTGGAGTAGAAGGTTGGAGTGTCATGCGGTGAGTTGATGAGGACGAGATGGTGTTCATCCTGCCAGTCTTCCACTTCTTCTCCTCGACGGTCCATGTGGTTATATCCCCAGCTCTGGGAGTGACTGTTAAAATCACCGACTGCAATGAAGCGCGAGTCTGGGACATATATGGTGTCAAGGGAGAGCGGACGATCATTGGGGCAGTAGAAGTTGAGTATGCGCAACTCTGTGTCCTTCAGTTGGGCCCGAATCATCTGGTACTCAGCACCCTCCATGTAGACAGTCTCCTCGCATGCGTGAATGTTGTTCCTGACGAGTGTCAGGATGCCGCCTTTTCGTCGGTCAGTTCTGTCTGATCTAAAGCTTTGGTAGCCCCTCACTTTGAGTGTTTTCCCACTTTGCAGATGGGTTTCTTGAAGACAACAGATGTTGATGTTTTTCTCATGGAGCAGATGTTCTAGCTCTGTCTTCTTGTTTATGACTCCTTCTGCATTCCAATGCATAACCATGAAGGGTTTCTGCATGGGAGATGTTGAGGTGCTGCCAGTCGCATTCCTCCGCCGTCCCCTGGCATGCCAGGACGGACGAGAGGGACCTCCAGTTGCTGAGGGTGGACTCCGTTGAGGCGCGGAGTCCGACGCTGCTCCACCCTGGGGGGACCTCAGTGGGCGAGCGCCATTCGTGTCACATCTGTCTGACATTGTCCATTGTGCGATGGTGCGTGGCATGGTGATTTGTTAGAGATCGCCATACAGGCTCCATTTCTCCGTCTTCAGCTCTCTAGGTTTTCTGTAGGGGTTACCCCGCCCTTAGCTCCTGGTCCGTATGTCCTGCCCTGGAAGCACAGGGGGGATTGATTAGCCAGGGGTCCCACCCTGGGGCTAGAGGTTATACTGCGCCTCTTAACCGCAGGATGAACCCACCATAGGACATATAGGGTATTTCAGTGGAGATCAACAGCGCCACCTGCTGTCCCGCCCCGTCCTGGTAGGAACATCGCCAGTTGGTCCGGGACTGCTTATTCGACCAGGCAAGCCTGACTTATATCGCAGCTAACCCCCATATCTGAGGGCCGTTCCTTTATCCGCCACCTATGGACCCGCCGGGTTGGGGATGGTCGCCCCACTGCTGAGTTGGAAGCAGCCTTTCCCGGGTAGTCAATCTGATTTTTAGTATTATCTCCTGGACTCATCCAAGTCCATTTTCTTCTGTTAGGCTGCTCAAACCAGGTGTTTCCTACTATAAACTCATTCATCTGTGCCCATTCTACAAGTTTCTCACCCCTTTCATTTTGCGTACCAAGGTCATGAGGTCCAACTATATTCTCCACCCTATCCTGTCCCACTTTAGCATTAAAATCTCCCATTATTACAGTAACGTCTTGTGATTTACATTGGACTTTGGCCATCTCTAATACTTCGTAGAAGTTGTCGATGTCTTCCTGAGTACTTGCGGATGTTGGTGCATACACCTGAATGATGTTGATATCAAATGGTTTGCCTCCCAACTTGACCAGCAAAACTGTCGGACACAGCCCAGTATCCCTTAACTGCTTTTGATTTGTCTTTGTCCATCATGATGCCTACTCCTTTTTCATGTAAGTTACCACCAGAGTATATCATTGTGTATTCTCCTGATGTTATCATGCCTGCCCCCTTCCATCTCACTTCCCCTAGTCCTAAAATACCAATGTTAAGTCTTTCAATCTCTGGGTGACATATTGTCTGCCAACATCAGCGACCGTGTCGACGTGGACAAAGCAGAACCCTGACTCTGAAAGCTGATGTTACGAATGATCTTGACCACCTCGGCGTTTCCCCAGCCATTGTCATGAACATGAACAGCATCCAATTTTCACAGTTGATTGTTTCGTTTTAATTTGCTGAACGTTAAATATTATTATTATTATTATTAAGGGCATTTAGAGCGCCTAATCTTTCTGGAAAGCCCTAAGCGCTTACAAACTGTACAATACACATTACATCGAACATAGAAACATAGGCCTAATATAATTTTCATCATACATGGCGGACCTCTGTCACTCCATCCCACAAGCACATACACACCGTTAATAATATCAAATATTAGTACCTACTCTCTGGCACACACACACATATCCTCCTCCCACCCCGAGACATATCTATAGGCGCACAGCAATAACATACACAGAAGCACGCTAGCGCGCAGACAGCATAGCTCTTTTAGGTTAATAAATTTCAGAGAGGAAAGAGATGCGTTTTCAAGCCAGATTTAAATGACTGAAGACTTGTTTTGTGCCTCAGCGGGTAGGGAAGTGAATTCCATGAGGAAGGGGCTTGAAAAGAAAAGGATCGCTCACCATATGATTTTGTTCGAAAAGTTGGGATTCGAAATAAGCGGGTATCGGCTGAGGTACGAAGATGACGAGATGGAACGTATAGTTGAAGATATTCAGACAGGTAAGAGGGAATAGAATTGTCGAAGTATCTGAAGCACTGAACAGCAATTTTATGTTGGATCCTTTTCAACACAGGTAACCAATGCAAGTCTTGGAGAAGAGGAGAGACATGCTGAAATTTGGAAGACCGAAATACTAGCCGAGCGGCATGGTTCTGTACTTTCTGAAGTTTGTCAAGGAGCTGTTTTGGGGAACCAGACAGAAGGGAATTACAATAGTCAAGACGAGAAAGAACGAAAGCACAAACTAATATTTTAGTAGCTTCGAGAGTAAGGAGATGACGGATGGAACCTATTCTACGAAGTTCAAGGTAACAGACACGACAGATGTTTGAGACATGCTGCTGAAAGTTAAGAGTGTTGTCGATGGTGACACCTAGATTCTTAACTTTTTGGGAGAGGGTGATGTCTGTCCCATTCAGTGATATGGAAGATGGAATTAAGTCACAGTTGAGAAGTTTTTTAGGAGTAATGAAAATCATTTCAGTTTTGTCTTGGTTTAGTTGTAATTTGTTGCAAGTCATCCAGTCTTTCACGTCGGAAATGCAGGCTTTAGTGGTTTGTACGATGTTGTTTACATTAGAGATGGGACCAGAATTGTAAATTTGATTGTCATCTGAGAAGCTATGATGTGATACAGAATGGCGGAGAATAATATTTGCGAGAGGCTGCGTGTACAAAACAAAGAGAACTGGACCCAGGACGGATCCTTGAGGAACGCCATATCTGAGGGCTGAGGGAGGTGAGGGCAAGCCATTTACAGATACAGTCTGTGTGCGGTCAGAGAGATATGACTGAAACCAGGAGAGAGCGGAGCCAGAAATTCCGTAGCAGTTGTGGAGGCGCCAAAGCAGTATCTCATGGTCTATAGTGTCGAAGGCAGCAGACAAATCTAAGAGAGAGAGAAAAGAAATGTCACCATCATCAAGGGATGTCAGAAGATCGTTCACAATTTTCAATAAAGCAGTTTCAGTGCTATGTCCTGATCTATATGCTGACTGATTGGGATATAATAAATGGTTTGATTCAAGATGTTCTAGAAGTTGGTGTAAAATAATGGGCCTATGTATCTGTTTGTGGACGATTTTGCAGTTTACACAAGTGGAAGCTTCTGTGCAGGCGTTCAGCGGCGGCTGCAGCTGTGCGTAGATATGATCCAGCAGTGGGAGGAGACAAACGGCTTTACTTTTGCCACAACCAAAACAAAGTTGTAGTGTCGCCGAGTATTCGCTAGTTAATTGTCCTCACTCCTTGCTACGACCAACGAAGCATGTCTCTCAAAGTGAGAGTAGTGTCCCTTGGATCATCTACGTCATAGTAAATACTGTTATGTCAGACCCAGATCCACAGGGATACTACATGTACATCTCTCTTCCAAACTCAATTTAACTTTAGATTAAAACTTAAAATAATTGAATAAATATGTGTGCTTTCAAAAGGTAAGTGAAGTGTTCTCAGTGTCACTAACCCCTCTTTGATCCCATTACCCTATCCACCAGCTTTCTGCAGGAAGCTGGTGGATAAAGTTGTGGAGTCAAAGGGTTAAGTTTTTGCAGCTGGTGGATAGGGTGTGGGAGGCAAAGGGTTAAGTAGATTCTGTTGAGATTCAGTTGAAAACAGAACTATTTATCCTGTATGTGTGTGTTTTGTTTACAGATTAAATTTATCAGGTTTCACAACTGGACGTCTAAATCTTGAAAATTGATGTCTGTGACCTGAAAGAATAGTAGCTGAGTTTGATGGTGTAGGGTTGGGGTTGGCCGTCTGTTGCTGTTGTTGCTGATTTTCTTGCATCAACTGTCGCTGAATCACCAAACCTAGATCAGATGTCTCGTGTGGCATTGAGACACTGGGTGTCAATTTTTCCCAACTCAGTCCTTGTGCCCGTGGAGTAACAGGTGTGTTGTCATTTCTTGTTGATGGAGTACTGATGATTGCAGTTCGATTGTGCTTGATAAGGTGTTTTGATAAGGTAAGATTGTGGTTGTTGCATTGACTTCACCAGGACGTTGCATGTCACGAATCCAGACAGGATCTCCTGTTTTGAGGGATGGGAGTTCTCTTGCAGCATGACTCAGTATTAATGGAAAAGATCTACGAATAATCAGAAATGTTGGGAACAAACAGCTGCAATGAGAATAGAAAACGATATAAGCTCTTTCCAAAATATCAAAAGAGGAGTCAGGCAAGGTTGTGTTTTGTCACCAGATCTGTTTTCACTTTACAGCGAAAACATCATGAGAAACCTAAAAGAATACATTGGATTGAAGGTTGGAGGAAAAATGATAAACAACATTCGATACGCAGATGATACCGTGATAATTGCAGAAAATGAAAGGGACCTACAAAACCTAGTGAATATAATAGAAATAACAAAAGTAAAGGGTTGTAGCTAAATAGCAAGAAGACTGAAGCTATGATAATCAGTAAAAAAAACAAACCATGAAATCCCCTCATGCAAAATAACAGCAAACGGCACAACTTTGAGACAGGTTGATAAATTTAAATATCTGGGAACAATCATCTCACAATAAGATGAAAAGCATTCTAGCCAACAAATACCTATCAATAAAATCAGGAAGAAAATTCTTGAATGTTATGTAGAACCGATCATGTATACGGTTGTGAGGCGTGGACAATTAACAAGCAAAGCCAGAGCAAGATTGAGGCAGACGAGATGTGGTTTCTAAGAAGAATGTTGAGAGTTTCATGGACAGCAAAGAAAACAAACGAGACAGTCTTGATGGAGGCAGATACAAGAAGATCATTGATAAGGAAGATTAGGAAAAGACAGGCAACATTTATAGGCCATTCTATGAGGAAAGGGAATTAGAGCACCCGGTCACAACAGGAAAGCTGGAGGGAAAGAGAGCATCAGGTAGACGCAGGGAAAAAAATATTGGACGGACTTGCAGAGTGGCTGAGGACAGAGAGGGTGGAAGATATGCTTGCGGTAACAAGGGATAGATGCATATGGAGGGCCATGATTGCCAACGCCATGTGGCAGGGTGCTTGATGATGATAATGATTGTAGTTCAAGCGTTGTTTTTCCTTCTTGGCTGCTTCCTTTTGAGCGATAGCTTCATAGTCAGGGATGAAGGGTTTGAGAATTTGTGAAAACACTGGGATTTTGGTCTGGAGTTGTCGGCCCATAAGGAGTTCTGCTGGGGATTGAGCCGTTTTGGAGGGGAGTTGCCCTGTACGTAAGAGCCACAAGGGTCTTTATTCTTTTTTTTTTTTAGCAGCTGTTTTGTGGTCCTAACTGCTCGTTTGGCTTCTCCATTTGCTTATGGATGTTTTGGTGAGCTGGTCACATGTGTGAATCTATACTACGCAGATTCATGACTTGCAAACTGTGAGCCATTGTCAGAAGCAACAATATCAGGTATTCCTTGTGCAGCAAAAATGCTTTTCACTGGGTTCACTACAGCAGCACTTGTGAGTTTGTGAAGTTTTACCTCTTTCCACCTGGAGTGATAGTCCACGATGAGAAAGTAGGTTCTATCATACAGCTCTAGAAGATCCATCCCAAGCCTAGACCATGGACCGGATCAGGTAAAGCTGAGGGTATAAGTGGTTCTTTCTGCTCCTGCTTATGAATGGCACAGGTAGAGCATTTTTTCACCATTTCTTCAATGTCTGATGAGATGTGAGGCCACCAGACCGAAGAACATGCCAGAGCACGGCATTTGGTGATCCCGAGGTGTCCCTCATGAAGATGGTTTAGGATATCCAGCCTCATGTATCTAGGGATGACAAGGCGATCATCAAACAGGAGGAGGTCGTAAGTGATGGTTAGATGTTCCCGATTGAGCCAATATTGTTTTAGGATTGTCTGTTCTGGCAGATAGACAGGCCAGCCGTTTGTGCAGTATTCTCGAACTTGTACTACATCGTCAAGTTTTTGTGCTTCACGAATTTCTTGCAGCCTGTTTGTTGTTGTTAGTAAAATTTCAATACTCTGCTTGGTGAAAACTGTTGTCTCATTGATGAGATCAATGTCGATAGAGATGAGCTTGCTGATTGGAGCCCTGGAAAGAGCATCAGCTGTGATTTGCTGCTTGCCTTGAACATGAATGACTTTGGGATTGTACTTCATAAGTCGTAGTCTGAAACGCAGAATGCGAGGCGGCATTTTCTGCAGTTCGGTAGTGTTGAGGAGTGGAACCAAAGGCTTATGGTCAGTTTCCACTGTGAATTCAAGACCCAAAATGTAGTCACTAAACCTTTCACAAGCCCATGTGGTTGGTTGTCAGTTCCTCTTTCTCAATCACTGCATAGTTCTTCTCTGCATCACTGAGGGAACGTGAAATGTAGCACACTGGCCTTCGGGATCTGCCGTCTTGAACTTGCAGCAAGACAGCTCCAGTTCTGCTGTTTGAGGTATCAGCTGCGATGATTGTTGGCCTTTGAGGGTCATAATGAGCCAAGATAGGTGGGGATGTGAGAAGTTCTTTCACTTTGCTGGAAAGCTGATAGCTGAGGCTGATCCCATACCCATTTACTGTCCTTTTGGAGAAGTTGACGCAAAGTTGCATTGATGTCTGAGTTTGGGAATATATTTGGCGAGTTGATTGACTATTCCCATGAACCTCTGAAAATCCGTGATATTCATCGGTGTAGGAAATTTGATGATGGCCTCCACTTTGTCAGGATCTGGACGTGTCCCCAAAATTTCACTGAAGGCTTGGAAAACACATTTTTCATTCAGTGTGAGTCCTGCATTTTGAAGGCACCGAAGAACTTCTCTCACTATCAGATCATGAGATTTCTGGTCTGCAGCATGGATGAGGATATCGTCCATGTGACAGACGACTCCATCTATGTCGATCAGGATTTCAGACATCATAAGCTGAAAAATGTCAGATGCAGAGCTGATTCCAAATGGAAGTCGGTTGAAACAGAAGCGTCCAAAAGGTGTGATGAGAGTTGTGAGTAGCTTTCAGTCTTCGCAGAGAGGAATTTGCCAGAAGCCACTCTTGCTGTCAAGTTTGGTGAACATTTTGCTTTAAACTAATTTTGCCAGACTTTCATCCACAGAGGACATGGGGGTAGACTTCTCGCTGCGCCGCTTTGTTCAGCTGAGTGAGATCTACGCAGATTCGGATTGCTCCACTGGGTTTAGGCACTACTACGATGCCTGAGCTCCAAGTGGTTGGTTCTTTCATTGGTGATATGACACCTAGTTTGACTGTGTTTTGAAGTTCAGTTTTCACCTTTGGAAGGAGAGGATGGGCAATTTTGCGAGGTGTGGATATACACACAGGTCGAGAATTGCCACTGAGCTTAATTTTATATTCAGAGTTGACTTTTCCAAGGCCTGTGAAGAGAGCTGGAAATTCTTTCTTGAATTTTGAAACTGCACTTGTGTCACAGACACTGACCTTGTTGACATTTGAGCTGTTGACTGTCTCCTTGACTGCATCAACACGCATGACGATGCTTAGTTCAACACATGTTTTTCTGCTGAGAAGAGAGCAGGGTTGGTTGTTAAGAACGTACACTGTTTCATGTGTAGTTCTGCCATGGTAGCTAAGGATCACATCCAGAGTGCCAAGTGGAGACAGAGTAGACCCCCTTTGGACCACGCAGGATTTTGCTGGGACGTTGAAGTGCTTGCCCATGAAGCCAAGGTTCAGTGCTGTCAATGACGGAGACAGAGGCTCCAGTGTCCAGTTTTAATGTTACTGGGTGACCGTTGACTTCTAATGTTGTATTCCACATCTCGTCAAAGCACTAATCAATAGATCCAAGAAAGTGTTCAGTGTTGTCAACGTAAAAGTTGAATTCTTCCAGAGAATTCTTCCAGATCATCAGCCGTCACATTGACATTGTCTGTCAGTCCATGGACTGCTTTCTGTTTGCCACTGCGACATACTGCTTTATAGTGACATCTCTTTTGGCACAGGGAGCAGACAGCATTTTTAGCACGACACTCGTCTCTCTGATGGGCTTCTCGACAACAACAGCCACATTTCTTTTGGAGGTGGGAGTGAGAATAGTGTGTAGTACTGTTGGAAAACTGTGAAGAGTTGGCTTTTGGTGTATTTCTTGATGTTCCATGTTGACTTACCGCACAGACTGCAGAGCTGCATTTATCTGTGAGAAGAGATTGACATTCCTGCCTGGATTCTGCTTGTTGACTAAGCTAGACAGCCAGTGCAAGGGTTAGATCTGGTTTTGCTTGAAATTCATTTGATAGTGTGTCATCTAGTATACCTACAACGATTCTATCACGAATCGGTTCGTCTTTCAAGGCTCCATACTCACAGTTTGCAGCTATTCTGTGCAAGTCCTGAATTAAATTGTTTATAGACTCACCAGGTCATTGTTTTCGTTGGTTGAATCTAGCTCTCTCAGCAATAATATTCTTCTTGCACTCTTTGTAAGTGGCTTTTGATTCGTCTATATGAAGCAAAGTCAATATTTCATCCACTTGCTCCCCCATGGCGTACAGAAAAACAGATAGTTGAGTTGCGTGATAGAAATGATCGAAGCATTGAGACCACATTTTCCAGTTAGTAGCTGTTCCATCGAAAGGTTTAGGCAATGGTAGAGTCATGGCTTTTGTTCTATGTGCGTAGTTGCCGCTTACGGGCAGGTTTTCTTCATGGTTCATCCCACTGCTGCCACCATGTAGTGTCGCCAAGCATTCGCTTAACTCTCCTCACTCCTTACTACAACCAACCAAGCATGTCTCTCAGGGTGAGAGTAGTGTCCCGTGGATCATCTACGTTATAGTAAATACTATCATGTTGAACCCAGATCCACACGGATACTACAACAGTGTCTCCACTTTCATAACCAGCGACAATTCTTTGCTGGTCCAGATATTCATCTGGGAAAGTCCATCATTCCAGTTGTAAAAGAAGCTAAATTTCTGGGCTTGATCTTTGATGAAAAGTTGACTTTTCTCAGTCATATTCAACATCTTAAAACCTCCTGCCAGAAACAGAAAGCTCTGAATATTCTTCGAGTTGTGGCACATACAAACTGGGGTTCCAATGAGAAAACGCTACTTCATCTGTACAGAGCTTTAATTCGCTCTAAACTGGACTATGGCTGCGTAGTATATGGCTCTGCAAGACCATCGTACGTAGAGGCACTGGATCAAGGGCTGCGCTTCTGTCTTGGTGCATTCCAAAGAACTGTTTGTACGTAGAGGCAGGGGAGCCCTCCATGAGCAACCATAGACTGAAACTAACCCTACATTTCTGTTTGAGACTATTCTCTGAACCGGAAAAACCAGTCTGCGACTGTGTCTTCAACCCCAGATTTCAAAATGAATTTGAAAACCTCTGAAAGTCATTCTCCTTTAGGAATCCGTATCCGTCCCCATATGGAAAAGGCAGATATAAATTTAGCAGTTGTTAATGACTTCTTGAAGTTTCCAGATAGCCCACCATGGACCTTGAAAACATCAAAGATTTATTTTGATCTTGCTTCCATCCGTAAAGACTACCAGTTCACTGGTAGTACAAGTCGTTTTATGCAGAACTGTGTCAGAAATTTCCGTCACCCAACAGAATCTTCACTGATGGATCAAAGTCTGATGAAGGTGTTGCTGCCGCTGCCTTCTGCTCCGCAATTCCCAGTCGAGCATTTTCAAAACATATTCTGTCTGACAGTTCCGTTCATACTGCTGAACTGACTGCTCAGGTTTTGGCACTAAAAATGGTGTCCAAATCCAAGGATAAAGATTTTCTCATTTTTTCTGACTCCCTTTTTGCTTTTCAGGCAATTGCTGGTCGAAACATTAGTCACCCTGAACTTGTGACATTCTTCGAACTGTTTTCTACTCTTACAAATGAAGGTTACCGGATTGTTTTTGCCTGAATTACTGGCCATGTTGGTATTGGAGGCAATGAAAAGGCTGCCTGGCCAAGAAGGCCACAGGGAAAAGATGTCTAAATCCTTGATTCCTTACACAGATGTAAAATCAACAAATGGTGGAGACGTGAGTCAACCCCCCTCACCTATGCTCTACCGTTGGGTTGGTTTAAAGTGCGTGATATCTAGAAAGACAAGTGTGCCTCATTTGTATTCACTGATTCTGACCAGTCCCACTCAGATAACGAGGACGAACATTTTTGCCTTTTCCCCAAAATAAAATCGTTCCGATTTTTCTCGATCTCCCAGTAGCATCGAAAGTAGTGTTCCAGAACCCGCCTCTACCTACCCTGCATCTCCACCATTTGTCACAAGGTCATTGGATGGGGTGTTTCTTGGCCTTTAATGAAGTTCAGCAGAAGTAGTACCTATAAAATGGTTGAGGCTTCACCAAGTGAGAGCCATTTAGAGAACACATTCAACTGCTTACTCGGGTAAAGTTCCATCTAGCCGCACTGCTGATCTCACTAACCTTAGCAATTCTACAGGTCTTCAAGCATGTGCGATGCTTGTTTTCACTAGCACGTTGACTCAGCTTACCTAGAAAGACTGGAGAGAAGTGAATGAACAGCATAGAGCTACATACACAGAGAGATCAGACGAGAAGGAAATCTCTCAGACTTCATGACTAGGGAATATTCTCACATCACTCCGCAACATAAGATCAAGCATTTTACTTTGGTTTATTCTACACTTTAACATCACACATACACGTTATCTTAACGACTAGCCCTACGATGACTACCTAACAAAAATACAAGTGAAACATGGGTCACATACCTCTGACGTAGCTTGGAAGCTGGTTCCCCCACAAGAGACCGAGGGGCTGACTGACTATTCCTTTTAGAGACGGGGATTCAGGTCAGGATGCTTTCCTTCCCTGACCATCAATAGGTCCGCCTGTGATTGGCTGTCTGCATCTTCTAAAGCCTGCCTTGAAAACTTGAATGACTCAAACTGTAATCCTGGCACATCAGAAATAGCCAGCAGAATTGCCCAAGACAAAACAGCATTCAAGAAGATGTAAAGCATTCTTACCAACAAATGCCTATCAATTAACATCAAGAAGAGAGTTCATGAATGTTATACAGCACCAATTCTGTTATATGGTTGTGAGGTGTGGACAGTCAACAAGCAAAGCCAGAACAATATTGAGGCAGCCGAGATATGGTTTCTAAGAAGAATGTTGAAAGTTCCATGGACTGCAAAGAAAACAAACGAGACAGTCTTGATGGAGGCAGACACAAGAAGACCATTCGTAAGGAAGATTAGGAAAAGACAGGCAACGTTTATAGGCCATTTTATGAGGAAGGGGAATTGGAGCACCTGGTTACAATGGGAAAGCTGGAGGGAAAGAGAGCACCAGGTAGACCCAGGGAGAAGATATTGGACAGACTTGCAGAGTGGCTGAAGACAAAGAGGGCAGAAGAGGTGCTTGAGGCAACAAGAGATAGAAACAGATGGAAGGCCATGATCGCCAACACCATGTGGCAAGGCACCTGATGGTGATGATGATCCCCCACTTTGTATTTGATATAAGTATCATAATGTCTAAACAATAAACGAAAGTGTCCCACGATATCTTTTCAGCCCATGGATACTATCTTACTCCAATTCAAGGCAAAGTTGTTTTCAAATTTTGCCCATCCCATAATTGATGTGTTAAAGTGTAGTTTATCATTCTCTGGTGTGTCCGCATGGAACTCTTACACTCCAGAACATTTTAAACACAATCACTCCCTTTCTGCAAGGAAAATGTAAATACTTCATGTCAGTATAATTGCCATCAACAATTAGCAATGCACTTAATCATTTCATGTATGATTACGCATAAGCCATTTTATGTGTGTGCGTATGCATGTATGAGTCTGTGCATGTGTATCTGTGCTGTTGGTACTGCAAGTTGTTTTACCAACTACACTTATTATATAATGAATACAATGCAGTAATGACAGCATTTTTCCCAGTTCCAGTTTGTTAATTTTGATTCATTGCATTTCCTTGCTTTATTCTCTGTCCTGAATTTGATTAAATTAAGCGCGCTTATGACTTTTTCCCAAATCAGTGACTATTTCCAGCAAATCCCCAGTTCATACTCCTTTTCCTACTGTGATGAAGGGGGGTTAGGTAACCCCGCCCGAACCGGAGTTGGTTAAGGTTTAGGGGATATAGTTGTGCAAGGTCAGAGGCAGATGGAGGACTCTTCCACTTGAACACACATAAAGCCAGGACGGTGGTTCCCAAACTTTATTTACATGTGTACGAGTTCTCACCAAAGTAGGACATATTCATAATAAGACTAAGAAGACATGAAGGAGAAGAAGAAGAAGACATCAAAGAAGACATCAAAGAAGAAGTCAAAGAAGAAGAAGAAGGTACTACAGTGACAGCAGTCTAACACTGTGATCAATCACCTCTGGTGAGAGTGGCGGCAGAAAAATGACGAGCTATGACGCGCCTTGTTAATTTATACTCTGGGAACAGAGCATGATGGTCATACTTTCAAATCTTTCAGATGACAAGGTCCAATTGGTTGTTCTCACCTAGTCAATCAACACTTGGTGTGTATTTTTAACACAGCGCTTCAGTACACACAACTGGTACACTGGTCATTGTCGGGCAGTTTCGCGGGTGGCTATGTACTTGCTATTGCGCCACAAATACCTAAAGGCAGTTGGGACAGACGCGCAACACACCCTGCGGTCATTGTGTGTGTTCCCGCCGCCTATGTACTTTCTGCAGCCTTTGATATCATTGATCATGGTATTCTCCTTTCTAGACTCCATCATACTTTTGGTATCTCTGACATTGCTCTCTCCTGGTTCACTTCATATCTATCAAACAGAAAACAAACTGTTCTCATCAATGGCACTTACTCTCAACCTGCATACCTGACCTGTGGTGTTCCACAAGGATCTGTCCTTGGCCCTGTTCTTTTCACTCTCTACACCTCCCCCCTGTCCACCATCATCAACTCCCACTCTCTAAAACACCACTTCTATGCTGATGACACCCAACTTCAAGACAGTGACTCACCTGACAATATACAGCGCCTCTTGACTCGCACCACTGAGTTTTACTCAGACATTAAGAACTGGATGACATACAATAAACTTCAGCTTAACGACGACAAGACAGAAGCTATCCTCATTGGCACCCGTCAGAAACTTTCTCAGCTGCTCTTTCTCTCCCATTATGTAACACATCAGTCCCAATTTCTGATTCAACTAAAATCCTTGGTGTCTGCATTGACTCTACCCTCTCCATGAACAACTTTGTTTCTCAAACTGCCAGATCTTGCTACTATCACCTCCATCGTATAAGCCTGATCAGGAAGTATCTTTCTGTTGAAACAACTACAAAACTCGTTCTCTCTTTCATAATGTCTCGCATTGACTATTGCAATTCACTCCTGTCTGGTCTTCCTGCCTCCACCATTCACATCCTACAGCGCATTCAAAACAATGCTGCACACCTTGTACTCAAAAAGAAAAAAGCTGACCACATATCTCCTCTCCTGGCACAACTTTACTGGCTCCCTGTATCAAAGCGCATACAGTACAAACTAGACACCATGTGCTACAAAAGCCTCAATAACGCAGCCCCCGATTACCTGTCAAGCCTACTTGAGATCTATGTTCCCTCACGTACCCATGCGCTCTGCCTCCAATCCTCTGACTTTTCGCTTTCCACGCACTAAGCTCAATACCTATGGTCCACGAGCCTTCTCTGTTTCTGGTCCATTCTCCTGGAACAAACTTCCTCTCTCAGTCCGTCAGCAACCTACTTTTGTCTCCTTCAAGTCCGCTCTCAAAACTCACCTTTTCTCCTCTGCATAAAATCCTGACCTCACTCAACCCCCTTTGCAGCCTGTCTCCACTCGGAGGGGAATCACATTGTAATGTAAGCTACGCACAAAAAGTTAAGGATCACTATGAGAAAACAGGTGCGTAATAAACTCAGTTCGCTACTGTTATTTATTTCTCAGTCCAGCCAAATTGTTATGAATTCTTGTTCAGCTGTAAGTGGGCGATGTTGTGTTAGTGCGAAAATTGCACGGGATTCTCTACTACTGAGCTTGGCCGCAAACGGAAAAGCGGAAACTTGCGAAAAAGGACCTTGTTTTGGACCGTTCTGCCTGAACACATTGCACAAGCCAGATGGAAAAACCATTATGCACGTGCAAGCACTGCTGTTTATGTGTGAGATGCTGTCTCTTGCTTGGCTTTATAAGAAGACATTCCACCAGTAGTAGGCCTGATCTGACAATGCCTCCATGACGAAAATTGAGCGAGTTTGAGAGGGGACGAGCTGTTGCATGGTTCCAAGATGGTGTTCCCAAGCGAGAAGTGGCCAGGCGACTTCAGGTGTCCATCTCGGTCATTGTCAGACTGATTCAACGCTTCACAGCCACTGGGAGGGTCCATGAAAGACGCAGATCTGGTCGACCGAAGAAGACAAACCCACGTGAAGATCGTCTCATTGAACGACAAGCCCTGCAGACAAGAACAGCCTCTTCCAGCATCATTCGAAGGCAGCTGAGGGTGGCTACTAACATCAACATCAGCCAGCAGACCATACGGAACCGCCTTCATGGGTTTAACCTCCGTTCTCGTCACCCAGCTGTACGGCCACGCTTAACTCCAGCCCATAGGGCAGCACGCTGCGCCTTCTGCAGACGTCACGTGAGGTGGACACGTCAGCAATGGTCCCAGGTCCTGTTCAGTGATGAATCACGCTTCACCATGAACCACAACAACGGCCGACTGAGGGTCTGGAGGCGCCCATGGCAACGCTTTATTGACACCACTGTCCAAGAAAAGGTGGCCTTTGGTGGAGGTTCTGTAATGGTCTGGGGGGCCTTCAGCCTTCACCACAGAACACCCTTGTATCATGTACAGGGTAACCTGACTGGCCTCCGATACCGGGATGAGATCCTTTGACCGCTGGCTGTGCCTACACTGCAGCAGATGGGACCGACGGCTGTCTACCAGGATGACAACGCTCGCCCCCACAGGGCAAGGGTGGTCAACGACTTCCTGCAGCAGTCTGGAGTCAACAGAATGGAGTGGCCAGCATGCAGTCCCGATCTCAACCCGATTGAGAACCTCTGGGATGAGCTGGATCGCAAAGTGAGGAGCAACCACCCCCCTCCCAGGGATGTCCAACACCTCTACCAGATGCTGCAGGCTGAGTGGCAGGTGCTTCCACAGAGGATCTTCACCAACCTGGTCAACTCGATGAGGACTCGCTGCGTCGAGTGCCAGAACAGCCATGGCGGTTACACGCATTACTGAACTTTTGGGAGCATCAGAATGCCCTGTCTTGTGATTTCAATGACTTTGGGAAATCAAATTTCGATACGTACCAACTTTGATCAAATGTACACACCAAACGATTGCTCGAAATTGAAGGCAATTGTGTATCGTTATCACTAAAGCATGGAATTAAATGTTTGCCAAACTTCAACGCATTGGCTTTCTTATTTTGAAAGTTATGAATTTTTGTGCAAGTGATCCTTAACTTTTTGTGCGTAGCTTATAATTGTATATAATATGCTCTCTATAATTTTCCATTGCTTTTATTCTTCCTCCCCATTTATAGCCATGTGTGTGTGTGTGTGTGTGTGTGTGTGTATGTGTGTGTGTGTGTGTGTGTGTGTGTGTGTGTGTGCGTGCGTGTGTGTCTGTTTCAGCGCTTAGATTTGATTTTATCAAGATTTTGCGCTATATAAATATTGTAATTATTATTATTATTATTATTACACGGCGTTTGTTTTAGAGTGTGCTGAAGGCAGCATAGATTAACAATGGTCCCCTCTAGGCTCTGTAGGACTACAACGTGTAGCAGACTGAAGATGACGACAAAATCTGTCGTAGGCCCGCATCAGAACACATGTACACATTGTAGATCTGCTCGTTGTTTAGCAGTGTGTTATATGCATCATGTATTGGTTAGATCTTTGAAGTGTTCAGTGCATAGCTATAGATAGGCAGAGGCTGTAAGATTACGGTATAATTTGGCCAGGAGAATGCAAGGCGTTTTTGATCTGGGCAAGCACACTACACTGTGTTGCCTTTGAGCGTTGTAGGTAAATGGGAAAGATCGTAACAGAGCAAGGCACTCTGTTACACCTCACCCCACCAATTTGAAAACCATCGTCCGTGATGGTGCGCGAACACGGGGTAAATTCTTAAGGGCTGAAATTTCAGGGCCACCTCAAGAATTCATAAAATTGTGAACTGCTATGGATATGGTGGAGTATGAAATCCACTTATACATTAGCTATGGTATGCATGGGCACACTGGAGAGTTGCAATTTCGGTTCCAAAAGGGCAGTGACACTGCTTGGTGAAGTTAGGATTCTGAATTGGTCATTGTACTGACAGTACAGAACACTGAAATGGCAAATGCCTTAACATGATAAGCTAAAGAATGTAGCATTTGATAAGTTCACTAAAGCCTCTTTGCCATACCTATGCATCAAAACATTCATTGCAGGAAGTAACACAACAAAATGTATAAAACTACATGTAAATATTAAGAGCATCACATTAATATGTCAATCAAAATTCCAAAGGCATGCTTACTACATCAGTACATGCTGAGTGAAAAAGAGGAATCATCAAATATAATGTGGCAATCCAAGTGTTCAATGGCATGCTTACTACATGCTAAATGAAAAGAATGCCTAAATATAATGTTCATAGTATTGTCAGATTATTAATTTAGAACACACACACAAAAATGTTCATTTTGCGTATGCAATAATCTGTCCAGGTAAATATTATTGTGGTCAGTAGAACCTGAAAATGTATACTCATTAATTTTGTCCCTTTGTAGTATAGGACTTCTCACAGTGTCCTATTCAAGAGGCATGTTGACCGTCTTGGAGGGACTGGTGTTGCAGGTTCAGGTGATGTCGTCACCGGAGGCCGTGTTGTTCTCGGTTGTGGCTGTGGGCAGACTAGCCACTGGTCATCTTCAGAGTCAGAAGACTCCGGGTCTGGTTGTGGCTTTGTCTGGCATGGACCCAGATGCTGGTAGGAGGTGGATCCTGGGGACGGCCTGGTGAGGGCCACCTGCCAGTGACTGGACTGTGTAGATGTGACGGTGCTGGGGGTGGCGTGCCATCACACAATACAGGTCCGGCGACCAGGTGTTGGTCCATGCTGTGCTGGAACCAGGTATCATGTACCGCAGGTAAACATGCATGCCTACCTGCAGGTCATCGTCAGCTGCTGGTGTAGACGTCGTCTGCTCTGGTGCTGCTGGGTCCTGGCATCAACTATCGTGGTTTGGGTGGCCTCGGGATCGACGTCGGCATCTGCGTGGCACCGGAATGGGAGGTCCACTGCCAGTTCCAGGGGTGCTGACAGCACTCAGGCTGTGGCTGGCACAGGGTGTTTTGGTGACAGCAGCAGGTTTGGAGGGTGTGGAGGAAAAGAGGGAGAATGGGGTACAGGAGAAGGAGTAATGGCAGATTTGGACCTGCTTGGGTGTTGCTTCTTCTTATGCCCTGCAGCTTGCCTGTGGGTAACAGTCGGGTCTGCATGCCACTTTGCAGCTTTCTGTGGTGCACACTGCTGTCGCCGCTTGGCCTTCTTCTCATATCGCCACCGGTTCCAACATTTGTCTTCAGTGTGGCCGGCCCAGTCACACCAAAGACAGTGTTGTGGTGGCTGCTGTTGCCGTGGTGACGGTCACTGTTGGCTGCTGTGGAGAGGTGGTTGCCAGGGTGGTTCCTTTGGAGCCGCAGTGTTGCGCCGCTGGAGTTTTTGGTCTATGCTGGCACTGAGTTCTGCCAGCTGTGCCTCCATACGGGCGATGACTGGGCTGGAGTTGGCCACTATCAGCTGTGCCAGGTGGTGTTCTGCACAGCTATCCTCTCTCATCCACTGCAGGGCCTCCATCTTGGCTCCCTCGAAGGTGGTGTCTGGATGATCTCTTATGTAGCGCTGGACATCCCTCCCGAGAGCACCTGGGGAGAGACCATAGATGAAGGCGTCATGAAGCTGTGTTGGTGACAATGTCCCCTCTTCAGCTTGGTTGGCCTTCATCCAGAGTACGTGTAGATGGGTCGCATATTCAGTGACAGTCTCCCCCTTTCCCTGCTGCCTGTTGTAGAAAGTGGCAGCGAGAGTTGTGGAGCCCCGCTGGTCACCCCAGTTGTCCTGGATGATCTTCAGGATCTTGTCTGGAGTGTCCACTTTTGCTGTTGGTTGCCATAGCACCTCTTGACGAGCTGGGCCCTCTAACGATGATATGAGCCAGAGGGCAGCTGCTTTGCCATCCAGGGGCTGGAGCTGAAGAATAAGCTTGGCCTCCTGATAAAGTCGGTCACCGAGGTGCCTTCGTTGCCTGACAGCTTTCGTAGCTTGTAGAGCTGTGGAGTTGACATGGTTGGGCAACTTCTTGATACTTGTAGCACTGTCTTCTTGTTTCTTGGTCCTGAGGTGCTGGCCCTCTAGCCTCTAATCCTGCTCGCAGCGCCAATTGTGATGAAGGGGAGGTAAGGAAACCCCACCCGAACCGGAGTTGGTTAAGGTTTAGGGGATATAAGCTACGCACAAAAAGTTAAGGATCACTATGAGAAAACAGGTGCGTAATAAACTCAGTTCGCTACTGTTATTTATTTCTCAGTCCAGCCAAATTGTTATGAATTCTTGTTCAGCTGTAAGTGGGCGATGTTGTGTTAGTGCGAAAATTGCACGGGATTCTCTACTACTGAGCTTGGCCGCAAACGGAAAAGCGGAAACTTGCGAAAAAGGACCTTGTTTTGGACCGTTCTGCCTGAACACATTGCACAAGCCAGATGGAAAAACCATTATGCACGTGCAAGCACTGCTGTTTATGTGTAAGATGCTGTCTCTTGCTTGGCTTTATAAGAAGACATTCCACCAGTAGTAGGCCTGATCTGACAATGCCTCCACGACGAAAATTGAGCGAGTTTGAGAGGGGACGAGCTGTTGCATGGTTCCAAGATGGTGTTCCCAAGCGAGAAGTGGCCAGGCGACTTCAGGTGTCCATCTCGGTCATTGTCAGACTGATTCAACGCTTCACAGCCACTGGGAGGGTCCATGAAAGACACAGATCTGGTCGACCGAAGAAGACAAACCCACGTGAAGATCGTCTCATTGAGCGACAAGCCCTGCAGACAAGAACAGCCTCTTCCAGCATCATTCGAAGGCAGCTGAGGGTGGCTACTAACATCAACATCAGCCAGCAGACCATACGGAACCGCCTTCATGGGTTTAACCTCCGTTCTCGTCACCCAGCTGTACGGCCACGCTTAACTCCAGCCCATAGGGCAGCACGCCGCGCCTTCTGCAGACGTCACGTGAGGTGGACACGTCAGCAATGGTCCCAGGTCCTGTTCAGTGATGAATCACGCTTCACCATGAACCACAACGACGGCCGACTGAGGGTCTGGAGGCGCCCATGGCAACGCTTTATTGACACCACTGTCCAAGAAAAGGTGGCCTTTGGTGGAGGTTCTGTAATGGTCTGGGAGGCCTTCAGCCTTCACCACAGAACACCCTTGTATCATGTACAGGGTAACCTGACTGGCCTCCGATACCGGGATGAGATCCTTCGACCGCTGGCTGTGCCTACACTGCAGCAGATGGGACCGACGGCTGTCTACCAGGATGACAACGCTCGCCCCCACAGGGCAAGGGTGGTCAACGACTTCCTGCAGCAGTCTGGAGTCAACAGAATGGAGTGGCCAGCATGCAGTCCCGATCTCAACCCGATTGAGAACCTCTGGGATGAGCTGGATCGCAAAGTGAGGAGCAATCACCCCCCTCCCAGGGATGCCCAACACCTCTACCAGATGCTGCAGGCTGAGTGGCAGGCGCTTCCACAGAGGATCTTCACCAACCTGGTCAACTCGATGAGGACTCGCTGCGTCGAGTGCCAGAACAGCCATGGCGGTTACACGCATTACTGAACTTTTGGGAGCATCAGAATGCCCTGTCTTGTGATTTCAATGACTTTGGGAAATCAAATTTCGATACGTACCCACTTTGATCAAATGTACACACCAAACGATTGCTCGAAATTGAAGGCAATTGTGTATCGTTATCACTAAAGCATGGAATTAAATGTTTGCCAAACTTCAACGCATTGGCTTTCTTATTTTGAAAGTTATGAAGTTTTGTGCAAGTGATCCTTAACTTTTTGTGCTTAGTGTAGTTGTGCAAGGTCAGAGGCAGATGGAGGACTCTTCCACTCGAACACACATAAAGCCAGGACGGTGGTTCCCAAACTTTATTTACATGTGTACGAGTTCTCACCAAAGTACATCTTCATAATAAGACTAAGAAGACATGAAGGAGAAGAAGAAGAAGACATCAAAGAAGACATCAAAGAAGAAGAAGACAGTGCTACAATGACAGCAGTCTAACACCGTGAAGTTGATCACCTCTGGTGAGAGTGGTGGCAGAAAAATGACGAGCTATGACATGCCTTGTTAATTTATACTCTGGGAACAGAGCATGATGGTCATACTTTCAAACTTTTCAGATGACAATGTCTGATTGGTTGTTCTCACCTAATTAATCAACACTTGGTGTGTATTTTTAACACAGCGCTTCAGTACACACAACTGGTACACTTGTCATTGTCGGGCAGTTTTGTGGGTGGCTATGTACTCGCTATTGCGCCACAAATACCCAAGGGCAGTTGGGACAGAGACGCGCAACACACCCTGCGGTCATTGTGTGTGTTCCCACCAGGTATGTACTGGCTATTACACGGCGTTTGTTTTACAATGTGCTGAAGGCGGCATAGATTAACGATAGTCCCCTCTAGGCTCTGTAGGACTACAACGTGTAGCAGACTGAAGATGACGACAAAATCTGTCGTAGGCCCGCTTCTGAACACATGTACACATTGTAGATCTGCTCATTGTTTAGCAGTGTGTTATATGCGTCATGTATTGGTTAGATCTTTGAAGTGTTCAATGCATAGCTATGGATAGGCAGAGGCTGTAAGATTACAGTACAATTTGGCCAAGAGAATGCAAAGCGTTTTTGATCTGGGCAAGCACACTACACTGTGTTGCCTTTGAGCATTGTAGGTAAATGGGAAAGATCGTAACAGAGCAAGGCACTCTGTTACACTACTGATGTGATCTGATAGGTATGTGTCCATTTACAATTAACTTACTAGTATACCTTTTTATTCGCGTCAACAATTCAGTATAGAGATAATCGTAAATTTTTTGTATATTCTCTTTCTCGCTCTTTTTTTTTTTTTTATTATCTAGCACTCACATGCGCGTTCTCTCTCTCTTTCTTCTTTATTCACGCACATTATCACAGCACTCATGTTGTCTACTCTCTCTCTCTCTCTCAAACTACTGCCAATGCTGTTGCTCTTTGATTTGTTTATGTAGACCTACTATGTCTTATATTATTGATTTATTGATGCTCTTTTCCAGGTTTTTTTCATCCTGGGCACACAATGTAGGTTAGCAACAGCAAGTTTGAAAAATGGCTTTTAGCTAATAACTTCTACTATCTGAACAGTAAGTAACGCTCTCTCTCTCTCTGTCTCTCAATCATTCACACACACACACACACACATATATCCAAAAGACTCTTGGCTGTATGATAATTTAAGATAAACATTTGCGAATAAATGGAGAAACTGTGTTCTTCTACAGTCAGTCGAACATCAGTTAGAATGAAAACATTTTTCAATGAGTGTGTAGAGGGAAATGTTGAAATTACAGCTATTAATATTAAAGTGAATAAGGTTATTAAAGTGAAAGAGGTTAACGAGTGAGGACATACCTATCAAAGGAAAATTGAACCTGAAACTATTGTGATGTATTGGTATAATATGCGTGTGATAATGGTGTTCGTTCGTTCCTTGGTTTAACATCTTTTCACTATGAGTGATATTAGACGGTTGATAATGGTGTGTTTGCGAGTGTGTGTGTGTGTGAGAGAGCGCGCCTGCGGCACGTGTATGTGAAGACATGTAGTTGTATTCATTATGTCATTTTGCTTTCCTTTATTCTTTCCAATTAGCAGTTCCTTAGATTTATTCTGATTTCTTTTTTTATTGTCTGTTGTAACATGTGAAGGTTGATAATATTCTGATCTAATACCGTAAAGTGAAACGAGTTCACGTTTGACATGGACCATTTACTCCCTGCAAATGAAATCATTATCTGTTGTATTGTATATTTCATTTTAAATGTATAAATCCCGAAATTAATAAAAGAATAGGTTTAGTGAAACAGTATTTGATTAATATGCGTCGTGTGCGATTGATGTTGGTTTTGTTGTTGTTTTGCATCATATATTTGTGTTTTTTTTTAATTTTTGTTTGTTTTAAAGGGTGATGGGAGTTATCCAACTTTTGTAATTTTGGACTTGCCAAGCGCATTCACAGTCTTGACATTCAGGAAGATTGAGTCACTTAAGAATCATGATAACAGTAAGTGAAAACTCAACATCACCACAAGTTTACAAATGTGTCATGTTTAATACCAAAGTAATAGCAATAAAAGCTAGATAAAGTTAGCAATAACTGCTCTTCATCCAGAGTTATCATTTTAGTGTCAAAAGCACGACCAAGCACTGGACATGCAACACTGAAACTTTTCATCTGGAATCGTTAAGACACTGTAAATTGTAATATGTGTGTGTGTCTGTACGTGCGTGCGTGTGTGTGTGTGTGTGTGTAAATTATCAACGATCGGTAGTTATAAGCCAAAAGGGATAGCAAATTACAAAGCAAGCAGACCAATACATAATCATCTGATTACGCAAACAAGAAAGTTAAAGTTATCAATAATGGCAGTATCGGACCAAGCTCCATATAATCAACTGTAACTACAAAATGAGAAAGAAATTAGAATGATCAAACCGTACTAACCTTTTTGTGACCAAAAACCCGTTTCACTGTTTAATGATTGTTGCCCTCACACTGGGCATGTTGGTAAACACACACAGAAACGTTTTTCGTTTTGTTTTGTTTTATTGTATCGTTATATCAGAATGATAAACAAGAATTCATCACCAAGAAATCAGTGGTGACCCATTTTATTTGAATAGTCTTCATGACCCCAAAATGGAGTCGTATGCAAACCAAGTTACAAATTGGGAGGCTCGTTGATCAGCTGCGATTCCACAGAACAAAATTACCAGTAAACAGCTGATATGGGGTAGTGGGAGGGGAGTCTTCAGTCATGTCCATAAACTGACGATATGGAATTGGTAAAAACTTCTCCTGTGTTGGATGGACATGTCTAGTGCGGTTTTGGCCCTTCCGTGCCCATATCATTAATATCATGGTATGTCTGATCGGTTAATAGCTGATACGAATTTAGCCTTTGTACGTACACAAACAGTCATTATGGAATTGGCTGAAGTATACTTTTATTTGGGGGGTGGTTGGGGGGTGGGTGAGTTTGGTAACAGTGACCTCAAAATAGGGTCAGAGTGGGTCATTTAATCTTAGACGCTTGCGACGAATTTCTGACCCAAGTAGAGTTGAAAGTCTGTCCATAAAGTGCTGAAAATCCTTTGCCACATATTTTACATAAACAACAAGTCTTCTAACGGCAGTGTAAAATAAGGCACTTTTTTGACAGTGAAGAAAAAGAACAAGAACGAAACGGTGCAGAAAGGGAAGGCCTTTATTCAGTTGTTCAACTGTAACGACATGCAAGAAAGACCTAAGATGGTGAAACAATACAAACGTATTAAATAATTCGTTTTGACAACAACCTGTCACCGTAGAGTAGTTAGCACAACGGACTACAGACTGGAAGGCTGTGGGGTCGAATCCCCATCACTTCTTTAAAAAAAAATTGAGAGATTTTTCGGCTTGTACCCAGAGACGAGCATGCTATGGACTCATTGGGAAGATGGGACCACACAGTCGAATTTCATCCACATCATGGATGCATCACTGAGGTTGTTGCTCGTATCTTCTGAGCAACACACATGTGTCTATTTCTCGAGCCTGGTTGACACCAGGTTATATTGTGATAGTACGCATTAAAACTGCAACCTGGAATGTAAGGACCACAAAGGGTAAACTTGGAAAATGTTAAGATGGAGATGGAAAGGCTTAACATCAATATTTCAGGACTAGGGGAAGTGAGATGGAAGGGGGCAGGCATGATAACATCAGGCAAGCATACAATTATATGTTCTGGTGGAAACACACATGAAAGAGGAAAGGCATCATAATGGAATGGGACAAGTCAAAGTCTATCAAAGGATACTGGGCCGAGTCAGACCGAGTTTTATTAGTTGGATGGCAAGCCATTTTATATCAACATCATCCAAGTATATGCACAACATCCACAAGTACTCAGGAAGAAATTGACAACTTCTATGGAGTATTAGAGACGGCCAAGGCTCAATGCAGATCACAGGATAGTACAGTAATAATGGGAGATTTTAATGCTAAAGTGGGAGAGGAGAGAGTGAATGACATAGTTGGACCTCATGGCCTTTACACATGGAATGAAAGAGGACAGAAACTTGTTGAATAAGTTCATACCAAAAAACAAAAACAAAACAAACAACAACAAAAACCCACCTGGTTTGAGCAGCCTGACAGAAGAAAATAGACATAATACAAAACAATCAAATTGATTACATCCTTATAAATAAAAGATTTAGACATTCTTTACTGATAGCAAAAACACTACCAGGCGCAGACAACAATAGTGACCAGAATCCTGTAATGGGAATATTTAGGCTGAAACTGAAGAAAAGAAAACGGACCAAAAGTAACATCAAACTAAATCTTGGACTCTAAAAACAGATGAACCAACTCGTGAAAAAATTAACATGCATGTTCAAAACAAATTCAGTGCTCTGGGGACGTTTGTGACAGCGAGGAACAATGGACAAAGTTGAGAAACTCGATAAATGAAACTTGTGAAGAAATCTCTAGAGTTGAAAGAAAAGCAAAAAAGAACTGGATGACAAAAGAAATTATAGGCTTGATGGAAGAACGGAGGAAGAAGGCAAAAGGAAAAGAGAAAGAATATAAAAAGAAAAACAAGGAAATCAGGAACAGATGCAATGAAGCTAAGGAAGCATGGCTGGAAACAAAGTGCAAGGAAGTAGAAGACCGACACAAAACAGATCCACAGTGTATGTACAGACACACTGAAGAAATTGCCCACAAGATAAAGACGTGCAATACCATCTGGTTGCTTAAAATAAAAAAAATGGTACAACTATTATGGAAAAAGACAAAATATTAGATAGATGGGGAGAGTACATTTAAGACTTTAATGATGACAGAAATGAAGAACATATTGATGAAAAGAACATTGAAGGACCACCCATAATGAAAGATGAAGTTAGAGCAGCATTGAAAAAGATGAAATCGGGAAAAGCCCCAGGACCAGACAATACTACTACAGAAATGATTGAGGCCCTAGAAGAATTTGGTATTGAAAAAATAACGGTCATCCTAAATGAAATTTATGACACCGGAAAAAACAACAACTAAAGATATGTCAAAATCAATTTTCATTTGCACTTCCAAAGAAAGCAGGGGCTATAGAATGCGAACTCCATTGTACAATTAGCTTGATGAGTCATGTAACAAAAATTCTTTTTAAAATAATCACGATGAGGACATAGAACAGAATCAAAAGAGAAACAGCAGAAGAACAGTGTGGATTTGTGGAAGGGAAAGGAATTATTAATGCCATATAGGTTCGAAGAACTATCATAGAGAGGTCAGCCGAGTTGAATAACGATTTGTATTAATGCTTTGTTGATTATACCAAGGCTTTCGATCGGGTAAGACATGAAGAATTGATTACCAACTAGAGAGCCTCAATGTTGACGGAAAAAAAATCTAAGAATAATCAGAAATATGTATTTGGAACAAGCAGCAGCAATAAGAATAGAAAACGGTGTAAGCTCTTTCCTAAATATCAAAAAATGGGCTTGGCAGGGTTGTGTTCTGTCACCAGATTTGTTTTCACTTTACAGCGAAACCATCATGAGGAATCTAGAAAAATGCCTTGGAATAAAGGTTGGAGGAAAAATGTTTAACAATCATTGTTATGCAGATGACACCGTTCAAATTCCAGTAAATGAGTAAGACCTACAAACTCTTGTGAATATAACAGAAATAGAAAGCAAAAACATAGGGTTGGAGCTAAAAGGAAGAAGACTGCAGAAACGCAAATCGGTAGAAAACAAGAAATCTCCTCATACAAAATAACAGCAAATGGCACAACATTGAGACAAATTGATAAGTTTAAATATCTGGGAGCGGTCATCTCACCAGATGGCAGATGCACATTAGAAATAGCCAGCAGAATCCGTCAAAGTAAAACAGCATTCAAGAGGATGAAAAACGTTCTTGCCAGCAGGTGCCTATTGACCGACATCAGGAAGATTGTTCTCGAGTGATATATAGTACTGATGCTGTTGTACGGTTGTGAGACATGGACAATCAACACGAAAAGTCAGAACAAAATTAAGGCAACTGAAATGTGGTTTCTGGGAAGAATGTTGAGAGTTCCATGGACAGCAAAGAAAACAAACGACTTTTTGGGTGTGATAGTTTTGTACAGATTTTGAAATGATTTAGATATTTTCCCATTCCTTTGTCCCTTTGAGTTCTGTCAGTTGACACACATGCTGAATGGTGGTTAGTCTTGAAGGAAGCAGACACAAGAAGATCATTAATAAAGAAGATTAGGAAAAGACAAACAACATTATATGACATTTTATGAGGAAAGAGAAACACCTGGTCACAACAGGAAATACAGCACCAGGTAGATCCAGGGAGAAAATATCGGACAGACTTGCAGGGTGGCTGAGGACAGAGGGAGGTAGTATACTGCAGCGACAAGGGACAGATTCGTATGGAGGGCCATGATCGCCAATGCCATCCGGCAGGGTACATAATGATGATGAGTAAACGTAGAGTGCAGCCCCTTCACGCAGTCTCCGTCCTAGATGGAACTCCATAGCATCATGACTATCATCATCATCTCGTCATCACCGTCTCATCGTAAAGAAAATGTGCCAGTTTATGCGACCATTAAGATGGCATAGAAAATGAAACAAAAACAACAACAAAATCGCTCAGACAACTGACTAGGGAAAAGCCACCGACACAAGGCCAATAATCGCTAGACAGCGAAACAAAAATGTGCTCATCACCGTTTCGTCAACATCAATTCTGCTTGGGCCTAGATCTGATTTTGACGTTAAAAACAAGCCACGCCAAGTTTTAACTGTTTGTTTCCCTTTGGACTTAACGAGAACCTAAATTCGGAGAGGGGAATGTGAAAGTCTTCGTATTTTAATGAAAAACTGGGTCATGCTCATTCAAACTTGGATGTTGGCGACAGAACTTTATCACCTAGTTTGGTTTTAAACAGAAAACCTGCCCGGAAACCTTAGCTGACATCAATTTTTGTTTATTGTTAGACATCTGCACAAACTCTCGTCTCGCTCTCAATGTGTTGATGTGAATCTTAAGGAAAAGTGTATGCGTGGGTGTTGGGGTGAGTGAAGAAACAAGTAACAAATTCAAAAACAAAAATTGGGGGGAGCCTGGGCCAGAACTAGAAACGGTGTATGCCAACGCCTTGTAGGAATACTTATCCATTTCGGTATGGAAGCAGGTGTTTTCCAGCCCACACATCCCGACTGATGACTCCTCCACAGGACTACATAGCATTGGCCTAGAGCATTCCTAGAGCCACATGTGTGAATACTTGACAAGGACTTAGGAAGAAGAGCATAAACCGGATCTGTTACACGTATTTCATCACTGTCACCAGTGGTCAGCCAGCACGCACAGCCATGCAAAAATTAATACATTCCAGTGCAGAAACATCAGAAACTTATTCATATAGGATGAATGAAAAAGATATTTTCTTTAGTGCACATTAGTCTGAAGTAGGACTGTCTACCGAAATGAAATAGCTGCAAATAATTTGTTGGGGGTGAAGAAATATGTATTACCCGTTCACGGCAAAAGGAGACGAAACCAAAAGTAGGTCGAGATAGGGAGGCTAAACCGTACCAAGAAATTTGCAAAGAGTGCATTTATATCTTAATCACGACCTTTTACACTTCATTATGCAAGCATTTATAATTTTCCGAGGCAATATGTTGAAATAGTTAAGCTTTGATTTTGTAGGTATTGTTGTGATTGGTGTTTTTAACGAAATATACCGATACGGCTAAGTATACCGATAAGGCGTTAACAGGCGTGCCTTGTTATACACGGTTTGTATGAACACGAATCACTTTTACGTCTTCTTAAAAACTACATACCAATAAGATCAAAATGAAGGAAATTTGAGGAAAAATACAATTCACAATGAAAATAAAGAATTACAAAGAGGAACAGGAAACATACATAATGATTAATAATATAAATGATTACAACTATGGGACCAGGCCCAGGCAAAGAAACAGTGAAGTAGACGCGATGACGACAGCCATGTCGTTGACCACAGATCCAGCAGAGTTCTTTTCCTTGACGACTTGAACGTTGGCCACATAACCAATGGGCATGGATTTTACCATGACGTAGAAGGCGTTAAACTGCTTCACCACAGTGGCCCTGGAGTGAGAGGAAGACAGACATCGAATTTGAATTTGTTCATGAGAGATTTTTCAAACTCAGACAATTCTAAAATGCGCTCAGCCCAAATTTGCCAACAGTTATCTGGCAGACTCCTTAAACCCACGCAAAATTCTCGTGATTTGATGTCCTGAGTTCAATCCTACTCTACAGTATGCATCTGATTTGTTGGCTGCCCCACATTGTTCCAAGTAAGGTTGTTAGGGCTTGTAACTTCTTTACCCAGCCCATCCCCTCCTTCCCTCACGTTCCAAGACTTTGCAAACGCATTGGGTACAGCACGGGTACAGGAAATATGCCAGGTAGTTACGGTCAGATCACGTATGTGACCCATCAACACAAAATTTGTGCTAACTCGATTTGGGGGCGATTTGTGTTTTGTGCAAATTTTGAAATCCACAGACTTTTTTTTACCATTTCGATACAAAATTGAATGTCACGAACAAGCAATGTGGAAACTGTCGCCGTGTGAAATTACATACCCCTGGACAGAAGTTTGGGGACAAAAAACCAGCTTCAAGAGTTGTCGCACACTAGTACGTCACTTGTATTCTTAGCATCCCCGATTTCATTCCGTAGTAAGGTTACTGTTATTTTTGGATGATCTGCACAACACGAGAAAGTCAAGACAAAGACAAGTCCAGCGATGTGCAAGGGTTACACTGCGTCTTTATTCAAATGCAATCCGATGAGAAAAAAATACATGTTGACCGAATAGATCGAACAAAATCTTCATTTTAAATATTCTAATGACACTTTTAAGCTAAATTTATAAACTGATCGAAAGTTTGGTGTTTGAGGAGTGCATTTTTTGAAAAATGAAAATCACTCAGTTCACCCTTGCCGTCCACTTTTGCCTCAACTACCGTCACTCTGCCTCCATGACTTAGCACTGTTATCGAGCTGATGGATCACACATGAAATTGTCTGAATGCCATGAATCCTTCTGGATCAAACTCCAAGCTCTGCTTTTGAGACAGAGTTATTAAAACTTACAAAGATAATGATGATAATAACAACAAACATTTAAATAGCGTTTTCCAAAGACCTAAGAGCTTTACAACAGAAATGGGCACGAAAATACAGATGAGACTGATCATTTTATAGTGTACATACAGCTTTAAGTTTAAGCCATACAAAACCTTACGACTTCACAAACATAGTCACGATTTTTTTCATCAGATGTCAGTGTGTGTGTGGGTGGGTGGGTGGGTACTTGTGTGAAGAATTTCCCAATACTGGGCCTATAGTCAGAAGAAGACAGACAAGTAGTAATCACCAATAACGAAATGACCACTAGTTAGAGCTGACAAGGAAAAAAAATACACTACAACAACACAAGCCATAGATAACATCACAGCCAATGACACCTGAACAATACAAACTATAGCTGTCACCACAACATTAGCAATGAGCAACTTGAAACAAACATGAATAATGAATAACACTCCAATACAATCTGTGAATAACACCATGCGGGCTGGTTGGTTCTTGTGATAGAGCTGTGTACTTAGGATTTGAAGCTTGTGAAGAAATCCCTAAAGTAGATAGAAAAGAAAACAAAAAAAAACAACAAAAAAACAAACAAAAAACTGGATGACAAAAGAAATTTTAGGTTTGATGGAGGAACGGAGGAAGGCAAAGAGAAACGAGGAGATATACAGGAAGATAAACAAAGAAATCAGGAATAGGTGCAAAGAATCTAAGGAACCTTGGCTGAAAATAATATGCAAAGAAATAGAAGACCGACACAAAACGAATCCTTAGAGTATGTACAGACGAACTGAAGAAATTGTCCACAGGAAAAATACATGCACATCAACTGGTTGCTTAAAATCGAAAGATGGTACGCTTATCATGGAAAAAGACAAAATACTGGACAGATGGGGAGAGTACATTAAAGACCATTTTGAAGATGACAGAAACGAAGAACACATAAGAAAGAACGTTGAAGGACCACCCATAATGAAAGATGAAGTTAGAGCAGTACTGAAAAAGACGAAAGCAGGAAACGCCCCAGGACCAGACAACAATACTACAGAAATGATTGAAGCCCTGGAGGAATTTGGTATTGAAAAAATAACAGTCCTCCTAAATGAAATTTATGGCACTGGAAAAATCCCCAAAGATATGTCAAAGTCAATTTTCTTTGCACTTCCAAAGAAGACAGGGGCTATAGAATGCGAACTCCATCGCACAATCAATTTGATGAGTCATGTAACAAAAATCCTGTTAAGAATAATCATGATGAGGACAAGGAATAGAATCAAAAGAGAAATAGTAAAAGAACAGTGTGGTTTCGTCGAAGGGAAATGAACTATTAATGCCATATACATCCTAAGAACTATCATAGAGAGGTCAATCGAGATGAATAAGGATTTATTTATGCTTTGTTGATTATACCAAGGCTTTCGATCGGGTAAGACATGAAGAATTGATCAACCAACTAGAAAGACTCAATATTGATGGAAAAGATCTACGAATAATCAGAAATATGTATTGGGAACAAACAGCTGCACTGAGAATAGAAAACGATATAAACTCTTTCCAAAACATCAAAAGAAGAGTCAGACAAGGTTGTGTTTTGTCACCAGATCTGTTTTCACATTACAGCGAAAACATCATGAGAACCCTAGGGGAAGACCCTGGATTAAAGGTTGGAGGAAAAATGATAAACAACATTCGATACACAGATGACACCGTGCTAATTACAGAAAATGAAAGGGACCTACAAAACCTTGTGAATATACTAGAAATAGAAAGGAAAGGTAAGGGGTTGCAAATAAACAGCAGGAAGACTGAAGTCATGATGATCAGTGAAAAACAAGAAATCCCCTCATGCAAAATAACAGCAAACGGCACACCTTGAGACAGGTTGAGAAGTTTAAATACCTGGGAACGATCATTTCACCAGACGGCAGATGCGCATCAGAAATAGCCAGCAGAATCGGCCAAGCCAAAACAGCATTCAAGAAGATGAAAAGCATTCTTACCAACAAATGCCTATCAAGTAACATCAGGAAGAGATTTCTTGAATGTTATATAGAACCAATACTGTTATACGGTTGTGAAGCGTGGACAGTCAACAAGCAAAACCAGAACAAGATTGAGGCAGCCGAGATGTGGTTTCTAAGAAGAATGCTGAGAGTTCCATGGACAGCAAAGAAAACAAACGAGACAGTCTTGATGGAGGCAGACACAAGATCATTCGTAAGGAAGATTAGGAAAAGACAGGCAACATTTATAGGCCATTTTATGAGGAAAGGGAATTGGAGCACCTGGTCACAACGGGAAAGCTGGAGGGAAAGAGAGTATCGAGTAGACCCAGGGAGAAGATATTGGACGGACTTGCAGTTGCAGAGTGGCTGAAGACAAAGAGGGTGGAAGAGGTGCTTGAGGCAACAAGAGATAGAGACAGATGGAAGTCCATGATCGCCAACGCCACGTGGCAAGGCACCTGATGATGATGATGATGACTCAAGATTTGATATCTCGAGATCAGCCCCAAGCCTGCAACATTGAAAACTAGCCTGTTCCATTCGATACCGACCTTAATGTCACCATCATTTTGGTGGTGTCAGTTTAGTCAACAGCAAAAAGTGATACCACGTCAACACAGGAACAAGACCAATGCAAGGGTCCACCTCAGCTGAGACAGTCAGTGATCTATCACACAGTCATTGAACACCACCACACCATGCAGATAACAAATAACCCCACTATTATCAAGCAAGATGCTGCACACATGTCAATGAACCATGAAGACAGCAGCAAATGTCTGCCTACGGAAGCAATAAATATTTGCCCACGAACATGATCAATATTGCATTTGATCAGGAATCTAGATCTATTGAAGGAATTGACACCAACATTACTAACAAGAGTGACGATGCTCCCAAATTGTAGACAAAATACAGGTTACCACATCAAGTACAGGGAAAAATACAAAGGCAAAAACACTGAACCAGAAAATATATAGGCTACACCAGGTACTGATACAAATAGTAAACACACACACACCGAGTCCTCAAAGTACAGACTTCACAGAAGCTTCGTGTCACGCAAGAACAATACAGCAGGGGTCTTCAGGACTTCACTGCTACAAACTGACAACTTGTAAAGTCCAAGTACTATAAGACAAGTAAAAACATTTAAAAGGAATGTCAAACACTAGCAAAGTACCAACAACTGTACTCAACAAAGCCAATCTATTCACTACCCACCATCCACAATCCAAAGCATTCCTACCACCATGAACAATGGACGATACACTCCATATATCCCTTCACATGATCTGCTAAGTGAATTTCTTATCAACTGTAACACCTCTGTTAACACAAAGCTCAAAGATACTAGAAAAGAATAAGAACGCATATTCAGCACAAGACAAGACAGGGGCAAATTTTCGGCCAACTTATTCTTCTTTCATGTTTTTTCTGGTTCCTGTTTGCTTGAACGCGGACAGTCACACTTGTTTTGGATTTCGTATTACTCTGTCTTATTCTTCTTTCGTGTTTTTTCTAGTTCCTGTTTGCTTGAACGCGGGTAGTCACACTTGTTTTGGATTTCGTTTTACTCTAAGTCTTATTCTTCTTTCATGTTTTTTTCTTGTTCCTGTTTGCTTGAACGCGGGCAGTCACACTTGTTTTGGATTTCGTTTTACTCTAAGTCTTATTCTTCTTTCGTGTTTTTTCTGGTTCCTGTTTGCTTGAACGCCGGCAGTCACACTTGTTTTGGATTTCAAAGATACTGTCAACAACCTACAAGTCATGCCAAATAACTTAACTGACATAGAAAACAGCCACAGCGAAAACCAGACGACAGGATTCACAAAACAGCATGCACCAAAAGAAAGCCTTCTTCCCTCATCGACCCTCCGCCTTCTGACATTTGCACACACTTGATTCCAGGTGACTCAAATATCAAGAATATCAACAGGAGACGCTTGGACAATCCAGTCACTCAAACACCTTTCCCAACGTAAAACAAGTCGTTAGCATGAACGACTAAGCAATAAAACAACCAACTGTTCTGACCACCGGTACTGCCTGTGAGCAACTCATTACACAGACCGCATCTGCTTTCCTAATACTCATATTGCCGTAACAGCCATTCTCCCTCAAAAGTAAAACAAGAAAAATGAGTAAACTATGCAACTCAGCAGCACATTTAAACCCGCAAATTCCAACTTCTTCACTGAACTTCACTCACTGCTCCCCCACGGAGATGCCGGGGGCTCTTTCTGTACAAATGGTATCCCCACCTTCTGGAAATTCTGTGCTAGAAGTTTCCTCTTTTCTGTTACTCTGTTTCTGCCTTGTTCCTTTGCTTTCTGTCATTTCTTCCTATCATTTTCTGTCTTGCTGGTCGATTTACGCGTATGTGTTCGATAAAGTCTTACGTATTTTTTCTTAGGATTGATAATTGGGTACATGTATCAAATGTATTTTTGGCTCTAGGGAGACGAGATATGCGGAAGCAATTTTAGGTACTTTACGCCCGTTTTTATGTATGTTTTAGTGTCCTTAGTTATGTTTAAGTTTGTATTCAGGTGTTTTTTAAATCCCCTGTGCGATAAATTGGACGGAATGGTCAATGGCAGGGGCATTTCCTTAGATTACGTGCGCGAATACATAGATATGTGTACTTAATTTTCTTTTCTTTTTTTTTTCCTTGAAGTTTTGTATGTTTTGAAGCGGTTACAACCCTGATGTGGCTCTACGCAGTTGGCTGGACTTTAAACAACAACAATAACTCACTTTGGCTGGAAGACGAGGAACACGGCAATCAAGACCAACAGAAACCCACTGATAATGTTTATCTTTCCAGCAAGGGTCTGTCATCTACATTAGAGACATCAGGAGCTTCTTATACTAGGACAGCACCAAATAAACCAGTTACGGAAAAGCACTGACACATAGCACAACTTCATCAACTTCACCTGTCAGTGTCTCACAATGCCGAAAACAACAGCAAAATTAGTGTTAGCTACCCTCCCCGCAAAAAAAACAAAAACAAAAACAAAAAAACATCTGCCACAATGCCAAACACAACAGCAAAATGAGTGTCAGCTACTAACCCCCTCCCTCTTCCCCCCCCCCCCCAAAAAAAAAAGCCACATAGCGACACTCTTGGTCTAGAACAGAGGAGAACAAACGCTCTCGAAACAATACAAACGAATGCACATTCAACCACTTTGATCACAAATCTCTTCCAACCAACCCTATGTAACAGCGATAAAGCAGTTCCCAAAGGAGAATTAACAATCGCCTCTAGACAATTTTTGCAGATTCTCACCATGGTTCAACATATTCCATCGTCCCATGTTTTATCTCCCTGTGTTTCATTAGTCCAATTTCCCAAGTCCAGTCATTTTGCCTGCAAAATACTATGCTTCTTAACACTCGCTTTAGTTCATGTTTTGTCAGTGTCTGTTTTTACTTGATTGAAAGTTTCTGTTCTTTACCTCTAAAATGCAAGTTTTGGAGAACTGATGTACTGGGAGATAGAAAGCCATGTTTTCTAATGAGGCAATTTTTATTTTTCTGTTCATTTTTGGAGCTTTGCAGTTTTCTTATCCAAATCAGTTCTAACGAATGCATATATTTTCTTTTAATCTGAAAATACATGCATTTGTTAGAACTTATTTCTTTTAATGCTGGTTTTTCTATCAATGTTATTTTTCTTGTTCCACACAAAGGGAACTGTCGGTTTTTGCAATGTATCTAATAGTAATAGGTTGTCTGATGGGTATGGTAATATCATCCATAGATGAATTTTAAAGAAAGTATATATGTGATTTTAAAACTGCAATTCTACCAAGTGGTATAATCTGTTGTTCTTTTTTTAATTTTTTTTTAATCTATTTTGTGTATAATGCTTTCATTTCTCAATTTTTTCTTGAACATTCGGTATTTCACAATCTTGTAAATCACTGGCAAGCCATATTTCCAAAATCTTTAATTTATGTGGATTCTGTAATGCGGATTCCATTCCACTGTGCATATGTTGCATGTGCTTAATTGGCGAATTCCATTTGATGCCGGGTCATATAGCACTATATTTGTCCCTGCATTTAGTAGAAGTTCCGACTTTCTCCAAAAAATATCAATTGTAT
This sequence comes from Monoplex corrugatus, assembly GCA_030674185.1. NCBI lineage: Eukaryota > Metazoa > Mollusca > Gastropoda > Littorinimorpha > Ranellidae > Monoplex > Monoplex corrugatus. Next base: position 29,922,366 of record CM060313.1, on the reverse strand, counting down.
TTATTGCCTCTTCAAGTGATCGTTCCTTGCCATTTAGTGCAAGTTAGGTATCATCGGTGTACTAAGAAACACTATATTCAGTTTTCTGTATTACCATGTCTTTAATATATTTTTTTCATCATTAAAGCCAGGAAGTCTAGAATAAGATGAAAAGATACGGTAATACTGGATCACCTTTCCTGCAGCTTCTTTGATAAGGGAACCATTCAGATACCTAGCCATTAACACAAACTGATGATTTCATTATTTTGTAAAACACCCTAATCCATTGACTAAACTCTAACCCAAACACAAAGACCTCGAGTACTTTAAACATAAAGTCCCAGTCGACTGCGTCAAACACACTTGTTCAAAATCTAATTGCAAAAGAAGTTCAGGAAGGTCTTTACTGTCAAACGAGCGTTTTCACCACTAAATTTGCCAGCAACAAAGTCGGTTTCGTTTATGTTTACGCTGCGTAGATTTCCTCAGTTCCAAGTTAATTTCTCTCCAAATATTCATTGAATCTAATTAGTCCATCATCATTTTGCGCTTTAACAGTTTTATAATGTTTTTAATTATCGTAGTCCAAGCTGAAGTCCTAATGGACGATATTGTTCACATATCAAATACTAAGCAGGGCTATTTATCCCAAAGACACTCCACATATTCAGGAAACAACCTTTATCTTCCATTATCAAACTTAGACTGATTTAAAGCAAGCATCTCCTTTTTTGTAGTAAGAAACTCTTGGGACAGCCGGACAGCAGAAGGTCCTCAGAGGAGAAACCACCGTCAAGCAATGTTTCGGCCCTTGACTTCTGAAGCTCTCAGGGGTCCAGACTGCATCCAGGTCATGACTCCTGGAAGCCCTTCTGCTCTCACCATTTTTTTCTTTATCCTTTGCCTGAAATCGAACCTGCACATCCAAGAGTCAGGTGTCTGAAGGCAATGTCACCCTTGTGACGGATGTTTTAACCATTTGGCTATCAGTCACCAGCAACAAAAAGGGGAATTTTAAGCCTTATGAAGTTCATTTTTGTTCCTCCTGGTCCAGATCCAACTGGAGCTCTCTTTCGCTGCTTTTGCCATTGCCTGGTCCTCTCTCTTCCACAAATTTCGAGAGCTTCTTCCTGAGATCACAGGCTGATGTGCATATCAACCCCCTGCTCCAACATTTATGGCGAGGACTTTGGCTTTCAAGCCAAATGTCCTCAAGTTGCTGGCTAAACTGGCATACTTTTCAGTCTTGTAGATATGGAGGAGACAAGCAACATTTGTAGGCTATTTTAAGAGGAGGAGGGAATTGGAGCACCTGGTCACGACGGGAAAGCTGGAGGGGAAGAGAGCACCAGGTAGACCCAGGGAGAAGATACTAGACGGACTAGCAGAGTGGCTAAGGACAAAGAGGGTGGAAGAGATGCACGAGGCAACAAGAGATAGAGACAGATGGAAGTCCATGATCGCCAACGCCATGTGGCAAGGCACCTAATGATGATGATGAGATATGGGCTTCCTCCATTCTACTTTCATGTGGTACAGTGAGCTCGGTCAGAATCACTTGTTTAAACGAATGAGAGCGGAGAACTACGTCCGGTTTCATGCCACTCTGGTTGATGATTTCTGGAAGTTTTTTCCATTGTGGGAGATCTGTTGTGCACTCCCAAGCGTCTGCTTCATTTCTGGTACGTATCTCTGGATTAATAATAATAATAATAAGTACAGCAATAACAAACAACAATAATAAAAAATGATAATGATAACAGTAATAACATTATTATTATGATTATCATTAGTATTATTGTTGCTGTTGTTATCGTCATTATTATTAGTGTTGTTACTATAACTACTACTACCACTATAACTACTACTAGTACTACAATAATAATAAAAGTGATAATAAATATATAGCGCTACATCCCGAGAAGTAAGCTTAGTACATGTAAACATGTCAACAATAGATCACTGATCAAAGGAAGATATGACAGAACAAGAAAAGAAAACAATATTGTTCACATATGATATGAGAACACTTCCATATGAACGCGTGCGCACACAAGACAGCCACACACACACACACACACAGATTGATATATAAGCACGTACGCACGTGCATAAACAAACATAATCACAGAGACTAATGCAAGCAAACGCACATACACTGACGCAGGCTTACAAACTAATAGATGAAACATACACAAACAGCATGATCTCACACAGCTAATCGTACGAGTACAATACAGCTAGAGGGAGGTGAAGAAAAAGAGGTAAGAGTAAATTACGGACAGGAGAGAGGAAAGGAGAAATACTATCGTTTGAGAAGAATAGTTGAAGAAATGGAGTTTTTAGAGCTCTCTTGGAAGCGGTCAAAGAAATACACATTGCCCACCAATATCAAATCATGCACATCACTGAACAGCTTTAAATGAAAACTTCACAGTTAATCTTTTCTTCATATAATGCAAAGAATGACTGTAAATGAAAACACATTTCTAGATCTACACACACTGTGCCAGTAAATTCTCTAATCAGCCTATTTGCTATACTTGGGTCTTCTTACCCTTTTATCTTTCTACATTAAACACACACCACACACACACACACACACACACACACACACACACACACACCCACACACACACACACACACACACACACACACACATTATATATATATACTACACGTCATTATTGAAGGGCCAGGAACGTTTTTGAGTCAATTTTTGAAAGGAGAAATAACCTATTTTCTCTTACTCTTTTCTCCAATTCGTTGCCGTAACTGAATGGATAAGAGCTCAGACAACATTGCAGTTTCCTTTTGGCACGTGTTTGGGGATTTGCCGATTTGCAATGGGCGGCCCAAGGAAGACAATTTCCACACGAAATTGTCGAATCTTCAGCAGGGTCTCTCTGACGACGCAGGCAAGGTAGCGACAAAATTCGCTTTGCACGTGCAAGGCAAGCCCTTTTTGAACACTACTCCAGCCAAAGTTGCCCGCAGACGAGGATAAAAAGGACCCGTTCTTGGTTCGTTTTAACCATGCTTGCAAGACGACGGATGACGGATGAGCAGCGGGGGAGAGCCCTCGCTCTGCTTGATGAAGGCCTAGCGCAGCGGGAAGTTGCTAGACGACTTAAAGTGTCGCATTCCACAATCCAGACACTGCTGGAGCGCTTCAATGAGACTGGAGCAGTCCAGGAAAGGCGTCACACGGGTCGACCCAGAGTAACGACAAGACAGCAAGACCGCTACCTTGCCCTCTCCGTCCTGAGGGAAAGGGCATCCACTGCGGTGACCTTGAGGGGTCAGCTGAGGGACGCAACAGGTGCTAACATCAGCTGCAGCACGGTGAGAAAACGGCTACATGAGGCAAACTTGAGGTCACGGAGACCGGCCGTCCGACCCGTGCTGTCACCGGTCAACAGAGTGCGCCGCATGACCTGGGCCAGGGAGCACGTGACCTGGACAAGGCAACAGTGGGCCCGGGTCTTGTTTTCGGATGAGTCCAGGTTCACCCTGACCTTTAACGATGGCCGGGCTCGGGTGTGGCGACGTCAAGGGGAGAGGTTCGCTGACGCCACTGTCCAAGAGCATAACCGGTACGGCGGCGGGTCGGTGATGGTGTGGGGTGGCATGAGCCGTGGTACCCGGACCCCCCTGCTCCCCATTGACGGCATCCTGAACGGGGTCCGGTACCGGGACGAGGTTCTGGTGGCCGTGGCACTGCCTGCGCTTGTGGACCTTGGTCAAGGCGCCATCTTCCAGGACGACAATGCACCTGCGCATCGAGCACGCCTTGTGACCGACTTCCTGGAGCAGCATGAAGTCGTCCGTATGGCCTGGCCAGCGTGCTCACCTGACCTGAACCCAATTGAACACCTCTGGGATGTGCTCGGGAGGCGCATCAGGGACAACCACCCCCCACCGGGCACCCTGGCCAGGCTGGTCGACATCCTGCAGATCGAGTGGGCGGCCATCCCTCAGGACACACTCCGTACCCTTGTGGGGTCGATGCATCGGCGCTGTGAAGCATGCATCCAGGCTCAGGGCGGACACACGCGATATTGAAAACAGATTGGCCAAATCTGACACTTTCTGTTTTTTGAAAAGGGGGGGATGTTCCTTTAAATGCATATGCTGTTCACTAATGGGTCATTGTGCTAATTTCTTTTTCCAAAACAGGTGTGGAAATGATGAAATAAAACATAGAATCAATTCTAAACATTGTCAATTATTTCAACTTAAAATTAGAGAGGAAGGAAGAAGTGGCCCTTAAATTATGATTAGGAGTATATATATATATACATACATATGTGTATATATGTATATACATATACACACACACACGTAATTTTCATTTTTTACCCATCGCTTTCTCCGTCTCTGTTTTTATTTTCTTATTTATCAAATGATATATACAGTTTGTGTTCTTTGTGAACAGTCGGTACTATTATCTACTTCTGATTTCATGTCATTAATTGTTGTTATTCTTGATGAACCGACTATGCTTATTTTGCATCATAAATTTCTGTATTTATATAGTATTAATATAATGATGCGATGCACTTCCCCTACTTTATAGTGTGTTTGTGCAGACGTATGCGTGTGGGCAAGTATCTATGAGCATGTTTGTGTGCGAGCGTGTGGTGTGTGCGTGTGTGTGTGTGTGTGTGTGTGTGTGTGTGTTTTGCGCGCGTGCGTGCGTGTGTTCGTGTATGCATCTATGAAAGACTTTAATTATCCAATGATCTATGCATTTTTTATTCCTTATTAATCTTTCTTCAGCATTTTGTGAACTTGTGTTACTACAAACATATGATTTCATGTTATGATTTGGTGTTATGTTTGGTGAAGTTCCTTCTGCGTTTACGTATACATCTTGTTATATATTGATAATGTGTCAGGCTCGCTAAGACCTAAACTGTAGAAAGATGGACAGAGACAGACCTACTTACATTCATACAACACTACACCTAAAATTCAAACTTCCACACACATTTCTTTATCAATACACATCCACTCATTCTCACTCACACAACATTACAAGTATTCCCACATTATTAGTTCATATCCAACACAAATGGCAGCCACTACTTCAACATAGCTGATTTGCACTGTCTAAAGTTCTGAAACATCTTCAGGAATTAGCACCTGAGTCATGAACTGGTACAGCCAACGCTGAACATCACAAGTCGAAGGATGCACACAACAGTTGTAATCAGAAGATGTTCACAAAATGAAGTGTCGAAACCGACTTCCTAGTCTGCAGGGGTTCTGTTGATGAATGTTTGGCTAGCAAGAGTTCTGCCGATGAATGACTGGCCTGCAGGGGTTCCGCTGGCAGTCGGTGGCGCCTCACAGCAACATTTAAGAGGAAAGGAAGAAGAAGGGAGGCAGTCCTGAACACAACATTGTTCTTAAGCCACTAACCCACGACTTACAGTCCATAACCAAACCTCCACAATCTTCGTTCTGCCCTTACGTGAACATTGTAGCGTTTATACATATACATGTGACCCTAACCGGTCATAAGCGCAAATGTAAACATGAGCACATCCAGTTTTCACACCAGTATATAAGAGCATACCTACATAGGTATACACATGAACATGTGCACGTACACACATATGTATGTAGTGGACTATCGGTGACCACAAGTACTAGCTCGTGTGTGTGCGTGTATGCCTGTGTACATGCACTGAGTACAGATACAAGTGCACTCTTGCGTGCGAGTGCACATATGTACGTGCGTGTTCATGATGCACACACTCCTTTTATCAGTGCACACTGAATTTTGCCAAGATGCCTGAATCAAATCAGGTCAAATCACATCACATTTTTATAGCCAAGGCACATAGACCATTGCCGAAATCCTTACATGTCTCAGTATTGCTAAATTATATTGTCAAACTTATTCTACGCTGAACAATTCATGCGATAACTAAACTCATGACAAATTAGAGTACTCACTTTTAGTACAACGATACATGCACATGAATATGAAATTCCAATTAATTCATATCAGCTATTTAACTAGCTGTATCCAAATATTTCTTCCGCAATATTTCATAGGTAATATTGCTCAGTCAATCAACCAAGTGTTGTATCCGAGACTGTAACAGATAATATCCATTGACATCAAAATAGACAACGAACAGAATAGTGCCACAACTTGGCCTATAAGTTTATGGTTTTCCACCAGTAAATGTTCCGGCCGCAGTGTTCAACATCACCCTCACACAAATTAGGTTCAACAATAATCTTCCTCACACGAATGTAATAAGAATAATTTCTTCTTGTAGAAATTACTAGAAATTACTGATGTTGCATTCTTACACGTATTTTGTTGACAAATCATAATTCATACATGTATGTAAATTTCCAGAGTTTAACAAACTACTTTTTAAAAAAAATTTTGGCCTTCAAAGTAATCTATTCCATTTGTCAACACACCGAATTTCAAACTGAAATAAGATTTTAAAAATCACCACTTATTCCAATCATATGGTTTGCTATGCAGCGTCAATGCCACAATAACCTTCCCCACTTAAATTCCTACTATAGCAAGCAATGCCTAGCATCCAATCTTTGCTGGCAATGCTATTTATTTCGACTGGCCAATGATTACGTTATGCTTGACTATTTAAAGCTGTGATAGCTCTTCCGCTATGGACTCAACTTATCACGCTCTCGTTTCCATGTTTGCTAGTTACCAGCATGGTGCACAATTCCTATATGATTCGCTTGCCTAACACACATCTTAACATTCACTACAAGGTATTACATAGGTATAAAACATTTGTTTTAACACTCATTTCAAACTAAATACATTACTATGTACATACGACCGGTGGATTTAACGGTAATTCCGTTACCCTCTTTTATCTTCTTTCAATTTTTAGCTATCCGCGTGTGAATGTAACCATACATATAGGCCTACGATACAGTACTGACTTTCACAGTACCGAGGTTATATAACGACAATGACAATAGAGCTGGCACTACAAAACGAAATTACAACACTGAAGTACTTCCATTCTGCACCACCTGGGGATGTCGAGATACCTCTCTGAAGTACAAATGAGTTGATGTGTACCACACGGACAGTAGTGTTTTGAGGCATTAAACTTGACTACAACACCACTCCATATCTGTCTGAGACAGATATGACTTCAAATCCTTCTGCTAGGACAGCTGAAACCGAAGTGATACAAACTTGAACATACGGACAGCACTACAATTTTTTTTACGCAACACTGTTCACATACAAATTTAAGCGAAACACAAGCTCTGCGCTTTCAACGTGAAGACCGCATTCTACATGAAAACTGCCTTCTATCTGAAAACTGTCTTCCACAAGAAAACTGCCTCCTTAACAGTGTTAACACAGACTGCTCCCTAGGTGAAAAATCTTCCTTCCCTATCTCGCAAGTCTGCAACATTGCCTTACCATACAGAATATTATCCATTCTTTTCTTTTTTTTTTTTTATCTTATTACATGGGTTGATTCGGTCGTGACATACTGTATTAATGTATGGACGGTATAACCCTCCCCTCTTTTTTTATGTAAAGTGTAATAAGAGATAAAGAAAGAAGAGAATGGGAAAAAAAGGAAAGCAAAGAAAAATCCAGAAGTCCTTCAAGAAAGGCAAACAGGGTCAATGAACAACAAGGAAAAATGCACTCTCTCAGGATCAGTTTCATCCTCAGACCTGTACATGACCTTCTCCCCTGATATGCAACTAATGAACTCTCAAAGTGTCTAGTGCAAGTTGCCTTCACCAAAGAAGAAACAGAAGAAAAATGGGCCAAATTAAGAAATGAAGTTAACACTGCTGCCAAAGAGACAATAGACGTCCTCAAAAGACATCACCAGGACTGGTTTGATGACAACGATTCTGAAATTCAAAGTCTTCTCGCTGAGAAGTATGCTGCACAGAAGAATTGGCTAGCGGACAAACAGTCTGACTCAAAGCGGAACAAGTTCCATCATCTCAGAGGAAAAGTTCAGAAGTGGTTGCGCTCCATGAAGGATGAATGGTGGAAAAAAAAAAAGGCAGAGGAGATCCAGGGCTATACTGACTCAAAAAATGCCAAGCTCTTCTACTCCAGCTTGAGGGAGATGTATGGGCCACCACAGAAAAGTGCAACCCCAGTCCAGAACCTGCTGGGTGAGCTCCTCACTGATAATGAGGCAATAAATAAGAGATAGTCAGAACACTTTGAGCAGCTCCTCAACAGGCCTTCATCAATTGACCCCAGTGTCATTGAAAAGATCTCAGCAAGACCCCTACATATGGAACTTGGGGACTCACCCACGGAGAAGGAGGTGACAGAAGCAACTGCAGAGTTGCAATATGGTAAATCAGCAGGCTCCAATGGTATTCCACCTGAAGTTTTTAAAACAGGTGGTCAGCCGTTGATACAGAAGTTTACCGAATTCCCCTGTACGTGCTGGGAAGATGGCTGGTTATCCCAAGATCTGAAAGATGCCAGAATAATGCTCTTGTACAAAAGCAAAGGTGACAAGTCCAGCTGTGACAACTATTGTGGGATCTCCGTTTTGAGCATTGTGGGCAAGATCCTGTCCAAGGTCATCTTAAACAGGTAGAATATCCATCTTCTTGATCAGACAGTACCAGAAAGCCAGTGTGATTTTTGCCAGAATAGAGGGGCAGTCGACATATTTGCTGCAAGAGAGATGTAAGGAACAAAATATGGATCTCTACATCCTCTTTGTCGATCTCACCAAGGCGTTCGACTCAATGTCTCACGCACAGGATTGTGGAACATACTTACCTGAATTGGAATCCCTCCCAAAATGGTAAAAATAATCAGATGCTTTCATGATGGCATGAGGATGACCTTCAATGACCTACAGAGTCAAGCAAGGATACGCTCTTGCTCCAACACTCTTCAGCTTCCTCTTCAGCATGATGCTTCTCTCTGCCTCTAAAGATTCAGACCCAGGCATCTAAATCACATACAGGATAGATGGAGGTATGTTCAATTCTCAACTCCTGAAGGCAAAGACGAAAGTCACTAAATCACTTGTTCATGACCACCTGTATGCTGATGACTGTGCTATCGTTGCCCACTCGGAGGATGACCTTCAATGACCTACAGATTCTCTATCTGCAGCCACTAAACGCTTTGGACTCACAAATGAGCGTCATGAAGGCTGAAGGATCTGCAAAAGGATCAACAGCAAACATGCCTGAAATAAAGATCAACGGCAAGGTCCTAAACAATGTGACTCCTTCACCTATCTTGGTAACAGTCTCTCCTCTTCCAACAGTCTCGATAAGGAGGTATCCAACCGCATCGTCAAGGCAAGTGCTTCCTATGGCAGACTCCACAAGCGAGTATGGAACGAAAGGGGCTTGAAACTGAAGATGAAGTTGCAGTTTACAGAGCAGTGGTCCTGACTGCATTGCTGTTTGGATGCGAGTCCTGGACTCTCTGCCATAGGCATGTCAATCTACTAGATCAGTTTCACCAGCGCTGCCTCTGATGTATCTTAACATCAAATGATACAACACAGTCTCAAACATGAATGTACTTCTGCAAGCCCAGATGCCAAGCATAGATGCTCTACTAACACAGTCTCAGCTAAGATGGTCTGGAAATCTCGTGCACATGCAGGATAAGAGGCTTCCAAAGCAGCTCTTCTACAGTGAACTGACAAAAGGCTTCGTCCAAGAGGACGGCCAAAGCTTCGCTACAAAGACACCCTGAAAAAAATCCTTCCAGAAATGTGACATTGATGAAGAACAGTGGGAAATCATGGCCACAAACATGTCTGAATGGAGGCAAGCTATTTGCAAGGGAACAGAAGCTTATGAAAATGAAAGACAAAGCAGCCAAGTGGAAAAGTGTGCAGCAAAAAAGGCCAGAACCAACTCTGCAGAGTATTCCATTGAGTATCCAGTATGCAGCCGCCTGTGTGCATCAGACTTTGGCCTGAGATCCCACAAGAGGGTTCACAAATAAAGTGCTAGGTTGGACTTTATCGACCACGATAGTCGACCATATATATGTTTCATCCTCAGACCTGAACATGACCTTCTCCCTTAGAATGCAAAACTAATGAAATGGAGAAAATAAGATTGCTCCACGTGCCTGCTCTGCCAAGGCAAACAAACAGTGAAACGTCCTAAGCTCAAGCAAAGTAGTGCTAACTAAAGGAAGATACACATGGAGGCACAATCAAG